>OY740794.1:9424009-10024009 GCA_963514005.1 Raja brachyura | reverse complement strand
ATGCCCTTACGTATACACTACCCTGTACATCTGATGACCTCCCCATGTGTCCAAAATAATACTGCAAGATAAATCTAAGCAAAATAATATATGCCAACAATAAACATAAATGGCTCCTACACCTGGGTACTATCAATAGGAGCCAGGATTGAGTGAAGATCACTACCTGGTTGACATGTTCTCAAAGGAACCCTACAGTTAAAGCTTTTCAGTGTGGAATAGATGGTAAAACATATAAAACATATGTCGCCCTTACAACTATTTCCATCATTTCTACCATTCCAAATGTTTGAACTAACACCTCCGCTCGTGGCTTTACTCAAACCTGTATCCTAGTACTCATAATCAGCTGACTGGTTTGTTATTCGGTGTTCCTTTGGTGACAAGTTTTGAGCCCCACCCCAGATCCCTTGCACCTGAACTAGACTCATCCTTTGCTGAGGTGCTGCAGTTTTGAACTGGAGCTTCATCCATTCACTAAAGTAGATGTAAAAGTGAATGCAATAGCTCCCTGCAGAGGAGCCAGGTTCTCTAGGTGCTATATTTATCCGTATGATAATTCCGGTATGTAAGAAGATGATCTAGTTAATTATCTCATTGATCTTTTTGAAGCTTGACTCTGTGCAACATAATCATTGTGTTTTCTCCTGCTGCATCAGCAACAACATACTAGTTTTGTTGGAGGACTAAGACATTAATTCTAACTCAACGACATAAGACGCCAGGTCCTGTTATGATTTTATAAGATGCCAGGCACTGGTGCGGTGAAATAAGACACAAAGACGGCTTGTGTTGGGAAAAACTAGAAGATAGTATAATATAATACAACAGATCTCTGGGACAGGTGATGTACTGATGATTGCTACTGATAAGAAAAGCGCTAACATCAAATGGGGACCCAAGGGATCCATAGTACGAATAGTCTGTCAAAAGAAAAATTCAGACAATGATAGAAAAAGGATAGAATCCGGAAGCCTCAGGATTAAAGGATGTTCCTTTAGGAAAGAGATGAGAAGGAATTTTTTTAATCAGAGGGTGGTGAATCTGTGGAATTATTTGTCACCGAAGGCTGTGGAAGCCAAGTCAATGGATATTTTCAAGGCAGAGATAGACAGATTCTTGATTAGTATGGGTGTCAATGGTTATGGGGAGAAGGGGATTAAGAGGCAGAGAAAGATCAACCATGATTGAATGGCGGAGTAGACTTGATGGGCCAAATGGCCTAATTCTGCTCCTATCACTAATGACCTTATGAAATACCCCTCACCAAGAAAAAAACTTGGTGGCCCGGACAAGGAAAGGGTAAATATGACAAGGTGGAATCATACTGACAGCCATGGCGTAGCCGATTCAAGATCCAGTGAAACACACAAGTCTCATCACCAATTGGCTCATTATGAATGGTACTGCACAGGGCCATCATTAAAAAGGTGGCTCCGAATTAAGAAAAGGTAACAATTGCATCGATGAAGCACGCACAGGATGAAGAATGTTTGAAACCATGAAGAAGAATGGTGGTGGCCATGTTAACTTCCAACCCACCCGTGGATGGAGACAACACTGGGTAAGTTTAGACAATGAGGCATGTAGTCACGAGGCAAGTCAAGAGAGTTTATTGTCATGTGTCCCAGATAGGACAATTACATTCTTGTTTTGCTTCAGTGCAACAGAATATAGCAGGCATGAATACAGAACATATCAGTGGGTCCATATACCATTATATAAATATATACACACATCAATAAATAAGCAGAAAAAGTGCAAATCAACAGATAATGGTCTATTAATGTTCAGAGATATGTTTCATTTGAGTTTTGTAGCCTGATGGCTGTGGGGAAGTAGCTATTCCTGAACTTGGATGTTGCAGTCCTGTACCTTCTACCTGAATGTAGCGGGGAGAGGAGTGTGTGGCCAGGATGGTGTGGGTCCTTGAAGATGCTGCCAGCCTTTTTGAGGCAGCGACTGCGATAGATCCCCTCGATGGAAGGGAGGTCAGAGCCGATGATGGACTGGGCAGTGTTTTTGTAGTCCTTTCTACTCCTGGGCACTCACGTTGCCGAACCAAGCCACAATGCAACTGGTCAGCATGCTCTCTACTGTGCACCTGTAGAAGTTAGAGAGAGTCTGGGACTACCGGCAACCTCCACACTATGCAAGTTCCTGAAGAAACATACGAGTAGTTTGTGAAGAAACAGTCCCAGCAACTCATAAGGTTATGAATAGGAGTAGAATTAGGCTATTCGGCCCATCAAGTCTATTCCCCATTGAATCATGGCTGAGATATCTCTCCCTCCTAACCCCAGTCTCCTGCCTTCTTCCCATAATCCCTAACACCCATACTAAATGAATAATCTGTCTATCTCTGCCTTAAATATATCCATTGACTTGGCCCCCACAGCCTTCTGTGGCAAGTAATTCCACAAATTCACCACCCTTTGACTAAAGAAATGGTGTCTTTAGTCTTTAGGATGTGGAGGCCAAATTATTGGGTATTTTTAAAGCAGAAATTGATAGGTTCTTGATTAGTATGGGTCCCAAAGGTTATGGAGAGAAGGCTGGAGAATGAGATTGAGAGGGAAAAAATAGATTTTACTTTGGAGTCATGTGAGTGACTATGTGAAGAAGGCTGTCAGCCCGCATGCGCATCATTACGTCTAGCGCATTGCACAACGGCTGACTGGCAGCCACGCTACTCCTGCCAGTGGTAAGTTTAAACCTGGAAGGTAAGTTTAAACTTATTTCTGGGGTTGTTTTTTGTGGTGCAGGAAGCTCCTCATAGAGTTTGCCTGCTGGATTCGGGGCGAAGTTGGACGGGCCGCGGGGGAACCAGTTAGGGACCGTGGGTAAATCCCGGTCCTGACCGCGGAAGCACAGATAGCCGGCAGCCGTCGGCTTCGCTTCCCAAGTTGCTGACAAGGAGGTCAGCGACACCCAGGAGGGGAGTGCGAGTGGGGATTCCCCCAGTATGGGGGTAGACCAAGAGAAAGTTGGTCTCGCTACCCCAGTCGCTGACAATAGGGTCAGCAGCTCCCAGACCGCATTGGTCCCCAAAGAAAAAGGGGTTAGACTGGCAGTAACCAGTCTTGCTACCCCAGTCACTGACAATGGGGTCAGCAGCTCCCAGACCGCTAAGGTCTCCCCAAATAAGGGGAAAACTGGCAGTAAGCGGGTCTCGCTACCCCAGTCACTGACAATGTGGTTAGCAGCTCCCAGACCGCAATGGTCCCCCCACAAAAGGGGTTAAACCATGAGGTTAGGCCTTGGGACTCGGGCGAGTCGGGCCAGGAGGGTTCCCCTCCTTCTATGGGTAGCGTCTGTGAACGCCTAAAACCCACCTGGAGCACCTGATGGAGAGGTTGCTCCAAAGAGATATGCTCCAAAGAAGAGAGCTATCTGAGCCCGGGTATTATGGAGAACCCGCTGGCAGTGGCACCTGTGTCAGGGCTGCACAATGTCTTCCTCTCTGAGGAGGGGAGCATCCGGGGTCAGTTTTCGCTCTGGCCCAGAGCAATATTCTGATATAGGTCCGAAGGGCCATGTCAGTGCAGGTATCCTCAGGGGCCTGCGGCAGCACCTGTCTCGGGGCTGTCTATGAGTCACCCTCTCTGTGGAGGGGAGTGCAAGGATATACTCGCAAGTGAAGAGGCCGAAAACCCGGAAGGGGCCAGATTTTCCCTTACGCTAAAAGTGCCGGCAGTGAATAGTTATCAAATGAAACCAGCCGCCGAATCTTCTCTTCAGGTAAGACTTATCCAACAGGTATACCTGGATGAGAAAACAAGCTTTATCGTATCGGTGACGACACCCCCACGCCTCATCGGCTGTATTGAGAGGGGATCTTATAGAAACGTACAAAATTCTTAAGGGGTTGGACAGGCTAGATGCAGGAAGATTGTTCCCGATGTTGGGGAGGTCCAGGACAAGGGGTCACAGCTTAAGGATAAGGGGGAAATCCTTTAGGACCGAGATGAGAAGGACTTTTTTCACACAGAGAGTGGTGGGTCTCTGGAACTCTCTGCCACAGAGGGTAGTTGAGGCCAGTTCATTGGCTATATTTACGAGGGAGTTAGATGTGGCCCTTGTGGCTAAGGGGATCAGAGGGTATGGAGAGAAGGCAGGTACGGGATACTGAGTTGGATGATCAGCCATGATCATATTGAATGGCAGTGCAGGCTCGAAGGGCCGAATGGCCTACTCCTGCACCTAATTTCTATGTTTCTATGTAAGCAGTTCACTGAAGTTGATGGCCGCTTGAAAGCTGGGCAGAGGACTTTCAGGCCAAGGGCCAAGCCGATCTCAGGAAATATGGAATTCACATACACTACCATTCCTCCTCTCCAATCAAGGATGGGAATAGAACCCACATCAGGGGCCTTTGGGCTTACCATAAGACCACCGGTAACCATGGAGGTAGGTTGGTCTGGTGGTTCCGAAACATGGGGTAAGTGGACCATTTACAAGTTGGTAATTTTTACACTTGTTTTGTACAAATGACAATGATAGCATGATATACAGATCAGTTATACTAAAATGATAACAAGTGATGGGTTATTATTACACAGTATACAAGGGTACCAAGCATGGCTTGGAATTGGGGCCAGAGTTGTCTTTCGAGGCAGGCTCAGTATTACGGCCAAGATTGCCTTCGAGATAGCTCAGAAATATGGCCAGAATTGTCTTCGAGGCAGGCTCAGGATTACGGCCAGGATTGCCTTCCATGACAAGCTCAGTAATATGACCAGAGTTGTCTTTCAAGGCAGGCTCAGAATTACGGCCAGAGCAGTTTTTTAAGGCAGGCCCAGTAGTATGACCAGAGTTGTTTTTCGAGGCAGGATCAGTATTATGGCCAGGATTACCTTTCGAGACAGGCTCGGGAATCTGGCCAGAGTTGTCATTCAAGGCAAGCATGGAATTATGGCAGGCGTGGCCTGTTCATTGTGAAAGATGGAGGATGTCGGTTCATAATTGATTTAACTCCCATGTGCAACATAGATTTTCAGCATATGGAATTTCTTTACTGTCTAGCTACTGATTTCCTTAGGATCTTTATGGCATGCCTCGATCTCAAAGATGCATACTATGCAAAGATGCATACCTGCATATGCAGGTTCCATTCACAGGGATCACAGGAGACATTTGAAATTGATCTGGATTATATTTCTAATGCTGTGTTTTTGCTTAAATCAACTGTTTCAACTGCAACTATATTTGAGGAATTGAGGTTCCTCAGCCATCCAGTCAAATTTAAGTTGATACCAATTGGAAGTTAATGATTATCGGATTTACTTTTAACTATTAATTTATCTGTGACTCCGCCCTGGGGCAACATATTAGAATCAATAGAAGCCTGTGACAACCTTGTTATCAAGCAGTCTTCTATTCATCAAGTGTAATTGGCAATATGGCTGCTGTGTTTCAGCTGTGCAATTGGGTCTTGCATTATCAGAACTTTCAACGTGCAAGTAGTAACAGACCTATGCTATTACCAGTTGAAGCTACCAAAGTCACAATGGTGGTCAAACTATATTCAGCATTGCTCCAGTAGTTTTGGTCAAATAATCTTCAGTTATATTACTAACATGCTAGTGCTCAAAGATGGAAAATTACGAATGCCATTGCTAGTAGTGAAGGTGGATGGGATTTGCATGAATTACCAATTCTTCAGTTATTGGTATCAACTGCCTATAGACACTAGGTGCATACTATGGGTTAAAGGGTTATTGTGCGAATATGCAAAATCTGCATGCTCAGTTTCCAAGTTGATACACTGTGGTGGTGCATATGTTAGTCACATGGTGCAATCAAGTCAAAGTATCCTGTCATAATTTACCCAACCTTTTTTGGCGCTGGTGTATCATCATGTAAAATCAATGACAACACAGTATGGATGTTGGATCACAAAGTATTTTATGATATTATGGCTCGATGGCACCCAATATCGATATGTTTGCATCCAGGCTCATTCACCAGATGTAAAAACATGTGGCATCACAGTGGCGAAAGATACATTCTCGCTACACGGGGGAGGAATGTTCTTTTATGTGGTTTCTCCATTTTGCCTCATCAGTCGGGTCTTGCAATAATTCAGCAAGATCCCGCTTCAGGGTTCTCGTACTGTCTGACTGGCCTACGCAGCCATGGTTTCCCGCAAATGTTGGGTATAATAATAGAACCTTATATGGGGTTCTAAACATAAAATTTTGCTGGTTCAGCCTGGGATTCGGGGAACCAGCCTCTACATGATTAATCAATCAATTGCTTGACAGAATCTGAGAAGACCGCTCCTGCGGCTCAGGCTGTCAGACTGATCCATGTATGTGCTCACTGCAGAGTGCAGAGATAGCACCAAAAAAGAAGTTCTTTGCCTCTTCAGGAGATGGGAAGTGTTTTCTGTTAAATATTATGTTACATATAATAGGGCATGGACACTGACGTCTTAGAGTTCATTTTCTAATGGGTCCTTGACAATAAATTGTTATAGTTCCATTCACTGTGCCCAATGTGCTTCTCATCATATTTGATGATCAGCACCCTCTGATGTCCAGTTTATTAAGGATACCTTTAACACAAGTTCTCCCAGACCCAAGTACATGGAAGTATGGAATATTGCCATTGTGGTAGGAAGATAGGAACTATTTTGTTTCCATTGGCGATTTTGTATCAGAACCAACCAACGTGACATGTGGAGTCCCACAAGGTTCGATCGTAGGACCCTCTTTATTCAACATCTATATGCTCCCACTAGGGCAAACCATCCAAAATAATAATATTAACTACCACTGCTATGCCGATGACACTCAAATCTATGTAGCGCTATCACCAAATGACTATCTCCCCATAGATCTGCTGTGCCAGTGCATTGAGCAAGTCAAAGACTGGATGTGCCAACATTTCCTTCAACTAAATAGGAACAAAACGGAAATAATTGTTTTTGGTGCTAAAAAAGAAAGGCTTAAAGTAACCCAACACCTTCACTCTTTGTCCCTGAAAACCTCAAACAAAGTCAGAAATCTCGGGTTATTATGGATTCAGATTTACATTTCGACAGTCACATTAAATCAGTAACAGAATCGGCCTACTATCACCTCAAAAACGTAGCAAGACTAAGAGGACTCATGTCAGCTCAAGACTTAGAAAACCTTGTACATGCCTTTATTACTAGTAGGCTAGATTATTGTAACGGTCCCCTTGCAGGTCTTCCGAAAAAAATTGTCAGGCAGCTACAGCTAGTTCAGAACGCTGTTGCTAGAGTTCTAACAAAGACCAAAAAATTTGAACACATTACACCAGTTCTTAAATCCTTACATTGGCTCCCTGTATGTCAGAGAATTGATTTTAAAATCTTGCTGCTCACCTATAAATCACTACATGGTATAGGGCCAAAGTATATCACTGACATGCTTCCACTATATAAGTCTTCTTGACCGCTAAGATCTTCAGAGACCAATCTGTTAGTGATTCCCAGAGTAAATACAAAACATAGGAAAGCAGGATCTAGTTACTATGCATCAAATAGCTGGAATAAACTTACTGAAGATTTAAGACTTGCCCCAACTTTGACCACTTTTAAAACAAGACTGAAAACGTTTATGTTCACTTGAGCTTTCAGCTAAATCCTAGCTACATTGCACTTTTAACTTTTGCACTTTTCTATAATGCATTTTTAACTTTGCTTTTATTTTCTTTTAATTCTTCTATTTTTAAAAAAAAATTATTTCATTTTATTGTATGACATGTTTTTATGTGAAGCACTTTGAGTCTGCCTCATGTATGAAATGTGCTATATAAATAAAGTTGCCTTGCCTTGCCTTGGTAACACTTCTTCACCACGGGGCTCCAGCTATATCCCTATCTTTGGCTCTGCTCCCATAAGGTAATTATCCCCCGACACTGTCCTCAACGCACGGGTCCAGTCATTACATAAATTGCGACTGAACAGGATGGTTACACCTGCTATATATAATATTTCATGTTTACGATTTAGTTAAGCAGGGCAGCTCAGGGGTATCAGGTATCAAACTAGTTCTCATACCCCATGCACCTTCCGTTATGTGTGGTCACACATTTACAACGTTACGTCAAGGTCATCTAGAGCCTTAGAGGCTCTGATACTAGCTATGTTTGTTTGTTACAAAAAACCTCATAAGAAGGTATCAGTTCAGACCATCTCCAGGTGGTTAATATGGGGTTTTGGCTTATACAGGAGTAGATACTAATTTTCTAATCTCACTCCACCAGGGTTGCTACAACATCAGCAGCAAGGGTTATGTACGGTCCTCTGGACCACATCCTGCCGACTGCAGGATGGTCTAACAAACGAGGTTTCCAACATTTTATTTTAACCCATTGCCAGACCAGGGGTATTTGCCAACTCTATTTTAGATTCTATTTTATAGTTTCCCTCAGATGAGAGGGGTTATTGTTATTATTATTTGTTCATTTATCAGCATCAGCATGTTTTAAATCTATGTCATGTCTGTATGCATTATGAATGTTTCCCTTATCTGTGGTCAACTGATGCAGCCGTGCTTGTGTGGACTCGTTTTTCCACGGCATTAAATCACTGAGCTTCAAAATCTTCATGTAGTCACTCACGTGACTCCGAAGTAAAATAGTCAGTTTAAACAAGAACTTACCAGTTTAAGTTTGATCGTTATTTCATGAGGAGTTACGATGAGCGGGTACGTGCCCTCCGCTCCCAACCCTCGTATCATAAAGATCATCTGGTAGTTCTAGTCACCTCTAATCTTACTATGTTAGTGCAACAACTGTTATCTGTGATTTCACACCGCTGCTTTGAAGATTGCCTCGCATGCGGGCTGACGGCCTTCTTCACGTAATCGCTCATCGTAACTCCTCATAATATATATATATATATATTTATTTATTTATATTTTTTTAATAGAAGTAATGTACAATAGTATAAACCAAAAATAACATAATACATTTCATGTACCACTTCTTGTTTTAAACTTTAATAATAGAAAAGTAACAGAAGCAAGAAAAATAAAAATAGAGAAAGTTAGATAAGATAGTGATATTAAGTACGTGAAAAAGTGGAAAGAAAGAGCCCATAAAGACGTAAAGCACGAGAAAGAGTAAAAGAAAGAAAAATAAAAATAAAAATAAAAAAAGGAAAATATAAAGAAAATAAGATAAAATGGATGTACCTGCTTCATATCTTTACACACCCCTCACCAGGTCCTGAAAAAGTTTATTTCCAGAGTTATGTTGCACCTTATGGTTGTAATAAGTCGATAAATGGAGGCCAAATCTTCAAGAATTGGTATGATTTGCCTGCTAGGACGAATCTCATATCTTCGAGGTGTAACATTTCGGACATATTTGAAATCCAGATTTTTAACGTTGGTGTGGGTGCATTTTTCCAAAATTTAAGTATAAGTTTTTTTGCCGTTATTAAGCCATAATTAAGGAAACTCTTTTGGAACAAAGTCAGCTCAAAGCCGACTTCCATTGTTCCAAAAATAAGCAGTTCTGCGTTAGGTTTCAATTTTATTTTAAATAATTTTGTAAACATTTCAAAAATTTAATTCCAAAATTTTTGGATTTTTATGCGAAAAACAAAGGAATGTGCTATAGTTGCATCTTGAGATAAACATTTATCACAAATAGGAGAAACATTTGGAAAGATTTTTTTTAGTTTAGTTTTTGAATAATATAATTTATGTAGAATTTTGAATTGGATTAAGGTATGTCTTACATTGATCTAGCATTTATGCACATATAGCTAGTATTTATCCCAACTCTCGAGATTTTTATAGATAGTTCTTTTTCCCAATCTCTTCTAATTGTATCAGATGATGGTATTTCTATATTTAGGATGATATTATGCAAGTATGATATTAAGTTAGTTGAGTCTGCCCTTCTGTTCGTAGCTTCATCTAATAGGTCTGGATTCAGAGTTTGGTATTCTTGTGTATGTTTTTTCAAATAATCACAGATTTGAAGATATTTAAAATATTGATTTCTTCTCAGGTTGTATTTGAGTTGTAGTTGTTGGAATGATAAAAAAAATTCCCGTTTCATCCATGTCTCCAAGCATTTTAATTCCTATTCTTTCCCAATGGGTAAATGATTTATCAATAATGGATGGTTTAAACAATGGATTATTAACTATAGGAGACAAGCGATAGGTTTCTTAATTTGAGAGTTAATTTTAATTGTTTCCAAATTCTAATAGTACTATGAATAATTGAGTTTTTCTTGTATGTTGTATTATTCAGTTTTATCGGTGAGAGAAGGATCGCTCCTATATTAAAAGGGAAACAATCCTCTCTCTCCATTACTATCCAATCCACCCGTTGGGCAGAATTGTCCAACAGGTGAATTACATTTTTGACATTTACTGCCCAATAATAATACAGAAAATTGGGGGGTGTTAGTCCACCAAATTCTTTAGGTTTACACAAGTGTCTTCTTTGAATTTTATGGAATTTATAGTCCCATATAAAATTTGTGATATCAGAATCAAGTTTTTTGAAAAACTTTTTAGGTAAGTATATTGGTATTGATTGAAATACATATAAAATTTGTGATTTATTCTGCCTATTAAAGACATCGGAAGTGTTTTCCAAAATTTAATCAAGGCATTTAATTTAGTAAGTAAGGCCATATCATTTACATTGAATAAAGATTTATATTTTCTGGTAATTTTGATTCCCAAGTATTTACATTTTTCTGTAGCAATTTTAAAAGGGAATTTTAAAAGGTGTGTCGAAACTTGAGGTTTTATCGTCATAATTTCACTTTTATTCCAATTTATTCTATATGCTGAAAAAGATCCAAATTCCTGTATTAGATTTAGTATATTTGGTATGCAGATTTGCGATTTTGTAATGTATAATAGTACATCGTCTGTGTATAGTGATATTTTATTATTTGAGTATTTTGTATTATATCCGTGGATCTTCAGATGTATTCTTATGCTTTCAGCTAAGGGTTCTATTACAAGAGCAAATAGCAGGGGTGATAGTGCACATCCCTGTCTATTGCACCTGGATAGTTGAAATTTCAGAGAGACGGCATATTATTAGTTAATATTCTAGCAGTCGGCTTGTCATATAATAGTTTTACCCATGAAATGAAGTTCTCTCCCATTTGAAATTTCTACAATACTTTGAAGAGGTATTTCCATACTACTTGATCGAATGCTTTTTCCGCATCCAATGAAATAATTGATAGGTCTTGCTCTTCAGTTTTGGATGAGTGCATTATATTAAACAGACATCTCAAATTATTGAATAAGTATCTCTTGGTATAAACCCCGTTTGATCCGCATTTATTAATTTACTAAAATATTTACTCAAACTTCTTGCCAAAGTTTTCGCTTATACTTTCTGATCTGTATTTAACAGTGCGATGGCTCTATATGAGCCAGGGTCTTCTAAATCTTTAACTTTTTTAGGTATGAGTATAATCGATGATTCCGTTAAGGTTTCTGCTAATGTTTGTTCTTTGAAAGCGTATGTGTACAGTTTTTGTAACCGTGGTGATTCCAGTCTGAACAAAATTTTGTAGTTGTGGGAAATCAAACATGTTACGAGTGTGGAAATAACGGGCACTTTGTCAAATAGTGGAAGGAAAGGAATGATGAGACTCTTGAACAGTTACGTGGAAAAGAACAGACAATCAAAAGAGAGGGGCGCCCCAAGCAGGGAATCAATAACACTAACCATTCAGAGCTCAGCAGATGAGTTGAGTAAACTGCTTAGAGAGATGCAAGTGTAACAGTTAGCGGCTCTCGGAAGGCAGGGCACCATCCACGTGTATTTATTGATATGTTGTTAGGGGATCAGTAATACAACATATTAATAAGTACTGGTGCATCTATATCTATTACCATAACTGATTTTGAGTTGCCGCTCATAGATATGACTGTATGAGACTGCGGCACGGTGGCGCAATGGTAGCATTGCTGGCTTACAGTGCTTGCAGCGCCCAAGGCCTGAGTTCGATGCCGATTACAGATGCTGTCTGTATGGTGTTTGTACATTCTCCTTGTGACTGCTTGGACTTTCTCCGAGATCTTTGGTTTCCTCCCACACTCAAAAGATGTACAGGTATGCAGGTAATTTGGCTTGGTATTGGTACAGCAAGTCTGGGAGCCCCGCAGGTGCGGCTAGCGCAGACTCACCACCGGCGGAGCCTGCCAGATTGCGGGCCGGTGGCAACACATCTCGGTCACCGCACCCCGCGTTAGCGGCTGGACGTGACCATGCGTCGCCTTTATCCCAGGGGAAAACAGGCGGCAAGCCCGCGCGGATATCGGTGAACCCCGCTTCGGCGGCTGGAACCAACTCCTCACCGCTTATGTCTTTCCAGACAGGCAGGCCGCTTCAGTCCGGAAGACCGCGGACTAGCGGCATGTCTGCGTGGGAGTCGCAGAGCCCCGCAGGAGTGGCAGGCAGCGCCATCCTGCCTAGGCACCCTAGTCATCACTTCGATGAGGTGTGGGCCTACGGCTAAAGCCTCAGTCGTTCAGGGGAACCTGAGGAAGTCGACTTGCTGTCCGCAGATAGCGGCGGTGGTCGCATGGCCTGTATGGAGCGCATGATGGAGCGACTCCTTGAGCGAGATCTCCCGCAGCAGGATTGGATGTCCTCAAGTCCAGGAGACATGCATCTGGGCCACCCAGCATATCCCCTTCATCGGTGGGGAGTACCAGTAGTCAGCAGCTAGCTGATGTTGAACAGGGGTTGGCGCAGGAACCTGCAGCACCTGAAATACCTCAAGAGGAACTTCTCGACGCGGTTTCCGAATTTGCCCAGCCAAAGCACACAGGACAGCCATTGCAGCCAAAACTAGCGGCAAGCATTGACTTCCTCACAGCACACCAGCTGCAGGATCAGGTATTGACCATGGCAATGAACAAATACAAGGCCCCGAACAACTGTGTTTCGCTGAACTTACCGACAGTTAACACGCCCATCTGGGGCAACATCAGTCCAGGGATCAGGGCTCAGGAGCTTAAACTTCAAAAAATCCTGAAACTGTTGACGTCGGGAATCACTGCCTTTGCCAGGTCGATTGACGGCACTGAGATGACGGAGGAGCAGGGAGATGCTCTTGCATTACTGTGTAATACACAGTACGAGATAAACTCCTTCCGGAAAATCTCCATCAAACCAACTCTCAACCACAAGTTTGCGGGGTTGTGCAAGGCATCTGCGACGCCGCCACCGAGACAGCTGTTCGGTGAGGACCTGTCCAAACAGGTCAAGGACCTGGACGAGGAGGCGAAGGCAGTCGATTTGATGAAACCACTTTCCTCCAGCAGGCCGGCATCTCAGACAAAATCCATACGTAAGACCTCGGGGGCTAACAGAAAGAACATCAAGGACCTACACGCCGGCCGCACCCCAACAACTAAAGCCTTTTTTAGGGCAGGGCCAACAGCGACCGGTGTGGAAGATGTGCCAACCCCACACCCCAGCAACACAACGGAGCGCCAAAACCCAAAACATCAGGCCCCACCGGTAACCATGGAGGTAAGGGGGTCTGGTTCTCATGTGAGTGCTACATGTTTAACCTCACAAGTTGGTGGGAGATTACGTTTATTCTGGGATGCATGGCGCTCAAACTCATTTATATTACAAAGTATTCAGAGGTATGAAATTGAATTCATAGATGAACAACTTCCCCTGCCTCAACATGTACCAAACTGAAAATTAGCACTTTCCCATATGGAGAAAGCAGAAGGACATGAGGACATTTTGAGGCTACATGCCAAGGGGGTGATAGAGAAAATGATACACAAACCTCTTAAGTTCGTATCCAACATCTTTACCAAAACCAAAAAAGATGGTGGATGTCGGATTATTATTGACAACCGATTTGAATACTTTTGTAAAATATACCCATTTTAAAATGGACACATTCAAAACAGCTAAATCACTGATTTCCAAGGGGTGCTTCATGGCATGCATCGATTTAAAAGATGCATAGTATTCAGTATCCATACGGAAACATCACCGAAAGTTCTTGAAGTTTGTCTGGATGGATCAACTATGGCAATATAGAGCCCTACCCAATGGGCTTACAACAGCCCCTAGGTTATTTTCTAAAATTTTGAAACCAGTATTGGCATCGTGCAGAGCATCCACAAGACAACAGTACCTCACCCAAATCAGGAAATGGGAGGCCTACTGCAGCCAGATCAACATCACATATGACTCTGCCACGATTCCCCATGTGCTGTAATTCTTTGCGGGACTACATCATGATGAGGGCACAGCTACAGCGCCATTAACAGTGCCAGAAGTGCACTGTCATCCTACCTTTGTATAGGAGTAGGGTCTCACCAGCACATGTCCAAATTGATGAGGGGTATCTTCAATTCGAACCCTCCCCGATCACAATACAACATCACCTGGGATATAGGGGTAGTATTGAACCTACTCAGGAGTTGGTCGCCAATGATTGGACTACCACTGGAAAACTCACCCTGAAGATGGTGATGTTAATGGCGCTAACCTCGGCACAACGGGTTCAGACCTTGCAGAAAATCAAATTGGATAACATGGTCTCAACCCCTGAGAGAGTAACTTTCTTCATTGATGAGTTACTCAAGCAGCACAGAACTGGGACTACAGGGCTGCAATCAATATTTCCAGCATACCCCGTTGATGTGAGGCTCTGCATAGCCACCTACATACGTCACTATATCAAAGTGACGCATACCATCACGAAAATGGAGAAAGGCCTACTGATCAGCCATAAGAAACCTCATCACAGGTGACAGTGCAGACTATCTCCAGGTGGCTCAGAGTGGTATTGGATGCAGCAGGTATTAATACTAATATCTTTAAATCTCATTCTACCAGGGCTGCATCCACATCAGCGGCGAGGACCATGGAGGTTCCCATGGACCATATCCTCGCAACAGCAAGCTGGGCCAGCAAAGCAATGTTCCAGCGGTTTTATAATAAACCTGTGGCCGCTCCCGCAACATTTGCGGAGACAGTTTTAAGTACTGGTCCCCAAGAAACGTTTATCCCCGAGTGAGGGTTTTTTGATTTGTATTAATGAATACTATATTATTTTTCAGCTTGTTCAAGTCTGAAATGCGTTAACATACTCCTTCCATCAGAATTGCGGCAGTGTGTGAGCATGGACGTGATCCAGGACATGAAATCACAGAGCTTTGAAATCTTCACAAAGTCAGTCACGTGACTCCGAATTGAAATAGTAAGATTAAATGAGAACTTACCAGTTTGATCTTTATTTTATGAGGAGTTGCGATGAGGGATTTCATGCCCTCTGCTCCCAACCCTCTACTATAAGGTCAACTGGTAAATAGAGTCTCTTCAATCTTACTATATTTAGTCATTGTTGTTTAATCTGTGATTCCACACCGCTGCTTTGAAGAATGTCACGCATGCGTGCTGGCGGGGTCTTCACGAAATCCCTCATTGCAACTCCTCGTTAAATAAAGATCAAACTTCAAACTGGTAAGTTCTCATTTAATCTTACTATTAATGTTCAGAGTTTTGTCCGAGACAAGTTTAATAGCCTGATGGCTGTGGGGAAGTTGCTATTCCTGAACCTGGTCATTGCAGTCCTCGGGCTCCTGTACCTTCTACCTGAAAGTAGCATGGAGATGAGTGTGTGGCGAGGATGGTGTGGGTCCTTGATGATGCTGCCAGCCTTTTTGAGGCAACGACTGTGATAGATCCCCTCGATGGAAGGAAGGTCAGAGCCAATGATGGACCGGGCAATGTTTCCTACTTTTTGTAGTCTTTTCCTCTCCAGGGTGCTCAAGTTGCCGAACCAAGCCACGATGCAACCGGTCAGCATATTCTCTACTGTGCACCTGTAGAAGTTAGAGAGAGTCCTCCTTGACAGACCGACTCTCCGTAATCTTCTCAGGAAGTAGAGGCACTGATGAGCTTTCTTAATAATTGCATCTGTGTTCTTGGACCAGGAAAGATCTTCAGAGATGTGCACGCCCAGGAATTTGAAGCTCTTGACCCTTTCAACCATTGACCCATTGATATAAACAGGACTGTGGGTCCCCATCCTACTCCTTCCAAAGTCCACAATTAGTTCCTTGGTTTTGCTGGTGTTGAGGGCCAGGTTATTGTGCTGGCACCATATGGACAGTCGCTCGATCTCTCTTCTATACTCTGACTGATCTCCATCAGTGATACGTCCCACAACAGTGGTGTTGTCAGCGAACTTGATGATGGAGTTCGCACTATGACCGGCTACGCAGTCATGAGTATAGAGTGAGTACAGCAGGGGGCTGAGCATGCAGCCTTGAGGTGCTCCCATGCTGATTGTTATCGAGTCTGAAACATTACCACCAATACGAACAGACTGTGGTCTGTGAATGAGGAAGTCGAGGATCCAGGTCGGTATCCTGTCTGGACCTTGTTGTTGCGTATTTTGTGTGTTCTGTTGCTTTTTAATTGCATGGCTGACTTGGGAAATGAAATTCCTCATATGTTGCAATACATACTTGGTTAATAAAGTATTATTGTATTGTATTGTGTCCGCAGATATTAGCTGCTTTGTTGCTGAGAAGCTCTGAAAGGAATTGAACATTATTCAATCGTGAGTGAACAGTTATCACCTTAGGATGAAAGGAAACTCATAACTGAAGTAACTGAAACTGTTAGTGCCCAGGACACTGACCTGTGGAGCTCCTGCAGTGAAGTTCTGTGATCAGAGGGATTGTTCTTTGTGTCGGGTATGACTCCAACCACTGGAATATTTTTGTTTTGGTGCCCACTGATTTACCAATGTTCCTTCACCCACACTTGATCAGCTGCTGCTTTGATTTGTCTACTCCACTGCGATATCTCCTCATGGTGTGCCTACTTTGAAGAAGTTCTCCTCCTCCCTCCTAAGACAGTTTTACAACCTCCATCCTTTCTTCTTCCCCCCCCCCCCCCCCCACCCACCCGCAACTAATGTCCGAAGAAGGGTTTTCGGCCCGAAACATCGCCTATTTCCTTCGCTCCATAGATGCTGCCGCACCCGCTAAGTTTCTCCAGCACTTTTGTCAAGCTTTGATGTTAAGCATGGACACTCACCTATGGAATCCAGCTTTTTGGTCTGTGTTGGGGATGTTTTTATATTTTTTGGTGAACAGGGTGTAACTGGTCAAATCTCCACATTGTCAGGTGGACACCAAGGTTGGACCAACATGGCTGTGATATGATTAGTCTGAAGAGCAGATTGTCATTGTCGCAGCTGCACTGTTGTCTGGTCCCATAGACTTTGGTGTATATGATACTTTCAACCATTACATAATGTTACTGCAAACAAATCACCATCTTCTGCGATGGCGCAGATCCCAGGATGAAGCCGGCATCAACCATCTACTCTGCAGATCTAGTAAATTATGCGACACACTAGCACTCGCATTCTGAGCATTGTCATCATTTAGGACAGGGGTGTTCTTGAAACTGCCATCTCCTCTTACCCATTTAATTGTCCTCCACTGTTCTGATAAGGTTTTCCTGCAGTTTTTAATCTGTTCCATTGTTGGTGAGATTGGCCTTTTGCACGCGTAGGAAGGAATTACAGATGCTGGTTTACATTGATGATAGACACAAAATTCTGGAGTAACTCAGCGGGCCAGGCAGCACCTCTGGAGAGAAGGAATGAGTGATGTTTTGGCTCAAGACCCAAGAAGGGCCTCAATCCGAAACGTCACCCATTCCGTCTCTCCAGAGATGCTGCCTGTCCTGCTCAGTTACTGCAGTATTTTGTGTCTGTCCAATGCATGTTGTTTGCTTGCTGTTCAACAAATATATAGGCTGTAAAGGCTGGCACCTCAACATTTTTAGGTTTGCTGAGTGTTGCTCTCAACATGCCTGAGAAATGTGCCCTCCGCTACCCAATCATTCGGCAATTCTTCTTCTTCTTGCGAATGAAACGTAAACCAAAGGAATAGTTAGATCTCAAGCTGGGTGTTGAGCAGCCAGGTTGGTGTCTCTGCATCAATGTCTGCCAGGCTCTCAGCTCCATTTGGTGGGTGGTAGAGTGGGCACCTAGAGATGACATGGTTGGCTGCCTGTTGCTCTGCTCTGCATTCACAGGCTGGGCTATGGTGGAGTCCCCCTTCTCCACATGCTGACATTGAAACGCCCAACTCCAGTCTGCAATTGAAATTGTTTCTTATTTGGTTTAATAAAACACAAATCAAGTATATGTTGCACATGTCATCTCCTCAAAAAAGTAAACCAAGAGCAAATTTCCCCCTTAGTTTTGTTTAGTTTATTGTTAGGTGTGCTGAGGTACAGCAAAAATATTTTGTTGCGTGCCAATCAGTCAGTGAAACGACTATACATAATAGTAAGATTAAACGAGAATTTACCAGTTTGAACTTTGATCTTTATTTTATGAGGAGACGTTGAGGGATTACGTGAAGACCCCGCCAGCACGCATGCGCGACATTCTTCAAAGCAGCGGTGTGAAATCACAGATGACAGAAGTTGACCTAAAATATAGTAAGATAAGAGAACTAGAATACCAGTTGACCTTTATGATAGAGGTTGGGCACGGAGGGCGCGCATTCCCTCAACGTAACTCCTCATAAAATAAAGATCAAACTTCAAACTAGTAAGTTCTTGTTTAATCTTACGATTTTACTTCGGAGTCACTTGAGTGACTACATGAAGATTTTAAAGCTCTGTGATTTCATGCCGTGGAAATGAGTCCATGCATCACTCATGGCATTAGTGAAGAGTGAACATTAATAATGCATTCAGACATGACATAGATATAGACATGTTGATGCTTTTATTGAACATAAATGATAATAGTAACCTCCCTCAACCGGGAGGAAACTATAAACAGAACCTATAATAGAGTTGGCAAATACCCCCAGTCTGGCAAATGGTTAGTTCTAAAATGTTTGGAAGATCGTTCGTTTTGACCATCCTGCAGCCGCTAGGATGTGGTCCCGTGAAAATCCATCCCCTGCTCCTGACATTGTTGCAGCCTAGGTGGAGTGAGACTTGAAAAAGTCAGTGTTCATTCCTGTATCCCAGAACCCGTTTTAACCACCTGGAGATGGTCTGTAGTGATACCTTCTTATGTGGCTTAATGTGACTAACAAACGTTGCTAGTTCAGAGTCTCTAAGGCTCTAGTGACCTTAACATACTGGTGTAAAGATGTGGCCACACACAACCGAAGGTCCATGGGATATGCCAACAAATCTACTTTGAGACCTGATGTCCCTTGTGTATTCTGCTGATTAAGTCATAAACATAAATGTTATTTTGTCTGAAGATATAATCATCCTGTCCAGTCACGGCTATGCAAAGACTGGACCCGTTGCGCTGAACTCAGTGCCATGACCATAACCACTTAGTAAGTCAGTTTGACCAAGGACAGGGATGTTCCAATGTTAACGTCCCATATCTCTGCGTACCTGGCCTGGGAGGTTTCGAGTTGAAGATATCATTCATAATCTAGATATCAGAAGGTGAGGCCTGACAGAGTAGATTCTGCTCCCCACAGCCAATATGATGAGAAGCATGTCGGGCACAGTAAATGGCACTTTATTAATTATTGTCAAACCCCATATAGAGTTGAACCGTGCCTAATTATATGTAATAATAGTATAAAACAATAATACTTCCCATCTCCTTATGAGGAAAGTACTGCTATTTTGGTGCTATCCCTACAATTGCAGTGAGCATGTCCATGGTCTGGTTTACAACCCGAGCCACAGGAACAGTCTTCCCAGTCTGCAAGTGAATGAGTTGATTATATTATGCAGAGGATGGTTTCTCGAGTCATGGCTAACCAGGAATTTTGTGTCTGGAAATAACCATATAAGGTTCTATCATCATTCCCAACATCAGTGGGAACCATGGCTGTATAGGCCAGTCAGGCACTCTGAAAGTCTGAAGCGGGAGATTGCTGAATTTGCAAGATCCGTCCGATGAGCCAAATTGGAGGAAGACATAAAGAACATTCCTCCCCAGTTGCACCCTAGCAAGAATGCATCCATCGCCACTGATATGCCACGTATGTTGCAACTGGTGATTGAGCCTGGATGCAAACATCTCGATCTTTTGGTGTTCCATCGAGCCCACAATGTCATTAAATACTTGCGATCCAACATCCATTCTGTGTTGTCATTGAGTTTACATGATGATACACCAATGCCAAATGAAGTTAGGTAAACTATCAGCGCCTACTTTAACTTGATTGCACCAATGTGATTAACATATAACAGCACCAGAGTGTGACATGAGCATGCAGATTATGCATATTCGTACAACATTTTTAATCCACAGAATGCATTTAGTGTATATAGGTAGTTGATACCATATAACTGAACAATTGGTAACTCATGCAAACCCATCCGCCTCCATAACTAGAGATGGTATTAGTGATTATTCATCTTTGAGCAATAGCATCAGTTAGTAATTAACTGAAGATTTACTGATGAAGGTTAGTGGAACAATGCTGAATACTGTTTGTGACATGGTGACTTTGATAGTTTCAGCTGGGAATAGCATAGGTCTGGTAGCATTTCAGTTGGTATCAACTTAAATTTAACTGGATAGATGAGAACCCAATTTCTGAAATATAATTTTGTGGTTGATACCGCTAATTTGGCAAAATACAGCGTTTAGAACATTTTCCAGATAGGTCATAACAATTGCTTTTTTAGCTCGGAGCAGCCGAAGCACTGGTTTTAGTAATTTGGTAAATAACCTGGAAGCTGAAGTTAGCCCACTTTGTAATGCTTTTGACTGTATCATGCCCCATGCAGCTAAATTTCAAATACCTCTGGTGAGCCCTGTGAGTGGAAACTGTTCCTCTGTTGTTAGACAGTAATGAAGTGTCCTATTCAGAAATGTCTATACTGCCCATGCGAGTTGCTGTCTTGCTTGTATACTGTGCAGTATAAAACTGATCTCATGTTTCTTTTAGTTTATAAATAGATCATATGCACAAAACAAGTGTAAATTTTACCAACTTGTAAATGGTCCACATACCTCATATTTCGGAAAGAACCAGACGCATCTACCTTCATGGTTATTGGTGGTCTTGTGGTAAGCCCAAAGGCCCCTGGTGCGGGTTCTATTTCCGTCCCAGATTTGGAGTGTAGGATTGCTGTCGATAGGGGCATGGGGTGTGTTATTGCCGTGGTACCTTGATAAGCCGAACAGCTTTGATTCTTCATCCAGGTCTTACCTGTTTGGACAGGTTTCCTGAAGAGAGGATTCGGCGGCTGGACATTGCTGGCGTTACTTGAGCCGGCAAATTTGGAATTTAAGGCAGATCCGATGGCGTTCTTCTGGAAGCAGTTCATTTTGAAGTGTACATTGTACCCCCACATAGCACTGTTTACTGCTGGTCCTTTCAGGAACAATTTTGCAGGTGCATGGTAATTCACAGCCGGCACCTGTTCTTGTAATGATGTGACGTGAGGTGGCTGCTGCTTCACGAGGGAACTCTGGCCTTCCAGGTTTCTTCGCTAGCGAAGGTCTTGTTGCAATGCCAGAAATTTCTTGAACCTCATGCTTGTACTCCAGTATGTTCCCTGGACATACTTCCAAGTTTGGAGTCAGCTACCCACTGACCCCTTGCACTCCACTTCACAGAGAGGGAGATTTGTATGCAGCCCTGAGATAGGTGCTGCCGCAGGCCCCTAGGGGTCCTGCACGGATATGGCCTTCCATGGACCATATCAGGATGGAGCATTTCAGTGGGATGAGTGCTCTGCGGACGCTATCCATGCTCCGCCTGGGTATAAAACGTCTGAGGACGGTACCCATGTCGGAGGGGAACCCTCCTGGCCTGCCCAGGCCTTTCAGACTCCGTTGAACCTCTCCGGGCTGCCGGAGTCTGAAAAAATGCCGCCGGCTATCTGCACTTCTGCGCTCGGCAGCCGTGTCTTCCACACGGTCCCCGCGGCCGGGTTTCCCCGAGCCGGGTTCATCCCTTCAGCTTGTGTTTTCCACACATTTCCCGCAGCCGGGTTTCCCCGAGCCGGGTTCACCCCACGGTTTGCCTTCCACGCGGTCCCCACGGCCGGGTTTCACCGAGCCGGGTTCACCCCGCGGTTTGACTCTTCTTGCTGTCCCGGGTTCCCCGCGGATTCCAATCTCCACAGCCGGGATTTCCTCGCGGTCCCTGAAGACGGGATTCCCCGCGAAGTCTGTGGTCGGGTTTCCAGATTTTAAAGATAGTCCTAGGGTCTCTAGTGAGGTCAATAGTAGCTCAGGACCCGCTCACCAGTTGTTGATAGGATGATTCAGTTGCCTGATAACAGCAGGAAAGAAACTGTCCCTGAATCTGGAGGTGTGTGTTTTACATTTCTGTCCTTCTTGCCTGATGAGAGAGGGGAGAAGAGGGAGTGACTGGGGTGAGACTCGTCCTTGATTATGCTGCTGGCCTTGCCAAGGCAGCATGAGGAATAAATGAAGACAATGGAAGGGAGGTTGGTTGTGTGCTGGCTGCGCCCACAATTCTCTGCGATATGTATTTCACTGATCATAGATCTCAAGCGAAGAGGCACGGTGGTGCAGTGGTCGAGTTGCTGCCTTACAGCGCTTACAGCAACAGAGACCCGGGTTCAATCCTGACTACAGGTCCTATCTGTATGGAGTTTGTATGTTCTTCCCGTGACCTGTTCTTCCCGTGACCTCCGAGATCTTTAGTTTTCTCCCTCACTCCAAAGATGTGCAGGTTTGCAGGTTAATTGGTTTGGCCTAAGAGTAAAAATGATCTTGAATGTGTGTGTGTGTAGGATGGTGTCAGTGTGCGGGGATCGCTGCTCGGTGTGGATTCGGAGGGCTGAAGGGCCTGTTTCCGTGCTGTATCTCTAAACTAAAATAACAGCCTGCCACTACAACCCTCTGTCTTTTATGAGCAAGCCATTTACGCAAATGACCAAATCATACCAGATTCCAAGTATTTTTATCATCAGTCTGAAGAAGGGTCTCGACCCGAAACGTCACTTATTCCTTCGCTCCATAGATGCTGCCTTACCCGCTGAGTTTCTCCAGGATTTTTGTTGACCTTAATCTTCTGGATCAGTCTACTAGTTCTACTTTATTGTCCTGAATGTGTGCACAGCTAAACAGTTAAATTCATTGTAATACCATTTCTTTTAATTTTTTAATGATCAAATTTCTTTCTCGCTCAGTCATTCCATTCCATGGCATAATTTCCTTCTCTTAGTTTTATCTGCCTTGTAATCTCTATTCCAGTTTCGTTTACTGGACAACCACTCCTTACACTTATCAGTTTAATTGAACCCCTGTTTACCAGCATGCAAATAGGAAATTTAATCCCAATTGGTACCTTGAGCAAGTAATTTTCTGATATGTTGTTGGGCTCCACATTGCAAATATCAACACTATTGCTGATTGACGTAGGAGCTGTATTGTGATCTGATCATTTTATGTAATTCAAAACGGGCCATTGTGTATTTGCTTCAAGCAACGGAACTATTTAAAACTGGTTGTTATGGTGATTTACATCGGTTCTTATTTATTGAAAGGACTTAGTCATGGAATCGTATACATGGGAACCATGCCCTTCGGCCCAACTTGTCCATGCTGACCAATCTGGCATACTGAACTATCTCATTTGCCTGACCCATTGCTGTCTAAACTCTTCCTATCCATTTATCTGTCTTTTAAAATCTGTTACTGCACCTACTTCTTTAAAAAATATATATTTTTATTAGAGGTAAGCAATAAATTGGCAAACATATTATGGTAGAAGTATTTCGTGTACATCAATCATATATTATTAATATTATCAATTAAATCATTCTGCCTCTAATAGTTTTTTTTAATAGATTAAGAGTAATAAAAAAAGAAAGAGAGAGAGAAAATAAAAGGAGAAAAAAAATCAAACAAAAATCAAAAGGAATGGAATAATTTACCATTAATACATCATTGGAGATAGGATCAAGGAATATAGAATATAACTTTTCATCTGATCCCGAGTCCAAGTTTCAGTTAGGTTACACAAAAAGCTGGAGAAACTCAGCGGGTGCAGCAGCATCTAAGGAGCGAAGGAGATAGGCGACGTTTCAGGTCGAGACCCTTCTTCAGACTGGTCGAAGTTTCAGTTAGGTTCCCCTGCCGAACCAATCCACCCTTTTAAGTAATCGATGAAAGAAGACCATATTCCAACAAAGAGTTCTTGTTTGTCCATTAAGGCAAATCTGATTCTTTCCAGGTGTAGGGTCTCCGACATTTCCATAATCCACATTTTAATTGTGGGGGTTATAGGGCCTTTCCAAAATTTTAATATTAATTTCTTCCCGATTATTATACTGTAATCTAGGAAATGTCTTTGGTTTGTTGTAAGTGTTAAACTTTGTTCTGATATTCCAAGTATTATTAGTTTTGAATCCGGATCCAGTTTAGTATTAATAACTTTAGAAGTTATTCTAAAAATCCCAATCCAGAAATTTTTAATTTTTATACAATTTGCAAAAGTATGTGTTAAATTAGTCTCTAGATGCTGACATTTATCGCAGATAGGAGAGACATGTGGAAAGATTCTATTCAGTTTAACTTTTGAGTAATGTAATCTGTGTACTACTTTAAATTGTATTGTAAATTAATATGTCTGGCATTTAACGAGCATTGCTGTATATATTGTAAACTTTTGTCCCAAATATCTTTCGTTATGGGTTGGCTTAATTTATTTTCCCATGTATGTCTATGTGATTCCGTCGATGGTACCTCGCTATCTAAAAGGATATTATAAATATAAGTTGTTAGTTTTTCTGTATTAGGATCCTTATTCAAACATTCATCAAGGATTTCTGGTTCCCTATTCCTATAATCTTGTGTATTTGATTTAACATAATCTCTGAGTTGTAGATATCGAAAACAATTATTTGAGTGTAATCCATAAATCTGTTGTATCTCCTGAAATAAAAGAAAAGTGCCTTTCTTATAAAGATGTTCCATCTTTTTAATTCCATAATTTTTCCATTGTGTGAAACCTGTATCCAGCATGGAAGGTTTGAATAAGGGATTGTTTACAATAGGGAGACAGAGTGGTATATTATCCAATTTTAAAGCCTTTTTTAATTGTTTCCAGATTCGTGTACCACTATTTATTATAGGGTTTTCCCTATAGGTTTTTTTGTGCAATTTTGTCGGTGCAAACATAATCAAACCGATTTCAAAAGGTAATTAGTCCTCCTTTTCCATCCTTAACCAGTCTGGTTGTTGATCCATTTCTTCCAGCCAAAAATTCATGTATTTAATATGGACTGCACAAAAATAAAACAGAAAATTTGGTAGAGCTAAACCTCCATTAATCTTTGATTTACATAAATGTTTTTTACTTATTCTATGATTCTTATAATCCCAGATGAAACTTGTAACAGTAGAGTCTACTTTAAAAAAAAGATGTTGGAATATATATCGGGATTGACTGGAATAAGTACAATAATTGCGGCAAAAATATCATTTTTATATATTTGCTTCAAGCAACGGAACTACTTAAAACTTGTTATGGTGATTTACATCGGTTCTTATTTATTGAAAGGGCTTAGTCGTGGAAGCGTATACATGGGAACCATGCCCTTCGCCCCAACTTGTCCATGCTGACCAATCTGGCATACTGAACTATCTCATTTGCCTGCATTTGACCCATTGCTGTCTAAACTCTTCCTATCCATTTATCCGTCTTTTAAAATCTGTTACTGCACCTACTTCTATAGCTTCCTCAGGCAGTTCATTCCAGATACAGTCTATCTTCTCTGTGAAAACGGTTTCCTTGAAGGTCTGTCTTATACACTTCAATAAGATCATGCCTCAGCATCTTATGGTCCAGTGAACAAAAGTCCCAGCCTATCCCACCTCTCCCTATAACTTGTCCCCAACCCTACTTAACATCCTGGTGAATCTCTTCTGCACACTTTCCAACTTAGTGAAACAAATAAATACGCTGGATGACCGGAACTGCAGGCAGTATTCCCAATGTGGGCTTACTGACTTGTAGAGCTGCATTGTGATGTACCAACTGTTGTACTCGATACCCTTGCCAATGAAGGGTAAGCATGCCATATGCCTTCTTCACTACACTAGCCACCTGACTCGCTACCTTTAGGGAATGATGCACGTCAGCCCCCAGATCTCACTGCTCTGCAACCCACTCCAAGGCTCTACCATTTACAGTGTAAGTCCTGCTCTTGTTTGAATTACCAAAGTGCATCACTTCACACTTGTCCAAATTAAATTCCAGAAGCCATTTCTTAGGCCACTTTCCCAACTGATCTAGAACCTGTTGTAAACCTAGACATCTTCCTCACTGTCCGCTATATCTCAAATCCTGGGATCATCTGCAAATTTACAAACAATGATAACTATGTGGTCATCCAAATTGTTAATCTATATTACTAAAAGTCTGATCTTGACCACTTCCTGTTGTTCTGTATATCGATTTTAGAAAAAATGCTGCCACTTTTAGTTGTGATTTTTAGCCATCATACTCAGAGTCCCCCTCCGCTGCGCAGGACAAGAGATTTTTCCCATTGATTAAAAATAAAAGAGTTATTAGTGTTTAAAAATGTGGAGATTCTCTCTCCTGAAGGCCACGCCCCTTCCGGAGCGACTATAAAACCCGGAAGTGTTGAGTCACGTCTCTCCGTCTGAGCTGTGAATAACATTGAACACATGTCTACTAAACTGCGAGTGGTTTTACTGACCTGTCAGTGCCCTTAATGTGGTTTGAAAATATACTTTGGAAATGCTAAATCTGTGTTGCGTTTGGTTTGGAAATGCTAAAGCTGTGTTGCCTTTGGTTTGGAAATGCTTCTGTGTTGCCTTTGGTTTGGAAATGCCAAAGCTGTGTTGCCTTTGGTTTGGAAATGCCAAAGCTGTGTTGCCTTTGGTTTGGAAATGCTAAAGCTGTGTTGCCTTTGGTTTGGAAATGCTAAAGCTGTGTTGCCTAATTAAAGTTGCCGTGCCTAATTAAAGTTGCCTTGCCTAATTAAAGTTGCCTTGCCTAATTAAAGTTGCCTTGCCTAATTAAAGTTGCCTTGCCTAATTAAAGTTGCCTTGCCTACTTAAAGTTGCCTTGCCTTATATAATTAAAAATCTAATCTTCATTTCCTGTTTGCGCTTTACATTGATTTTAGAAAAATCGCTACCACGTACGGCTGTGATTTTTGGCCATCTTACTCAGTCCCCCTCCGCTCATCAGGTGCTGAGAATCTTTCCCATCAATGAAAAATAAAAGAGTTATTAGTGTTTAAAAAATGTTGAGATTCTCTCTCCTGTCAATCACGCCATAAAGGCCACACCCCTTCTGGTGGGAGGGACGGACAGACTATAAAGCCCAGAAGTGTGGGTGTGGCTCAGTCTCTGCAGGATGGAGGAGGGAGAGGACACGACTCGCTGTCTTTAGTAACCTTGCTTGAAATGGCTTGAAATGGTATGAAACTGCACTTGAATTTGGTGGTCTTGCACCCTGCTTCAAAATGGAATTTCAAGGGATAGCCGTGAGTCAACTGCCATCCCACCAGCCGTAAGTGAGTGAGCTGCCAGCACAACAGGCTTGAGTGACTGAGCTTCCAGCCCAAGAATCCATTTGGCCCGCAATGTCAATACTAACCCTCTGGAAACCAGTCCTTTCAGCCCACAACACCCATACTATGCTCCAGGAAGCCCCCCCCCCGCCCCCCCAACAACTGGCCACCAATATTGAAATTGGTGGAGAGGTGGAATATTATGTTGGGGAACCAACCCTCCTGTGTGATGCTGGGACTTAGTCTAGTAATTTTATATGTTTCTAAAAGATCCCCCCTCATCCTTCTAAACTCCAGTGAATACAAGCCTAGTCTTTTCAATCTTTCCTCATATGACAGTCCCGCCATCCCAGGGATTAATCTTGTGAACCTACGCTGCACTGCCTCAATCACAAGGATGTCCTTCCTCAAATTAGGGGACCAAAACTGTACGCAATACTCCAGATGTGGTCTTACCAGAGCCCTATACAACTGCAGAAGAACCTCTCTGCTCCTATACTGAAATCCTAATGTTATGAAGACCAACATTCCATTACCTTTCTTCACTGCCTGCTGTACCTGCACGCCAACTTTCAGTGACCGGTGTACAAGGACACCCAGGTCTCCCCCTTACCGAACCTAATTCTAAGTTAGAATGATGGCCATGCTGATCATTAAGAGGACTATTATTTCTCTCAAAACCTTTCACATTTGAGATTCTTATCTTTTTGTCTACATTCTGGAATCTCTTCGGATTTTATTTTATCTTGCTTTCCAGCTCTACTTCAAGTCTTTGAAGTTCAAGAACACCTAAGCACACCAACGCCTCTACTTCCTTAGAATGCATGTCCCCAACAACTCTCACCATCTTCTTCTGATGAGCTGTGGAAAGCATTTTATCACAATGTATCACAGCAGGTTTGTAAACAGCTCCATCCACAAATGCAATAAATTGCAGAGATTTGTGGACTCAACCCAGACCATCACACAAACCAACCTCTGCTATTGACTAAATTTACACCTCACACTGCCTCGGCAAGGCCGCCAGCATAATCAAGGATGAGTCGCACCCCGGCTACCCCATCTTCTCCCCTCTCCCATCAAGCAACAGGTATAGAAGTGTGAAAACACACCAGATTCAGGGACAGTTTCTTCCCAGCTGTTATCGGGCAACTGAACTATCCTACCAACAATTAGAGAACAGGCCTGAGCTTCTATCTACCTTATTGGAGACCCTCAGACTATCTATGTTCGGACTTTACTGGATTTTCTCTTGCACTAAAAGGTATTCACGTTATTCCCTTTATCATGATTCTGTGCACTGTAGATACCTCAATTGTAATCATGTATTGTCTTTCTGGTGACTGGTTGGCACGCAACAAACTTTGTTCTCTGTAACTCGGTTCACGTGATAATAATCTAAACTCAAAGTCAAACTTTGTAGTTCCCTGAGTGAATGTCAGAGCAAGAGAATCCTTGGACTCACTGAAATACTGTAGTTTTCTGCTAATCCTGCTCACATTGGTTCATTTTACCTTCATTCCATTCATGGAGTTTATTACAGGCCAAAGTTGGCTTTAAACAAGACAAGAGCTGGTCAAACAGTAAACGGAAAACCGCACTTCCTTGAAATCAGTGTGCAGCTCTTCTGTTGAAAAAAAATAAATGCATATTTTAGAATAGGATTAACAATTGCTATTGCACAATTTTTAATAATGCACAACAGGCCAATTGTCTAAAGTTCTCTGGCAGTGTTTATGGTCTACACATATATCTGCCCCTCTTTTCAAAGTGTATTTTCATTTCACTGATTTGCTGTCATTTGGTACATTTTGTCAACATTTGCATTTTGTGGCATGTTCTTTGATCACCGTCTAATGGTATAATTATGTTATAAAATACTACCAGATTGTAATTAAATTGGATTAGTAATAATCATTCAATCAGTTTACAGGAAACAGTCTTAAGACTGCTCAGTTTGCACTGTATAAAGTTACTGCTAAGTAGGATAATTATCAGCTTTGATCAAGAAGGAGGGTCAACTGACAGGATTTTGGTATAATTGTTGGCAAGCAATTTGCAAATTCTTTATAACCTGGGATGCACATAAGTACATTGCTTGCTTTAACAAATTGAGAGTTTGCTAGTTATAAGCTATTCAAGGAATGTATCGATGAACACATACAAAATGTGTTAATGTGGGTGATGGAAGCCATGGAATCTGAGGTGTCCCAGTAAATTGGATCCAAAATTTGCTTGGTTGTTGGAGAGAGAGAGAGACAGAGAGAGAGAGAGAGTCATGGTGGAATTGGAAGCCTGTGGCCAAATGGTCTACCATGTGGATTCATGCTATGATCTTTATTTTTTAAAATAAATTCAAATGTAGCAGATATGATCGCTATGTTCACAAACGACTGTAAAATCAAGTGTTGTGGATAGTGAGGATGAGTTGGTGAAATGGGCAGAGTAATGGCAGATGGAATTGAATTCTAATAATTACTAGACTAAGTAGGACCCGTTGGGTCCCATGTTCGAACGGGAGGGCTGGTTCACCGCTAACCGCAACGTTCCAATCCACCGCATTCCACTAAAACCCACTCGCTAGTTGATTTAAATGGCCATTAATTTACAGGCATAAAACACTAAATTCCTTCCATTTGGCCCAGAAATTCATGAAAATGAGATTTAAAATGCAATATTCCTCCTCTCCACCAATTCCAATATTGATGGCGAGGGGGGGGGGGGGGGGGGGGCGGGGGGCCTTTTGGAGCGCTAGTGTGGGTGTTGTGGGCTGAAGGGTTCCAGAGGGATAGTATGGATTCTTGGGGTGGCAGCTCAGTCACTCAAGCCTGATGTGCTGGCAGCTCACTCACGGCTGGTGGGCTGGCAGTTGAGTCATGGCTATTCCTTGAAATTCCATTTCAAGCAGGGTGCAAGGCCACCAAATTCAAATACTGTTTCCACCATTTCAAGCAGAGCGCAAGGCCACCAAATTTAAGTGCAGTTTCTTACCACTTCAAGCAGGGTGCAACGCCAACAAATTCAAGTGGAGTTTCATATCACCATATACCAGACTGATTCCTGGGATGTACCAGACTGATTCCTGGGATGTCAGGACTTTCATATGAGGAAAGATTGGATAGACTCGGTTTGTACTCGATGGAATTTAGAAGATTGAGGGGGGATCTTATAGAAACCTACAAAATTCTTAAGGGGTTGGACAAGCTAGATGCTGGAAGATTGTTCCCGATGTTGGGGGAGTCCAGAACAAGGGGTCACAGTCTAAGGATAAGGGGGAATTCCTTTAGGACCGAAATGAGGAAAACATTCTTTACACAGAGAGTGGTGAGTCTCTGGAATTCTCTGCCACAGAAGGTAGTTGAGGCCAGTTCATTGGCTATATTTAAGAGGGCGTTAGATGTGGCACTTGTGGCTAAAGGGATCAGGGGGTATGGAGAGAAGGCAGGTACGGGATACTGAGTTGGATGATCAGCCATGATCACATTGAATGGCGGTGCAGGCTCGAAGGGCCGAATGGCCTACTCCTGCACCTATTTTCTATGTTTCTATGTTTCTATCACTTCAAGCAGGGTGCAAGGCCACCCAATGCAAGAGCAGTTTCATACCATTTCAACTCTAATAACCCTTTTATTTTTAATTGATGGGAAGAATCCTCTGCACCTGATGAGCGGAGGGGGACTGAGAAAGATGGCCAAAAATCACAGCCGTCAATGGTAGCGTTTTATCTAAAATCAATATACAGTGCAAACAGGAAGTTGTCAAGTTTAGACACCATTTGCTGTGCTTTAGTTCAAACCAACCACCACCAACAACCATTTGTAGGTATGTTGCAAAACTTACCTTGAGCAGCGCTGCAGTTCTGCCGCCCCCGTGTGCGCGACTTTGGCGCCTTTCAGAGGGGGGCGGGCTTAAAGTGCCATTTTTCAACAGACCTGGAAAATCGATGAATGTCGGGCGATTTAGTTGCGGAAGAAAAATCGCTCCGACATTTCATGAATGAAGGTATTTTTAAATTACTCTAAATTATTTATTAACTAGAGTAATTTAAAAATCACCTTCAAAAGCCGTGAGCCCCGACAACCTGAAGGATTTTGCGTAGGGGAGAAAAAAAGGTAGTTTATTTTTATATTAAAAGTTGGTTTTTCGGGAGGCTTTAATAATATTTTTATGTTGCGAAATGGGGTCCCAAAAAATGTATGAACCGGCTGTATTTTTCATACCGACTTCACCGCTAACCGCAACGTTCCAATCCACCGCATTCCACTAAAACCCACTCGCTAGTTGATTTAAATGGCCTTTAATTTACAGGCATAAAACACTAAATTCCTTCCATTTGGCCCAGAAATTCATGAAAATGAGATTTAAAAATTATGTTATATTGTGGATTAGTGTGTGAATGTTATTTGGACACTTAGGCAATTTAAAAAAAGTTTATCTTTTCTTAAGAAATGGATAGATGTTTAGATCTACTCATTGAATTTTATAATTAGCTACAATTAGATAACTAACTAATTATATGCTTTAATTTCAGGTAATCCAAGTAAGACTGTTTCATATTTGTTTCGGAATGCTTCAATCTATAATAACTGAAAATTTCATTGAGTTCTCTTAATTTTTAAGAAAGTTATGGGCTTTTAACTTTTCCAGATCACAGCTTTTGAGTTAAGTCAATTGAAAGGCAATGGGGAACAAGATGCTAATTTCCGAGTATGAAAATGGCCATAACTTTCTTAATACTGAAGATATGTAAGTAAATTAGGTGTCAAATTAAACTTCTTTTTATGCTTTATCTGATGGGATAAATTGCAGACTTGATTTTTTAAATCTCAAAATTTTGTAACATTGCTACCATTGGCTGTGTTTTAGTTCAAACCAACCACCACCAACCAATTGCTGTGCTTTAGTTCAAACCAACCACCACCAACCAATTGCTGTGCTTTAGTTCAAACCAACCACCACCAACCAATTGCTGTGCTTTAGTTCAAACCAACCATATTTTCATTTTCAAACCACATTAAGGGCACTCAAGGTCAGTAAAACCACACTCACAGTTTAGTAGACATGTGTTCAGTGTTATTCACAGCTCAGTCTGAGAGACGTGACGCTCTTGCTCCCCCATCTTGCAGAGACTGACTGGGGCACTCCACACTTCAGGGTTTTATAGTCCCTCCGGAAGGGACGTGGCCTTCAGGAGAGAGAATCTCAACGTTTTTTAAACACTAATAACTCTTATTTTTAATCGATGGGAAAAATCTTCTTGTACCGCGCAACGGAAGGGGGCTGAGTAAGATGGCCAAAAATCGCAGGCGTAAGTGGCAGCGTTGTTTCTATAAATCAATATACAGAACAACAGGAAGTGATCAAGATCAGACTTTTAGTAATAATGATTAGATGGTACAATTGTGGAGAACTGATAAGGTTCAGACATATACGATGAATGGTAAGCCTTGGGGAATATTGCAGAACAGAGGGCCCCTAGTGTGCAAGCCAGAGCATCCTTGAAATGGCAGAACAGGTACTGAAGAATGTGTGTAGGGTTCATAAGTTCTAGAAAAATAATTAAGGGCCTGCCCACATGTCGTGCAATGACACCAGTTTGGTTGTGAGTAGTCGCCCAAAGAGTCGTGCCTTTCACTGGTTGCCGCTGGATTTTCAATATTTTGACATTTTTCGGCCACTAGCTGCAACTATGACGGGTGCCAGCAGGTTGCCGAAAAAAATCACGTAAGTGGGACAGGCCCATTAGGCCATCTGCTCATTGAGTCAACATTTAATCATGGCTGATCTGTCTTTCCCTTTCAACCCTGCATGACCGCATATTTTCCTACACGATGTTCCATCTGCCCCTTCTTTCCCGGTTCTACGGTACGAGTTCATTTCAAGAGTTCTCCCTGATTCAAACTCTGAGATTTACGGTAATGGCCACTCATCGGTACTCGGGGCTCTCGTGGACATTTTTCATCATGTTGAAAAATCTTCACGCGTCTTCCCGTGCTTACCTGCCGTTAGCGAGTACCATTGAAACATATAAAATTGTTAAGGGCTTGGACACGCTAGAGGCAGGAAACACGTTCCCGATGTTGGGGAAGACAGAGCCAGGGGCCACAGTTTAAGAATAAGGAGTAAGCCATTTAGAACGGAGACGAGGAAACACTTTTTCTCACAGAGAGTGGTGAGGCTGTGGAATTCTCTGCCTCAGAGGGTGGTGGAGGCAGGTTCTCTGGATGCTTTCAAGAGAGAGCTAGATAGGGGCTCTTAAAAGTAGCGGAGTCAGGGGATATGGGGAGAAGGCAGGAACGGGGTACTGATTGGGGATGATCAGCCATGATCACATTGAATGGTGGTGCTGGCACGAAGGGCTGAATGGCCTACTCCCGCACTTATTGTCTATTGTCTATTATTGTCTACCTGCCGTTAACGCTAAGAGACATCCCCGAGCTCCGACGTACCCGCTACGTTCATTCTCCGTGCTTACCACGCATTTGATTTTTTTTAAAACTCGGGAGAGCTCTTGGAATGAACTCGCACCGTGGAACAGGGCTATCACAAAACCTGTCCAAGTCTTTCAGCGGACTCCCTGGTTCCTCTACATCACCTGATCCTCCACCTATCTTTTTATCATCCAAAACCATGGCTGCAAAGCCATCAGTTCCATCGCCACTGTCAGCCAACTGGAAATCCCCCCCTTTATTCCCACTGCCTCTGCCATTCAGCCGAATTATCCATGCTAGTACATCAATGATTTGGATGAGGTCATTGAAGGCTTTATGGCCATGTTTGCAGACAAAACAAAGATAAGTGGAGGGGCAGGTACTGTAGTGAAACAGGGTCTCTGCAGAAGGACTTGGACAGGTTGGGAGAGTGGGCAAAGAAGTGGTAGATGGAACACAGTGTAGCAAAGTGTGGACTCATGCATTTTGGTGGTAGGAATAAAGGCGTAACCTATTCTCTAAATGGGGAAATCGGAGGTGCAAAGGAACTTGGAATGATGGTGTAGGATTCCCAACAGGTTCATTTGTAAGTTGAATCTGAGGCAAGAAAGGCAAATGCAATGTTAACATATATTTCAAGACTAGAATACAAAAACAGGGATGTAATGCTGAAGCCTTATAAGGCACTGGTCAGATAGCATTTGGACTATTGTGAGCAGTTTTGGGTCCCATATCTGAGGAAGGATGTGCCGGAGTTGTAGAGGGTCCAGAGGAGGTTTACAAGAATGATCCCAGGAATGATTGGGGTTAATACATGATGAGCATTTGATGGCACTGGGCCTATACATGGTGGAGTTTTGAAGGAAGAAGGGAAGGCCTCATTAAAACTTACTGAATAGTGAAAGGCCTGGATAGAGTGGATGTGGAGAGAATGTTTCCACTGGTGGGAGAGTCTAGGGCCAGAGGCCATAACCTCAGAATAAAAGGTAATACCTTTGGAAAGGAGATGAGGATAAATTTATTTACTCAGAAGGTGGTAAATCTGTGAAATTAATTGTCACAGACGGCTGTGAAGGACGTCATTGTGTATTTTTAAGGCGGAGATTAACAGGTACCTCTTTAGTAAGGGGGTTATGGGGTTATGGGGAGAAGGCCGGAGAATATGGTTGAGAGAGAAAGATAGATCAGCCATGATTGAGTGGCAAAGTAGACTCGATGGGCCAAATGGCCTACTTTTGCTCCTGACTTATGGACTTATGAACTTAGTATCTTCCCTCGAATACCATGGGCTCCAATCTTCTTTAGCAGCCTTCCAAAAGGCCTTTTGATAATCAAAGTAAACAACATCTACTGATTCTCCTATTCTATTATTTACTTCTTCAAAGAATTTCAACGGATTTGACAGGCAAGATCTCCCCTTCATAAAACCAAGCTGCCTTTGGCCTATTTCATCACGTACTTGGAACTCTTAATAATGGACTCTAAAATCTTACCAACCAATGAAGTCAGGCTAACTGGCCTCATGTTTCTCCTCTTTGGCCTTGCTCATTTCTGGAACAGCAGGGTAACATTTGCAATGTGACTCTGGAATCACTCCTGACTCTAGTGATTCTTGAAAGATCACAACTAGTGTGCACAATCTCCAAAACAACCTCTATCAGAACTCTAGGGTGCAGTCCATCTGGTCCAGATGACTTATCCACCTTCAGATTTTCAAATTCCCAAGCACCTTCTTCTTAGTAATAGCCACTCCATTAACTTCTGTCCCTGACTTTTTTGAATTCCTGGCACATTGCTGCTGTCTTCCACTGTGCAATAAACATAATCAATTAATCTGACATTTCTTTATTCGCCATTACTACTTTTCATGCATGGTTTTCCAGCAGTCCAATGTCATCTTTTGCCTCTTTTTTACTCTTTATATATCTGATGAAACTTTTGGTATATTACCTAGTTATTGTCTTCATTAACAAGCACAGAAGACAAGAACAAGGAGGTTATGATACAACGTTATAAATCGTTGGTTAAGCCATTGATGGAATTCTGTGTGTTGCTCCAGTTACCACGTTATAGAATGGACGTTTAGCATGGCAAGGCTTGCATGCTATCAAGGATTATAAAGCAAAGTCGAACAATATCGCTGGCAACAATATATTTATCCTGGCAAGCAGAATACTAACTATGCTTGCTTTGAATGCAAGGCCAGTGAAATGAAAGCACTGCTCCGACAGCCTCAGGTGCATCTGTACATGGTCACTGTGGGTGGCTAGAGGGTGAACATATGAAAGGCAACTGGCCCAATGGAGTCACTGGCCATGTCCTCAGAATTTAACAACATAATGAATCTTTCCCTATGCCGATCTTAGGTTTCCACTCACTTTAAGACAGGGGTCGGCAACCTTGTTCTGCATAGGTGCCAGGGCGCATGTCTGTAAGTGGATGGCGGGCCACATCTATCACGTGTACACATGGATCCAGTCCCCATTCCGCCCCGGATGGCAGGCATCACATCACGTATTCACAGAAGGTAGACAAAAATGCTGGAGAAACTCAGCTGGTGAGGCAGCCTCATGTAATCCTTGCACGTCTCACCCGCTAAGTTTCTCCAGCATTTTTGTCTACCTTTGATTTTTCCAGCATCTACAGTTTTTTCTTAAACGTGTTCACAGAAGGTCCGCAGCCGTGCCGGCGGCTTTGCGCAGGATGCGGTACAGCCAGAGCTCGGTGCTTGGCGAGCCAGATGACAACGGGAAAAAAATCCGTCTGCGGGCCGGATGATTTCGGATTACGGGCCGCATTCGGCCTGGGGGCCGTAGGCTGCCGACCCCTGCTTTAAGATAACCACTATTATCCCACTGCCAATGAAAAACAAGGTAGCATGTCTTAAAGACCTCAACCCAGTGGCTCGGATGTCCATTATCATGATGTAGTTTGAGAAACTGGTATTGATGCACATCAACTCCAGCCTCCAACACAGTCCTGATTCACTGCTATTTGCTCACTGCCGCAACTGGTCCACACCAAATAACATCTCCCTGTCTCTACACTCATCCTTGGAACATCTAGGTAACAACGACACCAACACCGTCTCTTAATTTTGATTAGAACTCAATCTTCAGTGCTAGAATTCCAAACAAACTAATTTCCAACACTCTGGACCTAGAGTCAGCACTCCCCTCCGCAGCTGGATCTTAGACTTCCTGACCCATAGACTGTGATCAGCAATCCTCCACGATCATTTTCAACCACAGTGTCCACAAGGCCATGTACTCAACCCATATTATATACTCTATACTATAATTATACTATTATAACGGTATGAACATTGACTTCTCTAACTACAAATAGCCTTTGCTTTCCCCCCTCTCTCCATCCATCCTCCTTCCCAATTCTCCCACCAGTCTTACTGTCTCTGACTACATTCTATCTCGGTCTAGCCCACTCGCCTGACATCAGTCTGAAGAAGGGTCTCGATTCCTTCTCTCCAGAGATGTTGCCTGTCCCACTGAGTTATTTTGTGTCTACCCTATTATACTCTCTGTACACACGTGACTTAGTGGCCAACTTCTGCTCAAACTCCATGCACAAGTTTTCAGACGACACTACAGTCATTGGCCAAATCACAATGAGTGCAGAAAAGCAATGGGGAGTTAGGTGATGTGGTGTTCGGACAACAAACTCTCCCTCGATATTAGCAAAATATAGGAACTGGGCATTGACTTCGGAAGTGAGGTGGAGCACGAGTGTCAATCTGTATAATTGGAACTAAATTGGAAATGAGCGAAAACTATCATTGTAGCTATCATGGGTGACTTTAATTTACATATAGATTGGGCGAACCAGATTGGTAACAGCCCTGAGGAGGAGGATTTCCTGGAATGTATATGGAATGGGTCTTCTACCAATATGTAGAAGAACCGACGAGAGGACAGGCCATCCTAGACTGGCTATTGTGTAATGCGGAAGGATTAGTTAACAATCTTGTTGTGCAAAGCCCTTTGGGCACCAGTGACCATAATATGGTGGAATACTGCTTTGGGATGGCGAGTGATATGACTAATTCAGATACTAGGGTCCTGAACCTAAAGAAAGAAGACTTTGAAGGTATAACACAGGAATTGGCTAGGATATACTGGCAAATTATACCTAAAAGGGTTGACGGTGGAGATGCAATGGCAAAGATTTAAAGACAGCATGGATGAACTCCAAAAATTGTTCATACCTGTCTGGCAAAAAAATGAAATGGGAAGGTGGCTCAACCGTGGCTAATGAGGGAAATGAAGGATAGTGTTAAATCCAAGGAAGAGGCAGACAAAGCAGCCAACCGGAGGTCTGGTAGTAATTTAGAACAGAGGATGGCATAGGGGTTAATTAAGAAGGGGAAAAAGAGCATGAAAGAAAGCTTGTGGGGACCATAAAAACGGACTTTAAAAGCTTCTTTAGATATGTAAAAAGGAAAAGATTAGTGAAGACAAATGTAGGTCCCTTACAATCAGAGACAGGTGAATTTATAATGGGAAACAAGGAAATGGCAGAACACTTCAACGAGTACTTTGGTTCTGTCTTCACTAAGGAAGACACAAATAATCTCCCAGAAATACTTACGGACAGAGGATCCAGTGGGAGGGAGGAACTGAAGGGAATCCACATTAGTCAGGAAATGGTGTTCGGTAAACTGTTGGGACTGAAGGCAGATAAATCCCCAAGGCCTGATGGTCTGCATCCCAGAATACTCATAGCATTTTACCTAAAATCAATACACAATGCAAACAGGAAGTTACACAAAGCAACCAAAACACCATTTTCAGTAGTGCCGTTTTACTTCAACCCAAAGCACACAAACCACCATTTGCAGTAGTGCCCTTTTACTTCAAACCAAAGCATCCAACCCACCATTTGCAGCAGTGCCTATTTACTTCAACCCAATGCATCCAAACCACCATTTGCAGTAGTCACTTTCAACTTCAACCCAAAGCACCCAAAGCACCAAACCACCATCTGCAGTAGTGCCTTTATACTTCAACCCAAAGCACCAAACCACCATCTGCAGTAGTGCCTTTATACTTCAACCCAAAGCAACCAAAACACCATTTTCAGAAGTGCCTTTTTACTTCAACCCAAAGCACCCAAACCACTATTTGCATTAGTGCCTTTTTAGTTCAAACCAAAGCACCCAAACCACAATTTGCAGTAGTGCCTTTTAACTTCAACCCAAACCACAATTTGCAGTAGAGCATTTTAACTTCAACCCAAAGCACCCAAACCACCATTTGAAGTACTGCGTTTTTACTTCAACCCAAAGCAACCAAACCAACATTTGCAGTAGTGCCTTTTTACTTCAACCGAAAGCAACCAAACCACCATTTGCTGTATTCCTTTTTACTTCAAGCCAAAGCACACAAACAACCATTTGCAGTGGGACATTTTACCTCAAATGCAAAGCACCCAAACCACCATTTGCAGTAGTGCCTTTTAACATCAACCCAAAGCACCCAAACCACCATTTGCAATAGTGCATTTTATTTCAACCCAAAGCAAATAACCACCATTTGCAGTAGTGCCTTTTAACTTCAACCCAAAGCACAAAACCACCATTTGCTGTAGTGCCTTTTTAGTTCAAACCAAAGCACCCAAACCACTATTTGCAGTAGTTCCGTTTTAATTTCAACCCAAAGCACCCAAACCACCATTTGCAGTAGTGCCTTTTAACTTCAAACCGAAGCAACCACATCACCATTTGCATTTGTGCCTTCATACTTCAACCCAAAGCAACTGAACCACCATTTGAAGTAGTGCCTTTTAACTTCAACCCAAAGCACCCAGACCACCGTTTGCAGTAGTGCCTTTTTAGTTCAAACCAAAGCACCCAAACCACCATTTACAATCGTGCCTTTTAACTTCAACCCAAACCACAATTTGCAGTAGTGCGTTTCAACTTCAACCCAAAGCACCCAAAACATCATTTGCAGTAGTGCCCTTTATCTTCAATCCAATGCCCCCAAAAAAACTAGAAGAGAGAAGGTGGGTGACGGTGAGAAAGGGAGGAAAACATGGGATGCAAAGGTCCCCGGGTGTTGTACCTCTTGTGAACAGGTTCACCCACGTGGAAGCTGCCGGGACAGAAGACGGTATCCCACTGAGCGGCGGACTGGCTTGCCAAACAAAAAGGGCTGATGAGCCAAACCCACAGACGACAAAGTCGGGCAACGCCATTGTAGTTGGAGACTCCATTGTGAGAGGTATGGACAGGGGTTTTTGCGGCAACAGACGGGATTCCAGGATGGTGTGCTGCCTTCCTGGTGCCAGGATCCAGGATGTTACGGACAGAGTGCAGACAATCCTCAAGGGCGAAGGTGACCAGCCGGAAGTGGTCGTACATGTTGGCACAAATGATGTTGGAAAGAAGGAGATGAATTTTTTGCAGCGGGACTTCAGAGAGCTCGGAAAAATGCTGAAAAGCAGGACTTCCAGGGTTGTTATCTCCGGTTTGCTTCCAGTTCCTCGTGCTGGCGAGAGCAGGAAGAGGGAGATATGGGACCTGAATGTGTGGCTGAGGAACTGGTGCAGGGGGCAGGGATTTAGATTCTTAGATCACTGGGATTTTTTTTATAGTAAGGGGGAACTGTACAAAAGGGACGGATTGCATCTTAACAGGTGGGGGACCAGCATTCTGGCCGGCAGGTTTGCCACTGCTACACGGATGGTTTTAAACTGAATAAGGGGGGTGGGGTATCAAATGGGATAGTCGAGGACGGAGTTAGAGGGAAAGAGAGTAAAGCGATGGTTAATGACCCCAGAATTAACGGGGAAGAAAGCTCACAAAGGGATAGGAGAGTATGGCCAAGTGTAATAGAGATCGATGTGAAAGGGGCCACTTGTCAACATAATTGTATAAGGAGTAAGAGTGTTGTAAAAACAAGCCTGAAGGCTTTGTGTCTCAATGCGAGGAGCATTCGTAATCAGGTGGATGAGTTGAAGGTGCAGATAGCGATTAATGACTATGCTATAGTTGGAATCACGGAGACTTGGCTCCAGGATGACCAAGGCTGGGAGCTGAACATCCAGGGATATTCAATATTCAGGAGGGATAGACGAAAAGGAAAAGGAGGTGGGGTAGCGTTGCTGGTGAGAGAGGAGATTAATGCAATAGAAAGGAAGGACATTAGCGTGGAGGATGTGGAATCGATATGGGTAGAGCTGCGAAACTCTAAGGGGCAGAAAACGCTAGTGGGAACTGTGTACAGGCCACCTAACAGTAGTATTGGAGTTGGGGATGGCATCAAACAGGAAATTAGAAATGCGTGCAACAAGGGTAACACGGTTATAATGGGTGACTTCAATCTGCATGTAGATTGGGTGAATCAAATTGGCAGGGGTGCTGAGGAAGAGGATTTCCTGGAATGTATGCGGGATAGTTTTCTCAACCAACATGTGGAGGAACCAACGAGAGAGCAGGCTATTCTAGACTGGGTATTGAGTAATGAGGAAGGGTTAGTTAGCAGTCTTGTTGTGCGTGGCCCCTTGGGCAAGAGTGACCATAATATGGTTGAGTTCTTCATTAGGATGGAGAGTGACAAAATTAAGTCAGAAACAAGGGTTCTGAACTTGAACAAAGGTAACTTTGAAGGTATGAGATGTGAATTGGCCAAGATAGACTGGCAGGTGATTCTTAAAGGGTTGACAGTGGATGTGCAATGGAAGGTATTTAAAGACTGCATGGATGAAGTACAAAAGTTGTTCATACCAGTTTGGCAAAAGAATAAATCGGGGAAGGTGGTGCATCCATGGATAACAAGGGAAATCAGGGATAGTATAAAAACAAAAGATGAGGCATACAAATTTGCCAGAAAAAGCAGCCTACCGGAGGACTGGGAGAAATTCAGAATCCAGCAGAGGAGGACAAAGGGCTTAATTAGGAAAGGGAAAATAGATTATGAAAGGAAACTGGCAGGGAACATAAAAACTGACTGCAAAAGTTTTTATAGATATGTAAAGAGAAAGAGACTAGTTAAAACAAATGTTGGTCCCTTGCAGTCAGAAACAGGTGAATTGATCATGGGGAACAAGGACATGGCAGACCAATTGAATAACTACTTTGGTTCTGTCTTCACTAAGGAAGACATAAATAATCTGCCGGAAATAGCAGTGGAACGGGGGTCAAATAAGATGGAGGAACTGAGTGAAATCCAGGTTAGCCGGGAGGTGGTGTTGGGTAAATTGAACGGATTGAAGGCCGATAAATCCCCAGGGCCAGATAGTCTGCATCCCAGAGTACTCAAGGAGGTAGCCACAGAAATAGTGGATGCATTAGTGATAATTTTTCAAAATTCCTTAGATTCTGGAGTAGTTCCTGAGGATTGGAGGGTAGCTAATGTAACCCCACTTTTTAAAAAAGGAGGGAGAGAGAAAGCGGGGAATTACAGACCAGTTAGTCTAATATCGGTAGTGGGGAAACTGCTAGAGTCAGTTATTAAAGATGGGATAGCAGCGCATTTGGAAAGTGGTGAAATCATTGGACAAAGTCAGCATGGATTTACGAAAGGTAAATCATGTCTGACAAATCTGATAGAATTTTTCGAGGATGTAACTAGTAGAGTGGATAAGGGAGAACCAGTGGATGTGTTATATCTAGACTTTCAGAAGGCTTTCGACAAGGTCCCGCATAAGAGATTAGCATACAAACTTAAAGCACACGGTATTGGGGGTTCAGTATTGATGTGGATAGAGAACTGGCTAGCAGACAGGAGGCAAAGGGTAGGAGTAAACGGGTCCTTTTCAGAATGGCAGGCAGTGACTAGTGGGGTGCCGCAAGGCTCAGTGTTGGGACCCCAGCTATTTACAATATATATTAATGATTTGGACGAGGGAATTCAATGCAACATCTCCAAATTTGCAGATGATACCAAGCTGGGGGGTATAGTTAGGTGTGAGGAGGATGCTTGGAGGCTGCAGGGTGATTTGGATAGGCTGAGTGAATGGGCAGATGCATGGCAGATGCAGTACAATGTGGATAAATGTGAGGTTATCCACTTTGGTGGCAAAAACATGAGGGTAGACTATTATCTGAATGGTGGCAGATTAGGTAAGGGGGAGATGCAACGAGACCTGGGTGTCATGGTACACCAGTCATTGAAAGTAGGCATGCAGGTGCAGCAGGCAGTGAAGAAAGCAAATGGTATGTTAGCATTCATAGCGAAAGGATTTGAGTATAGGAGCAGGGAGGTTCTACTGCAGTTATACAGGGTTTTGGTGAGGCCACACCTGGAGTACTGCGTACAGTTTTGGTCTCCAAATCTGAGGAAAGACATCCTTGCCATAGAGGGGGTACAGAGAAGATTCACCAGACTGATTCCTGGGATGTCAGGACTTTCATATGAGGAAAGATTGGATAGACTCGGTTTGTACTCGATGGAATTTAGAAGATTGAGGGGGGATCTTATAGAAACCTACAAAATTCTTAAGGGGTTGGACAAGCTAGATGCTGGAAGATTGTTCCCGATGTTGGGGGAGTCCAGAACAAGGGGTCACAGTCTAAGGATAAGGGGGAATTCCTTTAGGACCGAAATGAGGAAAACATTCTTTACACAGAGAGTGGTGAGTCTCTGGAATTCTCTGCCACAGAAGGTAGTTGAGGCCAATTCATTGGCTATATTTAAGAGGGCGTTAGATGTGGCACTTGTGGCTAAAGGGATCAGGGGGTATGGAGAGAAGGCAGGTACGGGATACTGAGTTGGATGATCAGCCATGATCACATTGAATGGCGGTGCAGGCTCGAAGGGCCGAATGGCCTACTCCTGCACCTATTTTCTATGTTTCTATGTTTCTAAATCACCATTTGCAGTACTGCATTTTTACTTAATCCCAAACCACCATTTGCTGCAGTGCCATTTTACATCAATCATCAGCACCCAGACCACCATTTGTAGCAGTGCAATTTTACTTCAATCCAAAGCAAACAAACCACCATTTGCAGTAGTGCCTTTTAACCTCAACCCAAAGCACCCAAACCACAATATACAGTAGTGCCTTTTAACTTCAACCCAAAGCACCCAAACCACCGTTTTCAGTAATGCTTTTTAATTTCAACCCAAAGCAGCAAACCACCATTTGCAGAAGTACCCTTTTAGTTCAAACCGAAGCACCCAAACCACCTTTTGCAGTAGTGTATTTTAACTTCAACCCAAAGCAACAAAACCACCGTTTGCAGTAGTGCATTTTTATTTCAAACCACAGCGACCAAACTGCCATATGCAGCCTTTGAACTTCAACCCAAAGCACCAAACCACCATTTCCAGCAGTCGTGCTTTATACTTCATCCCAAACCACCATTTGCTGCAGTGACTTTTTACTTCAAACCAAAACACCCAAAACACCATTTGCAGTAGTACCTTTTAACTTCAACCAAAAGCATCCCAACCACCCAAGCACCCACACCACCATTTGCAGTAGTGCCTTTTTACTTCAACCCGAAACAAATAATCCGACATGTGTAGTAGTGCCTTTTAACTTCAACCCAAACACCCAGACTATCATTTGCAGTAGTGCCTTTTAACTTCAACCCAAAGCACCCAAACCACCAGTTGCAGTAGCGCCTTTTTACTTCAACCCAAAGCACCAAAACCACCATTTGCAGCAATGTCTTTTTACTTCAACCCGAAGCAACCAAAGCATCATTTGCAGAAGTGACGTTTTACTTCAACCCAAAGCACCCCAACCACCATTTACAGTAGTGCCTTTTAACTTCAAACCAAAGCACCCAAAACACCATGTGCAGTAGTGCCTATTAACTGCAACCCAAAGGACCAAACCAACATTTGCAGTAGTGCCTTTTTAGTTCAAACCAAAGCACCCAAACCACCATTTGCAGTAGTGCATTTTTACTTCAAGCCATAGCAAACAAACCACCATTTGCAGTAGAGCCTTTTAAATTCAACCCAAAGCACCAAACCGCCATTTGCAGAAGTGCCTTTTTAGTTCAAACCAAAGCACCCAGAGCCCCATTTGCAGCAGTGCCTTTTAACTTCAACCCAAAGCACTATTTGCAGTATTGCATTTTAATTTCAACCTAAAGCTCCCAAACCACCATTTGCAGTAGTGCCTTTTAACTTCAGCCCAAATCACCTAAACCACCATTTGCAATAGTGTATTTTAACTTCAACCCAAAGTACCAAACCACCATATCCAGTAGTGCCTTTTTAGTTCAAACCAAAGCACCCAAAGCACCATTTGGAGTCGTGCTTTATACTTCATCCCAAACCACCATTTGCAGCAGTGACTTTCAACTTCAACCCAAAGCACCGAAACCACTATTTGCAGTATCGACTTTTAACTTCAACCCAAAGCACCTTAACCGCCATTTGCAGTAGTGTATTTTATCTTCAACCCAAAGCACCCAAACCACCGTTTGCAGTAGTGCTTTTTAACTTCAACCCACAGCGACCAAACTGCCATATGCAGTAGTGCCTTTTTACTTCAACCCAAAGCATCCAAATCACCATTTGCAGCAATGCCTTTTTACTTCAACCCGAAGCAACCAAAGCATCATTTGCAGAAGTGACGTTTTACTTCAACCCAAAGTACCCAAACCACCATTTGCAGTAGTGCCTTTTAACTTCAAACCAAAGCACCCAAACCACGATTTGCAGTAGTGTCTTTTAACTTCAGCCCAACGCACCCCAACCACCATTTACAGTAGTCCCTTTATTCGTCAACCCAAAGCACCCAAAACACCATGCACAGTAGTGCCTATTAACTTCAACCCAAAGGACCAAACCAACATTTGCAGTAGTGCCTTTTTAGTTCAAACCAAAGCACCCAAACCACCATTTGCAGTCGTGCCTTTTTACTTCATCCCAAACCACCATTTTCAGAAGTACCGTTTTACTTCAACCCAAAGCACCCAAACCACCATTTGCAATAGTGACTTTTAACTTCAACCCAAAGCACCAAACCACCATTTGTAGTAGTGCATTTTTAGTTCAACCCAAAGAGACCAAACTGCCATATGCAGTAGTGCCTTTTTACTTCAACCCAAAGCACCCAAACCACCATTTGCAGTAGTGCCTTTTAACTTCAACCCAAAGCACCATTTGCAGTAGTACATTTTTACTTCAAACCATAGCAAACAAACCACCATTTGCAGCAGTGCCTTTTATCTTCAACCCAAAGCACCCAAACCACCGTTTGCAGTAGTGCTTTTTAAGTTCAACCCACAGCGACCAAACTGCCATAGGCAGTAGTGCCTTTTTACTTCAACCCAAAGCATCCAAACCACCATTTGCAGTAGTGCATTTTTACTTCAAACCATAGCAAACAAACCACCATTTGCAGTAGAGCCTTTTAAATTCAACCCAAAGCACCAAACCGCCATTTGCAGAAGTGCCTTTTTAGCTCAAACCAAAGCTTCCAGAGCCCCATTTGCAGTAGAGCCTTTTAAATTCAACCCAAAGCACCAAACCGCCATTTGCAGAAGTGCCTTTTTAGTTCAAACCAAAGCACCCAGAGCACCATTTGCAGCAATGCCTTTTTACTTCAACTCAAAGCAACCAAAGCATCATTTGCAGTAGTGACGCTTTACTTCAACCCAAAGCACCCAGACCACCATTTGCAGTGGTGCCTTTTTACTTCAACCCGAAGTAAACAATCCGACATTTGCAGTTGTGCCTTTTAATTTCAACCCAAAGCACCAAAGCACCATATGCAGTAGTGCCTTTATACTTTAACCCAAAGCACCCAAACCACCATTTGCATTAGTGCTTTTTTAGTTCAACCCAAAGCACCCAAACCACCATATGCAGTCGTGCCTTTTTTTTCTCCAACACAAAGCACACAAACTACCATTTGCAGTAGTGCCTTTTAACTTAAACCCAAAGCACAAAACCACCATTTGCTGTAGTGCCGTTTTAGTTCAAACCAAAGCACCCAAACCACTATTTGCAGTAGTTCGTTTTAATTTCAACCCAAAGCACCCAAACCACCATTTGCAGTAGTGCCTTTTAACTTCAAACCGAAGCAACCACATCATAATTTGCATTTGTGCCTTCATACTTGAACCCAAAGCAACTGAACCACCATTTGAAGTAGTGACTTTTTACTTCAACCCAAAACCGCCAAACCACTATTTGGATAGTGGCTTTTAACTTCAACCTAAAGCACCCAAACCACCATTTGCAGTAGTGCCTTTTAACTTCAACCCAAAGCACCCAAACCACCATTTGCAGTAGTGCCTTTTAATACCAACCCAAAGCACCCAAACCAGCATTTGCAATAGTGCATTTTTACTTCAACCCAAAGCAAATAAACCGCCATTTGCAGTATGCCTTTTAACTTCAACCCAAGCCACAAAAACACCATTTGATGTACTGCCTTTTTGGTACAAACCAAAGCACCCAAACCACTATTTGCAGTAGTGCGTTTTAATTTCAACCCAAAGCACCCAAACCACCATTTGCAGTAGTGCCTTTTAACTTCAAACCGAAGCAACCACATCACCATTTGCATGTGTGCCTTCATACTTCAACCCAAAGCAACTGAACCACCATTTGAGGTAGTGACTTTTTACTTCAACCCAAAGCCGCCAAACCACTATCTGGATAGTGGCTTTTAACTTCAACTCAAAGCACCCAGATCACCGTCTGCAGTAGTGCATTTTTACTTCATCCAAAAGCAAACAATCCGCCATTTGCAGTAGTGCCTTTTAACTCAACCCAAAACACAATTTGCAGTAGCGCCTTTTAACTTCAACCCAAAGCACCAAACCACCATTTGCAGTAGTGCCTTTTTAGTTCAATCCAAGGCACCCAAACCACCATTTGCAGTCCTGCATTTTTACTTCATCCCAAACCACCATTTGCAGCAGTGCCTTTTTACTTCAATCAGCACCCAGACAACGATTTGCAGCAGTGTCTTTTAACTTCAACCCGAAGCACGCAAACCACCATTTGCAGTGGTGCATTTTTAATTCAACCCGAAGCACCAAAGCCACAATTTGCAGTAGTGCATTTTTGCTTCAATCCAAAGCAAACAAACCACCATTTGCAGTAGTGCCTTTTAACCTCAACCCAAAGCACCCAAACCACGATTTGCAGTAGTGCCTTTTAACTTCAACCCAAAGCACCCAAACCACCTTTTGTAGTGATGCTTTTTAACTTCAACCCAAAGCACCAAACCACCATTTGCAGAAGTGCCTTTTTAGTTCAAACTGAAGCACCCAAACCACCATTTGCACTAGTGCTTTTTAACTTGAACCCAGAGCACCCAAACCACCATTTGCAGTAGTGCCTTTTTACTTCAGCCCAAAGCACCTAAACCACCTTTTGCAGCAGTGTATTTTAACATCAACCCAAAGCACCAAAACCACCGTTTGCAGTAGTGCATTTTTATTTCAACCCACAGCGACCAAACTGTCATATGCAGTAGTGCCTTTGAACTTCAACCCAAAGCACCAAACCACCATTTGCAGTAGTGCCTTTTTAGTTCAAACCAAAGCACCCAAACCACCATTTGCAGTCGTGCTTTATACTTCATCCCAAACCACTATTTGCAGCAGTGACTTTTTACTTCAACCCAAGCCACAAAAACACCATTTGATGTACTGCCTTTTTGGTACAAACCAAAGCACCCAAACCACTATTTGCAGTAGTGCGTTTTAATTTCAACCCAAAGCACCCAAACCACCATTTGCAGTAGTGCCTTTTAACTTCAAACCGAAGCAACCACATCACCATTTGCATGTGTGCCTTCATACTTCAACCCAAAGCAACTGAACCACCATTTGAGGTAGTGACTTTTTACTTCAACCCAAAGCCGCCAAACCACTATCTGGATAGTGGCTTTTAACTTCAACTCAAAGCACCCAGATCACCGTCTGCAGTAGTGCATTTTTACTTCATCCAAAAGCAAACAATCCGCCATTTGCAGTAGTGCCTTTTAACTCAACCCAAAACACAATTTGCAGTAGCGCCTTTTAACTTCAACCCAAAGCACCAAACCACCATTTGCAGTAGTGCCTTTTTAGTTCAATCCAAGGCACCCAAACCACCATTTGCAGTCCTGCATTTTTACTTCATCCCAAACCACCATTTGCAGCAGTGCCTTTTTACTTCAATCAGCACCCAGACAACGATTTGCAGCAGTGTCTTTTAACTTCAACCCGAAGCACGCAAACCACCATTTGCAGTGGTGCATTTTTAATTCAACCCGAAGCACCAAAGCCACAATTTGCAGTAGTGCATTTTTGCTTCAATCCAAAGCAAACAAACCACCATTTGCAGTAGTGCCTTTTAACCTCAACCCAAAGCACCCAAACCACGATTTGCAGTAGTGCCTTTTAACTTCAACCCAAAGCACCCAAACCACCTTTTGTAGTGATGCTTTTTAACTTCAACCCAAAGCACCAAACCACCATTTGCAGAAGTGCCTTTTTAGTTCAAACTGAAGCACCCAAACCACCATTTGCACTAGTGCTTTTTAACTTGAACCCAGAGCACCCAAACCACCATTTGCAGTAGTGCCTTTTTACTTCAGCCCAAAGCACCTAAACCACCTTTTGCAGCAGTGTATTTTAACATCAACCCAAAGCACCAAAACCACCGTTTGCAGTAGTGCATTTTTATTTCAACCCACAGCGACCAAACTGTCATATGCAGTAGTGCCTTTGAACTTCAACCCAAAGCACCAAACCACCATTTGCAGTAGTGCCTTTTTAGTTCAAACCAAAGCACCCAAACCACCATTTGCAGTCGTGCTTTATACTTCATCCCAAACCACTATTTGCAGCAGTGACTTTTTACTTCAAACCAAAGCACCCAAAACACCATTTGCAGCAATGCCTTTTTACTTCAACCCAAAGCACCCAAACAACCATTTGCAGTAGTACCTTTCAACTTCAACCCAAAGCACCCAAACCACCATTTGCAGTATTGCCTTTTAACTTCAACCAATAGCATGCCAACCTCCATTTGCAGTAGTCCCTTTATACTTCAACCCAAAGCACCGAAACCACCATTTGCAGTGGTGCCGTTTTACTTCAACCCAAAGCACCCAAACCACCATTTGCAATAGTGACTTTCAACTTCAACCCAAAGCACCCAAACCACTATTTCCAATAGTGTATTTTAACTTCAACGCAAAGCACCTTAACCTCCATTTGCTGTAGTGTCTTTTATTTTCAACCCAATGCACCCAAACCACCGCTTGCAGTAGTGCATTTTTAGTTCAACCCACAGTGACCAAACTGCCATATGCTGTAGTGCCTTTTTACTTCAACCCAAAGCATCCAAACCACCATTTGCAGGAGTGCCTTTTAACTTGAACCCAAAGCACCTAAACCACCATTTGCAGTAGTGCATTTTTACTTCAAACCAAAGCGCCAAAACCACCATTTTCAGTGCATTTTTACTTCAACCCAAAGCAAACAATCACCAATTGCAGTTGTGCCTTTTAACTTCAACACAAACACCCAAACCACCATTTGCAGTAGTGCATTTTTATTTCAAACCAAAGCACACAAACCATCATTTGCATTAGTGCTTTTTAAACAAACCCAAAGCACCCCAACCAACATTTGAAGTAGTGTAATTTAACTTCAAACCAAAGCACCAAACCACCATTTCCAGTAGTGCCTTTTTAGTTCAAACCAAAGCACCATTTGCAGTCGTGCTTTTTACTTCATCCCAAAGCACCATTTGCAGCAGTGCCTTTCTACTTCAACCCAAAGCACCCAAACCACCATTTGCAGTAGTGCATCTTAAATTCTACCCACAGCGACCAAACTGTCATAGGCAGTAGTTCCTTTGAACTTCAAGTCAAAGCACCAAACCACCATTTGCAGTAGTGCCTTTTAAATTCTACCCAAAGCACCAAACCACCGTTTGCAGCAATGCCTTTTTACTTCAGCCCAAAGCACCCAAAACACCATGTGCAGTAGTGCCTTTTAACTTGAACCCAAACCACCTAACTCCAATTTGCAGTAGTGCCTTTTAACTTCAACCCAAAGCATCGAGACCGCCATTTGCAGCAATGCCTTTTTACTTCAACCCAAAGCAAATAAACCGCCATTTGGAGTAGTGGCTTTTAACTTCAACTCAAAGCACCCAAACCACTACTTGCAGTCGTGCCTTTTAACTTCAAACCAAACCACCTAAACCACCATTTGCAGTAGTGTATTTTAACTGCAACGTCAACGCACCCCAACCACCATTTACAGTAGTCCCTTTATTCTTCAACCCAAAGCACCCAAACCGCCATGTGCAGTAGTGCCTTTTAACTTCAACCCAAAGAACCAAACCACCATTTGCAGTAGTGCTTTTTTTGTTCAAACCAAAGCACCCAAACCGCCATTTGCAGTCGTGCCTTTTTACTTCATCGCAAACCACCATTTTTAGTAGTGCCGTTTTACTTCAACCCAAAGCACCCAAACCGCCATTTGCAGTAGTGCCTTTTAACTTGAACCCAAACCACCTAAACTCCAATTTGCACTAGTGCCTTTTAACTTCAACCCATAGCACCCAGACCACGATTTGCAGTAGTGTCTTTTCACTTCAACCCAAAGCACTATTTGCAGTAGTGCCTTTTAACTTCATCCCAAAGCACCCAAACCACCATTTGCAGTAGTGCCTTTTAACTTTAACCCAAAGCGCCCAAACCACCATTTACAGTAGTGTTTTTTAATTTCAACCCAAAGCACCCAAACCACCATGTGCAGCAGTGCCTTTTAATTGAAACCAAACCAGCTAAACTCCCATTTGCTGTAGTAACTTTTTACTTCAACCCAAAGCACCCAAACCACCATTTGCTGCAACGCCTTTTTACTTCAACCCTTGCACCAAAACCACCATTTGCAGTAATTCCTTTTTACTTCAACCTAAAGCAACCAAACCACCATTTGCAGTAGTGCCTTTTAACTTCAACCAAAAGCACCCAGACCACCGTTTGCAGCAGTGCATTATTATTTCCAACCAAAGAAAACAAAACGCCATTTGGAGTAGTGCGTTTTAACTTCAACCCAAAGCACCCAAATCATTATTTGCAGTAGTGCCTTTTATCTTCAACTCAAAGCACCAAACCACCATTTGCAGTAGTGCCTTTTAAATTCAACCCAAAGCACCAAACCACCATTTGCAGTAGTGCCTTTTTTTTCAAACCAAGGCACCCAAACCACCATTTGCAGTAATGCATTTTTACTTCATCCCAAACCACCATTTGTAGCCGTGCCTTTTTACTTCAATCATCAGCACCCAGACCACGAGTTGCAGCAGTATCTTTTAACTTCAACCCGAAGCACCCAAACCACCATTTGCAGTGGTGCATTTTTAATTCACCCAAAGCACCAAAACCACAATTTGCAGTAGTGCATTTTTGCTTCAATCCAAAGCAAACAAACCACCATTGGCAGTAGTGCCTTTTAACCTCAACCCAAAGCACCAAACCACCATTTGCAGAAGTGCCTTTTTATTTCAAACTGAAGCACCCAAACCACCATTTGCACTAGTGCCTTTTAACTTGAACCCAGAGCACCCAAACCACCATTTGCACTAGTGCCTTTTAACTTAAACCCAGAGCACCCAAACCACCATTTGCAGTAGTGCCTTTTTACTTCAGCCCAAAGCACCTAAACCACCTTTTGCAGCAGTGTATTTTAACGTCATCCCGAAAGCAACAAAACCACCGTTTGCAGTAGTGCATTTTTATTTCAACCCACAGCGACCAAACTGCCATATGCAGTAGTGCCTTTGAATTTCAACCCAAAGCACCAAACCACCATTTCCAGTAGTGCCTTTTTATTCCAAACCAAAGCACCCAAACCACAATTTGCAGTCGTGCTTTATACTTCATCCCAAACCACCATTTGCAGCAGTGACTTTTTACTTCAAACGAAAGCACCCAAAACACCATTTGCAGCAATGCCTTTTTACTTCAACCCAAAGCAACCAAAGCGTCATTTGCAGAAGTGACTTTTTACTTCAACCCAAAGCACCCAAACAACCATTTGCAGTAGTACCTTTTAACTTCAACCCAAAGCACCCAGACCACCATTTGCAGTAGTGCCTTTTAACTTCAACCAAAAGCATCCCAACCACCATTTGCAATAGTCCCTTTATACTTCAACCCAAAGCACGAAAACCACCATTTGCAGTAGTGCCTTTTTACTTCAACCCGAAGCAAACAATCCGACTTTTGCAGGTGCCTTTTAACTTCAACCCAAAGCACCTAAACCACCATTTGCAGTAGTGCCTTTAAACTTCAACCCAAAGCACCCAAACCACCATTTGCAGCAGTGCCTTTTAACTTCAACCCAAAGCACTATTTGCAGTATTGCGTTTTAACTTCAACCTAAAGCACTCAAACCACCATTTGCAGTAGTGCCTTTTAACTTCAGCCCAAATCACCTAAACCACCATTTGCAATAGTGTATTTTAACTTCAACCCAAAGCACCAAACCACCATTTCCAGTAGTGTCTTTTTAGTTCAAACTAATACACCCAAACCACCATTTGCAGTCGTGCTTTATTCTTCATCCCAAACCACCATTTGCAGCAGTGACTTTCAACTTCAACCCAAAGCACCTAAACCACTATTTGCAGTATTGACTTTTAACTTCAGCCCAAAGCACCTTAACCGCCATTTGCTGTGGTGCCTTTTATTTTCAACCCAAAGCACCCAAACCACCGTTTGCAGTAGTGCATTTTTAGTTCAACCCACAGTGACCAAACTGCCATATGCTGTAGTGCCTTTTTACTTCAACCCAAAGCACCAAAACCACCATTTGCAGCAATGCCTTTTTACTTCAACCCAAAGCACCCAAACCACCATTTGCAGTAGTGCCTTTTAACTTGAACCCAAAGCACCTAAACCACCATTTGCAGTAGTGCATTCTTACTTCAAACCAAAGCGCCAAACCACCATTTTCAGCAGTGCATTTTTACTTCAACCCAAAGCAAACAACCACCATTTGCAGTAGTGCCTTTTAACTTCAAACCAAAGCAGCCAAACCACCATTTGCAGTAGTGTCTTTTAACTTCAACCCAACGCACCCAAACCACCAATTGCAGTAGCGCCTTTTTACTTCAACCCAAAGCACCCACACCACCATTTGCAGTAGTGCCTCTTTACTTCAACACGAAGCAAACAATCCGACATTTGTAGTAGTGCCTTTTAACTTCAACCCAAAGCACCAAAACCACCATTTGCAGCAATGCCTTTTTACTTCAACCCAAAGCACCCAAACCATTATTTGCAGTAGTGACTTTTAACTTCAGCCGAAAGCACCTAAACCACCATTTGAAGTAGTGTAATTTAACTTCAAACCAAAGCACCAAACCACCATTTGCAGTAGTGTCTTTTAACTGCAACCCAACGCACCCCAACCACCATTTACAGTAGTCCCTTTATTCTTCAACCCAAAGCACCCAAACCACCATGTGCAGTAGTGCCTTTTAACTTCAACCCAAAGGACCAAACCACCATTTGTAGTAGTGTCGTTTTACTTCAACCCAAAGCACCCAAACCACCATTTGCAGTAGTGCCTTTTAACTTGAAGCCAAACCACCTAAACTCCAATTTGCAGTAGTGCCTTTTAATTTCAACCCAAAGCACCCAAACCACCATTTTCTGCAACGCCTTTTTACTTCAACCCTTGCACCAACACCACCATTTGCAGTAATACATTTTTACTTCAACCCAAAGCAACCAAACCACCATTTGCAGTAGTGACTTTTTACTTCAACCCAAAGCCCCTAAACCACCATTTGCAGTAGTGCCTTTTAACTTCAACCCAAAGCACCCAGACCCCCGTTTGCAGTCGTGCATTACTACTTTGCAACCAAAGAAAACAAACCGCCATTTCGAGTAGTGCATTTTAACTTCAACCCAAAGCACCCAAATCATCATTTGCAGTAGTGCCTTTTATCTTCAACCCAAACAACCAAACCACCATTTGCAGTACTGCATTTTTACTTCATCCCAAACCACCAGTTGCAGCAGTGACCTTTTACTTCAACCCAGAGAACCCAAACCACCATGTGCAGTAGTGCCTTTTTACTTCAACATTAAGCACCCAAACCACCATTTGCAGTAGTGCCTTTGTACTCCACCCCAAAGCACCCAAACCACCATTTGCTGTAGCACATTTTGCTTCAACCCAAAGCGCCCAAACCACCATTTGCAGAAGTGCCTTTTTACTTCAACCCAAAGCACCCAAACCACCATTTGCAGTAGCATATTTTGCTTCAACCCAAAGCGCCCAAGCCACCATTTGCAGAAGTGCCTTTTTACTTCAACCCAATGCAACTAAACCACCATTTGCAGTAGCACCTTTTTACTTCTATCCAAAGCACCCAAACCACCATTCGCAGTAGCACATTTTACTTCAACCTAAAGCACCCAAACCACCTTTGCAGAAGTGCATTTTTACTTCATCCCAAACCACCACTTGCAGCAGTGCCTTTTTAGTTCAACCCTAAGCACCAAAATCAGCGTTTGCAGTAGTGCATTGTTACTTCAACCCAAAGCACCCAAACTACCATTTCGATTAGTGCCTTTTTATTTCACCGCAAAACACCCAAACCACCATTTGCAGTAGTGCCTTTTACTTCAATCCAAAACACACAAACCACCTTTTGGAGTGGTGCCTTTTAACTTCAACACAAACCACAATTTGCAGTAGTGCCTTTTAACTTCAACGCAAAACACTATTTGCACTAGTGCATTTTAAATTCAATCCAAAGCACTCAAACCACCATTTGTAGTGATGCCTTTTAACTTCAACCCAAAGCACCAAACCACCATTTGCAGTAGTGCCTTTATACTTCAACCTAAAGCTCCCAAACTACCATTTGCAGTACTGCCTTTTAAATTCAACCCATAGCACCCAAATCACCATGTGCAGTGTGCCTTTCAACTTGAACCCAAACCACCCAAACGACCATTTGCATTAGTGCCTTTTAACTTGAACCCAAAGCACCCAAACCACCATGTGCAGTAGTGCCTTTTCACTTGAACCCAAACCACCTAAACTTCAATTTGCAGTAGTACCTTTTTACTTCAACCCAAAGCACCCAAACCACCATTTGCAGTAATGCCTTTTTACTTCAACCCAAAGCAACCAAACCACCATTTGCAGTAGTGAATTTTTACTTCAACCCAAAGCACCTAAACCACCATTTTCAGTTGTGCCTTTTAACTTCAACCCAAAGCACCCAGACCACCGTTTGCAGTAGTGCATTATTACTTCAACCCAAAGCAAACAAACCGCCATTTGGAGTAGTGCGTTTAAACTTCAACCCAAAGCACCCAAACCACCATTTGCACTAGTGCGTTTTAACTTCAACCCAAAGCACTCAAACCACCATTTGCAGTAGTGCATTTTAACTTCAACCCAACGCACCCAAATCACCATTTGCAGTTGTGCCTTTTTTTCAACCCAAAGCACCCAAACCACTATTTGCTATAACGCCTTTTTACTTCAAACCAAAGCATCCTAAACACTATTTGGAGTAGTGACTTTTAACTTCAACCCAAAGCACCCAGACCACAGTTTGCAGTAGTGCGTTTTTACTTCAACCCAAAGCAAACAAACCACCACTTGCAGTAGTGCCTTTTAATTTGAACCCAAAGCACGAACCCACCATTTGTAGTAGTGCCTTTTTAGTTAAAACTAAAGCACCCAAACCGCCATTTGCAGTTGTGCGTTTTTACTGCATCCCAAACCACCATTTGCAGTAGGGCCGTTTTACTTCAACCCAAAGCACCCAAACCACCATTTGCAGTAGTGCCTTTTACTTTAACCCAAACCACCATTTACAGTAGTGCATTTGGATTTCAACCCATAGCACCCAAACCACCATTTGCCGTAGTGCCTTTATACTTCAGCCATAAGCAACCAAATCACCGTTTGCAGTAGTGCATTTTTACTTCAACCCAAAGCAACCAAACCACCATTTGCAGTACTGCCATTTTAGTTGAAACCAAAGCACCCAAACCACCATTTGCAGAAGTGCCTTGTAACTTCAACCCAAAGCACCCAAATCACCATGTGGAGTCGTGCCTTTTAACTTGAATCCAATCCATCTAAACTCGCATTTGTAGTAGTGCCTTTTTACTTCAACCCAGTGCACCCAAACCACCATTTGCAGTAGTGCATTTTTACTTCAACCCAAAGCGAACAAACCACCTTTTGATGTAGTGACTTTTTACTTCAAACCAAGCACCCAAACCACCATTTGCAGTAGTCCCTTTTAACTTCAACCCAAAGCACCCAAACCACTGTTTGCAGCAGTGCATTTTTACTTCAACCCAAAGCACCCAAACCACCATTTGCAGTAGTGCATTTTTATTTCAACCCAAAGCACCCAAACCACCATTTGCTGTCGTGCCTTTATACTTCAACCATAAGCAACCAAATCACCGTTTGCAGTAGTGCATTTTTACTTCAACCCAAAGCAACCAAACCACCATTTGCAGTACTGCCATTTTAGTTGAAACCAAAGCACCCAAACCACCTTTTCCAGAAGTGCCTTGTAACTTCAACCCAAAGCACCCAAATCACCATTTGCAGTAGTGCATTTTTATTTCAACCCAAACCACCCAAATCACCATGTGCAGTGGTGCCTTTTAAACCGAGTCCAATCCATCTAAACTCCCATTTGTAGTAGTGCCTTTTTACTTCAACCCACAGCACCCAAACCCCCATTTGCAGTAGTGCGATTTAACTTCAACACAAAACACCCAAACCACCTTTTGGAGTAGTGCCTTTTAACTTCAACACAAACCACAATTTGTAGTAGTGCCTTTTAACTTCAATGCAAACCAGAACTTGCACTAGTGCCTTTTTACTTCAACCCACAGCACCGAAACCGCCATTTGCAGTAGTGCCTTTTTACTTCAACCCAAAGCACGCAAACCAGAACTTGCACTAGTGCCTTTTTACTTCAACCAAAAGCACCAAAACCACCATTTGCAGTAATGCCTTTTTACTTGAACCCAAAGCAACCAAACCACCATTTGCAATAGTGACTTTTTTCTTCAAACAAAGCACCCAAACCGCTATTTTAATAGTGACATTTAACTTCAACCCAAAGTACCTAAACCACCATGTGCCGTAGTGCCTTTTAACTTCAACCCAAACCACCTGAACTCCCATTTGTAGTAGTGCTTTTTTACTTCAACGCAAAGCACCCAAACCACCCATTTTTAGTTGAACCCAAAGCACCCAAAGTACCATTTGCAGTAGTGCCTTTTAACTTCAACCCAAAGCACCAACTCACCATTTGTAGTAGTGCCTTTTAGCTAAAACAAAAGTACCCAACCACAATTTGTAGTAGTGCGTTTTAACTTCAACCCAAACCACCATTTGCCATATTGCCTTTTAACTTCAACCCAAAACACCCAAACTAACATTTGCAGTACTGCATTTATATTTCAATCCAAAGCACCCAAACCACCGTTTGCAGTGGTGCATTTTAACTTAAACCCAAAGCACCCAAACCACCATTTGCATTGGTGCCTTTTAGCTTTAACCCAAAGCAACCAAACAACCTTTTGCAGTAGTGCATTTTTACTTCAATTCTTAGCAAACAAACCACCATTTGCAGTAGTGCCTTTTTACTTCATCCCAAAGCACCCAAACCACGATTTGCTGCAGTGCATATTTACTTTATCCCAAAACCACCACTTGCAGCGGTGCCTTTTTAGTTCAACCCTAAGCACCCAAACCATCATTTGAAGTAGTGCCTTTGTACTTCAACACAAAGCACCAAAACCACCATTTGCATTAGTCCATTTTTAGTTGAACCCAAAGCACCCAAAGTACCATTTGCAGTAGTGCACATTTACTTCAACCCAAAGCTCCGAAACCACCATTTGCAGTAATGCCTTTTTACTTCAACCCAAAGCAAACAAACCACCACTTGCAGTAGTGCCTTTTTACTTCATCCCAAAGCACCCAAACCACGATTTGCTGCAGTGCATATTTACTTTATCCCAAAACCACCACTTGCAGCAGTGCCTTTTTAGTTCAACCCTAAGCACCCAAACCATCATTTCCAGTAGTGCCTTTGTACTTCAACACAAAGCACCAAAACCACCATTTGCAGTAGTGTCTTTGAACTTCAACCCAAAGCATCCAAACCACCGTTTGCAGTTGTGCACATTTACTTCAACCCAAAGCTCCGAAACCACCATTTGCATTAGTCCATTTTTAGTTGAACCCAAAGCACCCAAAGTACCATTTGCAGTAGTGCCTTTTAACTTCAACCCGAACCACAATTTGCAGTAGTGCGTTTTAACTACAACCCAAAGAACCTAAACCACCACTTGCAGTAGTGCATTTTTACTTCAACCCAAAGCACCCAAACCACCATTTGCATTAGTGACTTCTTAGTTCAACCCGAAGCACCAAGACCACCATTTGCAGTAGTGCCTTTTAACTTCAACCCAAAGCACCCAAACCACCATTTGCAGTAGTGCATTTTTATTTCAACCCACAGCACCCATACAACCATATGCAGTAGTGCCTTTTAACTTGAACCCAAACCAACTAAACTCCCATTTGCAGTAGTCCCTTTTTTACTTCAACCCAAAGCAAACAGACCACCATTTGCAGTAGTGCATTTTAACTTCAACCCAAAGCAACAACTCAACATTTGTAGTAGTGCCTTTTAGCTAAAACCAAAGTACCCAAACTACCATTTGCAGTAGTGCCTTTTAACTTCAACCCAAAACACCCAAACTAACATTTGCAGTACTGCATTTATATTTCAATCCAAAGCACCCAAACCACCGTTTGCAGTGGTGCATTTTAACTTAAACCCAAAGCACCCAAACCACCTTTTGCAGTAGTGCATTTTTACTTCAACTCTTAGCAAACAAACCGTCATTTGCAGTAGTGCCTTTTAAATTCAACCCATAACACCCAAATCACCATGTGCAGTGTGCCTTTCAACTTGAACCCAAACCACCCAAACGACCATTGCATTAGTGCCTTTTTAACTTGAACCCAAAGCACTCCAACCACTATTTGCAGTAGTCCCTTTTAACTTGAACCCAAAGCACCCAAACCACCATGTGCAGTAGTGCCTTTTCACTTGAACCCAAACCACCTAAACTTCAATTTGCAGTAGTGCCTTTTTTCTTCAACCCAAAGCACCCAAACCACCATTGGCAGTAATGCCTTTTTACTTCAACCCAAAGCAACCAAACCACCATTTGAAGTGGTGACTATTAACTTCAACCCAAAGCAACCAAACCACCATTTGCAGTAGTGAATTTTTACTTCAACCCAAAGCAACTAAACCACCATTTTCAGTTGTGCCTTTTTACTTCAACCCAAAGCACCCAGACCTCCGTTTGCAGTAGTGCATTATTACTTAAACAAAAGCAAACAAACCGCCATTTGGAGTAGTGCGTTTAAACTTCAACCCAAAGCACCCAAACCACCATTTGCAGTCATGCATTGTTACTTCAACCCAAAGCACCCAAACCACCATTTGGATTAGTGCCTTTTTAGTTCAACCCAAAGCAGCCAAACCACCATTTGCAGTAGTGCCTTTTTACGTCAACCCAAAACACACAAACCACCTTTTAGAGTAGTGCCTTTTAAATTCAACACAAACCACAATTTGAAGTAGTGCCTTTTAACTTCAACGCAAAACACAATTTCACTAGTGCTTTTTAACTTCAACCGAAAGCACTCAAACCACCATTTGCAGTAGTGCCTTTTTTTCAACCCAAAGCACCAAACCACCATTTGCAGTAGTGTCTTTTCACTTCAACGCAAAGCACTATTTGCAGTAGTGCCTTTTAACTTCAACCAAAGCACCCAAACCACCATTTGGAGTAGTGCCTTTTAACTTCAACCAAAGCACCCAAACCACCATTTGGAGTAGTGCCTTTGAACTTCAACCAAAGCACCCAAACCACCATTTGGAGTAGTGCCTTTGAACTTCAACCAAAGCACCCAAACCACCATTTGGAGTAGCACATTTTACTTCAACCCAAAGTGCCCAAACCACCATTTGCAGCAGTGCATTTTTACTTAATCCCAAACCACCACTTGCAGCAGTGCCTTTTTAGTTCAACCGTAAGCACCAAAACCAGCGTTTGCAGTAGTGCTTTGTTACTTCAACCCAAAGCACCCAAACTACCATTTGGATTAGTGCCTTTTTATGTCACCCTAAAGCACCCAAACCACCAATTGCAGTAGTGCCTTTTTACTTAAATCCAAAACACACAAACCACCTTTTGGAGTAGTGCCTTTTAACGTAAACCCAAAGCACCCAAACCACCATGTGCAGTAGTGCCTTTTACTTCAATCCAAAGCACCCAAACCACCATTTGCAGTAGCACATTTTACTTCAACCCAAAGTGCCCAAACCACCATTTGCAGCAGTGCATTTTTACTTCATCCCAAACCACCACTTGCAGCATGCCTTTTTATTTCAACCGTAAGCACCAAAACCAGCGTTTGCAGTGGTGCTTTGTTACTTCAACCCAAAGCACCCAAACTACCATTTTCATTAGTGCCTTTTTATTTCACCCTAAAGCACCCAACCCACCATTTGCAGTAGTGCCTTTTTACTTCAATCCAAAACACACAAGCCACCTTTTGGAGTAGTGCCTTTTAACTTCAACACAAACCACAATTTGCAGTAGTGCCTTTTAACTTCAACGCAAAACACAATTTGCACTAGTGCATTTTAACTTCAACCCAAAGCACTCAAACCACCATTTGCAGTGATGCCAGTTAACTTCAACCCAAAGCACCAAACCACCATTTGCAGTAGTGCCTTTATACTTCAACCCAAAGCACCCAAAACACCATTTTGAGTAGTGCCTTTTTACTTCAACCTAAAGCACACAAACCACCATTTGCAGTACTGCCGTTAAACTTGAACCCAAAGTACCCAAACCACTATTTACAGTAGTGCATTTTTACTTCAACTCATAGCAAACAAACCACCATTTGCAGTAGTGCCTTTTAAATTCAACCCATAGCACCCAAATCACCATGTGCAGTGTGCCTTTCAACTTGAACCCAAACCACCTAAACTTCAATTTGCAGTAGTGCCTTTTTCCTTCAACCCAAAGCACCCAAACCACCATTTGCAGTAATGCCTTTTTACTTCAACCCAAAGCAACCAAACCACCATTTGAAGTGGTGACTATTAACTTCAACCCAAAGCAATCAAACCACCATTTGCAGTAGTGATTTGTTACTTCAACCCAAAGCACCCAAACTACCATTTGGATTAGTGCCTTTTTATTTCACCCTAAAGCACCCAAACCACCATTTGCAGTAGTGCCTTTTTACTTCAATCCAAAACACACAAACCACCTTTTGGAGTAGTGCCTTTTAACGTAAACCCAAAGCACCCAAACCACCATTTGCAGTCGTGCCTTTTATCGTCATCCCAAAATACCCAAACCACCATTTGCAGCAGTGGCTTTTTAATTCAACCTGAAGCACTCAAAACACCATTTGTAGTAGTGCCTTTTGACTTCAACCCAACGCACCCAAATCACCATTTGCAGTAGTGCTTTTTTTCAACCCAAAGCACCCAAACCACCATGTGCAGCAGTTCATTTTAACTTGAAACCAAACCACCTAAACTCCCATTTGCAATAGTGCCTTTTTACTTCAACCCAAAGCACCCAAACCACCATTTGCTGTAACGCCTTTTTAATTCAACCCTTGCAACAAAAACACCATTTGCAGTAATGCCTTTTTACTACAACCCAAAGCAACCAAAGCACCATTTGGAGTAGTGACTTTTTACTTCAAACCAAAGCACACTAACCTCTATTTGGAGTAGTGCCTTTGAACTTCAACCCAAAGCATCCAGACCACCGTTTGCAGTAGTGCATTGTTACTTCAACCCAAAGCACCCAAACCACCATTTGGATTAGTCCTTTTTAGTTCAACCCAAAGCACCCAAACCACCATTTGCAGTAGTGCCTTTTTACATCAACCCAAAACACACAAACCACCTTTTGGAGTAGTGCCTTTTAAATTCAACGCAAACCACAATTTGAAGTAGTGCCTTTTAACTTCAACGCAAAACACAATTTCCACTAGTGCGTTTTAACTTCAACCAAAAGCACTCAAACCACCATTTGCAGTAGTGCCTTTTAACTTCAACCCAACGCATCCAAATCACCATTTGCAGTTGTGCCTTTTTTTCCAACCCAAAGCATCCAAACCACCATTTGCAGTAGTGTCTTTTCACTTCAACCCAAAGCACTATTTGCAGTAGTGCCTTTTAACATCAACCAAAGCACCCAAACCACCATTTGGAATAGTACCTTTTAACTTCAACCAAAACACCCAAAGCACCATTTGGAGTAGTGCCTTTTAACGTAAACCCAAAGCACCGAAAACACCATTCCAATAGTGCATTTTAATTTCAACCCAAAGCACCCAAACAACCATGCGCAGCAGTACCTTTTAACTTGAAACCAAATCACCTAAACTCCCATTTGCAGTAGTGCCTTTTTACTTCAACCCAAAGCACCCAAACCACTATTTGCTGTAACACCTTTTTACTTCAAACCAAAGCACCCTAAACACTATTTGGAGTAGTGAATTTTAACTTCAACCCAAAGCACCCAGACCACAGTTTGCAGTAGTGCATTTTTACTTCAACCCAAAGCAAACAAACCACCACTTGCAGTAGTGCCTTTTAATTTGAACCCAAAGCAGCAACCCACCATTTGTAGTAGTGCCTTTTAAGTTAAAACCAAAGAACCCAAACCGCCATTTGCAGTCGTGCCTTTTTACTGCATCCCAAACCACCATTTGCAGTAGTGCCGTTTTACTTCAACCCAAAGCACCCAAACCACCATTTGCAGTAGTGCCTTTTAATTGAACTCAAACCAACTAAACTCCAATTTGCAGTAGTGCCTTTTAACTTCAACCCAAAGCACCCAGACCACCATTTGCAGTAGTGTCTTTTCACTTCAGCCCAAAGCACTATTTGCAGTAGTGCCTTTTAAATTCAACCCAAAGCACACAAACCACCATTTGCAGTAGTGCCTTTTACTTTAACCCAAAGCACCCAAACCACCATTTAAGTAGCGCATTTTTGTTTCAACCCATAGCAGCCAAACCACCATTTGCCCTAGTGCCTTTATACTTCAACCATAAGCAACCAAATCACCGTTTACAGTAGTGCATTTTTACTTCAACCCAAAGCAACCAAACCACCATTTGCAGTACTGCCATTTTAGTTGAAACCAAAGCACCGAAACCACCATTTGAAGAAGTGCCTTGTAACTTCAAACCAAAGCACGCAAATCACCATGTGGAGTAGTGCCTTTTAACTTGAATCCAATCCATCTAAACTCTTATTTGTAGTAGTGCCTTTTTACTTCAACCCACAGCACCCAAACTCCCATTTGCAGTAGTGCCATTTAACTTCAACCCAAAACACCCAAACCACCTTTTGGAGTAGTGCCTTTTAACTGCAACACAAACCACAATTTGCAGTAGTGCCTTTGAACTTCAAAGCAAACCACAACTTGCACTAGTGCCTTTTTACTTCAACCCACAGCACCGAAACCGCCATTTGCAGTAGTGCCTTTTTACTTCAAGCCAAAGCACCCAAACCACCGTTTGCAGTAGTGCCTTTTAACTACAACCCAAAGCACCCAAACCACCATTTGCAGTATTGCTTTTTTATTTCAACCCAAAGCTCCCAAACCACCATGTGCAGTAGTACCTTTTAAATTGAACCCAAACCACATAAACTCCCATTTGCAGTAGGGCCTTTTTTACTTCAATCCAAAGCACCAAAACCACCATTTGCAGTAATTCCTTTTTACTTCAACCCAAAGCAACTAAATCACCATATGTAGTAGTGAATTTTTACTTCAAACCAAAGCACCCAAACCACCATTTGCCGTAGTGCCTTTTAACATCAACCGAAAGACCACCGTTTGCAGTAGTGCATTTTTACTTCAACACAAACCACCATTTGCAGTAGTGCATTTTTATTTCAACCAAAGAACTTAAAACACCATTTGCCGTAGTGCCTTTATACTTCAACCTTAAACACCCAAATCACCGTTTGCAGAAGTGCATTTTTACTTCAACCCAAAGCAACCAAACCACCATTTGCAGTACTGCCATTTTAGTAGCACCAAAACGACCATTTGCAGAAGTGCCTTTTAACTCAACCCAAACCACAATTTGCAGTAGTGCGTTTTAACTTCAACCCAAAGCACACAAACCGCCATTTGTAGTAGTGCCTTTTATCTTCAACCAAAAGCACCCAAACCACCATTTGTAGTACTGCATTTTTACTTCATCCCAAACCACCATTTGCAGCAGTGCCTTTTTACTTCAAGCCACAGCAGCTAAACCACCATTTGTAGCAGTGCCTTTTTAGTTCAACGCAAAGCACCCAAAACACCATTTGCTGTAGTGCCTTTTTCCTTAAAACCAAAGCGCCCAAACCACCATTTGCAGTAGTGACTTTCAACTTGAACCCAAAGCACCCAAACCACTATTTGCAATAGTGCCTTTTAACTTCAACCCAAAGCAACTGAACCACCATTTGCAGTAGTGCCTTTTAACTTCTACCCAAAGCACCCAAACCACAGTTTGCATTAGTGCATTTTTATTTCAACCCAAAGCAACCAGACCGCCATATGGAGTAGTGCCTTTCAACTTGAACCCAAGCCACCTAAACCGATTTGCAGTAGTGCCTTTTAACTTCAACCCAAAGCACACAAACCACCATTTGCGGTAGTGCATTTTATTTCAACCCAAAGCACCCAAACCACCATGTGCTGTAGTGCCTTTCACCTTGAACCCAAACCACCTAAACTCCCATTCGTAGTAGTGCCTTTTTACCTCAACCCAAAGCACCCAAACCCCATTTGCAGTAACGCCTTTTTAGTTCAACCCAAAGCACCTAAAGCACCATTTGCAGTAGTGTGTTTTAACTTCAACCCAAAGCACCCAGACCACCATTTGCAGTAGTGCCTTTTAACTTCACCCCAAAGCACCCAGACCACCATTTGCAGTAGTTCATTTTTACTTCAACCCAAAGCAAGCAAACCACCACTTGCAGCGGTGCCTTTTTAGTTCAACCCTAAGCACCCAAACCATCATTTGAAGTAGTGCCTTTGTACTTCAACACAAAGCACCAAAACCACCATTTACAGTAGTGTCTTTGAACTTCAACGCAAAGCACCCAAACCACCGTTTGCAGTTGTGCACATTTACTTCACCCCAAAGCACCCAAACCACCATTTGCATTAGTCCATTTTTAGTTGAACCCAAAGCACCCAAAGTACAATTTGCAGTAGTGCCTTTTAACTTCAACCCAAACCACAATTTGCAGTAGTGCGTTTTAACTTCAACCCAAAGCACCTAAACCACCACTTGCAGCAGTGCCTTTTTAGTTCAACCCTAAGCACCCAAACCAGCATTTACGGTAGTGGCTTTGTACTTCAACACAAAGCACCTAAACCACCACTTGCAGCATTGCCTTTTTAGTTCAACCCTGAGCACCCAAACCATCATTTGCAGTAGTGCCTTTGTACTTCAACACAAAGCACCAAAACCACCATTTGCAGTAGTGCCTTTTGACTTCAACCCAAAGCACCCAAATCACCGTTTGTAATAGTGCATTTTTACTTCAACCCAAAGCACCCAAACCACCATTTGCATTAGTGACTTTTTAGTTCAACCCGAAGCACCAAGAACACCATTTGTAGTAGTATCTTTTAACTTCAACCCAAAGCACCCAAACCACCATTTGCAGTAGTGCCTTTATACTTCATCCATAAGCAACCAAATCACCGTTTGCAGTAGTGCATTTTTATTTCAACCCAAAGCACCAACCCACCATTTGTAGTAGTGCCTTTTAGCTAAAACCAAAGTACCCAAACCACAATTTGCAGTAGTGCGTTTTAACTCCAACCCAAAGCATCCAAACCACCATTTGCAGTAGTGCCTTTTAACTTCAACCTAAAACACCCAAACTAACATTTGCAGTACTGCATTTATATTTCAATCCAAAGCACTCAAACCACCATGTGCAGTAGTGCATTTTTACTTCAACCCAAAGCACCCAAACCACCCTTTGCAGTGGTGCATTTTAACTTAAACCCAAAGCACCCAAACCACCATTTGCATTTGTGCCTTGTAACTTCAACCCAAAGCACCCAAATCACCATTTGTAGTAGTGCATTTTTATTTCAACCCAAAGCACCCAAATCACCAAGTGGAGTAGTGCCTTTTAACTTGAATCCAATCCATCTAAACTCCCATTTGTAGTAGTGCCTTTTTACTTCAACCCACAGCACCCAAACCCCATTTGCAGTAGTGCCATTTAACTTCAACCCAAAACACCCAAACCACCTTTTGGAGTAGTGCCTTTTAACTTCAACACAAACCACAATTTGTAGTAGTGCCTTTTAACTTCAACACAAACCACAATTTGCAGTAGTGCTTTTAACTTCAAAGCAAACCACAATTTGCACTGGTGCCTTTATACTTCAACCCACAGCACCGAAACCACCATTTGCAGTAGTGCCTTTTTACTTCAACCCAAAGCACCCAAACCATCGTTTGCAGTGGTGCATTTTAGCTTAAACCCAAAGCACCCAAACCACCATTTGCATTAGTGCCTTTTAGCTTCAACCCAAAGCACCCCAACGACCATTTGCAGGAGTCCCTTTTAACTTCAACCCAAAGCACCCAAACCACCATTTGCAGTAGTGCCTTTTAACTTCAACCCATAGCACCCAAACCACCATTTGCAGTAGTTTTTTTTAAATTTCAACCCAAAGCTACCAAACCACCATGTGTAGTAGCACCTTTTAACTTGAACCCAAACCACCTAAACTCCCATTTGCAGTAGTGCCTATTTACTTCAACCCAAAGCACCCAAACCATCATTTGCAGTAACGCCTTTTTACTTCAATCCAAAGCACCAAAACCACAATTTGCAGTAATGCTTTTTACTTTACCCAAAACAACCAAACCACCTTTTGCAGTAGTGACTTTTTACTTCAAACCAAAGACCCAAACCACCATTTGCCGTAGTGCCTTTTAACATCAACCGAAAGCACCCAGACCACCGTTTGCAGTAGTGCATTTTTACTTCAACCAAAAGCACCCAAACCACCATTTGCAGTAGTGCATTTTTATTTCAACCCATAGCACCCAAACCACCATTTGCCGTAGTGCCTTTATATTTCAACCATAAGCAACAAATCACCCTTTGCAGTAGTGCATTTTTACTTCAACCCAAAGCAACCAAACCACCATTTGCAGTACTGCCATTTTAGTTGAAACCGAAGCATCTAAACCACCATTTGCAGAAGTGCCTTGTAACTTCAACCCAAAGCAGCCAAACCACCATGTGGTCTAGTGCCATTTAACTTGAATCCAATCCATCTAAACTCCCATTTGTAGTAGTGCCTTTTTACTTCAACCCACAGCACCCAAACCACAATTTGCAGTAGTGCATTTTTACATCAACCCAAAGCAAACAAACCACCATTTAGAGTAGTGCCTTTTTACTTCAACCCAAAGTACCAAACCACCATTTGCAGTAGTGCCTTTTGACTTCAACCCAAAGCATTATTTGCAGTAGTGCGTTTTAACTTCATCCCAAACCAACCAAACAACTATTTGCAGGAGTGCCTTTTAATCTTCAACCCAAAGCACCCAAACCACCATTTGCAGTAGTGCATTTTTACTTCAACCCAAAGCACCCAAACCACAATTTGCTGTAGTGTATTTTTACTTCAACCCAAAGCAATCAAACCCCCATTTGCAGTAGTGACTTTTAACTTCAACCCAAAGCACCCAAACCACCATTTGCAGTAGTGCCTTTTAACTTCAACCCAAAGCACCCAAACCACCATTTGCAGTAGTCCCTTTTAACTTCATCCCAAAGCACCCAAACCACCATTTGCAGTAGTAGATTTTTACTTCAACCCAAAGCACCCAAACCACCATTTGCAGCAGTGCCTTTTATCTTCATCCCAAAGCACCCAAACCACCATTTGCAGTAGTGCCTTTTAACTGCAACCCAAAGCACTCGAACCACCATTTGCAGTAGTGAATTTTTACTTCAAACCAAAGCACACAAACCACCATTTGCCATAGTGCCTTTTAACATCAACCGAAAGCATCCAGACCACCATTTGCAGTAGTGCCTTTTAACTGCAACCCAAAGCACTCGAACCACCATTTGCAGTAGTGAATTTTTACTTCCACCCACACCACCCAAACCACCATTTGCCGTAGTGCCTTTATACTTCAACCATAAGCACCCAAATCACCATTTGCAGTTGTGTGTTTTAACTTCAACCCAAAGCACTCAATCCGCCATTTGTAGTAGTGCCTTTTATATTCAACCCAAAGCACCCAAACCACTATTTGTAGTACTGCATTTTTACTTCATCCCAAACCACCATTTGTAGCAGTGCCTTTTTACTTCAACCCACAGCAGCGAAACCACCATTTGCAGCAGTGCCTTTTTAGTTGAACCCGAAGCACCCAAAACACCATTTGCTGCAGTGCCTTTTTACTTAAAACCTAAGCGCCCAAACCACCATTTGCAGTAGTGACTTTCAACTTGAACCCAAGCCACCTAAACCGATTTGCAGTAGTGCCTTTTTACTCCAACCCAAACCTCCCAAACCACCATTTGCAGCAGTGCAATTTTACTTGATCCCAAACCACCACTTGCAGCAGTCCCTTTTTTTTTAAATAATTTTTTTATTAGTGATAACCAATTTTCAATTTTTAAAACTGAATTATAAACATCAACTTAATTCAATGTTTGTACATAACGCACTAATGATTATTATCTTATATTTTTTTGAAAATAAAAGTGAGTAAAGAAAAATACCATTATTAATCAATAAAATTATAATTCCGTAATAATTGGTTGGTATTAGAGAAAAAAGAAAATGAAGAAAAAGAAAAAAAGACCAAAAAAGTGAGAAAAAAAAAGAAAAAAAAAAGAAAAAATATTATATGTATATATAATTGAAAAACCACACTATATATTGTAAATAAAACAACTACAAATAATAATATCAATAGAGACATGCATATATCCTAGTATACAAATGAATTATTTTCATCAAATCCCGCAGGGTGCCCGTCGAGCCGTGATGCCAAGAACAGCTACTTCTCTAAATACTGTATATATGGAGACCATATCTGTTCAAAAGAATTATACTTGTCCAGAAGGACAAATCTAATTCTTTCCAAGTTTAACGTCTCCAACATCTCTGATGCCCACATTTTAATTGTTGGGGATAATGTTCCCTTCCAAAATTTCAATATTATTTTTTTCCCTAATATCAAACAATAATCAAGGAAATTTCTTTGATCCAATGTAAATATCAAATTAGACTCAGGAATTCCCAATATTATTAACTTTGGGTCAGGGTCTAGTTGAACTTTAAGAACTTCAGAAATAACTTAAAAAATTTCTGTCCAATAATAATTCAATTTAGGACATGTAACAAAACTGTGTGTTAAATTTGCTTCTAAATTCTTACATTTATCACAAATAGAGGAGAGATTAGGAAATATACTATTTAATTTAGTTTTCGAATAATGTAATCTGTATAATACTTTAAATTGTATTAATGTATGTCTAGCATTTAACGAGCACCGATGTATTGGTTGTAAACTTTCTTCCCAATTTTCTTTGGTTATAGGTGATCCAATTTCATTTTCCCATGCTTGACGATATGTTTCAGTTATTGGATTCTCCTTATCCATAATGATGTTATATATATAAGCTATTAATTTTTCTGTGGTTGGCTGCAAGTTAAACAATTCATCTAATAATCCTGGTTCTTTATTTTTAAAATCCTGTGATTAGATTTAATATCATTTCTAATTTGAAAATACCTAAACAAATGTTGTGAAGACAATCCGTAGATATCTTGTAACTCCTGAAATGAAAGAAATTTTCCATTTCTATAAAGGTGCTCTACCCTTGTAATTCCTAAATTATCCCAATGTCTAAACCCCCCCATCCAATGTGGAGGGCTTAAATAATGGGTTATTCATAATTGGTAGTCTAAATGAGAGATTATCTAAATGTAAAGTCTTGACTATTTGTTTCCAAATACGTCTATTATTGTAAATGATAGGATTGTCCCTATAAATTTTTTTTTGCACTTCCTTTGGGGCAAAAATAATTGAGTCTACGTTAAAAGGCAAACAATCTTCCTTTTCTATCTTTAACCACGTTGGTTCCAGGTCCTTATTTACCCACCAAAAATTCATATTCTTAATCTGTACTGCCCAGAAATAGTATAAACAATTTGGAAGTGCTAACCCTCCATTTATCTTTGACTTACATAAATGTTTTTTACTTATTCTATGATTTTTATAATCCCAGATAAAACTATTAACAATATTATCAATTTTTTTAAAAATGGTTTTCGGAAGGAAAAAAGGGATAGCTTGAAACAGATATAACAATTGTGGTAGAAAAACCATCTTTATAGCATTTATTCTACCAATCAAAGATATAGGAAGTGTTTTCCAATATAAAATATTTTTTCTAAGTTTATCTAATAATTGAGGATAATTAGATCTAATTAATGAATTATGGGATTTAGATACATTAATTCCTAAGTATTTAAATTTGTCTGTATTTTTAATGGGTATTGTTGTAATATGTTTAAATTTATTTTAGTTATAGGCATAATATCACTTTTATTCCAATTAATCCTATATCCAGAAAATGTACTAAATTTATTTATAACATCAAACAACGTTGGAATACTAATTTCAGGTTTTGTGATATAAATCAAAACATCATCTGCATACAAGGATATTTTGTTAATTGTTGTATCAGTCTTATAACCATATATTTCAGGTTTAGATCTAATTCTTTCCGCCAAAGGCTCTATCGCCAAGGCAAATAATAAAGGCGATAACGGACATCCCTGTCTGCATCCCCTAAAGAGTTTAAATTTAGCTGATAGTATTTGATTAGTTAGAATTCTTGCAGTAGGATCCGAGTATAGGATTCTTACCCATTTACAAAATCGATCCCCCAATTGAAACTTTTCCATTATATTAAATAAATATAACCATTCCACCTGATCAAATGCTTTTTCTGCGTCTAACGATATGACTGCTAATTCCGTATCTTGTATTCTTTTAGAATATATAATATTAAACAGGCGTCTTAGATTATGAAATGAATAGCGTTTTGGAATAAAACCTGTTTGATCATGTTGTATTAATTTAGAAATCACTAGACTTAGTCTCCGAGATAAAACTTTAGTTAATATTTTTTGGTCTGTATTTAGAAGGGCGATCGCTCTATATGAACCAGGATCTTCCAAATCTTTATCTACCTTAGGAATGAGTGTGATTGTGGATTCATTTAAAGATTCTGGTAATTTTCCTTGTTCATATGCATATCTATACACTGTATGTAGTCTTGGGGAGATCAGATCTTGAAATTTTTTATAAAATTCTGCACTCAGGCCGTCGGGGCCCGCAGCTTTTCCGTTCTTTAATGAACCAATTGATTCTATGATATCTTTCACTGATATTTCAGCGTTTAACAAGTGTCTACCTTCCTGATCTAAACTATTAATTTGACATTCTTGTAAAAATGTTTCCATTCCATCTGTTTGTCCTGTTACTTTTGATGAGTAAAGATTTTGGTAATATTGTAAAAATCTGCCATTAATATCTTTTGGTATGGTCAATATGTTTCCTTGCAGAGATCTAATTCCATGTATCATTTTTTCATCATCTAATTTTCTTAATTGTCGTGCTAGCAATTTTTGCGGTTTATCACCAAATTCAAAATGCACTTGTTTGGTTTGTTGAAAAAGTTTAATGACTTGGTTAGAGTATATTTTATTTAGTCTATATTTTGCTATTGCAATTTTATTACTTAACTCCTTAGAAGGATGTTTTATATTTTCATTGTCTAGTTGTTTTATCTCCATTTCTAACTTCTGTTCCATCTTTCGATTTTCTTTATTAAAATATGCTTGTGCCGATATTATCGCACCACGCATGAATGCTTTAAATGTATCCCAAATTAACAGTGGTGAAATTTCAGGTGTGTCATTTTTGTCTCAAAGAATAATTTAATCTGTTCTGTCACATGGCTACAACAATCCTTGTCCTTCAAGGGCCTGTCCCACTAGCGCGCGATTAGACGCGACAAGCGCGACCTACCGTGGTCGCTTTAGTCGCCCGGCCTCGCGTGACCCTGTCCCACTGCGATCGCCGGAGTCTCGTCGAGTTGTGTGTAGCTGGTGTCGACATCGCGCGTAGTGTCCAAAAACCGACACTGCTTAAAAAATTACGCGCGGCAAAATCCTGTCGTGCAGAACGTGATTAACGTGATGACGTTTTGACGCTGTGCGTCTTCAGCGTGGCGTTGCGTGATGACGTCACTGCCCGACATCGTGCAACGCGCATGCTCATGCGCATCGTCACGTGATGAAAAATAACGTCCTTCCTTCGGACGTCGCGCGTGTAATCGCGCGCTAGTGGGACAGGCCCTTCACTCGCACCGGGATCGCCTGACCCCCATGCGACCCCCGCGTCCGAATTTGTCGCGCTTGTCGCGTCTAATCGCGCGCTAGTGGGACAGGCCCTTCAGTATCTGGGGATTAAATCTCCAAGTCATAGTTTTATTAAATATATCTTTTAATTTTATCCTAAATGTTAATGGTGCATGATCTGAAATAATAATATTGTGATATTTTGCATTATACGTATAAGGAAGCAGTTTTGAGTCTATTAGAAAGTAATCTATCCTCGAGTAGGTTCCAAATACGGGCGAGAAAAAAGAATATTCTCGTCCGGATGGATTCTCTAATCTCCAAATATCCTTAACATTTGCTGTATTGATAAAAGAATTTATAAGTTTACTTGATTTAGAGGTAACTTTCCTTTTTGTTGAAGATCTGTCTAAGTAGTTATCTAGAGTGCAATTTAAATCACCCCCAATTATTAAATTATGTTGAGTAGATATAGGAATATTATTAAATATTTTCTTAAAAAATAATGGGTTATCGAAATTAGGAGCATATATATTCATAAGAATTACTTTTTTTGAGTATAATTCCCCTGTAATTATTACATATCTGCCCTCTTTATCTTCTATTATAGAACTTTGTTTAAAAGGTATACCTTTACGAATAATTATTGCAACTCCCCTAGATTTATGTATAAATGAAGAATGATATACCTTTGAAATCCAATTAGCTGTTAATCTATGTTGCGCATCTTTTTTGAGATGCGTCTCTTGGAGGAAAATGACGTCTGATTTCAATCTATTCAGCTGAGCTAACACCTTACCCCTTTTAATTGGTTCATTAATTCCCTTAACATTCCAACTACAGAAAGTAACTCCATCATCCCCAGTCTTCAGATTCATGTCCTGCATTTTACTGTTAGGGTGGTTTTTTTTGGAGTAGCCTTCTCGACTCCTCCGGCTCAACGATGCCCCCGAACGCCATCCCGATGAAAATTACCAGTCTCAATAATCCATGTCCGTGTCTACCTAAAGTAATTATACAATATTGATCATAATTACATTCATATAATATATAACACAAATTCAAATACTTAATATATAAAAAAAAAGAAAAAATGTAAGTAAAAAAAGAAAAAAGGGTGTTAAAAGGGTGCCTAAAGGAAAAAAAGACTACACTGATAGATTGTGTAGTGTGCATTAGTGAACGCCACACTAACGTGGCGATTAATCTAATGACTTCCGTATTTGAAAAAGATGTTAAATATTCCAGCTCCTAACTAGAATACTGTGCAGGGTTACACAAAAAGCTGGAGAAACTCAGCTTGTGCAGCAGCATCTAAGGAGTGAAGGAGATAGGCGACGTTTCGGGTCGAGACCCTTCTTCAGTCTGAAGAAGGGTCTCGACCCGAAACGTCGCCTATCTCCTTCACTCCTTAGATGCTGCTGCACCCGCTGAGTTTCTCCAGCTTTTAGTGTAACCCTCGATTCTCCAGCATCTGCAGTTCCTTCTTTAACACTTAGAATACTGTGCATATTGGGGTGGGGTACTAACTTTAAGGACTTAGTAATTATTTCTATTATTCATGATACTATTTATTAATTACTATTCTATTGTAATTAGTATTATAGTAAGTAATACTATATTAGGGGAATAATTGAATTTGTACAAATTAATACCAAACTGCAACTACATTCCCATTATTTCCCCTCTTTCTCAATGAATAATTCATAACCGCAGGTCAGTGATAAAAGTCCAAAATGTTCAGTCGTCGTCTTCTTCCTCCCGTACTTCATCATCTGCTTCTTCTTCTGCCTTCTTCTGTATGCCTCGAGCGAATTCCAGTGCATCGGTATGCTTAACAAAGCGGTGTTCCTTGTTGTCGTAGGTCACTCTCAATGTTGCTGGGTACATCAGGCCATATCTGAGATCCATTGTATTCTTTAAATTCCGTAGAATGCCTCTTGTTTCAGTGAATAAGGATCTTCTCTTAGCAACTTCCGCTGGATAATCTCTGAAGATACTGATGTTATCTCCTTCGTATTTCAAATTTCTCTTTCTCATTATTATCTTCATCATTTCTTCAAAGACGTGATCATAGGCCACCTTTACAATCATTTGTCTTGGTGGTGCACCACTCCCAGGGACCCGTCTTAAAGCCCTGTGGGCGTGGCCCAACAGTGGTTCTTGATCCAAATCCAGAATGTCCTTTAGGAGTTTTGCAGCAAATTTTCGCGGGTCCTGATTTCCTCCACGACCCTCGGCCAGTCCTACTATTCGCAAATTCTTACGTCTTTGTCGACCCTCCAAATCAATACATTTCTCATTTATTTTGCGAAGTAGCTCTGAGAGGCGTTTATTCTCGGCACGCAACTTCTCACTTTCCTTGGCACTTGTTACAGCAAAATCAGTCAGTTCTTTAATTGCCTCATTTTGTTGGTCGAGTGCGATGGTAATAGGATCTATCTTATCATGCAGCATTTGTTCCAGCCCAGCAACCTTGTCGTTTACTTCAGAAATTCGGTTTTGAAATTCAGCATCCGTCTTAATTTTCCATTCATTCATCATAATCTTTACCGTCTCGGTAACTTCTTTTGTTAATTCCACTTTAGTTTTCTCATGAGAGACCAGAATCTCCGCTTTTAGAGTTTTTATTTCATCTTTATATTCTTTCTTCATGTCTTTAAATTCATCCTTATATTCCTTCTTCAGATCTTTTATTTCTTTCAGCAGTTTCTTCATCTCACCCATCAAGGAGTTTTTAAATTCTTCCATTTCCACTTTCCTCTGTGAGATCTCTTCCTGGGAGGAAGTCAGACTCGAGCCCGAGGCTTTGGTGGGGCCAGCCTCCCTTCTTAGGCCCGGTTTCTTCAGGGGGGGGGGAGGAGGAGTGCATTTTAAACTTCTTACCGAAGTCGCGCGCCTGATGACGTCACGCAGCCTTCAATCGCACCGGAGCTATTTTAAATCGATCTCCTGCGGTAAGTAGTGTTAGCAGCCTCCTTTAACCCCGTTTTTTTTTACAGATTTTTACGGAGCTGATCTGGCGCTGTTCTCACCTAAAACATGGCGCCACCGGCAGTCCCTTTTTAGTTCAACCCTAAGCACCCAAAGCAGCAGTGCCTTTGTAATTCAGCACATAGCACCTATACCAACATTTGCAGTAGTGTCTTTTAACTTCAACACAAACCACAATTTGCAGTAGTGCGTTTTAACTACAACCCAAAGCACTCAAACCACCATTTGCAGTAGTGCCTTTTAAATTCAACCCAAAGCACACAGACCACCATTTGCGGTAGTGAATTTTATTTCAACCCAAAGCACCCAGACCACCGTTTGCAGCAGTGAATTTTTACTTCAACCCAAAGCAACCAGACCGCCATATGCAGTAGTGCCTTTCAACTTGAACCCAAGCCACCTAAACCCATTAGCAGTCGTGCCTTTTTTCTCCAATACAAAGCACCCAAACTACCATTTGCAGTAGCGCCTTTTTACTTCAACCCAAAGCACCCAAACTGCCATTTGCAGTAGTGCCTTCTTATTTCAACCCAAAGCACCCAAACCACCATTTACAGTAGTACATTTTTATTTCAAACCAAAGCACCCAAATCACCATGTGCAGTAGTGCCTTTTAACTTGAACCCAAACTACCTAAACTCCCATTTGCAGTAGTGTCTTTTTACTTCAACCCAAAGCACCCAAACCACCATTTGCAGTAATGCCTTTTTACTTCAACCCAAATCAACCAAAGCATAATTTGCAGCAGTGACTTTTAACTTCAACCTAAAGCACCCAAACCACTATTTGGAGTAGTGACTTTTAACTTCAACCCAAAGGACCTAAACCACCATTTGCAGTAGTGCCTTTTAACTTCAACCCAAAGCACCCAGACCACCGTTTGCAGTAGTTCATTTTTACTTCAACCCAAAGCAAACAAACCACCATTTGCAGTAGTGCCTTTTTACTTCATCCTAAAGCACCCAAACCACGATTTGCTGCAGTGTATATTTACTTTATCCCAAAACCACCACTTGCAGCGGTTCCTTTTTAGTTCAACCCTAAGCACCCAAACCATCATTTGCAGTAGTGCCTTTGTACTTCAACACAAAGCACCAAAACCACCATTTACAGTAGTGTCTTTTAACTTCAACCCAAAGCACCCAAATCACCGTTTGCAGTAGTGCATTTTTACTTCAACCCAAAGCACACAAACCACCATTTGCATTGGTGACTTTTTAGTTCAACCCGAAGCACCAAGACCACCATTTGCAGTAGTGCCTTTTAACTTCAACCCAAAGCACCCAAACCACCATTTGCAGTAGTGCATTTTTATTTCAACCCACAGCACCCATACCACCATATGCAGTAGTGCCTTTTAACTTGAACCCAAACCACCTAAACTCCCATTTGCAGTAATGCCTTTTTTACTTCAACCCAAAGCAAACAAACCACCATTTGAAGTGTTGCATTTTAACTTCAACCCAAAGCACCAAACCACCATTTGTAGTAGTGCCTTTTAACTTCAACCCAAAACATCCAAACTAACATTTGCAGTACTGCATTTATATTTCAATCCAAAGCACCCAAACCACCATTTGGATTGGTGACTTTTAGCTTTAACCCAAAGCAACCAAACCACATTTTGAAGTAGTGACTTTTTACTTCAAACCAAAGCACCGAAACCACCATTTGCAGTAGTGCCTTTTAACTTCAACCCAAAGCACTCAAACCACTGTTTGCAGTAGTGCATTTTAACTTTAACCCAAAGCACCCAAACCACCATTTGCAGTAGTGCATTTTTATTTCAACGCAAAGCACCCAAACCACCATTTATACTTCAACCATGAGCAACCAAATCACCGTTTGCAGTAGTGCAATTTTACTTCAACCCAAAGCAACCAAACCACCATTTGCAGTACTGCCATTTTAGTTGGAACCAAAGCACCCAAACCACCTTTTGCAGAAGTGCCTTGTAACATCAACCCAAAGCACCCAAATCACCACTTGCAGTAATGCATTTTTATTTCAACCCAAAGCACCCAAATCACCATGTGGAGTAGTGCCTTTTAACTTGAATCCAATCGATTTGAACTCCCATTTGTAGTAGTGCCTTTTTACTACAACCCACAGCACCCAACCCCCCATTTGCAGTAGTGCCATTTAACTTCAACCCAAAACACCCAAACCACCTTTTGGAGTAGTGCCATTTACCTTCAACACAAACCACAATTTGCAGTAGTGCCCTTTAACTTCAAAACAAACCACAATTTGCAGTAGTGCCTTTTAACTTCAAAGCAAACCACAACTTGCACTGGTGCCTTTTTACTTCAACCCACAGCACCTAAACCGCCATTTGCAGTAGTGCCTTTTTACTTCAACCGAAAGCACCCAAACCACCGTTTGCAGTGGTGCTTTTTTATTTCAACCCAAAGCTTCCAAACCACCATGTGCAGTAGTGCCTTTTAACTTGAACCCAAACCACCTAAACTCCCATTTGCAGTAGTGCCTTTTTACTTCAACCCAAAGCACCCAAACCACCATTTGCAGTAACGCCTTTTTACTTCAATCCAAAGCACCAAAACCACAATTTTGAGTAGTGCCTTTTTACTTCAACCCAAAGCAACCAAACCACCTTTTGCAGTAGTGACCTTTTACTTCAAACCAAAGACCCAAACCACCATTTGCCATAGTGCCTTTTAACATCAACCGAAAGCACCCAGACCACCGTTTGCAGTAGCGAATTGTTACTTCAACCCAAAGCACCCAAACCACCTTTTGTAGTAGTGCATTTTTATTTCTACCCATAGCACCCAAACCACCATTTGCCGTAGTGCCTTTATACTTCAACCATAAGCAACCAAATCACCGTTTGCAGTAGTGCATTTTTATTTCAACCCAAAGCAACCAAACCACCATTTGAAGTACTGCCATTTTAGTTGAAACCAAAGCACCCAATCCACCATTTGCAGAAGTGCATTGTAACTTCAACCCAAAACACCGAAATCACCATTTGCAGTAGTGCATTTTTTACTTCAACCCAAAGCAAACAAACCACCATTTGCAGTAGTGCGTTTTAACTTCAACCCAAAGCACCAACCCACCATTTGTAGTAGTGCCTTTTAGCTACAACCAAAGTACCCAAACCACAATTTGCAGTAGTGCGTTTTAACTTCAACCCAAAGCACCCAAACCACCATTTTCCGTAGTGCCTTTTAACTTCAACCCAAAACACCCAAACTAACATTTGCAGTACTGCATTTATATTTCAATCCAAAGCACCCAAACCACCATGTGCAGTAGTGCATTTTTACTTCAACCCAAAGCACCCAAACCACCGTTTGCAGTGGTGCATTTTAACTTAAACCCAAAGCACCCAAACCACCATTTGCATTGGTGCCTTTTAACTTCAACCCAAAGCACCCAAACCACTGTTTGCAGTAGTGCATTTTTACTTCAACCCAAAGCACCCAAGCCACCATTTGCAGTAGTGCATTTTTATTTCAACCCAAAGCACCCAAACCACCATTTGCCGTAGTGCCTTTATACTTCATCCATAAGCAAACAAACCACAATTTGCAGTAGTGCCTTTTAACTTCAACACAAACCATAATTTGCAGTAGTGCATTTTTACTTCAACCCAAAGCACCCAAGCCACCATTTGCAGTAGTGCATTTTTATTTCAACCCAAAGCAACCAAATCACCATTTGCAGTAGTGCATTTTTACTTCAACCCAAAGCAACCAAACCACCATTTGCAGTACTGCCATTTTAGTTGAAACCAAAGCACCCAAACGACCATTTGCAGAAGTGCCTTTTAACTCAACCCAAACTACAATTTGCAGTTGTGCGTTTTAACTTCAACCCAAAGCACACAAACCGCCATTTGTAGTAGTGCCTTTTATATTCAACCCAAAGCACCCAAACCACCATTTGTAGTACTGCATTTTTACTTCATTTGCAGCAGTGCCTTTTTACTTCAACCCACAGCAGCGAAACCACCATTTGCAGCAGTGCCTCTTTAGTTCAACCCGAAGCACCCAAAACACCATTTGCTGCAGTGCCTTTTTACTTCAACCCACAGCAGCGAAACCACCATTTGTAGCAGTGCCTTTTTACTTAAAACCAAAGCGCCCAAACCACCATTTGCAGTAGTGACTTTCAACTTGAACCTAAAGCACTCAAACCACTATTTGCAGTAGTGCCTTTTAACTTCAACCCAAAGCACTTGAACCACCATTTGGAATAGTGCCTTTTAACTTCAACCCAAACCACCGTTTGCAGTAGTGCATTTTTATTTCAACCCAAAGCAACCAGACCGCCATATGGAATAGTGCCTTTCAACTTGAACCCAAGCCACCTAAACCGATTTGCAGTAGTGCCTTTTTACTCCAACCCAAAGCACCCAAACCACCATTTGCAGCAGTGCATTTTTACTTCATCCCAAACCACCACTTGCAGCAGTCCCTTTTTAGTTCAACCCTAAGCACCCAAAGCAGCATATGTAGTAGTGACTTTGTAATTCAGCACATAGCACCTATACCAACATTTGCAGTAGTGTCTTTTAAGTTCAACCCAAAACACACAAACCACCGTTTGTAGTAGTGCATTGTTACTTCAACCCAAAGCACCATTTGGATTAGTGCCTTTTTAGTTCAACCCAAAACACCCAAACCACTTTTTGGAGTAGTGCTTTTTAACTTCAACACAAACCACAATTTGCAGTAGTGCGTTTTAACTACAACCCAAAGCACCCACACCACCATGTGCTGTAGTGCCTTTTACCTTGAACCCAAACCACCTAAACTCCCATTTGTAGTAGTGCCTTTTTACTTTAACCCAAAGCACCCAAACCACCATTTGCACTCACGTCTTTTTAATTCAACCCAAAGCACCTAAACCACCATTTGCAGTAGTGCGTTTTAACTTCAACCCAAAGCACCCAAACCACCAATTGCAGTAGTGCCTTTTAAGTTCAATCCAAACCACAATTTGCCGTAGTGCCTTTTAACTTCAACCCAAAGCGCACAACAAACCAATTGCAGTCGTGCCTTTTAAGGTCAACCCAAACTACAATTTGAAGTAGTGCCTTTCCACTTCAACCAAAACCACAATTTACAGTAGTGCCTTTTTACTTCAACCCAAAGCACCCAAATCACCATTTACAGTACTGCATTTTTCATTCAACCCAAAGCATTCAAACCACCATGTGCAGTAGTGCCTTTTAACTTGAACCCAAACCACCTAAACACCCATTTGCAGTAGTGCCTTTTTACTTCAACACAAAGCACGCAAACCACTATTTGCAGTAGTGTCTTTTAACTTCAACCCAAAGCACCCAAACCACCGTTTGCAGTAGTGCATTTTTACTTCAACCAAACGCACCCAAACCACCATTTGCATTAGTGCCTTTTTAGTTGAATCCAAAGTACCCAAACAACCATTTGCAGTCGTGCCTTTTAACTTCAACCCAAACCACAATTTGCAGTAGTGCGTTTTAACTTCAACCCAAAGCACCCAAACCACCAATTACAGTAGTGCCTTGTAAGTTCAACCCAAACCACATTTAATTTCGGAGTCACGTGAGTGACTTCGTGAAGAACCCGCCAGCACGCATGCGCGACATATCGTCGCAACGCGTTGCTGTCGACGGCTGGCGGTGGGGTGCGCTCCCCGCCAGTCCTTCATAAGGGACCGCTAAGGTAAGTTGTACTAACCTTAAGTTGGTCCTTGCTTCGAGTACTTTTTTGTCTTTCAGCAAGGGAATGGAGTGGAGTTTGAGAGGCCGTAAGACATCCGTCCGGAGTCGCCGGCCACCTGTCCCGGAGCCCTCATCATCGGCTGTGCCTGCGAGACAGGCCGGGAAGAAGGCGGGGAAACCGGGGAGCCCTGTTGTTGCAGGACCCGACCCGCTGATACACCGCAGCTCCGGGGAGGAGTTCGAGGAACTGGACTGCGGTGTGCCGCCGGAGCAGGTAGACCCTGCCTCCGCATTGAGGTCGCCAACGGGCCCGTTGGTGGACCTGGGCAAGGGCTCGCGTGCGGCTGCACGGCCCTTCTCCCTCAGCCGTCGGAGAAGAGGGAGGGATGGAGCCCGGAAGCCTAACCCCTCAGGGACAAAGGCATCACCTGCCGCCAAACAGCGGACTGGTGCAAAGGCGGGACTCAAGTCCACTGCGAGGTCCAGTGTTGACTCCCCAACCACCGAGGCCGGGACGGGTCATTTGGGAGGAGTCCCGCCACGGTCGCCGAGTCCCCCATGGATGGGAGGACGAGACCATGCATCGGCAAGGTCCTCGATGTGGGCAGCCGGCAAGCCCGCGCGGGTGTCGGGTCACCGTGCTGAGGCATTGGGTGCCGACTCTCCACCGCGTTTGCCCTCCATGGCAGCGGCATCAGGCTCCGCCAAAAGAAGGCGTTTGAACACACCTCCCGCGCGGGAATCACTCAGCTTTGCTGCGGCGGCTGGCAGCGACAACTTCCGGCACCGGGTTCACCTCGACGAGGTGCGGGCCGATGAAAGGAGCCTCAGCAGTATATCAGAGCATGAGGACTCCGACCGCCCGAGTGTTCAGGGCGAAGGGCGTATTGACCGTATGGAACGGATGTTGGAGCTCCTTTTACAGAACCAACGGCAGGAGGCATCCAGCATCGAAGGGCACAGGGAGGTTTCACCAGTCTCAACAGCCAGCCTGAGGCAGCCAGAAGAGGAGGAATTTTCAGACCCTACACCGGTTCCATCCGAGGTGCCGCAGGAGGAACTCCTTGACGTGGCGGCGAAATTTGCTTCTCCGGAAACAGCGGGACTTCCCCTCAACCCCAAACTGGCTGCCACCGTGGACTTCCTCACTAACCACCAGCTCCAGGAGGAAGTTCTATCACAGGCCATCAACAGGCACAAAGCCCCATCTAACTGTAACTCCCTCAACGTGCCCGTGGTCAATACGCCGATCTGGGGCAACATAGGCACAGCCATCAGGACTCAGGAGATAAAGCTCCAACGCATCCTGAGGCTGCTCACAGCTGGAATCACCGCGTTTGCGCGGTCAGTGGATGGAGAGGACCTCAACCTAGAGCAGGAAGATGCTCTCGCGCTGCTATGTGCTACTCAGCACGAAATCAATGCCTTCAGGAAAAGCAGCATCCGCCCCACGCTCAACCCAAAATTTGCTGGGTTGTGCAAGGCGCCTCCTCCACCACCGCCCAGACAGCTGTTCGGGGAAGACCTCCCAAAGAGGGTTAAGGAGCTGGATGAACATGCCAAAACGGTGGGACTAATGCGGTCTCAGATCGCCCCCAGGCCGCCGGCCAAGAAAGCGCCATTTATTAGGCCACGAGGCCCTGTCTCCAGACCGACACGGACCTACGCTCCAGCTCCTCCTCAATACCAGCAGCCCCAGCAGCCGCGGCCTTTTTTAGGGCAAGGCCCGCAACGGCCTCCGTGGAAGATGCGGACGCCACAGCACCAGCCCAACCCAGCACCTCCACGACCCGCCAAACATGTCAGGGACCGCCGGTAACCAGGGAGTTAAGGCGGTCTGGTTTTCATGGACCTGTGTGTTTAACTTCACATGTTGATGGGCGCCTTCGGTCCTTCTTGGAGGCATGGGAAACTATCACTTCCGATAAATTTATTTTACAAAGTATTCAAGGTCATGAAATTGAATTTATTAACGGCAACATTCCTCCATCCCAGCATATGCCCAATCGGACATTTACACTGTCTGCCGTTGACCAGGCAGCAGGCTGTGCTGAGATCTTCAGGTTAGAAGAAAAAGGCGTGATAGAAAAAACTATACATGAACCAATTGAATTTGTATCAAATATATTTACCAGGCCCAAGAAGGATGGAGGATGTCGGGTTATTATTGATCTGACCCATTTGAATACTTTTGTAACATACACACATTTCAAAATGGACACTTTCGAAACAGCCAAGTCATTGCTTTCTCATGGCTGCTTTATGGCATGCATTGATTTAAAAGATGCATACTATTCTGTATCCATTCGGAAACACCACAGGAAGTTCTTAAAATTTGTCTGGATGGATCAAATCTGGCAATACAGGGCTTTGCCAAATGGGCTTACTACCGCCCCTAGATTGTTTACTAAATTACTGAAACCCATTATGGCCAGGCTACGGAAGCAACATCATATAGTGATGGCCTATTTGGATGATATATTGATTGTTGGCAACACCCTGGAGTCGGCTGAACAGGCAGTCTCAGCCACTGTGGCACTTTTTCAGGAAATGGGGTTTATTGTCCATCCAGATAAATCAAAGTTCTGCCCTTCACAGGTTATGGATTATCTGGGGTTCACCGTGGATTCCAATCGCATGAGGGCCACCATACCGGCTAACAAGGTTCGGGATGTCACCCAAGCATGTCAAGATTTAGCCTGCGCCAGTATACCATCAATTAGGCAAACTGCTAAGGTGATTGGCAAGATCGTAGCATTGTTTTCAGCAGCCCAATACGGGCCTTTGCATTATCAAAATTTGCAACGAGCCAAGATCTCTGCGTTAAAACAGAACGCCGGTCATTTCGACAGATCAATACAGCTGCCTCTTAAAGCTAAGATTGAGTTACAATGGTGGGTGGACCATATTAGTGACTCATTTAAACCCATTATTGTGCCCAATCCGATGGTATACTTGCAAACCGATGCAAGCTCCTAAGGCTGGGGAGCTACGGACAACTACTCTAGTTGCGGGGGCAGATGGGACACCCTTGAATCTACTATGTTGTTGTCACAAGGGATAAACTATTTGGAGATGCTTGCAGCATTTCACGGACTTCGAGCTTATTGTTCCAATCTTACTGACGCTCATGTCCGTATCCAAATAGACAATACCACGGCGGTGGCATATTTAAACCATATGGGCGGTACCAGGTAAATTTCATGTGATGAATTGGCTAATACAATTTGGCTCTGGTGTATTCAACGGAATATTTGGATTTCAGCTACCTATTTACCAGGTGAGCTCAATACTGTGGCGGACACCAGGTCACTCAAGTTTAATGACAACATCGAGTGGATGTTGCATCCTCAAATCTTTGCTAAAATGACAGCTAAATTTGGAAAACCGGATATCGACCTCTTTGCGTCACGGTTGAACCATCAGGTACCAACATACGTTTCGTCGGAACCAGATCCTGGGGCAATGGCGATGGATGCATTCTCGTTGGACTGGGGGAATTGGTTTTTCTATGCATTCCCCCCATTTTGCCTCATCAGTCGGGTATTGCAGAAAATCCAGATGGATGCTGCTAAGGGCATTCTTATTATACCCGACTGGCCTACGCAGCCATGGTATCCGGTGGTCTTTGACATGATCAGTCAGCCTTGGGTCCTCTTAGAGGGTTGCCCACAATTGGTCACTAACCCTGTGTCGGGGGAGCCACATCCTTGCCATAGCTATCTGAATTTGTTGGCTTGCAGATTCTAAACCAGCCATTACTGCAGTATGGCCTGTCACCCAGAACTATGGATACCATTGGAGCGTCGTGCCGGGAGTCCACCAGGTGGCAATACCTCTCCCACATCCGAAAATGGGAAGCCTACTGCAGCTGCTCTCAAATCACATATGACGATGCATCCATAGCCGACGTATTGGAATTCCTCGCGGGGTTGCACCATGATGAACACTTGAGCTACAGTGCCATCAACAGCGCCAGAAGCGCGCTGTCATTCTACCTCAATATTGACGTAGGATCCAACAGGCTGGTGTCCAGGCTCATGCGGGGTATATTCAATTCGAATCCGCCTAGACCACGCTATAATATCACCTGGGATGCCAGGAAAGTACTAACCCTGCTCAGGACGTGGTCGCCCATGGAAGGGCTAGAGCTGGACAAACTCACCATGAAACTGGTGATGTTACTAGCACTGACTTCAGCGCAGAGGGTACAGACACTGCATAAAATCCGGATTGACAGGATGATCTCTACCCCTGCAGAAGTAGTCTTCTTTATCGATGAGCTACTAAAGCAGCATAAACCTGGGTGCACAGGGCTGCAGCTAAAGTTCCCGGCATACCCCGCAGATGTAAGGCTATGTTTAGCCGCCCATATCCGTCACTATGTCAAGGTGATGAGAAACATAAGGGGAATGGAGAAATACCTGCTTGTCACTCACAAGAAACCTCACCATCGAGTGACAGTCCAGACGATATCCAGGTGGCTCAGGATCGTCTTGGGTAAGTCAGGTATCGACACTAATGTCTTCAAATCCCATTCCACCAGGGCTGCATCAACGTCGGCGGCGAGGGCCATGGAGGTGCCCATGGACCATATTCTCGCTATAGCAGGATGGGCGAATGAAGCTGTATTTCAGCGATTTTAAAACAAGCCTGTTGCTGCTCCTCTACAGTTCGCGGAGGCCGTGCTGAATGCAGGTCAAGAACGTGGAGATGTCCCCGAATAAGGGGTTTTTGCTTTGTTATTAATAAATATTATTCTTGTTTTTCAGTATAAGCAGTTTGGAAAATTGTTTACTCCCATCCATCCTTGTTAGTGGTGTGTCAGCATGGACGTGGTCCAGGGCGTGCAATCACAGAAGCTTTGAAGTCTTCACGAAGTCAGTCACGTGACTCCGAAATGAAATAGTAAGATTAAACAAGAACTTACCATTTCGAAGGTTGATCTTTATTTCATGAGGAGTTGCGATGAGGGATTTCGTGCCCTCCGCTCCCAACCCTCGATCATACTCAACTGGTAATTAGAGTCTCTTCAATCTTACTATGCCAAGTCATTTCTGTTGTTGGTTTCTGTGATTCCACACCGCTACTTTGAAGAATGTCACGCATGCGTGCTGGCGGGTTCTTCACGAAATCCCTCATCGTAACTCCTCATGAAATAAAGATCAACCTTCGAACTGGTAAGTTCTCGTTTAATCTTACTAATTTGCAGTATTGCCTTTTAACTTCAACCCAAACCACAATTTGCAGTGGTGCGTTTTAACTTCAACCCAAAGCACCCAAACCGCCATATGCAGTAGTGCATTTTTACTTCAACCAAAAGCACCAAACCACCATTTTCAGTAGCGCCTTATTATTTCATCCCAAAGCACCTAAACCACCATTTGCAGGAGTGCCATTTAACTTAAACCCAAAGCACCCAAACCACCAATTGCAGTAGTGCCTTTTAACTTCAACCCAAAGCGCCCAACTAACCAATTGCAGTAGTGCGTTTTACGTTCAACTCAAACTACAATTTAAAGTAGTGCCTTTCAACTTCAACCCAAACCACAATTTACAGTAGTGCCTTTTTACTTCAACCCAAAGCACCCAAATCACCATTTGCAGTACTGCATTTTTACATCAACCCAAGCCACCCAAACCACCATTTGCAGTGGCGCCTTTTTACTTCAACCCAAAGCACCCAAACCACCATTTGCATTAGTGCCTTTTAACTTCAACCCAAAGCACCCAAATCACCATTTGCAGTAATACCTTTTAACCTCAACCCAAAGCACCCAAACGACCATTTGCAGCAGTGCCTTTTTAGTTCAACCCAAAGCACCCAAACCACCATTTGCAGTATGCCCTTTTACTTCAGCCCAAAGCACCCAAACCACCATTAGCAGTAGTGCATTCATACTTCAACCCAAAGGACCCAAACAAACAATTGCAATAGTGCCTTTTTAGTTCAACCGAAAGCACCCAAACCACCGTTTGGAGTAGTGCATTTTTACTTCAACTCAAAGCAACCAAACCACCATTTGCAGTAGTGCATTTTGAACTTCAACCCAAAGCGCCCAAACTACCATATGGAGTAGTGCCTTTTAACTTAAACCCAAACCACCTAAACACCCATTTGCAGTAGTGCCTTTTTACTTCAACCCAAAGCACCCAAACCACCAATTGCAGTAACACCTTTTCACTGCAACCCAATGAACCCAAACACCATTTGGAGTAATGCCTTTTAACTTCAACCCAAAGCACACAAACCACCGTTTGCAGTAGTGCATGTTTACTTCAACCCAAAGAATGAAACCACCATTTGCAATAGTGCCTTTTAACTTCAACGCAAAGCACCAAGCCACCATTTGCAGTAGTGCCTTTATACTTCAGCCGAAAGCACCAAAAACAACATTTTCAGTAGTGCCTTTTTACTTCAGCCCAAAGCACACAAACCACCATTTGTATTAGTTCCTGTTTAGTTCAAACAATTTGGGTGCAAATTACCACCAATTGCAGTAGTGCCTTTTAATTTCAACCCAAACCACAATGTGCTGTAGTGCCTTTTAACTTCAACCCAAATCACAATTTGCAGTAGTGCGTTTTAACTTCAACCCAAAGCACCCTAATCACCGTTTGCAGTAGTGCCATTTATCTTCAAGCCAAAGCACCCAAACCACCATATGCAGTAGTGCATTTTTACTTCAACCCAAAGCACCGAAACCGCCATGTGCAGTAGTGCATTTCGACTTGAACCCAAACCACCTAAACTCCTATTTGCAGTAGTGCCTTTTTACTTCAACTCAAAGCAACCAAACCAGCATTTGCAGTAGTGCCTTTTAACTTCAACCCAAAGCACCAAACCACCATTTTCAGTAGCGCCTTTTTATTTCAACCCAAAGCACCCAAACCACCAATTGCAGAAGTCCCTTTTCAGTTCAATCCAAACCACAATTTGCAGTAGTGCCTTTTAACTTCAACCCAAAGCACCAAACCACCATTTTCATTAGCGCCTTTTTATTTCAACCCAAAGCACGCAAACCACCAATTACAGTAGTGCCTTTTAGTTCAACCCAAACTACAATTTGCAGTAGTGCCTTTCAACTTCAACCCAAACCACAATTTACAGTAGTACCTTTTTACTTGAACCAGAAGCACCCAAATCACCATTTACAGTGCTGCATTTTTATTTCAACCCAAAGCACCCAAACCACCATGTGCAGTAGTTCCTTTTAACTTGAACCCAAACCACCTAAACACCCATTTGCAGTAGTGCCTTTTTACTTCAACCCAAAGCACGCAAACCACCAATTGCAGTAGTGTCTTTTAACTTCAACCCAAAGCACCCAAACCACCGTTTGCAGTAGTGCATTTTTACTTCAACCAAAAGCACCCAAACCACCATTTGCATTAGCGCCTTTTTAGTTGAATCCAAAGCACCCAATCAACCATATGCAGTAGTGCATTTTAACTTCAACCCAAACCACAATTTGCAGTAGTGCATTTTAACTTCAACCCAAAGCATCCAAACCACCAATTGCAGTAGTGCCTTTTAAGTTCAACCCAAACCACAATTTACAGTAGTGCCTTTTAACCTCAACCCAAAACACCCAAATCTCCATTTGCAGTCCTGCCTTTTGACATCAACCCAAGCCACCCAAACTACCATTTGCAGTAGCGCCTTTTTACTTCAATCCAAAGCACCCAAACCACCATTTGCATGAGTGCCTTTTAACTTCAACCCAAAGGACCCAATCAACCAATTGCAATAATGCATTTTTAGTTCAACCGAAAGCACCCGAACCACCGTTTGGAGTATTGCATTTTTACTTCAACTCAAAGCAACCAAACCACCATTTGCAGTTGTGCATTTTGAACTTCAACCCAAAGCACCGAACCACCATTTGCTGTAGTGCCTTTATATTTCAACCCAAAGCACCCAAAACATCATTTTCAGTAGCGCCTTTTTACTTCAACCCAAAAGACCCAAACAAACAATTTCAATAGTGCCTTTTTAGTTCAACCCAAAGCACCCAAACCACCATGTGCATTAGTGCCTTTTAACTTGAACCCAAACCACCCAAACCACCATTTGCAGTAGCGCCTTTTTACTTCAACCCAAACCACCATTTGCAGTAGTACCTTTTAACTTCAACCCAAAGCACGCAAACCAACATTTGCAGTAGTGGCTTTTTACTTCAACTCAAAGCACCCAAACCACCATTTTGCAGTAGTGCATTTATACTTCAACCCAAATGACCCAAACAACCAATTGGAATAGTGCCTTTTTAGTTCAACCCAGGGCACCTAAACCACCGTTTGCAGTAGTGCATTTTTACTTCAACTCAAAGCAACCAAACCACCATTTGCAGTTGTGTCTTTTAACTTCAACGGAAAGCACCAAACCACCATTTGCAGTAGTGCCTTTTAACTTCAAGCCAAAGCACCCAAACCACCATATGCAGTAGTACATTTTTACTTCAACCCAAAGCACCGAAACCGCCATGTGCAGTAGTGCATTTCAACTTGAACCCAAACCACCTAAACTCCTATTTGCAGTAGAGCCTTTTTACTTCAACTCAAAGCAACTAAAGCACCATTTGCAGTAGTGCCTTTTAACTTCAACCCAAAGCACCAAACCACCATTTTCAGTAGCGCCTTTAACTTCAACACAAAGCACCCAAATCACTATTTGCAGTAGTGGCTTTCAACTTCAACCCAAAGCACCCAAACCCCAATTTGCAGTAGTGCCTTTTAACTTGAACACAAAGCACCCAAACGACCATTTGCAGCAGTGACTTTTAAGTTCAACGAAAAGCACCCAAAACACCATTTGCAGTAGTGCATTCATACTTCAACCCAAATGACCCAATCAACCAATTGCAATAGTGCCTTTTTAGTTCAACCCAAAGCACCCAAACCACCATTTGCATTAGTGCCTTTTAACCTCAACCCAAAGCACCCAAACAAGCAATTGCAGAGGTGCATTTTAACATAAACCCAAAGCACCCAAACCACCATTTTGCAGTAGTGCATTTATACTTCAACCCAAATGACCCAAACAACCAATTGGAATAGTGCCTTTTTAGTTCAACCCAGGGCACCTAAACCACCGTTTGCAGTCGTGCATTTTTACTTCAACCTAAAGCACCAAACCACCATTTGCAGTAATGCCTTTTAACTTCAACCCAAAGCACCCAAACCACCATTTGCATTAGTTCCTTTTTAGTTCAACCCAATGCAACTAAACCACCATTTGCAGTAGTGCCTTTTTACTTCAACCCAAAACATCCCAACCACCATTTGCAGTAGTGCCTTTTTATCCTCGACCCAAAGCACCCCATCAACCATTTGCAGAGGTGCTTTTTAACTTAAACACAATGCACTGAAACCACCAATTGCAATAGTGCCTTTTTAATTCAACCCAAAGCACCCAAACCACCATTTGCAGTAGCGCCTTTTTACTTCAACCCAAACCACCATTTGCAGTAGTACCTTTCAACTTCAACTCAAAGCACCAAACCACCGTTTTCAGTAGCGCCTTTTTACTTCAAGCCAAAGCACCCAAACCACCATTTGCACTAGTGCCTTTTAACTTCAACCCAAAGCACCCAAACCACGATTTGTATTAGTTCCTTTTTAGTTCAAGCCAATGCACACAAACCACCATTTGCAGTAGTGCCTTTTTACTTCAACCCAAAAACTCCCAAACCACCATTTGCAGTAGTGCCTTTTAACTTAAACCCAAAGCACCCAAACCACCAATTGCAGTAGTGCCTTTTAAGTTCAACCCAAACCACAATTTGCAGTAGTGCTTCTTAACTTCAACCCAAACCACAATTTGCAGTCGTGCCTTTTATCTTCAACCCAAAGCACCCAAATCACCATTTGCAGAACTGCATTTTTATTTCAACCCAAAGCACCCAAACCACCATGTCCAGTAGTGCCTTTGAACATGAACCCAAACCACCTAAACACCCATTTGCAGTAGTGCCTTTTTACTTCACCCCAAAGCACCCAAACCACCATTTGCAGTAGCGCCTTTTTGCTTCAACCCAAAGCACCCAAACCACCATTTGCATTAGTGCCTTCTAACTTCAACCCAAAGCACCCAAACCACCATTTGCAGTAATGCATTTATACTTCAACCCAAAGGACCCAAACAAACAATTGTAATAGTGCCTTTTAAATTCAACCCAAACCACAATTTGCAGTACTGCATTGTAACTTCAACCCAAAGCACCCAAACCACCATTTGCAGTAGTGCCTTTTAACTTCATCCCAAAGCACCCAAATCACCATTTGCATTAGTGCCTTTTTACTTCAACTCAAAGCACCCAAACCACCTTTTGCAGTAGTGCATTTATACTTCAACCCAAAGGACCCAAACAAACAATTGTAATAGTGACTTTTAAATTCAACCCAAACCACAATTGATTATAGTGCATTTTAAATCAACCCAAAACACCCAAACCACCATTTGCAGTAGTGCCTTTTAGCTTCAACCCAAAGCACCCAAACCACCAATTGCAGTAGTGCCTATTAAGTTCAACCCAAACCACAATGTGCAGTATTGCCTCTTAACTTCAACCCAAACCACAATTTGCAGTAGTGCCTTTTAACTTCAACGAAAAGCACACAAATCACCATTTTGCAGAACAGCATTTTTATTTCAACCCCAAGCACCCAAACCACCATTTGCTCTAGTGCCTTTTAACCAACCCAAAGCACCCAAAGCAACATTTGCAGTAGTGCCTTTTTACTTCAACTCAAAGCACCCAAACCACCATTTGCAGTAGTGCATTTATACTTCAACCCAAAGGACCCAAACCATCATTTGCAGTAATGCCTTTTAACTTCAACCCAAAGCACCCAAACAACCATTTGCAGTAGTGCCTGTTTCGTTCAACCCCAAACACCCAAACCACCATTTGCAGTAGTGCCTTTTAACTTCAACCCAAAGCACCCAAACCACCACTTGCAGTAGTGCCTTTTTACTTCACTTCAAAGCACCCAAACCACCATTTGCAGTAGTGCATTTATATTTCAACCCAAAGCAACCTAACCACCATTTGTAGTGGTGTCTTTTTACTTTAACGCAAAACACCCAAACCACCATTTGCAGTAGTGCCTTTTTACTTCAACCCAAAGCACCCAAAGAACCTTTTGCAATGGTGCATTTTAACTTGAATCCAAAGCACCCAAAGCACCATTTTCAGTAGTGCCTTTTTTCTTCAACCCAAATCCCCCCAACCAACCATTTTTTCGATTTCAATGGGAAAAATCCTCCTGTCCCGGAAGGCGGAGGGGGGCTCTGAGCAAGGTGGCCAAAAATGACGGCCATAGGTGGTGGCGTTCTCTTGGAAATCACAGCACAATGAGCCAAAGGCGGTCAAAATCAGACTTTTGGTAATATGGATGACTCTGTAAGATCATGGCAAGTCCAATCATAAACTCAAATCCACTTTCCTATCCATTATTCTTGTTCACCGTTGTGTCTGTCTAACTGCCATGGCGGATGTGCTCCCTTTAAGGATGACAAGATAGCTTACACAGTACAGACAATGTCACATGCTTAACTACTGTAGTTTGTTGAACCATGCCTGAAGAAAATCATACAATGCACAGCTGTGTTTTCCTTGATGTTCCATGTCTAAGTGAATGGTGCTCAGTTGTAGATCAGTTCAGAAGAACCCATCATATACTTCAACTCTGTACTCCAAAAATCCGTTTCAACTTTAAATAGACATAATGGCTCAGTGTTGGCAACTCTTAGTGGACTGAAAAAGTATCCATTGTCTTGAATTATCCTTTATCCATCACACAAACACCCCCCAACAAATTGCCCTCGTAATCTTATATTTCAATAAATGAATCTCTTGTCCTGTAGAGGCAGTTAGAGAAAGAATTTTGGACCATGGTTTAGTTTAGTTTAGAGATACAGTGTGGAAACAGCCCCTTCGGCCCACCGAGTCTGCACCGACCAGTGATCCCTGCACACTAGCACTATACTACACACTACAGACAATTTACAATTTTTACCCGTCAAATAATCTACAAATCTGCACGTCTTTGGTGTGTGGGAGGACCTGGCAGAGACCCACGCAGGTCACAGGGAGAATGTACAAGCTCCGTACAGAGAGCGCCCGTAGTCAGGTTTGAACCCAGGTCTCTGGTGCTGTAAGGCAGCAACTCTACCACTGTGATACCATGTATTCTGTATTTGTTTGTGAAAATTGCATGTAGATCTGAATTTTGAACTCCTGGTTACCATGGTTACCGCCCATTTTGATGTATCTTAGAATATTGACGAGATGTTTGAGAGAAGACGGAAAGGTGGCAGGGACAACTGAGTGGTCTCAATCTTGGTTAAGTCCACAATCTCCTCATACTTGATACTCCATGTGTGTGTGCAGGACTCATGGGCAACAAGTTAAAAAGTCAGATTGCTGCAAATTAAACATAAGTTATCTTTTCTGATATGATCTTGAAACAATAATAAGCAGTCAAGGTAAGTGAGAGCTGGAACCAATACTACTAATTTAGCTATTTCTAGTGCTGATGACTAAAGCTGTGGCCATACAATCAAAACAACATACTATGACTTAAAGATGTGAGATCATTTTACGATATAATGGGAGAAGTGGCATATTGAAGAATATCCGTTATATTTTGCCGGTTTGTGTTCAAGGAAATATTTACTTATCCGAAGGATTAAATATCATTGGAATTTGTGTGGGTATCATTTTATTGTGCTGTTGCATACTATTGTCTAATAAATAGTTCCTGCTTTGTGTGTGGCAAGATTGATTGTTCATTTGTGTGCTGTAATGATGGAATCAGAGCAAGTGTCCATAGAAACATCTTGAAGGAAGGATGCAGTAAAAGCTAAGTAGTTAATCATATGCAATTGTAAATAAAGGTCTCACCAATTACAGGTACAGCATGCACTCGGGAAGGCAAATAGTATGTTGGCCTTCTAAGTAGTCATAAGGTCATAACATCAGCCAAGTGAGATGCTTTTAAAAGTGTGCTGACAAAAGCTCAGGTCCCCGTTCGAGTGAATTGCAAAGCATGTAAATGTAAGGAAGCTTGAGTTAACAAGGGAAATTGGGGCGTTGGTCAAAAACAAGAAGGAAGCATGGGATAGGTATGGGTAGCTGGGATCAAGTGCATCCCTGGAGGAGTTTCTGGAACTAAGGAGCAAACTGAAAAAGGAGATCAGAAGGGCAAAAAGGGGCCAGGAGATGGGCTGGCGGGTAGCATTAAGGACAATCCCAAAAGATTTTATCAATACATAAAGGGGGAAAATATAACTAGAGAGAGAGTGGGACCTCTCAGGAATCAAAGTGGTCAACTCTATGTGAAGCCACAGGAAAAGGGCAAGGTCCTCAATGAGTATTTCTCCTCTGTATTTACTGAGGAAAAGGACAGTAGGACGGAGGAACTTGGAGCAGTCAATGGAAGTGTCTTGAGAGCAGTCAGTGTTACCATCGGAGAAGTACTGAAGGTATTATCGTGTATGAAGGTAGACAAATCTCCAGGGCCTGATCAGATACATCCGAGGACATTGCGGGACACTAGAGAGGAAATTTGCAGGAGCCCTGGTTGAAATTTACGAGTCATCCTTAAATACAGCAGAAGTGCTGGAAAACTGGAGGGTGCAAATGTTGTGCCTCTATTCATTGAGGCGCAGGTCAAAAACAAGAAGGAAACATGGGATAGGTATGAGCTGCAGCAAAAATGCTGGGAACTATTGGCCGGTGAGCTTACCATCTGTCGTTGGAAAGTTACGAGAGAGTATTCTGAGGGATAGATGTAGTAGCAGATTTTTATATCATTCAAGAGATTACTCCCTCTAGCCGCTAAATGGTCTAGATGGTTAAGGGGAATGTCCTTATTCGTATGCGAGCTCTCCGTCGGCGAACTTCAGAGCTTCTTCACATATAAATCTTCAAAGCACAGTCCTTTGATTAATATATTCTTTATTGTTGATGAAAAATAATAAGGTACATCCAAACTTCTTTTGACTGGTACACTATAATCTTCATCTAACTCCAGCTTATTGCATTAAACGTGAGAAAACACCTCGTGTCTCCGTTACGCTTCGTATGGTCAAAGGGTGAACCTTCCCCATGCTGGTCCAAAACTAAACTAAAAACTAAGCTTCTGCGCAAGAACCGTAGCTCCAAATGCGCCCTAAAATACGTAATAAATCCCACCCACTACATAACAGGCAGTCTAAAATTTAAAGACACATGCCATAGTTAATGTGACACAAAATAAGCTAAATGGCCACTACAATAGATTTTACTTCGGAGTCACGTGAGTGACTACATGAAGAAGGCCATCAGCCTGCATGCGCATCGATTACGTCAACTGCATGGCGCGACTGGCTGGTAGGCGCGTCGCTCCTCCAGCGGTAAGTTTAAAAGACCCGCAGGTACGTTTTTTGGACTTAATCTGAGGTCGTATGTTCGTTCAAACCTTGTTTGCAGAATCGCTTCAAGCTTTGAACGGGGAAATGGACAAGAAAGTGAAGACGAGATGGGCCGCGGGGAGACCCACTACAGAAGGCCGCGAGACATTGGGTAGCGGGCGGCTGTCAACTTCACCACCAAAGTCGCTGATGATAATTCCAGTGATTCCAGACTTGGTGACTCTGCAGAGCACCGTGGCTACCCCAAAAGAGGGAAAAGCCAAGCAAAAGACTGTGAGGCCTATAGACTTGGATGAGTCAGGCCAGGAGGGTGCACCTCCCACTATGGATAGCGTTGATGGATGCCTGTCCCGCATGGAGCAACTCATAGAGCGGCTATTCCACCATGACACACTCCTCGGATCGGAGTCATACCAGCGCGGGTCTCCGAGAGAGCCCGCGGCAGCACCTTGTTCAGAGCTGCATGATGTCCCTCTCTGAGGAGGGGAGCATTCAAAGCCAGTTTTGGGCTGGTTCAGAGTTCGGCAGTATGTATGAGGAACATACTATGATGCACGGGCTGCAAGAAGCAAACATACCCGCCATAGCATCAAAATTTGCGATGCCATCGCAAATAGGAGAGCCGCTCGAGGCAGAATTGGCAGCCAACATAAACTACTTGGCTTCACATCAGCTCCGAGAGCAAGTGATGGTGGATACAACCATGAGGCGCCACAGCCTAGCAACTGTGCGTCTTTAAGTGTGCCGGCTGTAAACAGCTCAATATGGAACCACATCGGGGGAGGCATCAGGAACCAGAAGGTAAAACTCCAGAAAATTCTGAGCCTGCTGGCTTCAGGCATCACAGCCTTCGCCAGATCAGTGTATGGAGTCCCTTTGTCGGATGACCAACAAGATGCACTGGCATTATTATGCAACACGCACTTTGAGATCAATTGTTATCGCAAGAATGCCATCCGTCCCACCCTGAATCCAAAGTTTGCAGGGTTGTGTAAAGCCAATGTGCAGCCACCAATCTACCTGTTTGGAGAAGATCTACCCAAACAGGTCAAAGATCTGGATAACGAGGCGAAAGCCGTGGGGTTAATCCGGGCTCCATCAACAAGCAGAACATCGGCCTTCCGGCGGCAACACCCCTACGCCTCTACCAGCAGCAATCGTTTTCTCGAAGCTGGTACCAGTATGAAGGCCGAACATCATGCACAACAGTATTTTAGAGCATGGCCAAGGCCGGCCCTCCTCCAAAATGCGCACCTCACACACTCCAGCACTCTACCCCCCAAAACTCGGGGGTAGAGATACATGCCACAAAGCCACCAGTAACCATGAACGTAGGTAGATCTGGTTCTTTTTAGAACATGCAGGGTGTGCATCACTCACTGGTTAGGGAGAATTTATGTTGGTTTGTGAATTAACATCAGATTTGTTTATACTGCACAACTACGTATATTCCAAATTAAAATTCTAGTCTGGCTCAGTTTCCACCCTCACGGCATACACCCGGTCCATTTATGCATCGAGAGTTTTGGTATTCAAGCCAAATTCAGTAATGAATAATCAAACCAATCTTGACAACCTAAACTGTTGTGCAGTGCCGACTGTCCATATAGGCTACTCTGCGAAATTACCTATAGAGCAGATACCAAAATACCCATTGCAGGTCCTGTCATAGTCCTATGCATTTACCAACATTTTGAGTTACATGGTGGACGTTCTGTATTTGGCATTCCCCAGTATCACGACTGTTGTGGTGACAGACAAAATACGCATTAGTCATCAGTTCTTCTATGTCAAATACTAACCACTCGGAGTTGATGGGTGCACTCTATTGGTTAAGGCTTATTCTGTATATTCAACTTTAAAATCACGACACCACAGCGGTGGCATACATTAATCACATGGGTGGAATCAAGCCTGTATCCTGTGATAAATGGCTAACTCAGTTGGCACTTGGTGGCAGACACAGAACGGATGTAATCATATCATGTTTTATGACTTTATCGACCGATATGGAACACCGGATATCAATTTGTCTGCATTCCCACACTCTGCCTCATAGGTCCATGTTTGCTGAAGATCAAACTAAACTACCACAGGCTCCTGGTTATACCAGTTTGGCCTACATAACCGTGATTCGCATATCTCACTAGGGATAATTAGCCTTTATGGCCATTCCCAAGGCAGCCTCTGCAGTCCACCCTGATCAAAGGGGGGGAGGAAAACCTCTCCATGACCAAATTAATTTATTGGTTCACAGTCCGAGAAGACCTTTCCTGGGGCTCGGATTGTCTGATCGCATGATGGATGTACTCGCTGCAGGCTGGAGAGACAGTACAAATAAACAATACATCTCCTACATTAGGAAGTGGGAAGTGTACTGTTCACAAGCCAATATATCATATGACTCAGCACAGATAGCCAATGTGCTAGAGTTTCTCTCAAGTCTATTCCTTGATGAGAAGATGAGTTATAGTGCTATTAATTATGGTAGAAGTGCACTATCTGCATATTTGTGGCAGTGATCTGGACACCACCCTGTTGGGTCTCACCCTCCAGTGTCCAGCAGATGATACTAAGATAGGTGGTGTTGTGGATAATGAAGTAGATTTTCAAAGTCTACAGAGAGATTTGGGCCATTTGGAAGAGTGGGCTGAAAGATGGCAGATGGAGTTTAATGCTGATAAGTGTGAGGTGCTACATCTTAGAAACATAGAAACATAGAAAATAGGTGCAGGAGTAGGCCATTCGGCCCTTCGAGCCTGCACCGCCATTCAATGTGATCATGGCTGATCATCCAACTCAGTATCCCGTACCTGCCTTCTCTCCATACCCCCTGATCCCTTTAGCCACAAGTGCCACATCTAATGCCCTCTTAAATATAGCCAATGAACTGGCCTCAACTACCTTCTGTGGCAGAGAATTCCAGAGACTCACCACTCTCTGTGTAAAGAATGTTTTCCTCATTTCGGTCCTAAAGGAATTCCCCCTTATCCTTAGACTGTGACCCCTTGTTCTGGACTCCCCCAACATCGGGAACAATCTTCCAGCATCTAGCTTGTCCAACCCCTTAAGAATTTTGTAGGTTTCTATAAGATCCCCCCTCAATCTTCTAAATTCCATCGAGTACAAACCGAGTCTATCCAATCTTTCCTCATATGAAAGTCCTGACATCCCAGGAATCAGTCTGGTACATCCCAGGAATCAGTCTGGTAGGACTGGCAGGAGAAATCAAAATAGGACGCCCATGGTAAATGGTAGGGAATTGAGGAATGCTGTGGAACAGAGGGATTTAGGAATAACTGTGCATAGTTCCCTGAAGGTGGAATCGCATGTAGATAGGGTGGTAAAGAAAGCTTTTGGTGTGTTGGCCTTTATAAATCAGAGCATTGAATATAGGAGTAGGGAAGTAATGTTAAAATTGTACAAGGCATTGGTGAGACCAATTCTGGAGTATGGTGTACAATTTTGGTCGCCTAATTATAGGAAGGATGTCAACAAAATAGAGAGAGTACAGAGGAGATTTACTAGAATGTTGCCTGGGTTCCAGTAACTAAGTACAGAGAAAGGTTGAACAAGTTAGGTCTTTATTCTTTGGAGCGCAGAAGGTTAAGGGGAGATTTGATTGAGGTCTTTAAAATGATGAAAGGGATAGACAGAGTTGACGTGGATAAGCTTTTCCCATTGAGGGTAGGGAAGATTCAAACAAGAGGGCATGACGTGAGAATGAAGGGACAGAGGTTTAGGGTTAACATGACGGGGAACATCTTTACTCAGAGAGTGGTGGCTGTGTGGAATGATCTTCCAGCAGACGTGGTGGAGGCAGGATCGATTTTAACATTTAAAAGTAAAGTGGATAGGTGTATGGATGGGAAGGGAATGGAGGGGTATGGTCTGAGTGCAGGTAGATGGGACTAGGGGAAAATAAATGTCGACATGGACTGGAAGGGCCGAGAGGGCCTGTTCTGTGCTGTAATTGTTATATGGTTATATGGTTTTATGGTTATGAAGGGCATCTTCAACACGGATCCTCCCAGGCCCAGATATACAGAAATATGGGATGTAGGCACAGTGGTAACTGGCAACATCCCTGTCCCTGGTCTAACTCACGTACAAAATAGTGATGCTAATGGCGCTGGTGTCAGCACAACAAGCACAGTTGTTACACAAACTTCGACTGGATAGGGTGGCCATGTCTGCCAATAGTATCACGTTTTATGTGTATGAACTAGTCAAGCAAAGCAGACCAGGTACATCTGGCCAAAAGCTTCATTTTGCGGCTTACCCCTTAGACTTACGGCTATGCATGATAACACACATCCAGCTATATATAAAGGTCACTAAGTGCCCCAGGGGATCGGAACTAACAGTATTTGTTAGTCTTGAGAAACCTCACAAAAAGGTCTCAGTTCAGACCATTTTGAGGTGGCTGTAGCAGGTACTGACATATGTAGGAGTAAATACTGATTATTTTAAATCTCACTCCACCAGGGCCGCATCCACATCAGCAGCGAGGACTATGAACGTCCCGCTAGACCAGATCCAGCGACTGCAGGATGTTCTAGATAACGCACATTTCAGACATTCTGTCATAAACCTGTTGCCAGACCAGGGGCTTTTGCTGACACCGTTTTAAGTTCTGTTATGTAGATCCCTGGATAAGAGGATCTACTGTTATTATAATTTGTCTATTAAAAGCATCAGCATATTTAAAAAAAATGTCATATCTGATTGAATTTACTCCACCAAAGGGACAGACAAAGAGACTCGGGAAGACTAAACCACTAGTGGAAGAAGTAGACCCGACTGGTGCCTCAGGCTCAATTTTAACGTTGTCCCAGGCGGAAGTTTCAAAGGTCCAGAAGACAAAGTCTAAAAAAACTGAAATGGAGGAAATTTGTATTTTTATCTCAAGAGAAACTGCAAGTATAAGAGAAGAATTGAAAAACTTTAAAGAAGAAATGAACTTTAAAGAACTGCACAATTTTAAAGAAGAAATTTTAAGTTTTAAAGAAGAAATCACTGCTTCTGTTCGTGAAGAATTGTCTACCTGGAAGGAAGAAATGTCTGAAATTTTTAATCAACAAATCGAAGAGGTAAATGTTAAAATTAATTTGATGGGATTCAACTTTAATTCTTGTTGGATTCCATCATCGATTCAGTAAATCAACATACTGCAGCGATAACTGAATTAGAGTCAATTGCCGAAACAAGTGCTGAAACTACAAAAAGACTGCTCTCCGAGAATAAGCGTTTAACAGATTTATTGAATAAAATGTCTGAAAAATGTATTGACTTGATGGGATGTCAGAGATGCCAGAATTTAAGAATTGTTGGTGTTCAAGAGGGCAGAGAGGGAAATAAAGACCTCCATGATTTTGCTGCAGACTTATTAAAAATGTTTTAAATTTAGATCAAAAGCCTCTACTAGGTCGGGCACACAGAGCACTGGGACATCGTCCAAGTGCGAGCGCCCCCCAAAGACAACTGACAGTGAAGGTGCAATATGACCATGTTTTGGATGATATTATGAAAAAAACCGCTGGCAACAGAAATCTCCTATTTGAAGGAGACAAGATTAGTATATTTCAAGATTATCCGGTAGAGGTCGCCAGGAGGAGAGCACTTTTCAGTGAGACAAGAGGAATCCTTAAGAAGATACGAAACCTGAGATATGGACTGATGTATCCTGCAAAACTGAGTGTCACCTACAAGCAGAAGGAACATTTCTTCATCGATTACAAGGAAGCATTGGAGTTCGCCCAGAACATTGAGAATTCGACTGATGATTGAACAATATTCCCATGATGTCATCATCTTGCAGAGAACAAATGGAACTTTAAATTGTTATACTTAAGGACTAAAGATAGCTGATAATCATAGTCAAGCAAGTTTTCTTGCTGCTGACTTTCAACCCATATATTTTAGTACTAATTACTACTAATTATTACTAACTATTATTAACTAGATTTAATTAGAATTAGTTAAAAATATGAACTGTAAATAAGGTTTGATTTAGGTACTTTATTAATAAAAATGTGTTTTTTTTTACATTTGACTAATATTTGATTATTATTTTTTCAGGAGAATAATAATCTTTTTTAATTACTGGATTACAAATCCTTCGGACCTAAAAATGTTTTTTCCCCTCCCCTTTTTATAAATTGTTTTTATTTAAATTTTATTTTTTACTCAAGCATGGAGCTAGTAATAAAACATTTTAAGGCTACAGAAGTCTTTAGATGGTTAGCCACGCTAGTGTGGCTATCACTAACTATACTGTTTGTAGATGTAGATTTTTATTTTCTTTGCCCTCCACTAATCATTTATTTTCTCACTTTCTTTATTCTTTAATAAAGTAGGGGACGCCGTCCAGTTGGGTATGGCTGCCCAGCCTGCAGCTGTCTGTCTTTTATCTTCTCTCCTTTATTTTTAATGTATTAAAAAGTGTTTTGTTTGAAGTCTATTCTTTTTTATGTGAGGGGTGGGGGGGGACTGCTTTTCCTGGTCCCTACCTGCATCTTTGACCCGCAGGTCTGAAGCGGCGTTTCCTGATGGGGTCAGCCAGAATCTTGGCTTTGGTGGTGGCACAGCGCTGGAGCATTATCACGGAGTGGAGCGGGCGATGCCTTGCCTGGGTCACCATGCTGGAACTCGGGTGAGCTGAAGACCGCCGATAGAAGACATCGTGGAGCTGCGGGACTGTGGAGTGGCCAGCTGTGGGCGGCGGTGATGACTTTACATCGGGAGCCTCCATCCCAGTGGTGGAGCTCCATCCAGCGTGGCCTGTTGGCTTCCGAAGTCATGGACTCCAGTAAGGAAGCAGCCGTTCCAGGTATCCCAAGCCGCTGAGAGGTTTTTCCCGAAAGCCGGAGCACCATCACCCGGCGAGATGGCCTGGAGCATCGGGCCCCATAGCAGCGACTGCGGAGGCCTCAATAGGCACGACTATGGGTGGAGATGGGAATGGGGACTGGACTTGTGCCTTCCCTCACAGTGGGACCCATTGTGGGGGGATGTTTTTATGTTTATTGTTAAATTCTTTAATGTTGTGCCTTATCTTTATCTACTTAATTATAACTTTAATATTGAATTTAATTATAAGTTTTATTTAAGAAGATATGTTCGGGAGGAAGACTTAGTAAATCTAAAATTCATCTATCTTGTGTTCGGGTGGAATATCGGGTTTAGTGTGTTGAACCATCTGCTCTTTTATAGACCACCCTACCCAAAGATACAAGATGCTGATATGAAAATTGGGGGTGAAGGAATTATATTTTGTAGCTGGATATTAATGTAAGGGTATTATTGAACCAATCAAGAGAGGTAAAGTATTAGCACATTTAAAATCACTCAAAGCAGATATAATGTTTCTTCAAGAAATCTATCTTAAAAATGAAGCACAACGTAGATTGAAAGCAAAATGGATTGTCAAAACGTATCGCTCCTCATTCTCCCATAAGTCTAGAGGGGATGGAATTCTAATCCGTAAAGGTATACCTTTTAAACATATATCAACTATTGCGGATATCGATGGTAGATATATTATATTGGTGGGCAAATTATATTTTTTAAAAGTGATCCTTCATAACGATTATGGACAATGTTTAACCAACATTTATGTTTATTTGACAGCCCTTTATTTTTCAAGAAAACACATAATACTATCCCGGAACTTACACAACATAATTTAATAATTGGTGGAGATTTAAATTGTGCATTAGATTCTTATCTAGATAGATCATCAAGACAAAGGAAAATAAAATCCAAGACAAGTTAATTACTAAACTCATATATTATTACTACTAATATCAAAGATGTCTGGAGAATCGAAAACTCATCCGGATGAGAATAGTCATTCTACTCACCGGTACATAAAACCTATTCAAGAATAGACCACTTTTTAGTAGACTCTAAACTTATCCCATTTGCTTATAATTTGAAATATCGTAATATTATAATTTCAGATCATGCACCTTTAACATTCATGATTAAACTAAATGGAATGACTGAGAAGCAGACACATTGGAGAGTTAACCCTCAAATTTTAAATGATAAAGCATGTCACGAATATCTTATCACACAGATCAATATGTTTTTTGAGTCGAATGACCACCCTGAAACATCTGCCTCCCTTCCCTGGGAAACATTTGTATGAGGAGCGTTAATCTCCTTACAAGCCTTTCATAATAAAGTGAATTGTGTTAAACAACAGGCATTGGAAATAGAAATAAGGCAATTAGATATAGAAAATGCGGCCGCGCCCTCTATGATTAAACACAATAAAATTGCTGCACTTAAATATAAGTTAAATCAATTATATTCAGATCAAATCAAAAAACTTTATCAACATACTAAACAAGTACATTTTGAATTAGGTGATAAACCACAAAAATTATTAGCTCGTCAACTTCGAAATGCAGATGCAGAAAAAGCATTTGATCAAGTAGCTTGGCAATATCTGTTTAAAGTATTTTAAACATTTAATATGGGAGAAAATTTTATCTCATGGATAAAATTATTATATGACAAGCCGTGGGCTAGAATACTGACCAATAACACATTATCTCTGAAATTTCAATTATCAAGCGGCAATAGACAGGGGTGTGCACTATTGCCCCTGCTATTTTCACTTGTGATAGAGCCTCTAGCAGAAAGTAAAAGAAGTATTAGACGACATATTATTATACATTACAAATTCGCAAATTAGCATACCAAAGATATTAAATTTACTAGAGGAATTTGGTTCCTTTTTAGGATATAGAATAATTTGGAATAAAAGCAAAATTATGACGATGAAACCTCAAGAACTGACACATCTGGTGAAATTCCCTTTTAGAATTGTAACAAGTATTTGGATATCCAAATTACTAGAAAATATAAATAATTATTTAACGCAAACTACATGCCTTTATTAACTAAATTGAATGTGTTGATTAAATTCTGGAAACCATTGCCGATGTCCTTAATAGGCAGAATAAATGCTATAAAAATGATCTTTTTACCATAAATACTGTACCTATTTAAATCATTACCAATATACTTACCAAAAAAATTCTTTAAAAAACTAGACTCATATTACAAATTCCATATGGGACTATAGATCACATAGAATCCACAGAAAACATATGTGTAAACCTAACAAATTCGGGGGACTGACACTCCCCAATTTGCTCTACTACTATTGGGCAGTGAATATTAAAAATATAATTTACTGGTTGGACAGTTCTGCCAAACAAGTAGACTGGATAAGAATGGAGAAAGAGGATTGCTCCCCCTATAATATTGGAACGATTCTTCTTTCTGCGACAAAACTGAACAATATAATATATAAGAAGAATCCAATTATTCACAGTTTAATATGAATTTGGAAACAAATAAAATTAACTCCAAAATTAAGAAACTTATTGCTTCTTTCCCCAATAGTTAACGATCCCTCATTCAAACCATCTATTATTGATAAAAAACATTTATCCATTGGGAAAGAATAGGAATTAAAATGATTGATGTGTGTGAAATGGGAAAACTTCTATCATTCCAACAACTACAACTAAAATATAATCTGAAAAGTAATCAGTATTTCAAATACCTTCCAATTCAAGATTAGTTGAAAAAAAAACATACAAGGATATCAAACTCTAACCTCAGATTTATTAGATGAAGGAATGAATAGAAAGACAGAATCAAGCAATTTAAAATCATATTTATACAATATAATTTTAAATATAGAAACACCAATGACAGAGGCAATTAGAAGAGACTGGGAACAAGAATTATTGATAAAAATTCCGAAAGACAGATGTGAAAAAAACCTATTATATGTACTTAAATGTTCGATTAATGGAACTTAATTCAATTAAAAATTCTACCTAGATTATATTACACGAAAACTAGACTGAACGATATATTTCCAAACGTTTCCCCCATTTGTGACAAATGTCTAATTTAAAATGCCACTATAGCACATTCCTTTGTCTCCTGTACAAAACTTCATAAATTTTGGAACAAAATCTTTGGAACTTTTACAAAACTATTTAACATATAATTGAACCCCAATATAGAATTGATTATCTTTGGATCAATGGAAGAGGGATGTAAGCTAACTATGTTCCAATAATCTCTCTTTAATTATGGTTTAATAACAGCAAAAAAACTTATACTTAAATTTTGGAAAAACGCATCCATGCCAACGTTTAAAATGTGGATTTCAAAAATTTCGGAAATGTTACATCTTGAAGAAATGAGAATCCTCCTATTAGGCAAAGTAGACCAACTCTTAAAGATTTGGTCCCCTTTTATCGACTTCTTACAAGCATATGGTGCTACATAACCTTAGAAATTAAATGGTTCAGAACCAGGTGATGGGTGGGTAAAGATATTAAATAGCTATATCTCTCCTAATTCCTTTTCCTTTCTTTTTTTTAATCTCTCAACTTCTTTCTTCTTTCTCTCTCTCTCGCTATTCATTTCTACTCTCTTGTCTATCTATCTCTTTTTTGGGCTTTTCTTATTATATCACGAATTAGCACCATCACCATTTCATACAACACTCTCTATTTTCTTCTTTCTATCATTGTTCTTTTATTATTAAATTAAAAATAAGAAGTTGTACAAGAACTGTAATATGTCTATATGCACCAGGCACTTAGGTACCACATTACTGCATTTACTTCTAACACACAAAAAAAAAATTAAAATTAAAAAAAACCTTCGAAAACTGGATGGGGAGAAAACAATTTATAAAATTAGATCAGATATAGGAGAAATGCTAACATTGCCCAAGGATATCAATGACAGATTTTTTACAATATTATCAAATACTTTATTCAACCAAATTGACAGAGCGTTCTGCAAGAATGGAATCATTTTTACAGATATGTAATTTGAAAGAGAGGGAATTATTAGGTGCTGAAATATCAGAAAAACATATTGAAGAGTCCGTTAGATCTTTAAAAAATGGAAAGACCGCATGCCCTGATGGCTTAAACACTGAATTTTATTAAAAAAATGTCATGACCTGATATCTCCACGCTTACAAACATTATATAATTAGGCCTTTACTCAACAGAAACTGCCAGAAACTTTAAACGAGTCAACAATAACACATACCAAAAACGGATAAGGACCTTGGGACCCAGGTTCATATAGAGCAATTGCTCTCTTAAACAATGATCAGAAAATATTAACTAAAGTTTTAGCCCATAGATTAAGTTTAGATTCTTAAATTAATACAGCCCGATCAAACAGGTTTTATTCCAAAACGTTATTCATTTTATAATCTGAGATGATTATTTTACATTGTGGCGTCAGCCTAAACAAGGACCACTTATGCTCAAACCCTTGTCAGGAGATACGAGGGCGGGCACGTGACGTCATGGGCTAGAGGGAGTCTCCTGGTACTTAAGGTCTTTTACCTCGAGACCTTAGAGCAGTCAACAGGTAGCTGAGCCTGAGAGTACAACCTCGCTCAGCTACAGCAACATTGTAATATGGTTAGCGCACCCACCTAATGTGTCACTACTGAATAAACAACCATTTGAACCAACCTGACGTCTCACCTTTATTCACCACGTTTGGTGCCGCTACATTGGAGACCCATGACTGTCTGAAGTGAAATTTGGACACCTGAAGCACGCAGCCTCGGGAAACCTTATGTCTGCAGCCGGCTGCCGAGCCCTGCAGAACTACGCTGCCGCCAATACAGCCCTGCAGTGAGGTATACCGCCTTTTCCCCACCAGCTGCTGCTCACCGGACCTGAGAAGCTGCCGCCGCTCTCCCACTCCCGGCAACGGGGCAGGCCGCCTTGTGTTCCGGCCGCCGAGCTCCTCCGTATGACTTGCCCGGAACCGACCACCGGAGCGGAGAGGTTACACCAGCCGCTGCTGCCCCACTAGCTGCTGCAGGAGCTGCGAGCGTAGCAGCCTCCTGCCCACAGCAACACCGACACACACCCAGCGGTTCTGGGAGCAGAGACAGAATACCTTCCCCTCTCCCTCTCCCGACAATGGACTAGGCTCCGTGCCTTGCACCGCAACTCACTGCTCCAGGCCCTGCACCGCATCGGGCTTCACCACTGACACGGTTTCAGCCCCGACACCGCACCAGGCCTCACCGCGTCTCCAGGCCCTGCACTACAACAGTCCTCACCGCGGCCATGGCTCCAGGCCCTGCACCGGCCTCACCTCAATCGCACCGCACCGGGCCACATCGCCCAGACGCGGCACAGCAACAGGCATCACCGCGGCCACGGCTCCACACCCTGCCCTGCACCATACCTGGCCCCGCTGGCCACTGCCCAGGGCCTAGCCACCCAATAGGGCGGGCTTACCTGGGGCGCCTGCTGAATACGCCTTTCTTCTCCTCACCGGCATGGACTCCGAAGTTCCCTGGGTGCTGGCTGCCTGTCTGGCCCAAGGGTTTAATCGCTGGTGAAGTCCACTTCAGCCAGCCGGCAAGATGGCCACCGCACCATCTTGAAACAAGCGGCCGCCCGACTACAAAAATGGCCGTCGCGGCCGGCCGGAAGAGAAGTATGAACTTACCTGACCGCCGTCCACAGCGCCACCTTCCAGTCCCTGCAGCCTGACCACCGGCAACAGCGCCTCATTCAGACTGGAGGCTGTCACTGCAGCACTATCCTGCACTATGAACACTGGACAATTTGAACTTTGGACACTGATTGCACTGTAATTTGTCTTTTTACTGTTCATTTTTGTGTTCACTGCATTTCCACGCCCGGTTCAGAAATAGGTTTGTTTATTTTATTTAGGTTTTTTCCCCCCATCGTTGCTGGGGGTCATATTTCACCGGACACTCTCCCTTAGCTGGTCAAGGAGATGTGACCATCTCACACCCCTTGGTACCTCAGGATCGCCCACGCAGAGCGTCACTGCGCCCGTGGAGTCCTCCGTCCCGATCCATGCCCGGGGTGTCCCAGACCCACATGCAGGAGCTGCCCTTGACCATGCTATTGCTTCCTCTTGTTCTGGGGGGTGGGGGGGGTCCTGTGGCATCAGCCTAAACACGGGCCACTTATGCTCAAACCCTCGTCATGAGATATGGGGGCGGGCACGTGACGTCATGAGCTAGAGGGAGTGTCCTGGTACTTAAGGTATTTTACCTCAAGTCCTTAGAGAAGTTAACAGGTAGCTGGGCCCGAGAGTACAACCTCGCTCAGCTACAGCAACATTGTAATATGGTTAGCGCACCCACCTAACGTGTCACTACTGAATAAACAACTGTTTGAACCGACCTGACATCTCACCTTTATTCACCATGTATGGTGCCGCTACAACATTATACATCGGAGTCACGTGAGTGACTACATGAAGAATCCCCGCCAGGCGCATGCACGTCATTACGTCCGCGCATGTCGCGCTGAACGGGCTGGAGGGCGCAGCTCCACCAGCGGTAAGTAGAAACTTCACAGGTAAGCGGTTTTGAAAACTTTGCCTGGGAATTTTTAACTCCGTAAAGCTGGCTCGAGCAGTGAGTAGGAGTTGGTGGTATGGAGCGGTCAGGTAGGAAAGTTCATAGTAGCGTGGGTCCAGTGATGTGGATTCACAAATTAGATCCGGTCGCGAGATTAGTGCGGCAACGCCGGTTCCGATACCGGGTGCCGTTTTACTGACAGCCGTTATATTAGAGAGTGAACTTTCTACACCAGCTCCAGGGACTCAGGAGCCTGAGGTCACCGATAGCCATAGAAAGGCAAAAAGAAAATCTAGCAGACCCATGTTGTCAGACGAGTCTGAAGAAGAAGGTGACTCCCCTCCAGATAATAAAACAATGTGGGGGAGGATGCAAAATATGGAGAAGATGCTCCAAACTTTGATAAATCAAGGGTCAAAGACCCCAGTGATCCCCCAGAGCTGTTCAACAAGGCCCATATCAAGAGGAATATGTGGATTATCAGCAAGGGGATTTCCTTCCAGGCCTTGTTTTGGACTGGAGGATGCCTCCCTGCAGTATGACTTGGGAGAAGCAGGGCAGGATGAAACTGACCCTGATTCTGGTGTCCCTGCTCATGTGCAAACACCAGAGCACAAGAGCCACGCTCCGGGTGTCCGGAAATTGCAATGAGTTTGCTATTTCGGAGGGGACTGGTGAGGCAATGGAGGTGTACCTTGCCAACAATATCAATTATTTAGTGTCACCAGCTCCAGCAATTTATGATGCAAGAGACTACCTATAAATATAAGACACCTGTTTACTGTGCATCACTGAAAGTGCCCACGGTGAACCCAGTAATCTGGGCACCCATGAGTCCTTCTGTGAGGGGACAGGAGGTTCAGTATTAACATGTCCTGCAACTGGTGGCTGCAGCAATTACTGCATTTGGCACTATGGTCAAAGGGACCATGATTACTCAAACTCAAAAAGATATGATGGCTCTATTATGTAATGCATTCTTTGAGGTAAATTGCATTAGAAAAATCGCCATCAGGCCAACTCTCAATCAAAAGTTTGCTGCTCTATGTAAGGCGACAAATATACAAACACCTGAGTTCCTGTTTGGAACGGACCTTGTCAAACAAATAAGTGATATTGATGATGAGGCAAAAACAATTGGTTTGATGAAGCCAAGCATATCACGGCCACCTATTCAGAAACCTGGGTTTATGTACCGAAGGTCGGCTCCAGGTGCTGGACCAAGCAGGGGGAGGCCAGTGGGGCAACAAGGTTACCCACCAAGACAGAACGGCTTCAACCCCAATATGAGCAGACAGCAGGCTTACAGGCCAACTGCAGAGGTGCAGGGAACTTTTGTTAAAGGTTCTGATGCACAACCTCCTATTGGAGGTAGATTACAATTGTTTTACAATGAATGGTGCTGCATAACATGTGATATGTTTATACTAAATACTGTGTCAGGTTCTACCATTGAGTTTATCTCAGGGATAGATCCACCTCAGCAGCACAAGCCAAATAAAATGTTGGTGTTTTCTGCTCCAGAGACTGAACAGGTTAACGATGAGATTAAGAATTTATAACAAAAAGGAGTGATTGAGAAAGCCATTACTCATCCTCAACAATTTGTGTCTAATATATTCCCCAGACCTAAGAAAGATGGGGGAGTAGAGTAATTCTGGGCCTCACTTAAATTCTTCAGTTCTCTATAGACATTTTAAAATGGACACCTTCGTTACTGCTAAACACCTGGTATCATAGGGATGTTATATGGCAAGATGTGTATTATTCAGTGCCAACTCATGCTCATTATCGCAGGTACTTGAAATTAATTGGATGAGACAGCTGTGGCAATACAAAGCATTGCCTAATTGGTTAAGTTCAGCACATATGCTATTTACTAAATTGTTAAAACCTGTGCTGGGGCTATTGAGGGCCCATAATCACATTGTCATGGCTTATTTAGATGATGTCTTAATTATCAGCAATTCTAAAGAGTCATCTGAGGAGTCCGTTGCAGTAACCAAAAATGTGTTTGAAACATTAGGGTTTTTTGGTCCATCCAACTGTCTAAATTACAGCCAACCCAAAATATTGAGTATTTGGGATTTCCTATTGATTCAGTTGATATGACAGTAACATTTACCAACAACCAAGGTTGTGGATATTGCTGATGTCTGTACTTGCCTCACACAAAAACTTTATCCCTCCATCTGAGAAGTTGCTAAGGTCATTGGGAAATTGGTAGCAGGTTTCCCTGCAGTACAGTTCGGACCTTTGCATTATCAACATTTGCAAAGAGCAAGAGAACAATCACTATATTATTAATATAGTGATATATTAATCATATGGGAGGAGCAAGATCAGTTTCATGTGATACCATGGCTAATCTCATGTGGCATTGGTGTAATTCAAGGAACGTCTGGGTTCAGCCATCTGTCTACCAGGTGTAGAAATGTGGTGGCAGACCATAGGTCACCAAAGTTTAATGACAATATAGAATGGATGTTGAATTCTAAAATTTTTCAAACAATTGTCACTCGATTTGGGTTGCCAGATATTGATCTATTTGCATCCAGATTGAATCACCAGTTGCCTAAATATGTTTATGGGAGCCAGATCCACGAGCAGTAGCTGTGGATGCATTTTCGTTACATTGGGGGCACTCATTCTTTTATGCATTTCCTCCATTTTGTCTGATCACGAAATGTCTCACCAAAATAGAGCGTGACTCCGCCACAGGCATTTTGGTGGTCCCAGATTGGCCAACACAACCATGGTTCCCATTGGTACTCAGAATAATGGCTCAGCCATACATGATGATTTCCAGCTGCAGTAATTTGTTGGTGCATCCGATTACAGGAGAAGGTCACCCGTTATATGATCGTATAAATTTGTTGGTCTGAACAGACTATTCCAAGGCCTTGGATTGTCAAACAGGACCATGGAGGTGATCACTGCAATCTGGAGGAATAGTACTAAAAAACAATATGTGGTTCACATAAAGAAATGGGAGATGTTCTGTGTACAATCAAATATATCTTACCATACTGCAAGCATAAGTGATGTGTTGGAGTTCCTTGCTAAATTGCAATTTGATGAGCACTTGAGTTATAGTGCTATTAACAGTACTCGGAGCGCTTTGTCCTCCTATTTAGGGCAGTCTTCAGAACAACAACCTATCGAGTTTCATCCGTTAGTATCCCGATTTATGAGAGGAATTTTTAACAAAAACCATCCTAAACCTAGATATACAGAAATCTGGGATATCAGTATAGTTCTCACACTGCTTCGGCAATGGGCTCCAATTACGTTATTATCTATGCAGAGATTAACTCTGAAAGTGGTTATGCCATTGGCGCTGGTTTCAGCACAATGTGTACAAACGTTACAATTGTTACGAATAGATTGTATGCATCTGTCTGTAGATGACATTACATTTTATGTCTATGATTTAATCAAACAAAGCAGGCCAGGTATGGCAGGAACCAAGGTGACGTTTAAAGCATATCCTGTTGAGCAAATGTTATGTGTATTAAACACTTAAGCCAATATCTTGAGTTAACAAGGAGTCTCAGAGGTTCTGAGACAGTTCTGCTCATTAGTCACAGAAAGCCATATAAAGAGTGTCAGTACAAACTATTTCTAGATTGTTGAAACAGGTTCTCAATTATGCTGGAGACAACACTCATGTATTTAAATCTCAATTCACCAGGGCGGCTTCAACATCCGCGGCGAAGGCTCAGGACATGCCGCTAGACCAAATCCTCACGGCCGCAGGATGGTCTAGAGAATCACCATTCTCACATTTTATGACAAACCTGTACAGACAGTGCCACGGTTTGGGCATGCTATTTTCGGTTCCATTTACTTCATTTGCTTTGTTTTATATCATTGTTTGTAATTTCCCCCTGGGATGAAGGGGTTATTACTGATTTTTGTTATTATTATTTAAAATAGTTATTGAATATTTGAAGCAATGTTCAATATATTATTTATTCACCACTATGTCAACCGAAGCAGTTTGTCGTATGGAGTACATCAACGGCATGAAAACACAGAGCTTTGAAATCTTCACGTAGTCACTCACGTGACTCCGAAGTAAAATAGTAAGATTAAACGAGAATTTACCAGTTCGAAGTTTGATCCTTATTTTATGAGGAGTTACGTTGAGGAATTATGTGCCCTCCGCTCCCACCCTCATAATCTAAGAGATCATCTGGTAGTTCTAGTCTTTTTAAAGCCTTACTACGTTACTTCGGCTATTTGTTTTCTGTGTTTTCACACCGCTGCTTTGAAGTATGACGCGCATGCGCCTGGCAGGGCTTCTTCACGTAATCCCTCAACGTAACTCCTCATAAAATAAGGATCAAACTCCGAACTGGTAAGTTCTCATTTAATCTTACTATTAGATATTTAAATAGAATAGTTAATGTAGATTTTGCAGTAATCTCATTAGATGCTGAAAAAGCATTTGATCAGGTGGCCTATTTATTTTTCATGATGGAAACATTTCAACTGGGTGAGAAGTTTTGCACATGGGTTAAGCTTTTATATACTAACCCAACATCTAGAATATTGACAAACCAAATGTTATCACCTAAATTTAATAGTAAGATTAAACAAGAACTTACCAGTTTGAAGTTTGATCTTTATTTTATGAGGAGTCGAGTTGAGGGACTACGTGAAGAACCCCGTACAGCCATTGGTGCGTCAATCTTCAAAGCAGCGAAGTGAACTCACAGATAACAACAACTGAAGTATAATGGTAAGATAACAAAGACTAGAACTACCAGATGAAATCTATGAGGGCTGGGAGCGGAGGGCACGTAGTCCCTCAACTCGACTCCTCATAAAATAAAGATCAAACTTCAAACTGGTGAGTTCTTGTTTAATCTTACTATTTCACTTCGGAGTCACGTGAGTGACTACGTGAAGACTTCAAAGCTCTGTGATTTCACGCCGCAGACCCAAATCCGGCGTTCACACTGCATTGATTGACTGAAAGTCGTTAACAATCAATAAGACATCAATAATGATGCTTTTTAAATGAATAACAGTTTATTTACAAACGAAACCACAACAAACCCCACTAACTCAGGGGGAAACTATACAGAACTAAAAACAGAATCAGCAAACACCCCCAGCCTTGAAATCGGCTTGTAGTAAAACTTTTCAAAAGTCAGCTCACTGGACCGTCCTGCGGCCGCGAGAATATGGTCTATAGGCACGTCCATCGCCCTTGTCGCGGAAGTTGATGCCGCCTTGGTGGAATGAGATTTGAATTTATCAGTATCAATTCCAGCACTTCCCAGAACCTGCTTCAACCACCTTGAAATTGTTTGCACCGACACCTTACTGTGTGGTTTTTTGTGGCTAATAAATAATGCAGACTCTGTTCCTCTTAGGGCTTTAGTAACCTCAATGTAACGAGATAAATGTGAGACTACACACAGGCGATCATCTGTGGGGTATGCTGAAAACACAACCTTACATCCTGTCATGCCTATTCTACTATGTTTAAGCAAATCATAGATATAAAATATAATGGCATCTGCCGACACATGCATTCTGTCTATCCGTAGCTTTTGCAATGTTTGTACACGTTGGGCTGAAACCAACGCCATAAGCATGACCACCTTCAAAGTTAATTTGGCTAAAGATAAGCTAGCAACAGGAGCCCACTGGCGAAGAAGCATAAAAACTTCACTCACATTCCAAATACCGGCATACCTGGGTTCAGGAGGATTAGAATTAAAAACTCCCTTCATAAATCGTGAAACTAATGGATGTGTCCCTACTGAATGTTATTCTGAATTCATGGCTAAATAAGAAGACAGAGCACTTCTGGCTGTATTGATCGCACTGTAACTTAATTTTTGATCAAAATAAAGACTGGACAAAAACTCCAATACATCTGTAATGCCTGCAGTTTGATATGAAATGTTCTGGTGTAGACAGAATTGCTCCCACTTCCTTATCGAGGTGACATACTGCTTCTGTGTACTATCCCTGCAGGCCGATGTGAGAACATCCACAGTACGATCAGACAGTCCTCTCCCCAGGTATGGCCTCCTTAAAATCTGCAAATCAACAGATCAATACGATCATGTAAAGGATGTTGATCCCCAGTTACTGGATTCACCAGTAGATTTTCATTCTTGGGAATAATCATGTGAGGCTCCCTAGCCATTTGTAATACCAGAGGAAACCATGCTTGTGTAGGCCAATCTGGCACTACCAATATCCCTGAAGCAGAATCCTGCTTGATCTTTTGCAAGCATCTACTGATGAGACAGAATGGAGGAAATGCATACACAAACATTCCTCCCCAATGCAGCGAGAAAGCATCTACCGCTGCTGCACCAGGATCTGGTTCCCATGAAACATATCTGGGCAACTGATGATTTAACCTAGATGCAAACAAATCAATGTCTGGCATTCCATACCGAACAACCACTTGATTAAATACATCCTGATTTAACATCCATTCTATGTTGTCATTAAACTGACGTGATCTAGTGTCAGCTACCGTGTTAAATCTACCTGGCAAATAAATTGCCGAAATCCAGATATTTTTGTCAATGCACCAGCTCCAAATCTGGTTAGCCAGTCTATCACAAGATTGTGACTTGACTCCACCCATGTGGTTTACATATGCCACTGCTGTGGTGTTGTCAATCTGAACCTGCACATGCAAGTCCCTACTGGTAGAACAATAAGCCTTAAGTCCATACCAGGTTCCCAACAACTCTAAATAATTGATCCCTCTTAATTGAAGCAGGGATGTCTCTTCCGCATTCCATCTACCTCCACAGCTGGAAGACAAATCTGTTGCACCCCAACCTAGTGCACTAACATCAGTCTGTAACACCATTGAAGGCGGTTCCACCGAAACCTTCCTAAAACTTTTTGGAGCATTTATTATCCACCATTGTATGTCGGAAATTGCCCCAGCTGACAACTGCATAGGCCTGTCAAAATGTCCCATTTGTATTCTCAGTGCCTGTTCCTTTAATCGTTGTAATTGTTGATAATGCAGAGGACCATACTGCACAGCTGGAAAAGCAGCTACCAGCTTACCAATCAGCTGAGCTACTTGTCTAATTGAAGGTCGTTGTTCCCCAAGGAGATTAACACAATCCTCAATCAACTGTTGCAATTTGTCCCTGGGCAAAATTACCAACATGTGATTTGAATTAATGGTAAATCCCAAATAATCAATGATTTGAACTGGTGATAATTTGGATTTATCTGGATGAACAACGAATCCTAATTGTTGAAAAGTGGACTTAACAACTGAAACTGACAACAGAGCTTCAGCATGAGTCTTTCCAACAATCAGGATACCATCTAAATAGGCCATTACCACATGCCCCTGAGCTCTGAGTAATGCTAACACAGGTTTTACCAATTTAGTAAATAGTCTAGGGGCTGAAGTTAATCCATTAGGCAGTGCCTTAAATTGCCACAGCTGAGTCATCCAAATGAATTTCAAATATCTTCTATCATCACCATGAATAGACACTGAGTAATATGCATCTTTCAAATCAATGCTAGCCATATAACACCCTTTGGAAATTAGATGTTTGGCCGTGGAAAATGTTTCCATTTTGAAATGCCTATAACAGACAAACTTGTTCAAGCTTGTTAAATCCAGGATAATTCTACATCCCCCAGTCTTTTTAGCCCTAGGAAAAATACTTGACACAAATTGACAACTTTGATAGACTGATGTCTCAATTACCCCTTTCTTGTGTAATGAACTAATTTCTGTTTGTATAAGCAGATTTTCTTCATCTCAAAATATAAGTTTCCGACTTGGAGCATGTTGAGTGGGTGTTCTCTCATTAGAGTAAAATTCAATTTTTACCCCTGCAATACTGTTCAATATAAACACATCTGACGTTAACTCCTGCCATTGTTTGAGAAACAATTTTAACCTTCCCCCAACTTCAACAGCAACATTACTTAAGTCATTCTCACTCAAAGGCACATTCCTTACCTGCATATGTCCTTGTAGACCTTGTTGTCCACGGCCCCTTGAGAAAGGCACCTTGCCCTTCATACCGGTGGCAGCCTGCCAATTCCGATATTGGAGACCTATATGGCTGGTTCCTTCACCTGCCACCGAACTGGTACCTCTTTGATAAGGATAAAACCTTTTCCCTGGTTTACCAGCTGTCTTAATGAGGCCCATAGTTTTTACGTCCTCATGACATTCTTTCACTCTTTTAACCAGATCCCCTCCAAACAGCAGGTTTCTTGGCGGTACACTGGGTGGTTTGCACAAAGCCGCCAAATTAGGATTAATTACCGGCCTTATAGCGGCTCTTCTGATATTATTAATTTCAAAAAATGCACTGCAAAACAGTCCTAGTGCATCTTGATGGGCCTCAGACATATTCCCGGTATCAATAATTTTCACCAAAGCCGTAAGCCCTGCCGAGAACAATCTGAGCACTTTTTGAAATTTCATCTCCTGAGCCCTAGCTGACACCCCCAACTGTGTCCAAATCTGATGATTCACCACTGGTACTTTCAGAAGGTCGCAATTAATAGGAGCCTCGTACTTCTTTGCGGCCTCATCCATGGCCAACTCCTGTAGCTGGTGGGAGAGCATATACTGAATTGCTGCAGCCAATTCTTCACCAACCGGCTCTCCTGCCTCTCTGGGCATAGCAAATTTTCCAGCAATATTCAGATTTACCTCCAACTGAACTCCCTTACTGCTCTCCCCCACCACAGACTCGGTGTCAGCGAACTGCACCATTGGAACATCCTCCTCACAGGCAGGATATTCCTGCAGCCCTGTAAAAGGTACTGCTGGCTCAGGCTCTCCAACAGCCTGGCTTGGGCACCACTCCTCCTCCCGGAGCTGGTCCCTGTCGAGCATTCTTTGCAATAGAATCTCGACCTGGGAGAGCCGTGAGCAAACGGACTCTCCTGTAGAGGGTACAACCTCCAGGCCCGACTCTGGGTCAATGGGCCTTTCTGACTTGCCAGTGGCCTTCCGCCCTACTGGCAAGCCTAACTGCTCGAAGGCAGTGGGTCCGCAATCGCTGGCTGTATAGCTGGCATTGGACCAGGTGCACAAGACGGGCCTCCACCAACAACACTCTCCTGGTCGTCAACCTTCTTCCCTCCGGAGCGCCTCGCCGCCACCTTTTTCACTTTCTGCAACATTCTCCAAAACTTTCTCCAACCGTCGCAGAAAATGAACTCTGAAAAATTTTAAAAACTTACCTCGAGTTTTTAAACTTACCGCTTGGAGGAGCGCTGCTGCTCCAACCGGCCGACTGCACCAATGCGTCTGACGTCATGACGCACCAACGGCTGTACGGGGTTCTTCACGTAGTCACTCACGTGACTCCGAAGTAAAATTTATCTCGAGGTTGTAGAAAAGGATGCCCGTTATCCCCGTTATTATTCGCCCTAGCTATTGAACCACTGGCAGAAAGTGTTAGAGCACCCATAAATATATGGGTATAATACTAAAGATACAGTTAATAAAATGTATTTATACGCAGATGATGTATTACTATACATTACAAATCCAGAAACCAGCATTCCAAACTTGTTAAATCTTATAACTCAATTTGGCTCATTTTCGGCATATAGAATAAAGTGAAATTATGCCAATAATGGAACTTAACCTACATACATTGCAACAATCTCCTTTTAAAATAGTCAACGAAAACTTTAAATATCTAGGAATTTATGTGACTAAGGAATATACTTCTTTATTTATATTAAATTTTCCGCCTTTACTTAATAAACTGCATAAGAATATTCAGTATTGGAAAACACTTCCCATCTCAATGCTCAGTAGAATTAACGCCATAAAAATTATGTTTCTTCCCCAATTACTGTACCTTTTTTTAACCAATTCTGATATATCTCCCAAAATTTGTTTTTTATAAAGTTGATTCTATTGTCACAAGTTTTATTTGGGATTATAAGAACCATAGAATAAGTAAAAAACATTTATGTAAATCTAAGATGAATGGAGGATTAGTTTTACCAAATTTTCTATTTTAATTTTGGGCAGTTAATATTAAAAATATGAACTTCTGGTTGGAAGATATGGATCAGTAACCAGATTGGTTAAAGATGGAAAAGGAAGATTGTTTACCTTTTGAAATTGGCTCGATTCTGTTAGCTCCCACAAAACGGAATTAAAAAACCTATAGTGAAAATCCTATAATTATATAGTGGTATACGAATTTGGAAACAATTTAAAAAGACCTTAAAATTGGATAATTCATCACTCTTTCTCCCCATTGTAAATAATCCTTCATTTAAACCCTCTGTGTTGGATAAAGGTTTTGTACAATGGAAAAATTATGGAATTAAAAAGGTGGGACATCCTTATAGAAAAGGTATTTTTCTTTCATTTCAGGAGTTACAACAGAATTATGGATTACATTCAAATATTTTTTTTAGATATTTACAATTTAGAGATTATGTTAAATCACATACACAAGAATATAGAACTAGAGAGCCAGAGACCCTTGATGAATGTTTGAATAAACATCCTAATACAGATAAATGAGTATCTCACATTTATAAGATCCTTTTAGATAGTGAGGTACCGTCAACGGAATTATATAGACGAGCATGGGAAAATGAATTAGCTCAACCTATAATGAAAGATATTTCGGATGAAAGTCTACAACATATACATCAATGCTCGTTAAATGCCAGACATTCTTTAATACAATTTAAAGTACAACATAGACTAAAACAAAATTAAATAGTATTTTTCCAAATATCTCCCCTATTTGTGACAAATGTCAATATTCAGAAGCTAATTTAACTCATACTTTTGTAAATTGTATAAAAATTAACAATTTCTGAACGGATATTTTTTAAATTATTTCTGAAGTTGTTAATATCCAATTGGATCCTGATCCAAAACTAATAATATTAGGAATATCAGAACAAAGCCTAAAACTTATAACAAGCCAAATAAATGTCCTTGATTATAGTATAGTAATTGGGAAAAAATTAATATTAAAATTTTGGAAAAATCCAACAACCCCCACAATTAAAATGTGGATTATGGAGATGTCGGAAACCTTACATTTGGAAAGAACTAGACTTGTCTTAATTGACAAACCAGAATTATTTGCTAGAATATGGTCTCCATTTAGCGATTTCTTGAAAGGGTAAATTGGCCCAGCATGGAAGCTTGACTGAAACTTGAATCCAAGAATAGATGAATAGTTAAGTTTTATAATCTATGGACCTATCTCCAAAATTGTATTATTGGTAATTTATCCTATTTTTTGTCATCTTTTTTCCTCTCTTTCTTTCTATCTATAAAAAAATGAACAAATAGAAGCTGTATTAATATGTAATTGATAAACGAGGACCCCAGCTATTTTGATTGGCCAGGTTGGCTGAGGAATGGTTGATAGAATTTAATACAGAGAAGTGGGAGGTGTTGCTTTTTTGGTCATCTAACAAGCACAGGACCTACACAATGATTGGTCGGGCTCTGGGGAGTGTTGTAGAGCACTCCCCAGACAGATCTATGCGTTCTTGAAGATCGAATTGCAGATAGATTAAAGGCCTGTCCCACCAGCATGCAACTCTATGCGATTAGCGCGACCTAACGTGGTCGCTTGAGCCGTCCGGCGTCGCGGTGCCGGTCCCACTTCGATCTCCGGAGCCGTGCGGAATTGTGCGGAGTTGGTCCCGAGTTCGTCCCGACATCGCGCGGGGTTCCGAAAAACTGACTATGTCCTAAACTTCCGCGCGGCAACGGCTTGTCGGCTCGCAGTCGCCTCGACATTTACACACCGCCCCGACATCGTGCCTCCGTGAACCTATTTGTAAGTGCCTCCGTGACCCTCTATGTGTGTGGCTCCATGGCCTTGTGTGTGTGTGTGCCTCGGTGCCCCTCTCTGTGTGCCCTGCTCTGTCCTGGCGAACTTACCTTGGACTTCGCTCCAAGTTCGCCTCACTTTGCGCCGCGTTGCGCCACTCACCCGACCTCCACGCGGCCCTCGCTGCCGGTTTGGTTGCGCTTGCCGCATGCAGGTGCATGCTGGTGGGAATGGCCCTGTACAGGGGATCACCCGACCTCCGCGCGGCCCCCGCTTCTAGTTTGATCGCATTCATCGCATAGAGTTGCATGCTGGTGGGACAGGCCCTTAAGGTGACCAAAAAGGCTTTTGGCACATTGTCCTTCATCAGTCAGAGTATTGAGTATAGAAGTTGGGAGGTCATGTAGCAGTTGTATAAGACATTGGTGAAACCGTATTTAGAATATTGTGTTCAGTTCTGGGCACCATGTTATAGGAAATATATTGTCAAGCTTGAAAGGGTTCAGAAAAGATTTACGAGGATGTTGTGAGGAATAAAGGGTGGACTTTGCGAGTTGACGGAGCCCTGAGCCATGCGGATCACGGTTGGGGCCTGGGTCGAAACCACAGAGGGCACTGACCGACAGACGAGGACAGACCACGTGGGATTGAGGACGCCGCTGTCAGGGGGAGGAACAATGGAAGAGGGAGGAACAATGGAAGCCAGTGTGGAGGGGGAGGGGGAGGAGGAATAAATGGGACCTGGCATGGATACTTGTAACTTTGTCAGCACCCTTTATAGAAACATAGAAACATAGAAATTAGGTGCAGGAGTAGGCCATTTGGCCTTACGAGCCTGCGCCACCATTCAATATGATCATGGCTGATCATCCAGCTCAGTATCCCATACCTGCCTTCTCTCCATACCCTCTGATCCCCTTAGCCACAAGGGCCACATCTAACTCCATCTTAAATATAGCCAATGAACTGGCCTCAACTACCCTTTATGGCAGAGAGTTCCAGAGACCCACCACTCTGTGTGTGAAAAAAGTCCTTCTCATCTCGGTCCTAAAGGACTTCCCCCTTATCCATAAACTGTGACCCCTTGTCCTGGACCTCCCCAACATTGGGAACAATCTTCCTGCATCTAGCCTGTCCAACCCCTTAAGAATTTTACACGTTTCTATAAGATCCCCTCTCAATCTCCTAAATTCTAGAGAGTATAAACCGAGTCTATGCAGTCTTTGTTCATAAGACAGTCCTGACATCAGGAATCAGTCTGGCGAACCTTCTCTGCACTCCCTCTATGGCAATAATGTCCTTCCTCAGATTTGGAGACCAGAACTGTACGCAATACTCCAGGTGTGGTCTCACCAAGACCCTATGCAACTGAAGTAGAACCTCCCTGCTCCTATACTCAAATCCTTTTGCTATGAAAGCTAACATACCATTCGCTTTCTTCACTGCCTGCTGCACCTGCACGCCTACTTTCAATGACTGGTGTACCATGACACCCAGGTCGCGCTGCATCTCCCCTTTTCCTAATCGGCCACCATTTAGATAATAATTTGCTTTCCTATTTTTGCCACCAAAGTGGATAGCCTCCCATTTATCCACATTGTACTGCATCTGCCAAACATTTGCCCACTCACCCAGCCTATCCAAGTCACCTTGCAGTCTCCTAACATCCTCCTCACAGCTAACACTGCCCCCCAGCTTAGTGTCATCTGCAAACTTGGAGATATTGCCTTCAATTCCCTCATCCAGATCATTAATGTATATTGTAAATAGCTGGGGTCCCAGCACTGTGCCTTGCGGTACCCCACTAGTCACTGCCTGCCATTGTGAAAAGGACCCGTTTACTCCTACTCTTTGCTTCCCGTTTGCCAGCCAGTTCTCTATCCACATCAATACTGAACCCCCAATGCCGTATGCTTTAAGTTTGTATACTAATCTCTTATGTGGGACCTTGTCGAAAGCCTTCTGGAAGTCCAGATACACCACATCCACTTTCCAAATGTGCTGCTATCCCATCTTTAATAACTGACCATAGCAGTTTCCGCACTACCGATGTTAGACTAACTGGTCTGTAATTCCCCGTTTTCTCTCTCCCTCCCTTCTTAAAAAGAGGGGTTACGTTTGCTACCCGCCAATCCTCAGTAACTACTCCAGAATCTAAAGAGTTTTGAAAGATTATCACTAATGCATCCACTATTTCCGAAGCTACTTCCTTAATACTCTGGGATGCAGCCTATCTGGCCCTGGGGATTTATCATCCTTTAATCCATTCAATTTACCCAACACCACTTCCCGACTAACCTGGATTTCACTCAATTCCTCCTTTGACCCGTAGTCCCCTGCTACTACTGGCAGATTATTTGTCTTCCTTAGTGAAGACGGAACCAAAGTAGTTATTCAATTGGTCCACCATATCCTTGTTCCCCATGATTAACTCGTCTGTTTCTGACTGCAAGGGACCTACAATTGTTTTAACTAATCTCTTTCTCTTCACATATCTATAAAAACTTTTGCAGTCAGTTTTTTTCTCTGGCAGTTTTCTTTCATAATCTATTTTTCCTTTCCTAATCAAGCCCTTTGTCCTCCTCTGCTGGTCTCTGAATTGCTCCCAGTACTCTGGTATGCTGCTTTTTCTGGCTACTTTGTACGCATCATCCTTTGCTTTGAAACTATCCCTGATTTCCCTTGTTATCCACGGATCCACTTCCCTGATTTATTCTTTTGCCAAACTGGGATGAACAATTTTTGTAGTTCATCCATGCAGTCTTTAAATGTCTTCGACAGCTTATCCACCGTCAACCCTTTTGGAATGGATTGCCAGTCAATCTTAGCCAATTCATGTCTCATACACTCAATTTATGTGGCAACTATTTGCATACCTTGGGTATGCAAGCACAGAATTGCACTGTGATTTGTCACATGTGACGATAAAGTATTATTTAATTAATTGAGTAGTTAATTAATTATTTCTTCTCCTCATATTTTGAAATGCCTTTAATAGGTTGACTCTTGGGCTTTGCCACTCCAGATCAAACTATCCAGTTCTGTCCTATTTCTCATTATAGCTAATCAGAGCGTCAATAGCTCATCAATGGGGTCATGGTCCAGTGGTAAGTAGTAGGAGGTATCTGAGAGTTGGCATGTGGCCTCAGCTTTGTAGAGATAGACGCGCCAGACTACCACGGCACCTCCCTTGTCGGTGTGTTTGAAAACCCAGTCTGGGTTGTTGTGGAGTGAGTCGATGGCAGTACTTTTCAGGGGTGGAGAGATTAGAGTGAGACAGTGGAGTGGTGATGTTGAGGCAGTTTATGTCACAACTGCACTTTTGGATAAAAAGTTCTAAAGCCGGAGGGCCCACGGGGGGGGGGGGGGGGGGTCCACGAGGAGGGGATACGTTGGACACGGGAAAAGGGATTCTCAAAGGGGTGCGAGAACTCCTTCCCATGGAAAAACACTATGAGGCGGAGGCAACGGTAGAAGAGCTCCAAGTCGTGGTGGGCGTGAAACCCATTGAGGAGGGGATGGAGGGGGACAGTGAACCTCTTCTGTCCCCTATTCAAAATCTCCACATCTTTCACATAGTGTGGTAACCAGAACTATACACAACACTCCAAATATGAGCAAGCCATTGGGTGCCACGTTCACACGGGAGGGCAATCCCCCAACGCAATATTCCACTCTCCACCAATTCCAATTGGTGGCCGGGGTTGGGGGGGGGGGCTTTCTGGAGCGCTAGTATGGGTGTGGTGGGCTGAAGGGACTGGTTTCCAGAGGGCTAGTATGGACATTGTGGGCCAAATGGATTCTTGGGCAGGCAGCTCAGTCACTCAGGCCGGATGGCTGGCAGCTCAGTCACTCAGGCCTGGTGGGCTGGCAGCTCAGAAGCTGCCAGAAATTCTGCCCAAAACAGATGAGAGACTGTGAGAGAGACGGGGGGAGAGGGTGGAAAATCAATTGTAAAATGTTTCATTTTTTCTGCATATCACTGCAATGAAGGAGGAAAGTCTATATTTGCCTAGATCTCGCAGGGAGCCAATGAAGGGAGGGAGAACAATACTGGGGTGAGATATAATACTTGCAGGGGAAATACTTACTGATGGGCTGAAGGGACTCCTGTGCTAGTACAGGCCTGATGGGCCAAAGGGGCTCTTTAAAAAAACACCTGAGTGCAATCTCAATGAAAGGCACATTTTCTGGACCTTTCCTGGCCTGGCAAAGGGCCTTTTGGTCCAAAATGGTCCTCTTGGGCTAATACAGACATTTTGGGCAAAGGGCCTGGTTTCTCAGCTAATAGGGGCCTTGTGGGCTGAAATTAGTGGTTTCAGGCGGGCCAAACAACTAATTTCATTTCATTTCCATTTCAATTTCAAGCACAGGGCAGGCCAAACATCTCATTGCATTTTAATTTCACTTCCATTGCCATTGCAGTTTCAAGCACAGGGCAGGCCGAACAGCTCATTGCATTTTCATTTTACTTCCATTGCCATTGCAGTTTCAAGCACAGGGCAGGCCGAACAGCTCATTGCATTTTTGTAAACATGTTAATAACATGTAAACATGTAATGCACTGTACAGACACAGTCTGGTGTTCAAAGTCAGCTTTAATCATCGATCATGGTGGGGCAGTACAATACGTTGTTAAGTTCATCTCTACCACTAGTGTAACTACGTAATGTGGGAAGTGAGTGTTGATATACAGTGTACAGTAAGGTGGAATTAGTGGGCTTGATAATTCGAACAAAAAATAACAAACAGATGCTGGAAATGTGAAATTAAAATAGAAATGCTGAAAATATACAGATCAGACAGCATCTGTGGGAATAGAGGCAGAATTAATGTTTTAGAAAAGGGGACGCCTTCCTGTATGGGTAAGGCCGCCCAGCCTGCAGCTATCTGTTTTTTCACTTCTATTTTTTTTTAGTTAGTTCAGTTTTTGTTTTTTGGATCTCTAGTCTTTTTTATGTGGGGGGTGGGGGGTGGGTGCAGGAAACTGCTTTTCCTAATCTCTACCTGGTTGGAGAGGTGGCTTTTCTCCGGGCAGCACTTTCGACCCACCCTCACGGCCTACCAGCGGGCTTGGAGCGTCGTTTCCTGAGGGAACCGGCCAGGACCTTGGCTTCGGTGGCGGGAGAGCGCAGGAGCACTATCGCGGAGCGGGTGATGCCTTGCCCGGGTCGCCGTGCTGGAGCTCTGGTGAGCTGAGTCCGGCGATGAGACATCGCAGAGCTGCGAGACTGTGGAGCGGCCAGCTGCAGGCGCTGACTTTAATATCGGGAGCCAGGGATCTCTCGCCGAGATCGCCATTGGTGGAGCTCCATCCACTGTTGGCTTCGGAAGCCGCGGTCTCCGGTAAGCAAACGAACGTTCCAGGTATCCCAAGCTGAGAAGATTCTCCCAACGCCGGAGCACCATCACCCGGCGAGAACGGCCTGGAACATCGGGCCTCCGTAAAGGTGACTGCGGAGGCCTCAATATGGGTGGACATGGGGATGGGGATGGGGACTTTGTGCCTTCCCTCATAATGGGAATCATTGTGGGGGGATGTTTGTTATGTTTAAATTTCTTTATTACTGTTATGTTGTATTCTTATTTTTATGTGATGCAATGGCAATATGCATTTCACTACACCAATTGGTGTATGTGACTAATAAAGAACGTTGAACCTTTGAGAACAAAGAACTCATATCAAAATAGTATATGACGAATCTTGGATCTGAGGCATTAATTCTCTCTCTTTCTACAGATGTTGCCTGACCTGCTGAGTATTTTCAGCATTTTCATGTTTTATTTAGGGCAGTAACCACCACACCTACCTCTTCCAATTGATTAGTGTGTTAGGAGATCCTTCTGGTCCCTGTGGAAACAGCTCATTTCTACTGTCCACTATTTCCTGCACCAAAACCTCCAATGGGGCTGGTTCTCCCTTATTTGATGCTATTATTGAAAAGCTTCCAACACAGAATTACTTCCAAGAATGCAGTACGGTGGTGCAGTGGTAGAGTTGCTGCCTTACAGAGACAGAGACCCGGGTTTGATCCTGGCTCTAGGTGCTTGTCTGTACAGAGTTTGTACATTCTCCCCATGGCCACGTGGGTTTTCTCTGAGTACTTCGGTTTCCTCCCAATTCCAAAGACCCACAGGTTTGTAGGTTAATTGGCTGGGTATAAATGTAAAAATTGTGCCTAGTGTAGAATAGTGTTAATGTGTGGGAATCGCTGGTCGGTGCGGACACTGTGGGCCGAAGAGCCTGTTTCCACGTTGCATCTCAAAATCTAAAAGTTGCAAAAAGTTGCTAATGCCATAATGCGCTCCTGATGTCCCTTGAGATGTGCAGGTTAACTTTATCATCCATTATTTCAGATCCTTGCTGATGCAAAATGTCAATAAAGAGACTCTAGCATCACAAAACAGTTATGTGAGTAGGTACCACATAGTTGGTGAGAGGATGAATGTGAGCTCAGTTCTTTACTGAGCTCTCTGTCTCAGTTCTGAGATAGAGAGCTCACTTCTTTAAATCCTTCACACTTACCATCAAATGGAGGGTTTGTCGACATAAACATGGAATTGTCTATTGCTGTAGGTGCTGTGCTATTGTGAGCTTGGTCCGGCCGGGAGAGGATTGACTGAGGTGTGTGATCCTTCAATTTGTGAAAACCAATGCTGTCTCAGCTAAATCATTTTTTCTGAAACCCACAGAGAATTTTATAGGAGTAATTTATGAACACAAATAAATAAGTGAACATGAAACAAGGTCACACTGAGATAACTATTTGTAGAAGTTAGGGCAGCACAGTGGTGCTGTGGTAGAGCTGCTACCAGGCACTCTGGTTTCCTCCCACATTTCAAGGATGTGCAGGTTTGTAGGTTAATTGACTTCTGTAAATTATCCCTCGTGTCGAGGATGCAAAAGGGAGAAAACAGAACTAGTGTACAGATCGGCATGGACTCAGTGGGCTGAAGGGCCTGTTTCCAGGCTGTATAGAATCAAAGAGTCATTGAGTAATACAGTGTGCAAACGGGCCCTTTGGCCCAACTTGCCCACACCGGCCAACATGTCCGAGCTACACTAGTCCCACCTGCCAGCATTTGGTCAATATCCCTCCAAACGTGTCCCATCCATGTACCTGTCTAACTGCTTCTTAAATGTTGGGATAGTCCCTGCCTCAACTACCTCATCTGGCAGCTTCATATTAAATCCTTTCTCTTTCACATTAAACCTATGTCATCTAGTCCTCGATTTACCTAATCTGGGCAAGAGATTGTGCACCGACTCGATCTATTCATCTCATGATCTTATACAAACCACCGCCCACCAAAGGTAGCAAGTTAAATTTGAAATCAACAACTTCTTTGAGAAGGTTGAATGAAGACAAGGTTCAGCTGCAAAGCTGCAGTGACAGAGGATGAACACAAGCCAGTTAAACAGTTAGAGGAAAGAGATTAAGGATAAACTGTTTTGTGTCGACAGTGGACAAGGAAATACGTTAAGATAGACAGTAAGGAGTTCAGTAGAATATTATCTACATCCCAAATGCAAATTAAATTATAGAGTCAGCGTCATACAGCCCAACTTGCCCACACCAACCAACATGCCCCATCTACACTAGTCCCACCTGCCTGCGTTTGGCTCATAAAGCTCTAAACCTATGCTATCCATGTATCTACCTCAATGTTTCTTAAACATTGCAATAGCATCTGCCTCAACTACCTCTTCTGGTAGCTGATTCCATACACTCTCCACCATTTGTGTAAAAAGTTACCCCTCCGATTCCTATTAAATCTTTCCCCCATCACCTTAAACCTCAGTCCTCTGGTTCTTGATGCCCCTACTCTGGGCAACAGACTCTCTGCACTTAACCAATCTGTTTATTTCATGATTTTATAGACCTTCACAAGATCACACATCATCCTCCTGCTCTCCAAGGAATAAAATCGTAGCCTGCTCAACCTCTCCCTATAGCTCAGGCCCTCGAGTCTTGGTAAATCTTCTCTGCATCCTTTCCAGCTTGACAACATCTTTCCGATAACATGGTGATCAAAACTGAACACAAGATTCTAAATGTGGCCTCACCAATGCCTCATATAACTGTAACTTGACCTCTCAACTTCTATACCCAATAAGAACTGATGAAGGTCAATGTGCCAAAAGCCCTTTTACCACCCTATCTGCCTGTGATGCCACTTTCAAAGAACTATGTACTTGCACTCCTAGATCCCTCTACCCATGTTCTGCCCATGTTAGTGCTCTCAAAATGCAACACCTCACATTTCTCTGTATTAAATTCCATCAACCATTGCCCAACCAATTAGATCCTGCTGCAATTTTTGACAACCATCTTCACTATCTACAATACCACCCACTTTAGTATCATCTGCAAACTTGTTAATCATGCCTTGTACGTTCTCATCCAAATCATTGATGTAGATGACAAACAGCAATGGACCCAACACCGAATCCTGAGGCACACCATTCGACACAGGCCTCCAGTCCAAAAAAACCTTCCAGTATCACTCTGCTACCTTTCATGAAGCCAATTTTCTATCCAGCTGGCGAGATCTCCTTGGATCCCATGTGATCTGACCTTCCAGAGCAGCCAACCTTCCAGATTCTTGTCAGATGCCTTGCTGAAATCCATATATACAATGTTTACAGCTCTGACTTCATCAAACCTTTTGGTCACATCTTCAAAAACTCAAACAGATTTGTGAGATACGACCTCCCACATGTAAAACCATGCTGACTATCCCTAATCAACTCTGGCCATCTAGGTGTATGCACATCCTATCCCTCAGAATACTCTCTAGTAATTTTCCAGCCACAGATGTTAGGCTCACTGGCCTGTAGTTCCCAGGATTTTCCCTGCAACCCTTCTTGAATAAAGGCACAACATTTGCCACTCTCCAGTCTTCTGGCACCTCTCCTGTATTTAATAGCCAAGGTACCTGTAATTTATTGTCTAGCTTCCCACAATGCATCAGATCTGGCACAGGAGATCTGTCTATCTTCATATACATCAGGACCTTCAGCACCTCCTCGACCATAATCTTACTGCTCTCAAGACACTTCCATTGACTGCCCCGAGTTCCTCAGTCCTCATTTCTTTCTCCATCGTAAAAACAGAGAAGAAATTCTCATTATGGGTCTTACCCATCTCTTGCGGCTCATCAAAGTTGACCGCTTTGATTTCTGAGCAGTCCCATTTTATTTCTGGTTACCATTTTTCCCTCAATGCACTTGTAAAATCTATTGGGATTAACCTTAATATTATCTGCCAGAGATACCATTATTCTTCAAAACAGAACAGAAAAGAATAGAAATTCTTCACTAATTTAATCAGTTGCTTTCTTTATTTAAATGTTTCAAAATGTAATATTTGGAACAGAATTTTTGAACTATTTTCTTTAAATTGATTGACGTATTTAAATGCAGGTGAATTTCTAGTGCAAACTCTGTCAACCTTCACAAAAAATAACTATAACATTTACATACAAATTATAGTTTATCCCAGAAATCAGATTGTAAAATAGTAACATTCCGTGCAAAAAAAATTCCAGTTCTTCATATAAAATATCAATATATCTATATATATATATTAAAGTGCTCTAAAAAATACATACAATTATGTACTTTTAATTATATTTGTACGTTTCAATAGTTAAAACAAATGTTGAGGGATTGTACTACATTATCAGGGCTGTGCGCAGCTTTAAAGTGTATCCATTTAGTTTCCCCAAAAACATTTCTTTGCAACTTTTACGAAGTAATTAATGATCACGACTATAAGTGATAAGGTGCCGGTATGGATAGAAGGCAGGAATAAAACTAGTCTTTATACGATTCGAAACATAAAAATTCCAAAAATAGTAATTATTTGAACATCGGTGTCAGTATTTTAAAACAAGACAAGAAAATAATATTGATTTAAAGCATAGGTAATTTCAAATATATTGAAGTACATGTATTTGATGAACCCAGATCCCTGTGATGGTTTCACGGTGGAATTGAAAGGTCACACCTGTGGGTCAGTTGTGGCACAAAACAGAGCATCATTGAAGTTCTCAAAAGGCAGGTTGGTGGATTTATGGTAGTTTGGATTCATCGCCGTTCCTTCTGAGTGATGGTCTTTCAATTTTAATCTTTAAAAAAAAGGAAAATTTTACTGGTTATGGTAGGTAATGTTATTTGAATGGCTAAACATTTGGTGAGCCAAAGGGCCTTTTTCTGCACTCTATCTCTAAACTAAACAAGAACTAAACTAAATGTAATAACTGATTTTGATTTGAATAGGAAGCTATATTCTGAACAGAAGGAGAAAATATTTAGTTTTATTGCTAAAAGTGCTGAGAATGGATTATGGAAACATTCCAAAACTACTGAGGTGGCTACGTTCTGTGCTTTATTATACTGATAATTTTTAGACTGTTGTTCAAATCAGCAGTCATCATCAAACATGGATACATTAAATGGTCAGAGATACAGTGAAAAATAACAATTACTTGAATTACTTGAAATCTCTAAATTTAATTAGACTACAATGTTTGGCTAATTCACCATATCTTGTGGAAAAAAAATGTTGGTATCCCTTTCATTGGAAAGGAAATGTTATGAATAAATCTAATCAAGATGCTGAATCTATACACGATTTAAGGGTGGTAAATTAGAAAACGGGGTAGCTAAACAGATTTCACAAATTACCAGAACACAGTGAGAGATTAGGAGAATTTCTATCACTGACGTGTCCACATACTGCATCAAAAGCCTCATTGTTTTGTGGCTCTGAAATACCAGAGCTGCAATGTGAGCCCTGGTTGATTCCACCATCCCTGAAGCAGGGTGGTTGAGTGGCAATAAGGCCTCTGCTAAAGGATTCCACTACCCTGCTGTGAACGTATGCCATGTAAAACAAATAATTAAAACCAGCTATCTCTGTAGTATAGTTGAAGGATCAGATACGAAATACGCCTGTCCTTCAGAAAACGATTGCGTGGACTCGTTGCTGAGTCCAGAGACGGTGTAGGAGTTCAGATGTGCCTATATATCTAAACTCTAGACTGTTCCTGACTTGTTCAATACAATGTCCATGAGTAGGCTTCAGATATGAACTGGCCTGCATCAGGTCAGCAATTCTCTACTGAACCATCAGCTGAAGCATTGTGTGGAGTGACCACCAGGTATGAGAACAGCTTACAACCCAGCGGTATAAATATTGATTTCTATAACTTCAAGTAACCCTTGCTTTCCCTCTCTCTGTGTCCCTCCCTCACCCTTGTTCTCTGATTTGTTTTTCTATCCTCCTGATTAAATTTACTGTTTGTACACCTTGTTGTCACATTCCCCTCAGCCAATTCTACATTTCCTTGACATTGTCTCCTTTGATCTGCCGTGTTCACTCCTTGCGCATCCATATCTCTAGTCTCCCTCTCCCCTGATGCCCAGTCTGAAGAAGGACCTTGACCCGAAAAGTCTTCCATTCCTTCTCTCCAGATATGCTGCCCGACCCGCTGAGTTACTCCAGCATTTTGTGTCCATCTAATGTGTAACTATTGTATAATTAGGAAAATCAAATACACTGCTTTTATAGTTGTCAGGAAATAAATGTCAGAAATACTTGGCTGCTAACCTTCTGTGAGCAACTATAGCTACATGTTTCTTAAGCTGTTCTGGACGTCTTTTTGAGTGAAAAATAATTAGGAGTTGGAAAACAAACAGTGAAAGTCATAAGGTCATAAGTGATAGGAGCAGAATTGGACCATTTGGCCCATCTAGTCTACTCTGCTATTCAATCATGGATGATCTATCTCTTGCTCCTAACCCCATTCTCTTGCCTTCTCCCCATAACCCAATACACCTGTACTAATCAAGAATCTATCTATCTCTGCTTTAAAAATATCCATTGACTTGGCCTAACTAATTAAAACATGGATAAAGATTTTAACAACTGAGAATAATCATGGAAGTTGTCAATATCATACTTTTGGTTTAGACTAGAGTACAAAAACCTGTAATCATGATGAAGATGCTCTTTAATATTAATAATTGCAGGTTGTGAGGTTAATGCTTTTGCCCTAATGTTATCAAAACCCAATTATTAATAAATATTCTATTATACTGCAAGCAAAACAATATTTACACCCCAATGCAAACTATGGGCTAATTGTTTATTATGTTTGTACCTCTGCCGCAGTGTTGACATTTTCAAGATGTGGTTTCCATGCTAAAGATGACAGATTATTTTCAGCCAAAGTAGGCAAGATGCTTGTATCTTTTATTTTAGAAGAAACTGAAATAATAAATACATTTCATTAGTTTTTCATGGGCATTATGTTCAAAGAGCACGAGTAAACGTTTCCAATAGCATCTAGTTTCAATTGTCATAATAAAAAATAAAAACATGCCAATATAGCTGCAAATAGTTGCACGACTAGTGGTTTGCACATCTCTGATAGAGGCAGATAAGTGAGTACAATACTGTAGGGTAGTTTGGTTACTGATGTTTGCTGAGCTTTGATTTTCCCAGCTTGTCTATTACATTTGATCCTCTTGCAAACAGTAAGTCATCGCCATGTGTTTTAACCTCCACTTTAAATGGTATAAATGCAAAAATAAATGCTAATGTAGGATGGTGTTAATGTGTGGGGATCACTGGTCGGTGTGGACTTCGTTGGCCGAGGGGCTTGTTTCCGCACTGTATCTCTAAACTAAACAAAACTAAAAGTGCTTTTGCCTTGCTAAATAGTTGAAATGAACCCCACTGTTCAGTTAATCCCTCATAAACCATGACAAAATGTAAAAGCATTTAAAGCAATGCAATAACTATACAATGGCAACATTTAACATGAGATCAAAGATCAAATATCTACCTGGAGAGGTCTGTGTATCAACAGTTAAAATTGTGATTAAAATACTTACATGGATTAATTTGCCAAGAGAATATTTGCCGATTCTCATCTCCAATGCTGCAAAACAAAATTGAGCCGTCAATAAACCTAACGATTCAACTATCAGAAGCCTGCCTAGAGCTTCAGCAGGGTTTTTGCATTATCTGCCCCAAGAGGAAAAGATGGGTCTCTTCAGAAAGTTTAGAACCCTTTTGGGATCAAACATTTCTCGTTCATGAAAGGTTAGTTGGATAACGATTTTTAAAGGTCTACGGGGAGGGTCAAATATGGAATACTTGGGATAACTAGATAATGTCCAAGGTCACAACCATGTAGACAATATGGAGGGTGGACAGAATGTACCACACTTACAAGAACATTGATTAAATATGAGATAATATGAAATTCAGATGTAAACTTGCCCCAAAACATTTTCAGTATCTGCTATTTACTGCTCATTGCCGATTCCCTTAAAAAATCTGCTGGGAGCTGCCCTGTTAAGAAGCCATACATTCTCTCATGAAGGTACACCTCAGCAATATTGAGTGAAATCCAGCAATGATGTCAAAACTAAATACATTTCCATTTCAGGATGGTCTATGGTGTGGTGTCCCCATGCACTTGCTATATTTGTCCTTCGTGTGTTAGAGGTCTTGGTCTTTGAGGGGGGGAGGAGGTTATAATGGAATAGCTTGGCAAGCAAGTGCACTGCAGTGTGTTGAGATACCCATTGAAGTAACTGCACGGTGGTGGTGCTAGATGGCATACTGTCCAAAATAGCTGCTTTATTCTGGGTACTGTCTTGTTGGAGGTGGGTTCTGCCATGCAAATAGAGAATATCCTGTCACATTCCTGACTGATGTCTGAGATGATGGAAACTTTGAGGCGCAAGGAGCATTGGCACTCATGTTCTTAAAAGGGCTCATCATGGCATAACATACAGAGATGCATCACCTCGTGTGCTGGGGTGTTGGTGCCAACACATGGGCTTGCAACAGCTGAGCTGGCATTATCACAATTAGCACTGAGTTTGTTACAATTGATAGAAATTAGGTGCAGGAGTAGGCCATTCGGCCCTTCGAGCCTGCACCGCCATTCAATATGATCATGGCTGATCATCCAACTCAGTATCCCGTACCTGCCTTCTCTCCATACCCTCTGATCTTCTTAGCCACAAGGGCCACATCTAACTCCCTCTTAAATATAGCCAATGAACTGGCCTTAACTGGCCTCTGTGGCAGAGAGTTCCAGAGACCCACCACTCTCTATGTGAAAAAAGTCCATCTCATCGCGGTCCTAAAAGATTTCCCCCTTATCCTTAAGCTGTGACCCCTTGTCCTGGACCTCCCCAACATTGGGAACAATCTTCCTGCATCTAGCCTGTCCAACCTCTTAAGAATTTTGTAAGTTTCTATAAGATCCCCTCTCAATCTCCTAAATTCTAGAGAGTATAAACCGAGTCTATGCAGTCTTTGTTCATAAGACAGTCCTGACATCCCAGGAATCAGTATGGTGAACCTTCTCTGCACTCCCTCTATGGCAATAATGTCCTTCCTCAGATTTGGAGACCAGAACTGTATGCAATACTCCAGGTGTGGTCTCACCAAGACCCTATACAACTGAAGTAGAACCTCCCTGCTCCTATACTCAAATCCTTTTGCTATGAAAGCTAACATACCATTCGCTTTCTTCACTGCCTGCTGCACCTGCATGCCTACTTTCAATGACTGGTGTACCATGACACCCAAGTCGCGCTGCATCTCCCCTTTTCCTAATGGGCCACCATTTAGATAATAGTCTGATAAATCTCTGTCCGGGGAAAATGTGTAGCCAGACAAAGAGGAGGAGACACAAAAAGTGTCTCAGCGGGACAGGCAGCATCTGTGGACAGAAGGAATGGGTGATGTTTCAGGTCTAGACCCTTCTTCAGACTGGTTAGGGATAAGGGAAACATATTTTGCTTGGGAAGCTTACAGCCCAGTGGTATGAATATGTATTCCTCTCACTTCAGGTAGCCCCGGCATTCCCTCTCTCTCTAAACCTCCCCCACCTATGTCACACTAGCTTCTCATTTTCACCCTACAAACAGCTAACAATGGCCTGTTTCCTTTATCATCATTACTTTTTTTGCATATTTTTCTTTCATTGTTCTTTATCTCTCCACATCATCATCTGCATCTCTTGTTTCCCTTATCCCTAACCTGTCTGAAGAAGGGTCTTGACCTGAAACTTCACCCATTCCTTCTCTCCAGAGATGCTGACTGTCCTGCTGAGTTACTCCAGCTTTTTGTGTCTATCTTCGGCTTAAACCAGCATCTGCAGTTCCTTCCTATACAAGAGGAGGAGACGGCGGCTTCTATCAGATCCAGTATGGGGTGAACAGGGTGACTTTAGGACTCAAAAGACAGAGCAACGCTATAAGTCCTCACTAATGGCCAGCATACAAGTTGCTGACCTGGATGAAGCCCCGAGTCCCATGTACCATCATCATGTACCATGCACTTCTGCTCCTTTCTCCTTCTCCCATCCAGCAGAGGGTACAGAAGCTTGAAAGCACACACTACCAGACTCAGGAACAGCTTCTTCCCCACTGTTATCAGACTTCTGAATGGTGCTTTCATAAGCTATGGTACTGTCCAATTCACTACTCGATTATGAACTTTGGGCTTTGTCTGTAAAATTGATGCACTACAATGCTGAGAACCATATTCTCAATTCTGTATCTTCCCCTATGCTCTGATTATTGCGCTTGTGTTTTCTTGATTGTATTACCTCATCTGTTTGGATAGCATGCAAAGCCCAGCACTTTGGTACACATGACAATAATAAATCTAAACCTAATTTTTGAGAAATGTATTTTCATTTGTAAACAAAATCAAAACCTGCGGTTAATTGTTCTTTCATTATCAACTGTTGTAATTACAATTCTGATTGACTGCAGTTTTAGTTTACAGCACACTCTGGTTTTGGTGATGAACAGGGAAATTAATAACATTGGATACACAGTAACAAACGTGCATCTTCCACGTAATTCTGCATAATTTGAAGCAATATAAAGAATAATATACCTGTTTGTGTCATTTGTCAATCTGTTCCGTCCATTTGATTTGCACTTCCACACAATACAAAATATGGCTAACATCAGTAACAACAAGAATGCTAAAGCTCCGAACAGAATGCCAAAAAATGCCCTGAGATTCATTGATAGATGTTCGCAGCGGTCACCAAAGCTAGAATATATTGTGCGTGGAACGCATCTGGAAAAAACACAGCGGCATTAGGGACTGGCAAGATATCATGTAAAAAGATTAGCATGTTTATCTTAACTTTTGAGTTCCTAATGGGCCTGTCCCACTTACGCGACTTTTTCGGCGACTGCCGGCACCCGTAATAGGTCGTTGCAGGTTGCTGAAAATTTTCAACGTGCTGAAAATCCAGCGGCGACCAGAAAGACACTACGACTCTTTGCGCGACTGAGGAGACTACTCACGACCATACAGGCGACACCTCGGCGACATGTCTCCCTGTGCTACAGCAATCCTTAGGCCCTACCATTTACTGTGTAAATCATGCCCTGGTTGTTTTAACAAATATAAACACTTGAATTAAACTCCATCTGCCATCAGATAGAGCCATACAGTATGGGCAGCCACGGTGACGCAGTGGTAGAGTTGATGCCTACAGTGTTTGCAGGGCCGACGACCTGGGTTCGATTCCGACTAAGGGTGCTGTCTGTATGGAGTTTGTAACTTCTCCCTGTGACTGTGTGGGTTTTCTCTGAGATCTTTGGTTTCCTTCCACACTCCAAAGACCTACAGGTATGTACGTTAATTGGCTTGGTGTATGTGTAATTTTCCCTGGTGTGAATAGGATAGTGTTAATGTGCGGGGATCGCTGGTCGGTGCAGACTCGCTGAAGGACCTGTTTACATGCTTAGTTTTAGTTTTAGCCATGCCGACCAAGATGCCCCATCTAAGCTGGTCCTATTTGCCTGTGTTTGTCACCTTATCCCTCTAAACCTGTCCTATTCACCTATCTTTTCAAGTGTCTTTTACATGGCATTATAGTTCCTGCCTTAACTATCCCTTCTGACAGCTTGTTCCACCGACCCACCATTCTGTGAGTGCAAAGGTTGCCCCTCGGGTTCACATTAAATCTTGCCAATCTCCTTTTAAACCTATGTCCTCTGGTTCTTGGTTCCTGGCCCTGGGTAAAAGACTCACTGTATTCACCCCATCTATTCCCATCATGATTTTATACACCTGTATAAAGATCACCCCACAGCCTTCTACAGCAGGATGACCAAAACTGAACACAATACTCCAAATGTGGCCTTCTCCAATGTCTTGTACAATTGTAACATGATGTCCCAATTTCTATACTTTATACCCTAACATGATGTCCTGACTTTATGCTGTGAAGGCCAATGGATCACCATCCTTCTTTACTATCCTATCAACCTGTGATGCCACTTTCAAAGAACTATCTACCTGTTGTAGATTCCTTTGCTCTATTACACTCCCCAGGGCCCTGCATATTCACCGTGAAGATCCTGGCCTGGTTTGACTTCCCAAAATACAACACCATGCATGTATCTGCATTAAACTTCATTTGGCACGTCAACCTATTCCACAGCTGATCAAGATCCTGCTGTAAATTTTGATAACCATTTCACCGTCTACAATATAATCTACAGTATTTTAGTTTCATATGCAAACTTACTAATAATGCTTTGTACATTCTCATCCAAATCATTAATAAAAACCACAAACACAATGGGCCCAGCACTGATCTCTGAGGCACACCACTAGTCACAGGTTTCCAGTCTAAAACACAACCTTCCACCGCCACCCTCTGGTTCCTTCCATGAAAACAATTCTGTGTTCAGGCAGTTAGCTCTCTATGAATGCCGTGCAATCTAACTTGCCAAACCAACCATGCCTTATGGAACCTTATCAAAGGCTTGTTGAAGTCCATGTAGACAATATCTACAGCCTTGCCTTGTCTGCCTGTTTGTTTACTTCTTCAAAAAAGTAAATCAATATCATAATACGTGATCTCCCACGTCATAGCATCCCTAATCTGCTCCTGACCATCCATCTGCATATATATATTATGCTTCACAATTCTCTCCAGTCAACTACCTACCACCGATATGAGGCTCACTGGCCTATCGTTTACAGGCTTTAACTTGCAATCCTTTTTAAATAGAGGGACAGCATCAGCCACCTCCAGTCATCCATTACCGCACCCGTGTCGAATGATGATTCACATATCTCGACTAGGACTTTCACCATTTTTTTTAGCTTCCCAGATGTCTAATCAGGCCCAGGAGATTTATTGACCTTCAAATGCTCTAGGCCATCTTCAATAAACTCAAGAAAACTGCATTAACTGTCTCAATGTGTAGTAAGGAACTGCAGATAGACACAGAAAGCTGGAGTAACTCAATGGGACAGGCAGCATCTCTGGAGAGAAGGAATGGGTGACATTTTGGCTCTGAAGAAGAGTTTTGACCCGAAATGTCACCCATTCCTTCTCTCCAGAGATGCTGCCTGTCCCGCTGAGTTGCTCCAGCATTTTGTGTCTATCTTAACTGTCTGAAGTTCCTTAGCCTTCATGTTTTTCTCTGCAGTAAGAAATACGAGAAATACGAGAAATACACACGAAGGATCATTGAGGACCTTGCCTATCTCCTGCAGCTCTACACGTAAATTACCACTTTGATTTCTGAAGGGCTCTATTTTCCTTCCAGTTACTCTCTTTCCCTAGTGTATTTCTTAAAATCTCTTTAAATGTTTAATTAAAACATTTCGATTCTCTTCAGACTATTGGCCCAGTTTATCTTGGGAAACCTCCTTTACACTCCATCATACTACCAATTCTAGTGTGATCCACAAACTTATTAACCATGCCACATAAATGAACATCAAAATTGTTAATATAAATATCAAACAGAAGTGGACCTAACACCAATCCCTGTCGCACATAACTTGTTACAAGTGTCCAGTCTGAAAAACATGCCAAATCACTACCCTATCTGCAAGCCAATTTTGTATCAAATTGGAAAGCTTAGCCTGCATCCCATGTAAACTAACCTTTGAGATCAGTCTGCCATGTGGTAGCTTGACAAATGCCTTGCCAAAGTATATGTAAACTTTGAGATATCACCTTAAAAGCTTATCATCATCATCACCTGCACACAATGAATTCAATTACAGTTCGCACATTTGGGATTTGTTGAAAATGCACAGTTAAGTGGCAGTCAGGAAATAATATGCCTGAAATTCTTCATGCACCTAACAAGGTAGTAGTTGCAGAAAATTGTGGTTTGGGAGGACGAGGATGAGCAACATTTCTAGACTTAGTTGTTCCAACAGTGTGGGAATCAGCCACAATTGAGTTGCAATTCATAATTGAAAGAGATATCAATGCAATACCTCAGGGGCTGGACCAAATTCCAATAGGATGGTACTGGTGGTGGGGGGATGGGGTCAAAAGCCAGCTGTCATAGCTATAGTATTTCAATATCATAGCTATAGTATTTTAGTATCATAAGCAAACGTACTAATAATGCTTTGTACATTCTCATCCAAATCATTAATATAAACCACAAACATCAATGGGCCTGGTACTGACCTCTGAGCCACACCTCTAGTCACTAGTTTTAGTTTTAGACATACAGCGTGGAAACAAAAAAACAAAGATCTTGGAGAAAACTCACGCAGGTCATGGGAAGAATGTAAAACTCTGCACAGACAGCAGCAGCAGTCGAGATCGAACCCGGGTCTCCTGTGCTGTAAGCACTGTAAGGTAGAAACCCTCCCCACCTCCCCCCCTCTCCCCCTCTCCCCCTCCCCCTCTCTCTCTTGTATGTATGTATATTTGTATATGTGTGTGTATATGTAGTTGTCTTTACATATTTGCAAAAACAAAAACGGGGTAAACATTACATTTTACATGTTCTGATACATATCCCTTCTAGGCAGAAACCACCTTCACTGAACATTTTATGCTTTATTTCTCTACTTATTCTCGACTTATTACTGATTAAAGTTTAAATACATCAAAAGACTTTGAATTTAAAATGACCTGCTTCAACTGATGATGTTACAATGGCTCGCTAGCAGTGATCAGCTTCACTGAAGATTTCATCCTATATTTAATGTTATTCACGATTAAAGTTTTAAAAATGCCAACTTTAACAAGATTTTTACTGTTAAAATCATTCCTCCAAGCTTCCAACACACTTCGATACAAATTTACAAGACATAAACACTCTGAACCTTTCACCTCAATGGGATTTTTCAACAAGAGGGGAACGACCAATTGGTATTGCAGTTGGAACTTGGAATGTTTTTTAAAGTCCACTGCTGAGGGAGGCAGGGCAATGCTGGAGTCTTACATTCGGGAACGGGTTAAGTTGCATTGGGGGGGATGGCTGAGAAGTGGAATATTGCATTGGGAGACCAACCGTTGGAGGAGCAGACATATTCAGATCACACCTCCCATGGGGGCTCTGGGTAGGGAATGGGTGTGTTGGACAATGGGATTGTAGCCCTGTTTGCAACATTGTTGCTATCCAAGTACACACAGTGCTGCTAACTCTAGCAGGTGAAAATGCATTTAAAGTCACTGTACACTGAATTGTTTTTAAAGTTTAAAATGAGGAAGGGTAAATAAGGAGAAATCAGCAGCTCCTGCACAATTTGGTGCTATGGGTGAGTGGTCGAATATTGTGCTGGGGAATGGGTTGGGTTGGGGAAACAGGTGAGTGGTGGAATATTGCCTTGGGGATTGGGGAATATATATATATATATCTGTCTGTCTGTCTCCATGTGATACAGGAACTATGCCAAAATGGTACATGATAGCACTAACATTTTGAACCACCTTACTCACTATTGTCCTGTAGTGGTTTGTGTCAAGTTTCATTCAGATTGACGTTATATTTCACATGTCATTAACATTTTTAGATTTACAAAACCCCAATTTGAGAACAAATTCTTCCCTGTGCTTATGTCACAATGGGATTTTAGCCCTGCTCGCAACATTGTTGTAATCCAAGTACATGGAGTCCTACTAGCCCTGATAAGTGCAAATACATTTTTTTTTAAGTCACAGTACACTGAGTTCTGCTAGCTAGAAAGTGTAATTGCATTTTTTTTAGTTTAAAAATGAGGGAGGGTAAATAAGGTGAAATGAGCAGTCCCTGCACACTTGGGGGCTATGGGTAAGTGGTGGAATATTGCGTTGGGGGAACGAGTTGCTTTGTAGAAACGGGTGAGTGTTGAAATATTGCCTTGAGGTACCTAACAGGTCCCACTTGGTCTAGTTTATTACTAAAACTCTCATCTTGTCTTTGAGTGAGTGTATTTGTTTGTTTGCCAGCAGCTTTTCATTATCTGAGTTATGCCAAAATGGTACACGATAGCTCTACAATTTTTACAAGTTATTGACATTTAAAATTTGGTGTTGTGGCAGTTACTGGCAGGTTGCAGCTCTGATGTTACAATGGGACACCATTTATATAAACTGCCCATCAACAGTGCTGCACCCGACAATGACATCACCATGGGATCGCATTTACATGTGCTGCCAATCAACAGTGTTCCACCCAGTGCAATGAGAGATTTGTTACATTGTTTCAAGGAGAGTGAGGGAGTGGGGAGGGGAGGACATGAAATGTTATTTAAACATTGTGTTTAGAGGAGGAGTGCAATAGGGGAGAGGTGAAGCAGGGAGCGACTGAGGGTAGGGAAAAGGAGAGGGAGGGAGTGGTGAGGGAGTGGAGGAGTGGAGGAGGAGAGGGGAGAGAAGAGGGAAGACGGCGGGTGAAGAGGATGGGGAGGGACTACATGACCTGCGTCTGGACAGTTGGGGGCTATGGGGGTGTGGTGGAATATTGCATTGGGGGAACGGGTTGTGTTGGGTGAACGGGTGAATGGTGGAATATTGTGTTGGGGAACAGGGCCCAATAGGTCAGGGGGGTAGGGAGGGGAAAGGGGTTAAGGAGGGTGGGGGGAGTGACTGAGGGTAGGGTGTGACTGAGGGTAGGGGAAAGGAGAGGGAGGGAGAGGTGTGGAGGGAGTGGAGGAGGGGAGGAGGAAATGGGAGAGAAAAGGGAGGGTGAAGAGGATGGGAGGGAGTGTTGGGGGATCAGGGGAAATGAACCATGCCTGTGCAGATGGGGGCTATGGGTGAGTGGTGGAATATTGAGTTGGGCAAACGGGTTATGTTCGGGGAATGGGTGAATGGTGGAAATGGGCTGCTTTGGGGGAATGGGTGAGTGGTGGAATATTGCGTTGTGGGAATGGGTTGTGTTGGGGGAATGGGTGAGTGGTGGAAAATTGTGTTGTGGAACAATGCCCAATGTGTCAGGGGGGTAGGGAGGGGAGAGGAGTTAAGGAGGGTGGGGGGAGTGACTGAGGGTATGGAATGACTGAGGGTTAGGGCAAGGAGAGGGAGGGAGAGGTGTGGAGGGAGTGGAGTAGGGGAAGAGGAATTGGGAGAGAAAAGGGAGGGGGAAGAGGAGGGGAGGGAATGTTGGAGGATCAAGGAAAATGAGCCATGTCTGCGCAATTGGGGACTATGGATGAGTGGTGGAATATTGCGTTGGGCAAATGGGTTATGTTGGGGGAACGGGTGAGCAGTGGAAATGGGTTGCGTTGGGGGAATGGGTGAGTGGTGGAATATTGCTTTGTGGGAATGGAGCCCAACAGTTCCCACTTGGTCTAGTATGGTATAACATTGAGAAATGCAGCACCTGGCTCAGTTACTAGAATTATTTCTGGAAACCTTTTCGGGCATCATGCAATGATCTTTTTCATTATTCAATAGAGAACAGCTTTTGAAAAGATACGTACAATTTATTGATGAGATTAGCTTATAACACGACAAAATGCATGCACTTAAAATTAATTTCCTTGCACTCTCAAACAACTACTCAATATTAAAAAATGTCTTTATACTTGCACGAAGGTCCAGTCAGCAGATGCTGGCACTCTGCTTGATTCAAACAGTAATTCATGTCACAGGGTGATCGGCAAACAACTCCATTTTGCTCATCCCACTCAACCACATAACCAGCATATATAGAGTCGTTGCAGCTAAAGTAACCCAATAACTCTTCGTTCGATACTGAAATAAAAAAGAAAATGTTCTGTATTTTAAGGCTGTGTGTCAATTCAGAATCGTGAAATAATGGATTTATTATCAATAATATTTTGGAAAGGGAAACATTTAGAATAAATGCTTTGGAAAGTAATTGTGGAAGTTTGGGTATTTGCAAACTTTTTACAGCTAATATCAAAGGAAAATCTGCAAGAATGTTACCTTGATTCTGTTGTTCTCTGGCATGTTGGTTGTTTACTAAAGGGCATGTCCCACTTGCGTGTCCTTGGCACGCAAATTACGCTACCTCGTCATCGCATTGAGGCGCACGGGTACCGTGTGACCACGTGGGGCTGGTCCCACTGAGAAGCGCGGAGGGGTATGGAATTGTGCGCGACATCGCGCAGGGCTCCAAAATGTTTGTAGTGAACAAAATCCTCGCCACCAGCGGCCTCTCGGTAACTGACAGCCAAAGTGGGACAGGCCCAAGATCTTGGCGCGACGTAACGTCTCACTTCCAACAGCAGCAGAAGCAGGCAAATGATCGCCGAACTGGGTCTGGGACGCACGCCCATTGCGGATATGGATCCGCCCCCATGTCTACTCCCAGAGCAGGGCCAAGAAAATTGCAGACAGACACAAAATGCTGGAGTAACTCAGCGGGACCGGCAGCATGTCTGGAGAGAAGCTATGGGTGATGTTTCGGGTCCAGACCCTTCTTTCACACTGAAGAATGACATCACGCGCTCCAGACGGCTGTGCGGGCGCATGAAATTGCGCGCGACCTTTGTGGAACCGTTGCACCTCAATGTGACCATGAGGCCATGTAATTAGCATGCCAAGGACACGTAAGTGGGACAGGGGCTTTAAAACTTCATGTACACATTTGCTGAAGTATAAAGCAAAGCTAACCATTTGAATCTAATTTAGATTTATTTTAACAAGATTACATAATTACTTTTTTTTTGTTTGACAATGACCTATTTGATGTTTGCCTGGGGGGATCCACGTTAATAAATCAGCCAAAAATCATTTAAATCCATTTTACCCAGACCTGGACATTGTTGACATTGGTGACATAAATTCCCCAGCCCTACCCTTGCTTAAGAAGGCGGTGAGATACCTACTTGAACCTCTGTGGAATATCTGGTGAATGTACTATCAATGCCCAAGTTAGACATAAAATGCTGGAGTAACTTGGCAGCATCTCTGGAGAGAAGGAATGTGTGAAGGGTCGAGGCCCTTCTTCAACATGGAGTCTGAAAGCAATCTGAAGAAGGGTCTCGACCCAAAACATCACTCATTCCTTCTCTCCAGTGATGCTGCCTGTCCCTCCGGCATTTTGTGTCCATCTCTGGTTTAAAGTATTGGGTCAGCAGTTTCAGGATTTAGACCCTGTGATGATGATGACCCAATTACATATTTCCAAAGCACGATATTATGACAGTTGCAGGGAAACTTTGAGATGGTATTCCCATGCACCTGTTCCCTATTTTCCTCTAATATAACAGGAGGTCACATTTTTGTTAAGCACTGTCACAATTGCCCCAGAGTAACTGCAGTATCTTTTGTAGATGACACACACTGCAATCACCACGTGTCAAAATGAATGGGGGAAGGGGTACCCATCAAAGGGGCTGCATCCTCTCAGATGCTTCTTGAGAATTCTTGGAGCTGCATTCATCTAGCCGTTTGTTAGGAATCCCGTTATATTCCCGTCTTTCATCTTGTGAAAGGTCGAACGTCCTTGGGCAGTCAGTGGTGAGTCACTCACTGCAGAATAAACATTCTATGATGGCATTGATGTGGCTGCTCCATTTTCATGTCTGGTTAGTGGGAACCCCCCAGGATGTTTATGATAGGTTCCTTTATAAGGGAACCTAATTACTAAATTAAACCCTTTATTAAAGGCCTTTACCTGGCCGAGATAGGAAACTACCCTGAGGATCTTGAGCAGTGATAACCTAGAGCTGACGTGATTTTTCTTTGACATTCACAATCATAATTCTTTACATCAGAACTCAGTTGGGGGCACTGTGAGTCAGCTGCCTTGCCAGCAACGAGTTTGTTATTTGTACTTTTTTTTCGTTTATCTAAGTGTTTGTTTTGGGTGTTTCTCGGTGTATCTTGTGTGGGGCTGGTGGGGGGAAAAGGGGGAAACCGTTCTTCAGTCACCCTCAACAGAGAGGCAGCTTTTTCCATGTCACTTCTCCGCCTCCCCTCTCGTGGCCTAACAGCTTGCATTGAAGCGACCTTTCCCGGAGTCGGGCCCAGAGCCGCAGCAGCCGGCGTAGCATGGAGTTTTCCATCGCGGAGCGGGCGAACCCTTGCCGGGGTTCACCAGAAAAGAGTGCTCCGATCGCTGGTCTGGTGACTTTGCCATCATGGGGATGTGGTCTGCAGAGCTTCTAGCCGAGGGCGTGGCGTGGACTTGCCATCTGGAGTCTGGGATTCCTTGCCAGGGATCGCCGGAGAAGAGCTCCGAACACCGGCCTGCGGCCTATAACATTCTGAAGCCGCGGTCTCCAGTAGGAAATTGCCGATTCAGGCGCTCCAAGTGTGTGTTCAACCGTCCCGACATCGGAGTTTAGATCATCCTGACGAGAGGGCCTGTACATCGGGCTGTCTGTAGCGGTGACTACGGAGGGTTCATGGCCCTGACCACGGATGAACAAAGGAGGGGGACAGACTGAACTTTTTTTGCCTTCCACCACAGTGAAGAATGCTGTGGTGGATGTTTGTGTTAAATTCTATGGTGTTTGTGTGATCTTTTTTAAGTGTATCGCTGGTGGCAAATTCATTTCACTGCACCTTCGGTTGCATGTGACAAATAAATTTGATTTTGACTTTGATCAGTTATGACTGCAATCACTTTAATATTTTACCTGTGATGTCAGTTGCTTTAATAATACAGGGCAATCTGAATTTAAGCTCTTTTGTCAATGTTTGAACCAAGGTTGTGATGAGATTTGCAGGCAGCAAGTCCTGACAAAATCCAAATAGCACAAATGGCTGCTTGACAGCGTTGTTGATGACACCTTTGATCTCCTTGACTGGACAGTAATTTACCAAACTGAATTTGTCCTGAAGGGGGGCGAGAGGTTCTGACTGTCTACACTATCCATGTTGCACATAATTTGATATATTCTATCAGGTCTCCTCTCAACATCCAATGTTTCAGAGAAAACAATCCAAGTTTGATCTGCTTCTCCATATAGGCGATACCTGCTAATTCAGGCAGCGTTCTGGTAACCGGACAGGTAAGAATGACAGGACAGGCATCTTCCCCGAAGGATATTCATGGACCAGATCGATTTTTACAGCAATTTGGTAAATTTCAGGGTTCATCATTACCAAGACCGATTGTTCTTTTCCCAGATTTAAGTTTCACCTCCGATGTGGTGAGATTTAAACTCTGCTCCCTAGATTATTATATCACTGTGCCACCATAGTACCATATCACTCAATAAACGTTGAAATCTTGTACTTACATATAGCTATATCTTGAATATCAGTGCTACTCAAAGTTCCAAGGGCAACAGGTACCACGGCACGCTGGACACGTGTGACATTGTTGAAAGCATTCAGAATTGCAGGATGTAATTCATTATTTAGAAAATTAATTACACTCAGCATTGCATTGTATTCAAATTGAAGCTCCGCAGAAGTAACCAGATTTCCGTTCCGTACCCTGTTTGTGGATGGCAGATGCATAGATTAGTCATCATATTTATTATTTGAATTTATAACGTATTTACTTATCAACAGTACAATAAAAAATTAAAAATCTGTACATCTTAGATGGATAGGACAGGTTTGGAGGTATAGTATAAGGGCCAAACACAGGCAGGTGGGGCTAGTATAGTTGGGACATGTTGGCCGATGAGGGCAAGTTGGGCTGAACAGCCTGCTTCCACACCGTAACACTCTATGACTCTATGTTCAGATTAAAATGACAATGCCTATATGAATGAACTGTTTCAAAAATAAAACCCTCAAACTTGTATCAATGTGAGCAACTTGAAAGCATTTCTAAAAGTTGTTGAATGGATTTTAAGCTTTCTGACTGCTGTTCGTTGTTGTGGGAATAACTGGTTCATTTAAAGCAGACACAACACATTATTATTATTGATTATTATCCAATTCCCTGGGCAAAAGGAGTCTCAAAAGCATGATAGACACAAAAAGCTGGAGTAACTCAGCAGGACAGGCATATCTCTGGAGAGTAGGAATGGGCAATGTTTCGGGTCGAGACTCTTCTCCAGACTAGTCAAGGGAAAGGGAAACAAGAAATGCAACAGTGATGTAGAGAGATTTAGAACAAATGAATGAAAGGAATGCAAAAAAGTAACGATGATAAAGGAAACGGGTCATTGTTAGCTGTTTACTATTTGAGAACGGGAACCTGGTGTGACCTGGGTGAGAGAGGAATGGAGAGAGAGGGAATGCAGGGGTCAGAGAATGACATCAGATTTTGACCAGGATTGATTGGAAGGCCATGGAACTTTCCAGGATCATTCAGATAAAGCTCGAGATGTTTATAAAGGAATATAAAGTGTTTCTCCAGGAATGAGTGGGTTAACATATGATGAGCATTGACGCCACTGGGCCTGTACTTGCTGAAGTTTAGAAGGATGAGGGGTGACTTCATTGAAACTTACCGAATGGTGAAAGGGTTAGATAGAGTGGATGGGAGATGATGATGGGAGATGGGAGTGGGAAAGTCTAAGTCATAGCCTCAGAATTAAAGGACGTTCCTTTGGGAATGAGATGAGGAAGAATTTATTTCTTTAGTCAGTGGGTGATGAATCTGTGGAATTCTTTACCACAGAAGGCTGTGGAAGCAGAGTCAATGGATATTTTTAAGGCAGAGATAGATAGATAGATTAGTACGGGTGTCATGGGTTATGGGGAGAAGGCTGGAGAATGGGGTTAGGAAGGAGAGATAGATCAGCCATGATTGAATGGTGGCGTAGACTTGATGGGCTGAATGGCGTAATTCTGCTCTTATCATTTATGATTTCATGACCTTATAAGAGCTGGGGATTGGGGAAGGAGGGAGAACTTAAGACAACAATGGCTCTTGACCCTTGCATTTGCTGCATTTATCATACATGTGTCGATGCTCTTGAAGTGGAACAGTCTGTGGAGAGCAATCTGAGGTTGTACAATCTGAGACCTTGATCCAGCACCAACCACCCTGATACCCACTGACTGCTTTTAAGAAATTGAGGCTCTAGTCAGGTAAAAGAAGGAGGCATGGGAGAGGTATCGACAGCTGGGATCAACTGGAGGAGTTTCAAGAACTAAGGAGACACTTAAGAAGAAAATCAGGAGGGCAAAAAGTGAGTATCTTAGATAGCTCTGGCAGATAATATTAAGGGTAATCCAAAGAGATTATAAATTAAGGGAAAGAGGGTGACGAGGGAGAGAATAGGGCCCCATAGAAACCAAAGCAGTCATCTCTGTGTGAAGCCGCATGAGATGGGCAAAGTTTGTAATGAGTATTTCTCATGTATGTACTGTGGAAAACGATAGGCTAGGGACATTGGGAAACTTAATGGAACCATCTTGAGGACAGTCAGTATAACAGTCAAGGAGGCGCTGAACGCCCCGAAGATTATGAAGGTAGACAAATCTCCTGTGCCTGGTCAGCTATGTCTGAGGACAATGCGGGAAGCTACAGAACAAAATTGCAGGGGCCATGGCTGTGATATACGAACCATCATTAGATGTGGGGAGGTACCGGAATACTGGTGGGTAGCTAATCTTGTGCCTCTATTTAAGATGGACTCCAAAGAAAAGCCAAAGGGAAATGTAGACCAGTGTGCATAACATCTGTGGTAGGCAAGTTACTGGAGAGTATTCTGAGGGATAAGATATATATGCATTTGGAGGAACAGGTATTGATTAAGGGATTAAGTCAGCATGGTTTTGTATGTGGGAGGTCATGTCTCAGAAGCCCAGTCTGAAGAAGGGACTCGACCCGAAACGTCACCCATTCCTTCTCTCCACAGATGCTGCCTGTCCCACTGAGTTACCCCAGCTTTTTGTTTCTAAGTGGGAGGTATTGCATTTTGAGAAGTGAAAGCATGATAAGACCTTCACAGTGAATGGAAGAGTTCTGGAGAGTGTTATTGAACAGGATGATCTGGTGTACAGGTACATTGTACCTTGAAAGTGGAATCACAGGTAGATAGGGTGGTCAAGAAGATTTCTGGCACATAGGCCTTCATCAGTCAGCATACTGAGTATGGAATTTAGGATGCTATGTTACCGTCGTACAAGACGTTGGTGAGGCTGCATTTGGAATATATGTGTTCAGTTTTGGTCACCTCGCTAAAAGAAAGACGTGGTAAAGCTGGAAAGAGCATGGAGAAGAGTTACAAAGATGCTGCTAGGATTTGAGGGTCTGTGGGCATTGTTTTAGGTGAGAGTGGAAAGATTTAATTGGAACCTGAGGGGCAACTTTTTCCATACAGATGGTGGTGAGTATGTGGTCTATGGAGGATGAGGAGGTAGTTGAGGCAGGTTCCATAACATTTAAGAGAGATTTGAACAGGTACATGAATAGAAAATATTTAGAGGGATATGGGACAAATGCAGGCAGGTGGGACTAGAGATCAATCATCTTGGTCGTTATGGACCAGCTGGGTTGAATGGCCAGTTTTCATGCTTTATGACTCAATGCTTATATCACCAGTTTTCATTTTCCAATGTTTCTATATGTTTGATAATATCTTTAGAAACTGCTGGTGGATTTCAATAGTTTAAAAAATATTAACAGAGAAAAAATATTACTTTTAAAATGCATCGAACTGTCTATCAATTAAGACATTAGTATTAACAAAATGAAATATTTAGTGGCAAGGGCAGCATGGTGGTACACCGGTAGAGTTGCTGCCTTACAGCAACTGGAGACCTGGAGACCCGGTGGAATCACTGGAGACCCGGGTTCGATCCCGACTACAGGTGCTGTCTGTACGGAGTTTGTACATTCTCCCCGTGACTTGGTCAAGAAGGACCAATATCCTTGTAGATCAGTCTAGATTCCTGAATCAGTGCTTGAAAGTATGATGACGTGGCCGTTATGGAGACTTGGTTACAAGAGGGACAGGACAGGGCTGGCTGCTCATTGATCCATGGTTTTGATGTTTCAGATGTGATATGGAGGTAGGTAAATGAGATGAGTGGGGCAGTATTTTTACACAGAGATTGGTGGGTGCCTGGTACATGCGGCCAAAGTCTTCGCTGACAGCAAGTAGCAGCACAGGTGAGAAGGTGCCCCAAGGTGATCAAGAGCATCCTGTCGGTGGGGGTGGCCTGAACAAAGCGCTGTCCCCAGGGGCTACAATGTGAGCTACAACAACAACCGTGTCACCGGACCGTGCGGCGGGTGAAGAACGGCTTGCTTGGGCACCTTGTGAGTCGGGGCTGGGGTCGGAGGCCGGGGCTCTAAACAACTGGGGAGACAGTGAGAGATGGAAGTGGCATTGGCAGCTTCATCGACTGTATCTGAAACCCGTTATAAAGAGGTCCATTAAAATGAGGGTTTCCAGTATAGAATACGACAAACTATACCAACCATATTAGAGGTTCCGTAGCATTCTTAAAGTGTCTCACTTTTTTTGCCTTTTCATAGATCTATAAAAATTAAAGTATTTTTTGTTTAGTTTCAAGAATAACATTGATCGATGTAATGAAGCAGAAATTGGCACTGTGCTGTGTTATTCTAATACAATGTGTTGAACACAGAAATCACAAATCCAGGCACTCTGTACAACTACACAGATGTGTCAGAAGGGCGCCACAATGGCGCAGAGGTAGAGTTTCTGCTTTACAGCACTTGAAGCGCCAAAGACCTGGGTTCGATCCCGACTACGGGTGCTGTCTGTACGGAGTTTGTACGTTCTCCCTGTGACCTGCGTGTGTTTCCTCCCACACTCCAAAGACATGCAGGTTTGTAGGTTAATTGGCTTGGTATAATTGTAAATTGTTCCTTGTGTATGTAGGATAGTGTTGTTAATGTGCAGGGATCACTGGTCGGTGCAAACTCAGTGGGCCGAAGGGCCTGTTTCCACACTGTAGCTCTAAACTAAACTAACCATCAAGGTCCCTAGAAGCAGTGTGAACCCTGACTTTCAATCTCTCCCTGTGGTTCAATTTGTTAAAGTAGTGGGTTTCAGTGGGGATTGCTCCTTCAACTGGTGCCTTGAGGTAGAATAGCACTTTAGTGGCAGGTGGTTATTGGAGGTAGGAGTCTAAGTACTCATGGAATATTTGTCCATTAGAGTGTAGGATTAGGCATTGTTTTGGTTTCGATCTCCAGCAACAAAGAAATTAAAATGCACTAGAACATTATAAAATCTCTCTTCCCAGAATCGAGTCAAGACGTGGCTCAGGAATGAATGGATTGTTTAACTAATGCAGGTTGAGATCTTCAGTCTTCAGTAAAGACCTGCTCTTGCAGTTCAGGTCGCCAATGCTTTCAGAGCCAGTGATCATGGTGTAGCTTTGCAACATGACGTCACTGCTATATACTGATTGGTCTCAGTGAAACACGGCAAAATAAATCTCTACAGAATGCATGGTTGGTTGATTTATAATTGTCGCATGTGCCAAGATACAGCAAATTACTTTGTGTGCTATCTAGTCAAATCATGAGAATAATGAAGCCATATACGAGTACAATGGATATGGCAAACAGTAAAATGCTGGTGTTCAGAATATAGCATTACAGTATTGTAGCCTCACAGTTACAGAGAAGTGTGCATTAAAAACGCAAGTGCTACAATGAGACAGGTTGGGAGATTGGGTCCATACCCTTAGTTTGTGAGAGGACTATTTTATAGTCTAGTAATATGAGGAACAAATTCTTCCTGAATCTGGTAGTGTGGGTTTTCATATTTTTGTACTGTCTGCCTGATGGGAGCGGGTAGAAGAGGGAATGATCAAGGTGTAACAAGCTCATTTGAAACATATTATCCAGCTTTTTAAACTAATAATAAATGATTCATTAATCATTAATCATCTGTGGCCACTATCATAATTTCCCTCAGAACAGATATCTGCAATGCCCAGCTGGTGCCACTAACACTGCTTGCTCCAACATGGCTTCTGACCCAGAGCCAATGGAAAACACTAGCTACAGTTCTATTCAGTGGCTTCCAAATCTGGTTTACATTTTCAATGTTGTTGGATAAGTCATGCAGGCTGACGGATTCCGAGTTTGAAAAGGATGCCTAATCCCCCATGGACTGATGTAAGAATGTTTTAATCTTGATTTTGTGTGAAACCCAGCAACGTTGGGCTATTTAGTGTTCTTGATTTTGAATAATCTAACATTAACTTGTTGAGACAAAATCTTATGTTATACTTCTGCATCACATTGTTGTGCTGTTAGTTATTGTAAACATCTTGAAGAAATTATCACTCTTAACCATTTTACATTTATATAGAATACTTAAATACTCTCTACAAATAAAAAAGTTCAACAAGCAAAGGAAGGAAAATAAAATCGGCATACCTTTTCATGAACCTGACCTGAAATATTTGAACTCCTACTACTGCTGCTTACAGGCAATGTAATATTGACTCTTCTGTCAGGAAGAGCTGAAAGAAAGCATTGAAATAGTTTATTAAATGTCTAATTACAAAATGAAAATGAAGTCGTAAAGTCTGACCAAACTGTTTAATGTATCTGTTAATGATAATATAAACTATTAAGGGGATATGTTTGTGCATGTTAAGAGGTAGGGGGGAGGACTGGTTGCATCTTTCATTGTTCAGATGACAGAAAGACGTACAAATTTGTAGGTTAATTGGCATGGTGTGAATGTAAAAATTGTCCCGAGTGGGTGTTGGATAGTATTAATCTGTGGGGATCGCTGGCCAGCGAGGATCTGGTGGGCAGAAGGGCCTGTTTCCGTGCTGTATCTCTAAACTAAACTAAACTAAAATATAGTTCAACTCCATTCTCTCTCTACCACCATTATTAAACTATCTAATTATATGACCCTCTTCTAACAGAGTTGTATTAGCAGCTAAATCCAGGTCAATTTGAAACAAATACTTGATTCTTATTATTCCAATACCAAGGCGCATCATTTCCCCCTTGAAAATATTTTTTTTTTCAAACTCCTTCAAAACATATATATTTAAATAAACCATTTATAATTAGAATACTGAATATAGGCAGAACATATTTTCGGGCACATTCAGTCCCATCTAATTGGCTACATCTGTGATCATTTTGTGGTAATAAAATTGTAAGTCTGACAGATATATCTGCAATAAGAAGAAATGAGGAACTGCTCTGTTAATTCAATATCGAGCATGTGTATTATCGTAACTTCCACCTTGCCCTCAAACTTACTGGACTATCTCTGACACTCTCCCCTTTCTCAATATCTGTGTCTCCATCACAATACACCCACTGATGTCTACTACAAGCCTAGCGACTCCCACAGTTATCTTCACAACACCTCCTCCCATCCTGCCTCTTGCAAGCATGCCAGCCACCGCCTCTCAATTTTTGCACCTCCACCACATCTTTTCCCAAGATGAGGCTTTACACTCCAATATGTCCTCTTTTTTTCATAATCGTGATTTCACCCCCTGCTGTTATTGATGGATCCCTCTCCTCACTGTCCAGCAATTATACTTGCACTCCCCCCCCCCCCCCCCCCCCCCCCCCAAACTGGATCAAAGGTGGATGCCCCTCGGCATCAACTTTCAGCCCACCAGCCTCTTCATCAACACACCCTTTTCCGGCATTTGCCCCACATTCAACGTGATCCCAAGCAGAATCTTTCCATCCGCACCTTCCCTTCTGCATAGACCACTCCCTCTTCAAATCCTTGCTTCAATCATCCCTTCCCACTCAATCCCACCCCTTTCCCTGGTACTGTCCCTTACAATCACTGGACATGTAACACCTCCACCCATACCTTCCCACCTCAGCTACTGCATTTGCTGCTCCGGATATGGTTTCCTTTACATTGACGAGACCAAACATAGACCACGCAAGCATTTTGCCAAATGTGTGTACTCAGTCTGCCAAGGCCTGCTGAACCTCCCAATTGCCAACCATTTTAACACCCACTCATGTACTGTCCTATCTGTCCCATGTCTCCTCCGTTGTCAGTGAGGCCACAAGTAAACTGAACGAACAGCACCTTATATTCCGCTTACAACCCAATGATATGAACATTGCATTCACCAATTTTAAGTAATAACCATTTTTCTCTCCTCTCATCCCTGACCATCATTACCACAATTTATTTCACTATCCCATCTCCCCCGTTCTCATCCACCATTATCCCACCCTTTGTCTTTATATTTCACTCCTCTTCTCTCCTTATCAGGCCCCCTTTTGTCTCATTTTCTTCTCTAGCTTTTGAACACCTATTTGCTAATAAAACCCCCCTCACCTGTATCCGCCTATCACTTTGTCTTGCTCACACCTCTTGTCTGGGTATCTCACCCAGACTATAATCAGTCTGAAGAAGAATCCCATTTTATTCAGAGATGCTGACTGACCTGTTGAGTTACTCCAGCACTTTGTGTTTCACTCAAGATTCCAGCATCTACATTTCCTTGTGTCTCTAGTCTCATTCCTTTGCTTACAGCAGAAAATAAACATTTTTCGATATATTTATTCCTTCTGAAAGCTACTAGTGAATTTGCTTGCACCATCATTTCACATCATGCTTCGAAGATCATTACAGTTCTCTTTAATGTCATATTAAATATTAAATATTTTATTACATATTATATTAAATAAAAATATTATTTTCATTGTTCCTTAGAATTTAACTTGTTTCATTGTTCCTTAGAATGTAACAGTTCTTTAAATATGCTTCAAAACGATTTAACTTATTCCAAGGGGATATCACGTTTTAATATCATCTTAATTTCATATCATCATAAATAATTCATGCACTTACCTCTATTAGCAGATGGTGTTGGCACGACTGTTGTAGTTGTCGTAGTGGAGCTTGTTAGTAAAGAGGTAATAACCGTGGTATTGGTGGGTTCTGAGGTAGTTGTGGTTGTGATGGATGGTGTCAAGGCAACAGCAGTGGTATTGGTGGGTACTGAGGCAGTTGTAGTGGTGTTGGATGGTGCTGAGGCTGCAGCAGTGGTATTGGTGGGTACTGAGGCAGTTGTAGTGGTGATGGATGGTGCTGAGGTAACAGCAGTGGTATTGGTGGGTACTGAAGTATTTGTGGTTGTCCTTGCTTGTGCCGATGTATTAATAGTGGTATTGGTGGGTACTGATGTAGTTGTAGTGGTGATGGATGGTGCTGAGGCAGCAGCAGGGGTATTGGTGGTTTTTGAAGTTGTTGTGGTGATGTCGGATGGTGCTGAGGCAGCAGCAGGGGTATCGGTGGTTTTTGAAGTTGTTGTGGTGATGGATGGTGCTGAGGTAACAGCAGGGGTATCGGTGGTTTTTGAAGTAGTTGTGGTGGTGATGGATGGTGCTGAGGCAGCAGCAGGGGTATCGGTGGTTTTTGAAGTTGTTGTGGTGATGTCGGATGGTGCTGAGGCAGCAGCAATGGTATTGGTGGTTTTTGAAGTAGTTGTGGTGGTGATGGATGGTGCTGAGGCAGCAGCAGGGGTATCGGTGGTTTTTGAAGTTGTTGTGGTGATGTCGGATGGTGCTGAGGCAGCAGCAATGGTATTGGTGGTTTTTGAAGTAGTTGTGGTGGTGATGGATGGTGCTGAGGCAGCAGCAGGGGTATCGGTGGTTTTTGAAGTTGTTGTGGTGATGTCGGATGGTGCTGAGGCAGCAGCAAAGGTATTGGTGGTTTTTGAAGTAGTTGTGGTGGTGATGGATGGTGCTGAGGCAGCAGCAGTGGTATTGGTGAGTACTAAAGTAGTTGTGGTGATCCTGGCTTGTGCCGATGTATTAATAGCGGTATTGGTGGTTTTTGATGTAGTTACAGTGGTGATGGATGGTGCTGAGGCAGCAGCAGCGGTATTGGTGGTTTTTGAAGTAGTTGTGATGGTCCTTGGTGGTGCAGAGGTAACAGCAGTGGTATTGGTGGGTAATGAGGTCGTTGTGGTGGTCCTTGGTGGTGCAGAGGTAACAGCAGTGGTATTGGTGAGTTTTGAAGTAGTTGTCGAGGTGCTTGATGGAGCCAAGGCAACAGTGGGGGTACTTGTTTGATTCAATGTTCCCTTTGACGGACTTGCTGTTGTATTGGTAGTGGAGGTAATCTCTGAAATGCAATCAACTATGTAATGACTAAAATGCCGAGATATCCAAACAAATTTCAACAGTTAGGAGAGTTAATATCTCAGTTAAGAAAATATATTTGACATTTTGAAGCAAAGTAGATGCATGCAGCAAGGAAGAAGCATGGAAACTTTTCTTTGTCACCCATCAAAAACTGCTCAAATTTGAAAATATTTCCCCATATTTGGGAGTCACCTCCAGATGACAGATCAGAAAAGGGAAACCAGCCATTATTTTACATTCCAAATTAACCTTGGGACGTCGATGGGGAGGTACCTTCAATGGTCCCTCTGGTGAAAGTATATCAACGTTGCCGTGGGAACGGAAGCTCCAGGAGTTTGGCTGTGGTGATGGAGGAGCAGTGATATATTTCCAAGAGAGGATTGTAAAGGTTTGGTTTTGTTTCCATGCACCTGAAGGTTTTATCCTACCTGATGCAGAAATGTAAGAGTTCGATATACTCCCTCTGGACGTGAGAAGTCAGAGAGACTTCCAGTTTCACTCTGAGGATTACACATCTGGTGAGTGCATCCTGTGCAGCAGCTCCTGACTGGCCAAGAGGAAACTGGAGCTGCGGCTGGATGACCCCAGGATTGCCCAACTCAATGAGAGTATCATAAATAAGAGCTATAGTGGTCATACCTAAAGTGCTGTCAGAAGATAATCTGACCACCCAGGAAAGGGAATAGGAAGGGAGTGCAGAAGTCGCATTTGGCCAGTCTAAAGAAAGGTCTCGACTTAAAACGTCACCCATTCCTTCTCGCCAGAGATGCTGCCTGGCCTGCTGAGTTACTCTGGCTTTTTGTGTCTGTCTTTGAGTCCCCTTCAACTATTCTCCTTGATAGCAGGTCTACCCTTTTGGGTACTGTTTGGGGGAGGGTGGTTGTGGGGGGGGGGGGGGGGGGGGGGGTGGGAGAAGAGGGAATGACCATTCAGGGGGAACAGCAGCAACAAGCAAGGTCTGGTGCAACAGATCTGGTCCTGAGGCCCAGCAAGGAAGGGTGAAGGCAGACAGTGCCAAGTGCTAGAGAAGGTATGAATAGGAAGATAGGACAGGTGAATGAGTGGCTGATGATTTGGTGCACAGACCTGGTGTTCAGATATTTAGACCACTGGGATCTCTTCTGATGGTGAGGTGTCCTATACAAAAGGGATAGGTTGCACTTGAACTGGCAAGGGACCAAATCCTTGCAGGGACATTAGCTAGTGCTACCAATGAGGGTTTAAACTAGAAGGGGTTGGGAACAAGAACAGAGGGTCAGCAAATGGAAGGATGTTGCCAGGACTAGAAGGTGTGAGATATAGGGAGAGTTTGAGTAGGATGGGTCTCTATTCCATGGAGTGCAGTAGGATGAGGGGGGATCTTATAGAGGTGTATAAAATCATGAGAGGAATAGATTGGGTCTCTTGCCCAGAGTTGTGGAATCGAGGACCGAGAACATAGGTTCAAGGTGAAAGGGGAAAAGATTTAATAGGAATCCAAGGAGTAACTTTTTCACACAAAGGGTGTTTGGAACAAGCTGCCGGAGGAAGTAGTTGAGACTGGGACTATCCCATCGTTTAAGAGACAATTAGACAGGCACATGGATAGGACATATTTGGATGGATATGGACCAAGTGCAGGCAAGTGGGACTAGTGTAGCTGGGACATTGTTGGCTGCTGTGGGCAAGGTGGGCCGAAGGGCCTGTTTCCACACTGTATCACTAATGACTCTATGACTAATGGGATGGTGTAAATCTCAAAGGTGTTAGTCTCAAAGAATGGACAGGCAGGGAGAGGTTAGGAAATATTGTAAAACTGATGGACTTTATTTCAGTGCAAGGAGCATTGTGAGTAAAGCAGATGAACTTAGTTATAGATAACTTATTTTTGTTTTTGAAGTATAAAGATACTATTTAACACTTTTATTTTCATATATTTTTAATACATTTTTATAATGTCCCTGACTGTTTGTGATTGTTAAAGATGTTCACAGTTATTCATAGCCCGATTGTACAATGGCTGACATCCTTGATAGTTCTCGAGCCGAGGGTTGAGGATTACTGGCTACCCAAGCCACACAGTGAGTGCATCTCTATCAGTGAGGCATCACATCCCATGTTGTGTAGGCCTGTCTAAGTGCAAAGAGCAGGGTGTTTGCTGGTGGAAGACGGACAGAAAATACACTGAAACACACAGTGCTCCTAGTGATTTCAGGGAAGTGAAGGATTTACCTAAATATATTAATTGTATTAATATTTGAAGTTAGAAATATTAGTTAAAACTTAATATTTTAAGTTAGAAGTCAATTGTTAGATATTAATTGTATAAATATTTTGTAGGAAGTTAAATATATTAAGTAAATGTAAGCTACAATACAATATAAACACAAAAAACTGGATTAACTCAGAGGGTCATCTGGATAAAAGGAATAGGTGACGTTTTGGGTCAAGACCCTTCTTCAGACTGCTCAGTTGGAGATCGGTCTCGACACGAAACATCACCTATTCTTTCTCTCCAGACATGCTGTCTGATCTGATGAGTCATTCCAGCTTTTTGTGTCTATATTCGGATTTAACTCAGAAGAAGAGAATAGAAGCTTCTTTACATGAAATGGCTTTCAGGAGGTTTAACCTGTTCCGTGTCACCTCCGAGTATACCCGGGTCAGAGTATACAAGTGAAAGGAAATCTTGGCAGTGAACAGGTTACAATTATTTTTAGGACATATTTACAGCTCAAGATTTGTTACTGTCATAATATGAATGTATTTCTAAGAATACAACGCATGCATAATTTGGGTTTCCACTATACCATTAGAATGACTAGTGTACTAAAGATAAATCATAAGATAAATCTAGGAATGATCTGTAATCTGCCATTAAGCTGTACAAAGCAACATCTGTAGTTTCTTCCTACATGTTAAATTGTATTGTTGGGAAGGTGCAGAAAGAGTCTTACTATGCTTATGTCTTAAGTATGACTTAAGTGCTTGAGTGTCACACGTGAATTGTATCCCAGATAAAAGGTAAGCTCGTAGAAATAAATTAATTTCCAAGATTGCCTTCCCAAAGGACCAAAATGAATCATCAGAGTTAGATCTAGTTCTTGGGGCTAAGGGAATCAAGGGATATTGAGAGAAAGCAGGAACAGGGTACTGATTTTGGATGAGTAGCCATGATCATATTGAATGGCGGTGCTGACTTGAAGGGCCAAATGGCCTACTCCTGCTCCTATTTTCTATGTTTCTATCTAATGTGATTGACATCTGCAGTTCTTTCCTACACTATACATTATAAGCTTCTTCACAAAATTATTATGTAAATATATACCCATTGACAAATATATAGTTATGGCATCCATACCTTCACAGAATGTCCCATTTCCTTTGAATCCAGACCTGCAGGTGCAGTTGAATGAACCAGGTATATTCTGACAGTCAGCCCCAATATGGCAGTTATCCATAAATCTGGTACATTCATCAATGTCGGTGCAGTTTGAACCTTCATATCCACGATTACATTTACATGTATATGAGCCATTCGTATTGATGCACTTAGAATTCAAAACACAATTGTCCTGATCTATCGCACATTCATCAATATCTGCATTTATTTGAAATAAAGACAAAGATGTTACATTTTGCAAAAGAAAAAAGGGACATTATTTAGCAGTTTTGAAATCACAGTTCCTTTTTATCTGCTTTTTTGTCAAACATATCCTTTAGCACGACCTTTACTTTCTGTGACCAAGGTGACGTATATGAACAGAAAGGCAAAACATTAATCATAGTGGATTTGCAACTGGATCATCAGGTGTTAATGGCTTCTGATAAATTTTAATTTGAGAAATGCAAAATTGAGAGGAAATGTGTATCAGGGAAAGAATATATGAGGTGCCAATGAAGAAAAAGGAGTTTGTTGAAATGACTGAGAGAGACTTGAGATGACAAGTCTGAGAATATTTTGAAGACAAGATGAACAACACAGAGCCAGAGGCTATCGACAATAATTAGGTAGCAAATATTACAAAAACATGCAATGGGGAGTGGAGGAAACATGAGAGAATCTGAAACAATGGAGGAGACGTCAAGTGGAAAATAGACAGAGGAGAATTGGAGGTATTTGCAAATTTCAAAACAGTGGACTGGTATAGTAGATAAAATAAATTGTAGAAAGAAAATCTTTGCTAATCCTGATTAAATTGGGTAAACCTTTGCACATGAAGGCCAACTATAGTCTTATCCACCCAACAGCAACCAGAATAGAATGCTTAGATCGACTGAACTTTTATTAATTTGTGGCAATTGGACATTACTGGCATGGCCAGCATATATTGCGGATTATCACATATTGTCCTCAATTAAGTGATAATGAGCTACCTTCTTGGTCTGCTTCTCAGAAGGGTCTCAACGCAAAACATCACGTATTCCTTTTCTCCAGAGATGCTGCCTGATGCACTGAGTTACTCCAGCTCTTTGTGTCTATGTCTGGTGTAAACCAGTATCTGCAGTTCTTTCCCATACTATACTTTATAAGCTTATTTTCAAAAATCTTGTGTAAATGCCCAATGACAAATATATATTTATGGCATCCATACCTTCACAGAATGTCCCATTTCCTTTGAATCCAGACCTGCAGGTGCAGTTGAATGAACCAGGTATATTCTGACAGTCAGCCCTACGATGACAGTTATGCATAAATCTGGTACATTCATCAATGTCGGTGCAGTTTGAACCTTCATATCCACTATTACATGTACATGTATATGAGCCATCTGTATTGAAGCACTTAGAAGTCAAAACACAATTGTCCAGATCTCTTGCGCATTCATCAATATCTGCATTTATTTGAAATAAAGACAAAGATATTACATTTTGCAAAAGAAAAAAAAGAGACAATATTTAACAGTTTTGATATCGCAATTAATATTCATCTTCTTTTTTTGTCATACATATCCTTTAATACAACCTTTCTTTCTGGGGAAAAGGAGACATGTATACAAACAGAAAGGCAAAACGTTAATCAGAGTGGATTTGCAATTGGATCAACAGGTATTAATGGCTTCTGATAAGTGTCAATTTGATAAATACAACATTGAGAGGAAACGCGTATCAAAGAAAGAATGTATGAGGTGACAATGAAGAAAAATGAGTGTTGAAATGACTGTGAGAGACTTGAGACAGCAAATCTTGATCTGCTTCTCAGAAGGTTCTCTACCCAAATCGTCACCAATTCCTTTTCTCCAGAGATGCTGCCTGACCCACTGAGTTACTTTGTGTCTATATTCAGTGTAAACCAGCATCTGCAGTTCCTTCCTACCCAATACAACTGGTAGATTTGCAACAGCCTGTTATTATTGTGCTTCAATTTTACTCCGTGTCAAAGAACTAAATATATATTCCTATTACATTTCAAAATATTTATTTTTGGACCTGTGTAAACTTAACGTAAGAGACATGTGATTGTTGTCATTCTTAAATGACCCCGAATAACTGTGTTAGATAACTTTTTCTTCCAAAGATACATGTTCTTCTAGAGTTGACCCACCTGTACAGTTGAATCCTTCATATCCTGTTCTGCATGTACAGTCAAAAGAGCCATCAGTATTTACACAGATAGAATTATTTCCGGAACACTCAGTAGAGCATTCATTCACATCTAAAATGATAAACAATTGAACACAAGAATAGTTAGCTAAATTATAGAATCACATATACCTGGATTTTGCACTCAGCAGAGAATCAGCAGAGAACTGACCAACGAGTTTACACTGCTTGTTGGTTATTGGAAAATCTGGTCCATTTAGTAAATAATTTGATTTAAATCAGAAGAAGAGAATAGAAGTTTATTTACATGAAATGACTTTCAGGAACTTTAACCTGTTCAGTGTCACCTCCGAGTATACCCGGGTCAGAGTATACGAGTGAAAATAAATCTTGGCAGTGAACAGGTTAAAATTATTTTTAGGGCATATTTACAGCTCAAGATTTGCTATTGTCACAATATGAACGTATTTCTAGGAATGCAACGTATACATAATTTGGGTTTCCACTATACCATTAGAATGACTAGTGTACTAAACAGAAATCACAAGACAGTTCTCGGAATGATCTGTAATCTGCCATTAAATTATACGAACCAGCATCTGTAGTTTCTTCCTATACATTCAATTGTATTATTGGGAAGGTGCAGCAAGATTCTTACCCATTTAATCACGTATGCAGTGCATGACTTAAGTGCTTGAGTGTCACACGTGAATTGTCTCCCAGATAAAAGGTAAATTTGTAGAAATAAATTAATTTCCAAGATTGTCGGCCCAAAGGATCGAAGTGAATCATCAGAGAGAGTTAGATTTAGCTTTTAGGGATAAGGGAATCAAGGGATGTGGGGAGAAAAAGGAACAGGGTACTGAATTTGGATGACCAGCCATGATCATATTGAATGGCGGTGTTGGCTCGAAGGGCCGAATGGCCTACACCTGCACCTATTTTCTATGTTTCTATCTAATGCGATTGACATAACCAATTAAGGGAAGCCATTTATAATTATTTCCTTGCTGCAAAGTATAACAATCAGCTCATGGATTATATTTTAAACGCACAAATAGTTTAATTTAACTTGGGGCAGGAAGTAGCAATACTGCACAAATATTTGCATGAAACAAATGCAATTCAAGATCTGGAACTTCAACCATGTCTTGCTTTATCAATTTAAGTGTGTAGTCAAGTACTCTACAGAATTTCTATAGATGTACGTTCGAGAGCATAATGACGACTGGCTACATCACAGCCTGGTTCTCGAATACCCAGGAACAAAGGAGGCGGCAGAAAGTAATGGATATTGCCCAGGCCATCACGGATACTGACCTCCACATTATCAATGGCATAGACTGAAAGCGCGGCCTCAGAAAGGCAGCTAATATCAGTAAAGACCCACAACATCCTGCCCACATCCTCAACTTGCTGCTACCATAACGGGGTGGGGGGGGGGGGGGGTCCAGGTACAGGAACCAGAGAACTGTCACCTCAAGCTAAGAATTTCATTGTTCTGCTTCCGCACGCACATGGCAATGAATAAATGAATATGAATTAAAAACATATCAGCCAATTATGTACACATACAAGGAATTTGAAATGAAACAGTCTTGAGCATTAGATTGTATCTCAAAAGTTAATGGGAATAGATTCTTCTTAGAATGGTTTGAGAGACTACTGTAGTAAACATTTCACAATATTTTACCAAACTATTCATATTGTTTTAATTATTCTTCATTATTTTTATATATTAAATGGTGATATAAAAAAAAGTACCGTACCAACGCAGAAACTGTCTGGCTTCCCAGTATATCCTTCCTTGCACATACAGGAGTAACCTCCATTTGAATTGATGCATTTTGCATTTTGGGGACAGCTAGATGTATTACGACATTCATCAATGTCTGAAAGAAAAGATTTACATTAACAGCGATTGCAGTTTACGTAACAAATATTAGTGATTAGAAGTAATGAACATGCATAATTGTGTAAGATTAGATTTTATTTTTGCTTGTCATATTTTTACATGGTAATCTTTAACAGAATGCATACTTCCACTGCTGTAATTGGAGAACATTCTGATATATAGTGTTGATTTACAGATGAATGAATTATGGAGTTGTGGGACATTGTAGATGTGGAACTCTGATTTCTCCACGGAGCAAAAGACTTTGGCAGAGACGATGGATCTTGACCTGAAACGTCACCCACTCGCCAGAGATGCTGCCTGTCCCACTGAGTTACTCCAGCATTTTGTGTCCATCTTTGGCGTAAACCAACATCTGCAATTCCTTCCCACATGAGTTCCCATGACCATTCATTGTAGTAAAATAATGATTACGAACAAAATAGTTTTGAGATTTTATTATAAAATACACACTGAGAATTATCAATTTTGTCAGTGTGTTTGATCTGAGGAGCGATTTTTCTGCCTTTGATGATTCATGGAAAAGTTCCCTGCAGTGCATTTGATGAACTACATCTTGAGATGATTAAACAATTAATTACCTTTTCTTCAGTTATATCACAAATCAAATGCATTGGGCTTTGGGCTTTGTTTTGCACCAGTATTGGGGTTATTAATTAGGTTTATTATTATAATGTTATTTATGAGTATTGTGTTTACAGGCCTGTTATACTGCTGCATGTTTCATTGTTCTGTTGTCAGTATATGTGACAACTAAACACTCTTGATTCTTGAAAACTAATTTTAAAACCAGTTGCAACAACAATTGTCAACAAAACCATGTGCAATAATGAATATTTCAAATCGGTTAAACAGTACGTTATTTTTTCTTCTGTTCCTTTGTAAAAGAGGGGGGCATGGTGGCGTAGCAGTAAGCTGCCTTACAGTGTTTTCAGTGCCAGAGACCCGGGTTTGATCCTGACTATGGGTGCTTGTCTGTACAGAGTTTGTGCATTCTTCCCATGACAGCATGGGCTTTCTCCCACACTCCAAAGACGTACAGGGTTTGCAGGTTAATTAGCTTGGTATAAATGTAAATTGTACCTAGTGAGTGTGTGTGTGCGCAATATTGTGCTAGTGTACAGGGATTGCTGGTCGGTGCGGACTTGGTGGGCTGAAGGGCCTGTTTCAATGCTGTATCTCGAAAATAAACAAAACTAAACTCTAAAATGTAATTTTTCTTCAGGTAATAAGCACTGGCAGCTTACCATCACACAAGGAACTGTTTGTTTCATTTATCGCATAACCTTCATTACAGCTGCAGATGTAACCTCCCAACACATTGGTACAGATCTGGTTGCAAGAATCCGTTTCGTTCTGACATTCATCAAAATCTACAATAGCAAGCAACAAGACATCAAAAATCTGTAACAAAATCAATCATTTGTGAGACATCTTTTTCTTAATCCATTTATTCAGGCAGACACATGAACGAGTCACAGCCCGTCCATTCCCTTTTCTCTCCTCTCCCATCGGGCAAAACGTACAGAAGTGTGAAAATACACTCGTTCAGATTCAGGAACAGTTTCTTCCCCCTGTTATCAGGAACTGAATCACCCTACCTCAACCAGAGTGCTGTACTGAACTACTTTTCACCTCATTTGTAGACACTCGGACTATCTTTGATCAGACTTTACTGGCTTTATCTGGAACAAAACGTTATTCCTTTATCATGTATCTGTACACTGTGAACGGCTCGATTGTAATCATGTATTGTCTTTCCGCTGTCTGGTTAGCACGCAAGAAAAGCTTTGCATTGTACCTGTACACTGTAAACTAAACTAATCTAAAATTTCCTGTGCAAACTGATATGATTAGTGGCATGGTGTAATTTAGAATTAAAGGTCTGTAAATTGGTTGAACTAGTAGAGTTTTTGCTTGGTATATAATGCAATTTCAGTTTAAAATGGGTGTTAAAATTATGGTGCATTCTAAGTTACAATTTCCCCTCGAAGGTCACGTAATGTGATGTGTCAATGCACAGAGGATGCTACATGCATGCACTTGCATTCACTGGGCAGCATAATGGTACAGCTTCTGCCTTAATGCCAGAGATTTGGGTTTGAATCTGACGAATGCTCGGGTGCTGTGTGTGGGGAGTTTGCAGGTTATTTCTGTGACCGAGTGGGTTTCTTCCATGTTCTTTTGTTTCCTCCCATGGTTTAAAAATATGCAGGCTTTTAGGTTCATTGGCCCTAAAGTGTCAGGAGTGGATGAGAAAGTGGGTTAAGATAGAAATAGTGTGAATAAGTAATCAATGGTAGGCATGGACTCAGTAGGCCGAGGGCCTGTTTCAATGCTGTGGCTCTAAACTAAACTATACACAGTTGAATACCACTCATTTCAAAACAGACCTTCATAATACTTGAGTGATACTTCACCCTCACTTAAAGGGGACCTTTCCCTCAGGAAATATATATTAAATTGAGTCATGTTAAAGTTTGGTGAGAAGGCTTACTAAATAGTAGGCCTTAAGAGCCCTTGCACCTGCTCCAACTTTCAATAATATCAAATCTGTTCATCTCAGTTGCACTTACACCCAGTGACTGAGCAACCTCAGGCAATTTTAGCAGAATAATACAGTTTATGTTCCTGAAATCTGAGTTTAGAAGTCAACTCTTCTGTTTGGATCTGCAAGATCTTAAGTAGAATAATTGAACTAATATAAATAGCCAAGTACCAGCTCAGATCTATTTTGCTATCCTGCCAACAATAACAGAGCAACATGAAAAATATCAAGTTACTCTCTATTTTTCTGAATATTAGACAATTCTCCCTCATACATTCATACAATGTTATGAGTTTTGTGCAACAATCATGTTGGGAGCATCTTACAGAATACCTTTTGAAGCTCTACAAATGCCACCAACCAATTCCCCCTTCTCCATACTGATAATTACATTCTCAGCCATGATTTAAGTTTATAATTTCATAAGTGATAGGAGCAGAATTAGGCCATTTGGCCCATCAGGTCTACTCCGCCATTCACTCAAGGCTGATCTTTCCCTCCCTCCTAACCCCACTCTCCTGCCTTCTCCCCATATCCCCTGACACCCGTACTAATCAAGGAGCTATCTTTCTCTGCTTTAAAAATATCCATTGACTGGGTTTCCATAGCCATCTGTGGCAAAGAATTCCAGATTCACCATCCTCTGACTAAAGGCATTTTCTTAATAAAACTCAATGCCTCTTTGTATTATGATTTTCAAATTTACAAGTATCTGAATTACAATTTCACAATTTTGCTGACAAATATTCACTTATACATTCAGTAACATTCAGAACATTTCAATTATGAGATTGTTATATCAATGCACCTTTGCAGCACTGATACATTTTCAACATCAAATAGAACTGTTATACACATATTTCCTATTGAAGGATTATTATCTCAAGTATGGCCATGTTGTTTGTATTATTGCATAAACAGAATGAGCAGACAACAATTGACATCTTAATTACCATAACATTTCTCTCCATCTCCTATTAAATTGGTGGGACATGGACCACAGGTATAACCCTCGAGAGGTGCAGGTTGATCTTTGCAGGTGTCGTTTAGGAAACATTGGTTGTCTTGACAGGCATCAAAATCTTCAGTGCAGTAATCACCAATATATGCAGGAGTACAGTTACATGCTGCAACCTAAATTGTCAACAGAAATTATATTGATTGATAAATGATCCAGAGATCTTTCATGTTCTAATTATTACCTTTTTTCACTTGCCAGGGCCACATCCAAATATTGCCACAACGGAATTTTCTACATCAAGACAGCATTTTCTATTTAGTTTTAGAGCTTCCAATAAAAGAATAAACTATTCAGAGCAATAACTGAGTTATTAAGCATGCCTATGATTTAACTTACCACAAACATGGCATTATCTGATTCCATGCTGATAACTGATCTGGAATAATCACAGGTTGAATTGATGCTGCAGTTGCATATTGTCAGTGTCAATCCCAGCTCAGAAGTGACCTTTGAATCATTGGCTTCTATTATGGCAAACACTGGAGTGGAGCTTGTTGGATGCCAAGAAAAGTTCCCATTTTCTATTGGTGTAAAAGACAAAATCCACAAGTCATTTCTAAAATGTTATGCGTTCACATTGTTCTATGTTGATTGAAATTATAAAATGTTAGTTCACTCAACATCAAAAATACTTCATACAATTTAAACTGACAAATTATCTGCAATAACCAAGTGTTTACTGGAGTCCTCATGCTAACTTCATTGTTTTAGTTTTTGAGATACAGTGCAGAAACTGGCCCTTCAGCCCACCGAGTCTCAGCTGACCAGTGATCCCCATACACTAGCACTATCCAACATACTAGGGAAATGTTTACATTTTTAACAAAGCCAATTAACCTACAAACCTGTACATTTTTAGCATGTGGGAGGAAACTGAAGACATCGGTAAAATCCATGCAGGTCTCGGGGAGAATGTACAAGCTCCGCACAGACAGCACCCATAGTCAGCATTGGGCCCAGGTCTCTGGTACTGTAAAGCAGTAGCTCTACTGCTGCGCCCTCATGTTGCCCCTCATAGACATATCAAATACCTTCACATTTACTTTAATACTAGCTGCTAGTGATATTTTCTCTGCATTCACGATGTCCTTTTCATCCCACATAATCCACTCACCAGATGGGTCTCCCCATCTTCAGTTTTCTATATCAGCTAAAAGCTTTCATTGTCCTCGTCCTCCAATACTCAATATCCCTCAACATCCTAGGGTTCCCTGTTATGGTTACCCTTGTTTTTCATCTTTGCAGAAAATCTTTTCACATGTGATGACCCTGAACTCTTGTTATTTCTCCATTGAATGTTTTCCTCTGTATCCAAGTATATGCTCCCACAGCACCTTTACCAGAACCTGTCTTAGAGTCATAGAGTGATACAGTGTCCAACTTCCCCACACCGGCCAACATGTCCCAGCTACACTAGTCCCACCTGCCTGTGTTTGGTCCATATCCCTCCAAACCCGCCCTACCCATGTACCTGTCCAACTGTTTCTTAAACATTGGGATAGTCCCTGCCTCCACTACCTCCTCTGGCAGCTTGTTCCATAGACCCACCACCTTTTGTGTGAAAACGTTACCCCTCAATCGTTCCTATTAAATCTTTTCCCTTTCACCTTGAACCTATGTCCCCAATTCCCCTACTCTGTTGAAGAAACTCTGTGCACCTACTCGATTTATTCCTCTCATGATTTTATACACCTCTATAAGATCACCCCTCATCCTCCTGCTCTCCAAGGAATAGAGACCCAGCCTACTCAAACTCTACCTATAGCTCACACTCTCTAGTCCCGGCAACATTCTCATAAATCCTCTCTTGACAATATCTTTCTTATATCATGGTGCCCAGAACTGAACACAATACTCTCAATGCAGTCACACCAACGTCCTATGCAACATGACCTCCCAACCTCTATACTCAAATTTTAATGGCATTTTTATGAAATTATCTTAATGAAATTGACTTTCTGTGATGGATCAGGAAGTGGGGCATGGCAGCTGGGACATATGAAAGCAGAGGCTGACGACACTTGCTAAGACTTTGGTAGTCGTGGTGTTTGCAGCGACAGCTGCTGGAGTCCCTACAGCCGCTGGGTGTGCATTCAGATCGAGCAAAGTTGCATTGCACAGCAGTGGAAGGAACTGACTGCAACACCAGGGCCAGGCCAATCCCCACATCACCATTTAATGCTGCCAGGAAACCAGCCCTGAACATGGGATTACAAGAAATAGTGTATCTCCTTGGGCGAAGATTAGACTTTTCAGAGACTTGGAAGTTGTAAGATGATGCCAGAACGTGATTATTCCAGATGAAAATATATAATACTGATATATAATGTGATTTGTCTAGATAGCATGCAGAACATGTTTTTCACTGTATATCTGTACATGTGACAATAATAATAAACTAACTATAAACCCCTAAATGTTCATTCTCTTTGCCATCCGCGCACAGAGACCGCAATTTTATCAGGATGCATCACAGCTTGGTTTGGGAATAGCTCCATCCAAGACCGCAAGAGATTGCAGCAAATTGTGGACCATCACACAAACCAGCTTCCCTTCTATTGACCATAAATGTACCATACGCTGCCTCGGCAAGGCCAGCAGCATAATCAAGGATGAGTCGCACCCTGGCCACTCCCTATTCCCCCCCTCTCCCATCGGACATTCATATTACTAAAAGTAAGATCTTGACCGCTTTTGACTCACTGCAATGTGATTTCCGAGGGAAAGCCGCCACTTACGGCTGTCATGTTTGGCCACCTCGCTCAGAGCCCCCCTCTGCCGGACTGGACTGGGGGATTTTTCCCATTGATGAAAAATCAGAGAGATATTAATGTTTAAAATTGTTTTGCCATTTGCTCTATTGCCCCTGCTGGTGGGAGGGAGGAGGGACTATAAAACCCGGAAGTGATGTGCCTCACTCAGTCTCTTCAAGATGGAGGAAGCGAGAGTGTCACATATCTCTGAGCTCTGAATAACACTGAACACATGTCTACTCAACTGTGAGTGCCCTTAATGTGGTTTGAAAATGAAAATATGGTTGCTTTGAAATGCTGCACTGCAAACAAAATGGCTGTTGGTGGTGGTAACTGTTTTGAAAGGCTGCATTGCAAAAAAATGGCTGTTGTTGGTGGTAGTAACTGCTTTGAAAGGCTGCACTGGAAATAAAATGGCTGTTGATGGTGGTGGTAACTGCTTTGAAAGGCTGCACTGCAAAAAAAATGGCTGTTGTTGGTGGTGGTAACTGCTTTGACAGGCTGCACTGCAAAAACAAAAATGGCTGTTGTTGGTGGTGGTAACTGCTTTGAAAGGCTGCACTGCAAAAAAAAATGGCTGTTGTTGGAAACTTGACTTCCTGTTTGCACTGAATATTGATTTTAGATAAAACGCTACCACTTATGGCTGTGATTTTTGGCCATCTTACTCAGTTTCTTGCCACTCATCAGGTGCAGAGGAATCTTCCCATCAATGAAATGTATAAGTGTTATTAGTGTTTATAAAAATGTTGAGAATCTCTCTCCTGTCAATCTTGCCATGAATGCCACGCCCCTTCCAGTTGGAGGGGGAGGGATTATAAAACCCGTAAGTATGGGTGTGGCTCAGTCACTACAAGATGGGGGAGAGAGAGGTCACGACTCTGTCTGAGGTGCGAATCAACTGAACAGTTGATGTTTATGTGGTGTTTTGTGTGGTTTTATAATGGTTTTATCGTGGTTTCACACTACTTGAAATAGTATGAAACTGCATTTTAATGTGGTGGCCTTGCACACTGCTTGAAATGGCATGAAACAGCACTAGCATTTGGTGGCCTTGCACCCTGCTTGAAATGGCATGAAACTGCACTTGAATTTGGTGGCCTTGCACCCTGCTTGAAGTGGCATGAAACTGCACTTGAATTTAGTGGCCTTGCACCCTGCTTGAAATGGCATGAAAGTGCACTTGATTTTAGTGGCCTTGCACCCTGCTTGAAATGGCAAGAAACTGCACTTGAGTTTGGTGCCCCTGCACCCTGCTTGAAGTGGTATGAAACTGCACTTGAATTCGGTGGCCTTGCAGCCTGCTTGGTGGTCGGAAATGGCACTTGAATTCGGTGGCCTTGCACCCTGCTTGAAGTGGACAGAAACTGCACTTGAATTCGGTGGCCTTGCACCCTGCTTGAAGTGGCAGGAAACTGTACCTGAATTTGGTGGCCTTGCACCCTGCTTGAAGTAGTATGAAGCTGCAATTGAATTTGGTGGCCTTGCACCCTGCTTCAAGTGGTAAGAAACTGCACTTGAATTTGGTGGTCTTGCACCCTGCTTCAAGTGGTATGAAACTGCAATTGAATTCGATGGCCTTGCACCCTGCTTGAAGTGGTAAGAAACTGCACTTGAATTTGGTGGCCTTGTACCCTTCTAGAAATGGTAGGAAACTGCATTTGAATTTGGTTGCCTTACACCCTGCTTGAAATGGAATTTCAAGGAATAGCCATGAGTCAACTGCTAGCCCACCAGTCATTAGTGAGTTGCCAGCACATCAGGCTTTAGTGACTGAGCTGCCACCCCAAGAATCCATTTGGCCCACAATGTCCATACTAACCAGTCCCTTCAGCCCACAGTACCCATACTAGTGCTTCAGAAAGCCCCCCCCCATTGGCCACTAATATTGGAATTGGTGGGGACCCAACAGGTCCCACTTAGTCTAGTAATGTATAGAAGTATGAAAACACACACCTCCAGATTCAGGGACAGTTTGTTCCCCGCTGTTTTCAGGAAACTGAATCATCCTACCACAGCTAGAGAGCAATCCTGAACTACTACCTACCTCATTGGTGATCTTCAAACTATCTTTGATCAGCCTTTAGTGACTTGACCTTGCACTAAATGGTATTCCTGCATGTACCTATACACTGTAAATGGCTTGATTGTATTTCCACTGACTGGGTAGCATGCAACAAATCTTTTCAATGTACCTCGGTACATGTGACAATAAACTAAACTGTAATGAAACTGATATGTAGCATCCACAAAATGCAATGAGGTTTCTTGTCTGGACCACTCCAGCAATACATCTCATACCCACATGCTTTACTGTCAAGATTGGAAATACCACCATCTGTAGATCCTCCTCCATGTCACACAATCTTGGCATTACCAATCATTCATCACCACTGGATTCAAATCCTGTAACTCCATACTGAACAGCACTGTGACAATATCTTCAACGGAAAGGAAGCAGTGGTACAAGAATGTAGCTCATTCTCACCTTCATAAAGGCAATTATGGATGGTCCATAAATACTGGTTTGGCCAGTAGAGATCAAAAGTTAACTAAAGAAGGTAACCAATCATCCAAATTAGATCTAATTTCTTTGATTCCAGAAAGAATCATCTTAATTCTCGGGAGAACTACATTAAAAACATGAAAAACCATTGGGACTCCAATACGTTTTGAAGACTTTTAAAATAAATTCTGTACTAAAACATAAATAGAAACATGGAAACCTCAAGCCATCACCGCCATTCAATATGATCATGGCTGATGATATTAAATCAGTATCCCATTCCTGCTTTCTCCCCATATCCCTTTATTCCGCTAGCCCTAAGAGCTATATTTAACTCTTGCTTGAAAACATCCAGTGAATTGGCCTCCACTGCCTTCTGTGGCAGGGAATTCCACAGATTCACAACTCTGGGTATAAAAGATTTTCCTCATCTGTCGTAGGTGGCCTACCCCTTGTTCTTAAACTGTAACACCTGGTTCTGGACTCCTCAACATAGGGAACATTTCCCCTGCATCTATCCTGCCTAATTCCTCAAGAATTTTATATTTCTATAAGATTCGCCCTCATCCTTCTAAATTCCAGTGAATTTAAGCTGCCTTCTTGTTATTGCCACCAAATTGGATAACCTCACATTTATCCATAGATTGCATCTGCCATGCATCTGCCCACTCACCCAACCTATCCAAGTCACCCTGCAGCCTCATAGCAGCCTCCTCGCAGCTTACTGCCACCCAGCTTTGTGTCATCCGCTGTGTCAAATATTAGCTAAGCAGTTGTATTCCTCCACTCTTGAGTTCCCAGTTTTTCTCAAGTATCCGCTTTGCTACTACATACAGATGGTCAAGCACCCGTATTCAAAATATCATCTTCGGTGTCGATTGAATATCAACCTAATACGTAACAAAAGTCACGAATATCCAATCCTTACTTGTCATTGTGATATCTGATGAATTAGTCAAGACTGCAAATGTCACATCATCATTGTTGGCATCAGTAGCAGTAAACAGAATGAAAACTGGTTCATTGAGACGAGTCTGAAGGGATGATTCTCCAGTAATGTTGGGAGGGAAATTATCTGTGAAAAACACACGACTGTTATTCAAAGTCTTCAGTCTTATGTTACCTTCAATGTGCAAACAAATTTAAGGCATTATACTCAAAATCATATGTGGATTTCATTTATGAAAGAAATCAAACCAACTCAGTGTTGGGAACGCAAAAATTCATCAGTGGTTGAAAATACACAATGGTTTGGTGACTCGTAAAGGATCCAGGTGAGATTTGTGGACAGCCACACAATTTATAATTGTGTGCTGTCTGCTCACAGCTGCCAATCGCTTTAAGTGAGCTATTGCTTTTTTTACAAATTAAAGTGTTTGGCATGCAACAGAATTTCCAGCCTGGAAACATTTCATTTGTTTTCCAAGTTCACAGTAACATAGAAATAAAATTGCAATATCATGTTTCGTGCTACTTTTCAGATACTGAATACTCAACTGATTACCTCATTATATTTACTTCCTATCACTTACATTTGCTGCATTAAAATTATTTGTCACAATACAGTGCGGCATAGTGGTGCAGCGGTAGATTTGCTGCCTTGAGGGCCTGTCCCACTTAGGCTATTTTTTAGGTGACTACAAGCAACTAGGCTGTCGCCACATGGTTGCCGGGCTGTCGCCTATGTGGTCATGAGCAGTCTCCTCAGTCGCCCAAAGAGGCGTAGTATCTTTCTGGGGTGGGAGGTTGCACCCTTCACGTGGTCCTCCCTGTTTCGACAAATGCAATCAACCTGGCGAGCACAATCAAATAAGATCAAATAGAACAAGTTGTCCTACAACTTTAGCCTGTGCACACCATATGCAAGAAGAAGGAGCGTCTTTCTGGTCAATGCTGGACTCTCAACATGTTCAAATATTTTTAGCCACAGTGGGTTGACGCCAATGAGCATCGCTGGACTTCTCCGGACGTAGGTGCTGTCGTAGGTTGTCGTCAGGTGATGTCTTTGGTCAATTCCATTGGCGACTACCTACGTCAACCGGCGACAGGTACCGGCGACTAAATTGTCTTCAGTTGTCGCTGACAGGGTCACAGCTTATCGTAGCTTGTTGCGTGTGGACGTAGTTTGACTTCGGTTGTCGTAGGTTGTCGCCTGTGTCGTCGTAGGTAGTCGTAGATGTGATCTTAGATGGACGTCCCAATGGGTTGCTGGATGTCGGTAACTTGCCGTAGCTTGACGTTATTGTAGCTTGTCATAGACATTGTCGTGACGGGGGTTGCAGTCGCCGTTTTTTCGGCGACCTGCTACGAATATGACAATTGCCGGCAGTCCCCTAAAAAATTGCCTAAGTGGGACAGGCCCTTTACAGCGCCAGAGTCCTGGGTTCAATACCGACTACCGGTGCTGCCTGTATGGAGTTTGTATGTTCTCCCTGTGACCGTGTGGGTTTTCTCTGAGATCTTTGGCTTCCTCCCACACTCCTTCCACACTCCAAAGATACACAGGATTGTTGGTTAATTGGCTTGGTATAAATGTAAATTGCCCCATGTATTGTGTTAATGTGTGGGGATCGCTGGTCAGTGCGGACTTTGTGGGCCGAAGGGCCTGTTTCCCTGCTGTATCTCTAAACTCAACTAAACCAAATACCAGGTCAATAGTATTTTCTATATTTTATGCAGTAATAATATGGCAAGTTCAGGCAAGGGACTGAAGGATAGTTAAAATAAATGTCCAGAAGTTTCAGTCTTGATGTGCCACCTGAGTTTTATCCTTGCAGAAACGTCACCAATAAAAGTATCGAATGGAATGGTTTCTGCATGTGTAACAGAAAATAATCTTGCCACCAGTTAAGTATTGAGATCAGTGATGTAATGCATCTATCACTCACTCAGGCACCCAAAATTACACGCATAGAATTTCATTACAGATATTAATTGTTGACAGGATATTATAAAACTGTTTAATGTTAAATTTAATCCTTTCCTTAATCCTGATAAACTCTTTCTGGACCTGTTTGGACATTGAATCCATCCATTTTATTTTATATTTCCAACTTTCAGTGTCAAGAGTGTGGGGGAAATTGAAAGATGCAATTTAAAGGCAACCGTTTGAGTGGTTACACCATCCATGGGACTTTGGCTCAGGAGTCTTCGCTGAGGAGACTATCAGAGACGGCTGGGCATGTGTGAATCTGATGATTTAATTATTGGTTTAGTTGCAGTGGTATTGGCAGGTAAGTTGGTACAATGCTCCTCCTGCAGGTTTATAGGGCCAAATGGGATAGGAGTAGTATTAAGCCATTCGGCACATCAAGCCATTCAATCATGGCTGATCTGTCCCTCCCTCCCAACCACATTCTCCTGCCTTCTCCCCATAACCTCTGGCACCTGAATTAATCAAGAATCTATCGATCTCGGCCTTAAGAATTTCCACTGACGGCCTCCACAACCTTCTGTGGCAAAGAATTCCACAGATTCATCACCCTCTTCTCATGGGTGGAAATTGTTTATAAAACATGGGGGGGGGGAGGGAACATAACGAGAGAGGGCATAGAGGGGGGAGAGAGAGGGTAGAGAGAGAGAGAGAGCACAGAGGAATGATCGCACGTTATAACACGCTGCCCATCCATTCTGACCGCTGCCCCCACCGCCGACCAATTTTGTCCGCTGCCGAACAACCCGGCCCTCCCCAACCCCCTCACATTGCACCCTTCTTCACGACGGCCCTGTGATGTCTCAGCTCCGACAATTCAAGGGACCAACCCGGTAACAACTAAGAGCAGCTCCGGGCTGCCGTGCTCCCTGACTCAAATCAACTCGGCACTGACTGACATATGCTCTGTCTTGCCCTTGCTGCGGGCTGGATAAAACCACATTTAGATGGGGTGGAATTTGTCAAATGTGTTCAGGAAAATTCCTGCAATTTGTCTGGGGCCTCACAGGGAAGAGAGAAATGCTTGATCACGTCTTGGGAAATTGGGAGGGGAAAGTTGAAGAAGTGTTTGTGAATGAGCCTTTTGAGACCAGCGACCTCTGTTCTATTAGGGTTTAAGTTAGTTATGTATTGCGACAGAGAGGGCCCATGAGTTAAAATTCTAAATTGTGTCAAAGCTAACTTTGAAGATATAAGACTGGAACTCGCTCAAGTTGATTGGAGCAGGTTACTTGAAGGAAAAAGAGCGTCAGGAAAGTGGAATGTTTTTAGATGTGTGCTGACAAGAGTCCAGGACATGCATGTTCCTGTTATAGTGTAGGGCAAGGCAAGTGAGCCTAAGGAAGCTTGGATGTTGAAATTGAGGCTCTGCTCAAGCGTAAGAAGGAGGCGTGGAGCAGGTATAAACAGCTGGGGCACGTGTATCCCTGGAGGAGTTCCAGGATCTGAGGTGTAAGTTACAAAAGGAGACGAGGAGGGGAAAAAGGGAAGAGGAGAACACCCTGGCAGATAACATTGAGTATAATCGCAAGGGATTTATGTACAGTACATATAAGAAAAAAGGGTAACCAGAGGGAGAGAATGAGACCCCTAGGGAATCAAAGCGGTCAACTCTGTGTGGAGCCACAGGAGATGGGCAAGGTCATGGAGAAACCATGGAGAAAAACATGAGGAATGAGCAGCAGCAGGCTGTAGATTGGAATGTTCTGTGACCTTTTATAACTTTGTCGACACCAAATGTGCCGAGGTCACTGCTTATGTTACGTCTGCTGCATGAAAAACAAACCTTTTTACTCTACCTAGGTACACGTGACAATACATTATCATTGATTATTCAAGAAGGGCTACAGGAAAAAGCCTAGGATCAGTTAATAGAGCAGTTAAGCTAACATTTGTGATCTGACAGATACTGGAGAGTATTCTAAGGTATAAGATATACATGCATTAAGCTGGACAATGGCAGATTAGGGGATAGTCAGCATGGGTTTGTACATGTGAGGTCGTGTCTTATGAATCTGATTGAGTTTTTTGAAGACATGACCAAAAAGGTTGATAAGGACATTGCTGTTGATATGGATTTCAGCAAAGCATTCCACAAGTTTCCGCATGGTAGGCTGCTCTGGAAGGTTAGATCGCATGTGATGCAAGATAGCTGAATGGATGGAAAAATGGCTTCATGGAAGGAAGGTGATGGTGGATGGTTGCTTTTCAGGCTGGAGGCCTGTGACTAGTGGTATGTTCAGTGCTGGGCCCATTGCTGTTTGTCATCTACATCAATGATTTGGATGAGGGATAAGTTTCCCTCACTACATTGTAAGCAGCCCACAATTTCAACAATTTACCATGCAAAAAAAACCCCATCGAACCTTGCAAGCACTAGTGTATCAAAACAAATCTGCCAGTGAGAATAAATAAAAATCGGAACTAATAATCCATCACCAGCTACAACTTTATGAATAACTGTGCCTATGATAACATTAGCAAAGAAACAATACATACTCATTGTGCTGTTCTGTGCTGCAAACGTATTCACGCTTTGTAATGTTGCTGCTCCAAAGGAAAAATCGTTTGTACTCAAAATATCAAAAATGCAATCATCACTTCCTTGGCACGTTTCATTAGCTTTGTCGATTTTTTCTTTGTCTGTAGTTTGCAAAAGCTCATCATAAAATTTAGGCACAAAACTGTTGTTGTTGTAAGTGTACCAAGTCTCTCCAGCAGTTGTGTTATACGTAAATATACTGCCATTCGCTGTTGTTTTCCCTAGAAAACACAGAGAAATGTAATCAGAATTAAGATATAATTAGGAAATTAATTAAATACTAGACAATCATTTCATTAACCAGAACAATATATTGAAGTACATGAAAACTGTGACTTACATGTAAGGCCAAAGTCAAAGAAAATCTGAGTGTCATTGGGCAATTTAATTCCATCATATTCAAGGTATCGTCCATCAGCAGTTTTAAAGTCATCGGTTTTGTCATCATTCCAGACTCCTAGAAACAAATCCAGGAAAGAATTTTGTAGTTATACCACCTATTCCTATACTTTACTCTGGTTCAAAACTTCTAAAATTACTTTACACTACCAACTAAATTGAGGAGAAAGGAACTGTAAAATGAAAACTGTAACGTCCAGGTTTAGGAAAAGCTTTGTCCCAACAACCATCAGGCTATTTTACTTCGGAGTCACGTGAGTGACTTCGTGAAGACCCCGCCAACACGCATGCGCGGCATATATCGTCACGTGCATTTGCTACCGGGAAGCTGGGGGGTGGGGAGTGCGCTTCCCCACCAGCTCCGTCAAAAGACGGCTCCAGGTAAGTGGAAACTAACCTTGAGCTGGTTCTTCTGTAAGTTTTGTCTTACAGAAGCGATGGAGGAGAAGAGGAAACTATCTAAGAGCCGTGGGTCGCGGCAAACTTCCTCGGGGCTGACTGAAGGATTGGCAACACCTGTTAGACCGGGGAAGAAGGTGCGGAAGTCGGACCCTATGGAGTCGGTAGGGGCCGACTCGCCTCCGTTGTTATCTGGAGGAAAGTCCGCACGGGAGCAGGGGGAAGGAGACCTTGACTTCGTTCCACCGTCACCCAAAGTCAGGGCTGGTGGAAAAAAGGCACAACGGGTGTCTCGCACGGCAAGTACCGCTTCTGTTTTACAGGTCTCTAGGGAGCAGACCTGAGGGAAAGCCGTGCAGAAATCAAGCCCCGCTGCTGCGGTGGGCGTTGATATACCGCAGGGGAAATCTGCGAGGTTCCAGGCTGATGACCGTACTGCTGGAGCAGCATACCCTGCAGGTGCAGGAGGTACCAGTACTGCACCGGAACAGGTTGCCGGAGCGCAGACCGGTGGCAGGAAAATACGGTTAGGCAATCCCGCTGCTGCGGGTAAAGCCAGCCAAGCGCTGTCACAGACCCCTGGGGTTGAGGGTGACGGTGTGCCTGCACGGACCACGGAGCTGGTGTTGGAGACCGGTTCCGACTCATTTCCTCTGCCTGCTCATCAGGTAGAGAGGCTGCTAAGGTTCGAGAGGCATCAGGCTAGCGGGTTGTCCGTGCAGAAGTCGTTCAGCCCCGCAGGTGCGGGTGCTGACGAATACCTGTCAGCGCATCTCGTGCAGGTGCGACCAACTGGCAGAAGACCCAGCAACTCAGCAGGGCCTGGGGAGGTCGACCTGTCATCCGCGTGTAGCAGCGGCGGTCGCATGGCACGAATGGAGCGAATGGTGGAGGTGCTTTATCAGCGGGACCTGGAACGGCAAGAGCGGGAGTCCTTGCGGTCTGGGAGTAAGAGCAGGGTGCCTCTGTCGATCTCACGCTTGTCTATCGCCAGCAGGTGCAGTGAACGGATGGGTGATTTCGAAGATACGGAGATAGAAGACCAGCCCACAGTTCCAGACGCTGAAGAAATGCTGGAGGCCGTTGCGAAGTTTGGGAAACCAACTAGCGTTGGAGAGCCACTATATCCCAAAATAGCGGCTACCATAAATTATTTAACATCTCACCAGCTCCAGGATAATGTTGTTGCCGAAACATTGGAGAAATACAAGGCCCCAGCAAATTGTGTGTCCCTCAATGTGCCAAAGGTCAACATGCCAATTTGGGGGAACATAAATAGCAACACCAGGGCACAGGAGGGCAAGCTCCAGAAAATCCTCAATTTACTGACGTCGGGAATCACGGCATTTGCGAGGAGATTGGATGGAGCAGATGTGTTGGAGGAACAGCAGGACGCATTAGCTCTCCTGTGCAACGCACAGTTTGAGATCAACTGTTTTAGAAAAAGCTCCATTCGGCCCAACTTAAACCCTGGGTTGTGCTGGGTTGTGCCGCACCTCCACCGCACCACCAACAACACAGCTGTTTGGGGAGGACCTGTCTAAACAGGTAAAAGACTTGGATGAAGAGGCCAAAACGGTGGGGCTTATGAAGCCACCTATGATGGGTAGAAGCCTGCCCTATCGAAGGCAGCACCCTTATCCTTCATCCAAACCCAGGTGGCAGTCGGACAGGAACCCAAGAACATATCCGACAAGAACCTACCAACCACCGGCTCCCCAACAGCAGTACCAACATCAGCAACAACAACAACTGTCTTTTTTAGGGCAGGGTCCTCCGAAGCCCGCGTGGAAAATGCGGCAGCAACCAGCATCAGCCCAAAGGCCGCAAAAGCCCCCATTCTCCAGACCCCGGTGGTAACCGTGGAGGTAAGGGGGTTTGATTCTCGCCACAAAGTAGCAGAGGTACCCTCACAGGTTGGCGGACGGTTGCGGTACTTTGCGGGTGCTTGGGGAAAAGTCACTGCAGACGTATTTATTCTACAAAGTATTCAGGGTTATGTAATAGAGTTTATTAACGACAAACTTCCCCCTACGCAGCATGCGCCTCATCGCAAGTTTGCGCTTTCTCAAAAAGAGATGGAGGTAGGACATGCAGAAATTTTACGATTAGGAACAAAAGGGGTGATAGAAAGAACGACACATGAGCCAGTTGAGTTTGTGTCCAACATCTTTACGAGACCTAAAAAAGATGGTGGATGTCGTTTCATCATTGACCTAACCCAGTTGAATACTTTTGTACAATACACCCATTTTAAAATTACGTTTTAGACGTTTTTAGACATTTGAAACAGCTAAACAGTTAGTTAGCAGAGGGTGCTTTATGGCCTGCATTGATTTGAAAGATGCATACTATACAGTTCCTATCGCAACGTATCACAGGAAGTTTTTGAAATTTGTCTGGAAGGATCAGTTATGGCAATATAAAGCGTTACTCAATGGGATTACGACAGCACCTCGGCTGTTTACAAAAATTGTTAAACCTATTTTGGAATACCTCAGGAGAAAAAATCATATCGTCATGGCGTATCTGGACGATATATTGATCATAGGAGAAACGTTAGAATTGGCACAGCTGGCAGTTGCAGCTACTATATCTATATTTGAAGAATTGGGATTTGTCATCCATTCAGCCAAATCAAAGTTTAATCCCTCACAGGTTATGGATTATTTCGGATTCACTATTAACACGAATCAGATGATTGTCACTGTCCCAGCTGGGAAAGTTGCTGATATTCAAGAAACTTGTAACAGCTTTGCTTGCGCTGCAGTACTCACTATTCGACAAGCTGCTAAGGTAATTGGGAAGATTGTAGCTACATTTCCTGCTACACAGTTTGGGCCACTACATTATCAAAATTTACAAAGAGCAAAAATTTCAGCGTTAAAATCAAATGCTGGACATTTTGACAGACCCATGCAGCTGCCGATAAAGGCAAACATTGAGTTACAATGGTGGACCAACAATATTAGTGACTGTTATAAACCCATCATGGTCTCAAACCCATCAGTTGTGGTACAAACAGATGCAAGTGCCCAAGGATGGGGAGTGACTGATACTGTGTCCAGTTGTGGGGGCAGATGGGATGCTGATGAATTCACGCTTTTACAATCACAAGGGATAAAGTATTTGGAGATGCTAGGTTTTTGCCATGGGCTACGGGCATATTGCACAAATTTAAGTCATGTTCATGTCCATCTTCAAATAGATAATGCCACGGTGGTAGTGTACATAAATTATATGGGTGGTATCAGGTCAATATCTTGTGATGATTTAGTCAACACTATTTGGCACTGGTGTATTGAAAGAAATATTTGGATATCAGCAACCTATCTTCCAGGGAAGCTCAATACAGTGGCGGACACCAGGTCATGAGTATTTAATGATAACATCAAGTGGATGTTGAATCCAAAAATATTTGCTGAAATAATAGCTAAATTTGGTACACCAGATATTGACCTTTTTACGTCTAGGTTGAACCATCGGATACCAACATATGTGTCTTGGGAACCAGACCCTGGGGCAGTAGCAATGGATGCATTTTCTCTCCATTGGGGGAAATGGTTCTGCTACGCATTTCCCCCATTCTGCCTCATCAGCCGGGTATTGCACAAAATCAAATTAGATTCTGCTTCAGGTATACTGATTATACCCGACTGGCCTACGCAACCATGGTACCCGGTGGTCCTCCAGATGGTCAAAAGCCCATGGGTGCAAATTGCTAAATGCACAAATTTGGTTACGAACCCCGTTACTGGGGAAATTCACCCGTGCCATCAACACTTAAACCTGTTGGCTTGCAGGTTCTAAGAAGACCGCTTCTGGAGGCTGGGATCTCCTCTAGGGCCATGGACCTCATCGTTGCGTTTCAACGAGCAGGCAGTATCTCACACAAATCAGGAAATGGGAGGCATACTGCGCAAGACCTTCTACAACTTATAACTCTGCTACAATCCCTGACGTTCTGGAATTCCTGGCGGGCCTTCATTATGATGAGGGTCTCAGCTACAGTGCCATCAATAGCGCCAGGAGTGCGCTGTCCTCATACCTCAACATAGGTGTGGGGTCTAATCAACTGGTGTCAAAATTCATGAGGGGAGTGTTCAATACCAATCCCCCACGACCCAGGTATAACATCACATGGGATGTAGGGGTGGTGTTGACCCTATTAAGAAACTGGTCTCCCATGAAAGAGTTACCACTTAACAAGCTCACCCTCAAAGTGGTAATGTTGATGGCACTGACAAAGGCTCAGCGGGTGCAGACCCTGCAGAAACTGCGACTTGACAAAATGGTCTCAACTCCGTAAACAGTAACCTTCATTGTCGAAGGGTTACTTAAGCAGCACAGGCCAGGTGCGCTAGGGCTGCAATTGGAATTCTGGACGTATCCCACAGACGCCACCCTCTGCGTAGTCGCCCATCTTCACTACTATATCCAAAATACCAGTATCATTAGGAAGATGGAACAAGGGCTCTTTATCAGCCATAAGAAGCCTCATCACCGGGTGACTGGTTCAGCAATCGCAAGGTGGCTCAGGGAAGTATTGGATGCAGCTGGGATAGATACTAATGTGTTTAAATCTCATTCTACCAGGGCTGCATCCACTTCAGCGGGCCATGGAGGTGCCCATGGATCATGTCCTCGCTACCGCGGGATGGGCCAGTGAATCCACATTTCAAAGGTTCGACAACAAACCGGTGGCCAAACCCGGAATGTTTGCGGAAGCTGTGCTGGGAGCTGCTCCGTAAATTTGTTTCTCCCCGAGTTAGGGGTCTTATTATTTGTGTTATTAAACATTCATTTATTTTTCAGCCTGTCCAGTCTGGAATGTATTAATAAACTTCCTCCATCTGAATTACGGCAGTGTGGCAGCATGGACGTGGTCCAGGGCTAATCACAGAGCTTTGAAATCTTCACGAAGTCACTCACGTGACTCCGAAGTAAAATAGTAAGATTAAACAAGAACTTACCAGTTTGAAGTTTGATCTTTATTTTATGAGGTGTTGCGATGAGGGATTTCGTGCCCTCCACTCCCAACCCTCTATCATAAGTTCAACTGTACAGTCAAGTTTTAATCTTACTATCTTCGTTTTGTGATCTGTGATTCCACACTGCTGCTTTGAAGAATGCCGCGCATGCGTGTTGGCGGGATCTTCACGAAATCCCTCATCGCAACTCCTCATAAAATAAAGATCAAACTTCAAACTGGTAAGTTCTTGTTTAATCTTACTATTAAACACTGCAACCTCCAAATAAGCTCTGAACTAAGAATTGGGGGCATTGGTTTTGTTGTTTTGCACACTTATTGTTTGTTAGCATTTATGTGTGCGTTGAGGGACCAGGCCACCCGTGTGACAGGGACCCAATGGGTCCCACTTAATCTAATATGACAATAAAACACTTGAACACAGGAAATGGGAATTTAGAAGCAGTCAAAATTAGGCTAAACTCTTAGCAGAGACATGAGAAACAGTTTGCTGCAGGTCAAACCTTTCAAGACCTAATTTCAAAGAACTATATAGCCATTGTGTTTGATTGTAGTTATTTTTCTAATGGGAGCAATGTGTGGTAATTTGAACAGGGTCCTCTAACCCTAAATGTGATCCAAGCCAGATAATTTCATTTTGTTACTTAGGTGAAAACATAATCGAGGGAACTGCACCAGTACATCGAGCGTGTTTCTGGACTGAATAATGGCACCAAAGATGGCGGCACCCACGTTCTAATACAATATATGCAAAATAAATGTCACTGTGCAGTTGCATATGTGACAAACAAAACACTGTTGAACCATTGGAACATATGCTCAATGTTAGCAAGCTGGAGTTCCAGACATTGTGCTGTATCAGATAAAGGAAAAGTTTCCAACAGACAGGAGACTTACCTTGTCACAAGATTAAATAAAAAAGGATTATGAGGTAGATTTTAACAATTTGATTACTTTGTTAATATTCATGGTTGTCATTTTTATTCTTTAAAACAAAATGTTGTTCCTTAATATGGTGATGTTACTCACCCAAGAGTCCCTCTGTCTTATTTTTGAAAGCATTATCCATTGAAGTAGTGAAAGTCAAAGCTCCCATTTTTCCTGAAACTGTGAGAGATATTCCACCCTCAAAATTGGCAACTGTCTCGTTGTTGGTTGTCCTCTGCACAGTTACTTGATTTATATAGGTAGAATTTTCTGTTAAAAAAAAAAAAAATTCTTAAGCTATATTACATAGAAATCATAGACAATAGGTGCAGGAGTAGGCCATTCGGCTCTTCAAGCTGGCACCGCCATTCAATATCATCATGGCTGATCATCCAAGATCAGTACCCCATTCTTGCATTCTCCCCATATCCCTTGATTCCGTTAGCCCCAAGAGCTACCGTATATCTCCTGAGTACATATTGACCGACTCTGGAAAATAAATATTAATTGAATTAATTTAACAACAGGACTTCTTAAGGAACAATGACAATATCAAAACCCACTTAAATTTAAACATATGAAAGAGAAAAAAATGTCAACTAATATTGTGTTGCGACATTATGATCAAGCTCGACTGCAGGTCCTTGTCAGCCCTGCAGATTGCAGCACCACTGAAGGGCATTTGCTGGAGACCTGCTGAGTCAGTCAGGCCTGAAGACATTTCTAGTTTGTGTGCCGATGTTCACGGTCACATCCACCAACATGTCTGTGTCTGACTACTGTCTGCTGCTGGTAGGCTATCACCTACTGAAAGACCAGAATCCTGCAGGGATATATTGAACCTGAACGCAAATCTAAAGAGCAGAACTGCAGAAATTGGGTAATGGGTGGAAACTGACAAACATTTCAGCGGAGAGCAGAACGAGAGGACACAGAGGACCCATCAATGGCACGGGGTTGGGGGGACCACAATCACTAAAAAACTAGGATATCTCAGAAGCCCCTCTATGGAAAACCTCATCTTGGGAACAGATGTGGTGGGATTGAGCAGCGGGCTGGGACATCCCAGTGAGCAGGCCCGACTCAACGCTGCGGTCAGACGATGGGGAGAACTCATCTCACGGACACCGTGGCTGAGCGGTGCAGAGCGAGTGATCAAGAGGCGGTGGTCGGGTTGGAGCCCTGCTGTGGAGTTGGGCCGGGGACGTGTTGGAGACCCTGTTGACGAGTTCGGGGCAGAACGTTGAGTTTGGGTCAGGGTTTCAAACAGAGTTGGGCCGGGGGGCCTCAAGGTCATGGACAGACCGAGGTCGGGCCCAGGTGGAGGGGATCTGTCGCCAAGACAAAGGGGGACCCGGCATGGGGGGGGGGATTGAGGATGGGGGGGACAGACAAAGAAGGGATGAGTACTTTGTGTAACTTTGTTGGTGCCTTTATGGCAACTCTTTTGTGTACTTTGTACGGAAAAACAAGGAATTTCACTGCACTTATTATCATCATCATCATCATTATCATCAAAGTGAGCAGAGTACCTGACTAAATCCTTGTTTCCTTCAGTGCCAGGTTGAATTACCTAAAGGTACAGGTTTCCGAGAAATCAGGGTGTGCACCAAGATGTGGGTGCATCATGTGGCTGTGGAGAAGCAGGAACTGGAATTATGGCAACAGAATTCCCTATGGAACAGGGAATGAACCTGGTCAACAGGTTTGATGTGGCCTTGCGATGGCTGATGTGACCCATAGCCAATGCCTGTACTAAAGCATCTTCTTGATCTATATTCCAGTTTAGCCAAAGAGCAAAAATGTGCTGCGTCTATAAGGAAAGGAGAGGAAAAATGTGTCTGTGGCCCTCACAGAGAAACCAGGGATCTTTGCTGCAGGAGGTCATTAGAATATTTGAAACGAGGAAGAAACGTGAAAGAGATTTTGATCTGTCCAACCAGTGGATCCTTTGATAGGGTGATACGCATTTGATTCCGAAACCGAACCTCTATTGTATACATTTCTGCTAAATATCTGTTCAGAATTATTTCATCATTATATTAGCTATTTTAATGTTATGGTGCAATAGGAATTAATTAAGGCAAGGACTATTCATTCCGACCTGTTACATTTACAATATTCCCATCGACCAGAAGAGTTAGTTCATCTTCATTCTCAAGATTCCACTGAACCTGTAAAAATAAAATTATTTCATTACCTGTATCTGGAAAAAAATGTGCCAATTATTTGCAAACATAATTGTATCATAATATCATAAGTGATGGGAGCAGAATTTGGCCATTTGGCCCATCAAGTCTACTCCGCCATTCAATCATGGCTAATCTATCTCTCCCAACCCCATTCTCCTGCCTTCTCCCCATAACCTCTGACGCCTGCATTAATCAAGAATCTATCTTTCTCTGACTTAAATATATCCATTTACTTGGCAAAGAATTCCACCCTTTGACTAAAGAAATTCCTCCTCATCTCCTTCCTGAAAGAACGTCCTTTAATTCTGAGTCTATGACCTCCAGTCCTAGACTCTTCCACTATTGGAAACATCCTCTCCACATCCACTCTATCCAAGCCTGTCACTATTCTGCACATTTCAGTGAGGTCCCCCCTTATTCATTTAAACTCCAGCGAGGACAGGCCCAATGCCGTCAAATGCTCATCATATGTTAACAAACTCATGCCTGGGATCATTCTGGTAAACCTCTTAATTAAATTCTCTTAATTCTTTAAAAAAAAGTGCTCTTGAAAATGTTGAAGAAAAAGCTTAATATAACATTCTCTGCTCATTCGGAATAGATATTCTGAGCACACACTGATGTCTTGACTTTAACCTAGTCACCTGGGTGAAATTAGTTTGTGTTGAGGCGAGGGTGGTGAATGATTTAATGGAATGTGGGGAAGAGGGGGGAGAGGGATTACTGCAACAGATATTCCCCTTCACTTTACTTCATGGTGTTTTTTACTTCATGGTGTTGAATTAATAGGAAATGTTTATTTAGTTGTGTAACCATCCTAAGAAAGGTTATTGCCAACCGTATGAAAAAGCATTCTCCGCACTGCAAGCGATCTATGACATTCCAGCTGCCAAGGAATAGGTGCCTGAACTAAAATGTTACTTCACAGATGGCAAGATATTTATTAGAATAATGCAGAATACTATGAACCAATATAACTAGTACTAATCACCTTTGTTCCACTGGGTCCTTGTGCTGCCAGTGCTACAAAGTTTGTAGCCTCTGATGTTCTATTTTCTCCAGCTCTGAGGGTTCGACCATGTAAACTGAATGTAACCGTATTATTTTCATCTTTCACATTTAATATAACAAATTCACCCAGACCATTAAATGTGTATTTTGTTCCATCCAGGGTCACCACATGAGGATCTCCGAATAAGAAACCTGGTAAATGTAACAAAAAAGTAACTTTAAAGTCTATTATTAAAATTAAGATGAAGCCATTTGTTGTATTTAAATAGCATCAGTAAGCAATTAAATTGGAGCGGCTCCATATTCTGTTAATTTTGCACTGATTTTGAAATTGTTGGTTTTGGAAATAGCTGAAGTGCTAGCAGCACTCTGTCAAGAGCACCTTGCAAAAAATATGTTAAACAACATTGTTTGATTTCTTTTCAATTAGGGTTTAGGTGGCAGCATCATAATTTTCTCTCAACATCTGCAGTTCTTCATTCACATTGTTTTGTCACTGAATGTCTGTTGTAAATAGTAGTTGCAGTTTAGTTTAGTTTTGAGATATAGCATGGAAACAGCCCCTTCAGCCCAACAGGTCTGCGCCAACCAGCAATCCCCGCACATTGACACTATCCTACACACTATTGGGGCACTTTACAGGTGTAGGAAAGAACTGCAGATGCTGGTTTAAATCGATGGAAGACACAATATGCTGGAGTTACTCAGCAGGACAGGCAGCATCACTGGAGAGAAGGAATGGGTCTGAAGAAGGGTCTCAATCTGAAACGTTACCCATTCCTTCTCTCCAGAGATGCTGCCTGTCCCGCTGCGTTACTCCAGCATTTTGTGTCTACCAGGGACAATTTTTACATTTACCAAGGGTTACACAAAAAGCTGGAGAAACTCAGCGGGTGCAGCAGCATCTAAAGAGCGAAGGAGATAGGCGACGTTTCGGGTCGAGACCCTTCTTCAGACCATTTACCAAGCTTGTTAACCTACAAACCTCTACGTCTTTGGAGTGTGGGAGGAAACTGAAGATCTCGGAGAAAACCCACGCAGGTCATGGGGAGAACATACAAACTCTGTACAAACAAGCACCCGAAGTCAGGATCGAACCCGAGTGTCTGGCACTGCATTCACTGTAAGGCAGCAACTCTACCGCTGCGCCATTATGCTTCCCTATCAACAACGATGTGTTGAATACTTATTTTTCAATATTCTCCATAGCTGCGTTGTCAGGTAGAGGATATGTTGTGCTCATTAGGTCATATGCTCATCAGTGAGAGGAGCAGAATTAGGCCATTCGGCCCATCAAGTCTACTCTGCCATTCAATCATGGATGAACTATCTCTCCTTTCTAACCCCGTTCTCCTGCCTTCCCCCTATAACCCTGGACACCTGTACTAATCAAGAATCACTGCCTTAAAAATATCCACTGACTTGCCCTCCACAGCCATCTGTGGCAAAGGATTCCACGGATTTGTGACTAAAGAAATTCCTCCTCATCTCCTTCCTAAATGTTGGAATTATTATTGTTACCAACACCTTGTAGTAAATGAGTAAAAAATAAAAATGGCCGCAGCCCATGCAAACACGTGGTTGTTGGTCTCACAATGATGTATCCGCATTCCATTCCAAAACAGGATACTCTCAGCCATCAAAAATCCATGAGGAACGGGCTCGCAGTTTCATGAAGATGCCAGCTGCATGAGAAATGCTCAAAATATGCAAAAAAAAGCCTATTTTATGCATAAATTACAGTGACCTATAGTGGAATCCAGTGAGATTACATCATAAACTTTAAAATAAATTCCTGAACTTGATGTCATCTGCTTATCATTTAAATAACAATCGGCCATGCTGCAATTCTATATTTAAAGTCTAAACGGTATTAATATAAAATTCAGCAAAAATAAACCAAATTGATAAATATTCTCACCACCACATGAGATGCCAGATCATCAAAGAGGATGCTGCTGCTTATTAGACTAAAACTGCATTTCCCTTATTGATGTAAATAAAATAAATATGCTTTTTAAGGTCATAAGGTCATAGGGAACAGGAGTACAATTAGGCCATTCGGCCCAATCTACTCTGCCATTCAATCATGGCTGATCTATCTCTCCCTCCTACTCCCATTCTCATGCCTTCTCCCCATAACCACTGACACCTGTACTAATCAAGAATCTATCTCTGCCTTAAATATATCGAATTGCAAATTTTCACACTTATTTTGTATAACACTTTCCATAAAATACACCATTTGAGCTTATTGTCATTAAAAACAAATCAATCTAATGTAGGCCATGCATGGACTTTTATTCGTAGCTTGGTTTTGATTAGGCTATTACTTAATCCCAAGAGGGCAGTGGAACGTATTCACTGTATTCTGGACACTCCAATGGTATTGAGCTGAAGTGGAAAGCTGAGGAGATTTAGACTTGTTAGAAATTGTTGTTAGTTGCAAGAGAATTTTGATTGCATAAATACCAGATAAATTGGAATGTCCTCTACTACTCAAGATGGGGATTCATTAAAGAATGCAGTTTTACATGCATCTATACTATGACTAAAACTCTCATCTTGACCACTTCCGGTCTGCATTGTAAATAAATTTGCACAAAAATGCTACCCTATATCACTAGGATTTTTTTGCCACCTTACTCACTATTCACCTCTGCTCCAAATCACCAAGTTTTTCTCCGATCAGTGAAATATGAGAAAAGTTACGAAGGTTTTAAAAATCATGAGATCAGCAGATTGGTCTTGTCGCCTTTCTGTCACCATGAAGGTAACTCCTTCCGGCTTCCGCTGGAGAATACTGTGTGGAGTCGGGAAAGCCACTGTGTCGATTCGGGAGGTGCTGTGTGGTGCCGCTCAGCCGATGGCCGCTGAGTGGAGTTCCTGCCCCCCACACACACCCCACACACCCCTTCCCCCTCCCCTTCCACCCTCACCCTTCCCCCTCCTCCACACACACCCCCTCCCCACCACACATCCACACCCCCTCTTTAAATGCCCCCATTTCACCCCCATTCCACACCCCCCCACACCACTCCACCCCTCCCCCCACACCACCCCTCCCACATACCACACTACCCCTCCCCCAACACCCCTTCCCCCTCCACACCACCCCCTCCCCCACATCACCCCCTCCCCCAAACCTCTCCCCCCCACACCTCCCCCCTCCTCCACACCACCCCCTCTCCCACACCATGGTGGAATATTGCATTGGGGAATGCGTTGCGTTGGGGGACCAGGCCTCCCGTGTGACTGGGACCCAACGAGTCCCACTTAGTCTAGTATCTATTTAAAATCAAGTTGAACACTTGCTGATCTCTGTAAAAATAATGATTGAGAAATAAAAAATGACCAAATATTGATGGTTGATCTGTTCACTTGCTGTGACTCCAGAATTACAAATTCAGAGGGCCAAACATCACCCCCCCCCGGATGAATTCCACGGAAGAAGGGTCTAAACCCAAAACAACACCCATTCCTTCCATCCAGAGATGCTGCCTGTCCCGCTGAATTACTCCAGCATTTTACATCTAACCGATTTAAACCAGCATCTGCAGTTCTTTCCCACACAATTTATACATATACCTTAAATGAAATACAGTACCTATCCGTGGAGGTCTGTATCCAAAGCAATAGTCGCTAGGTCTCGCCAGCCGGTACAGTAAACAGAAAAAAAAATCATCAGAGTCTCTGCAGCAGTCATGGTATGGATCAACTTCCATTTCTATAGTTTAACAGTGAAAAATGATTAATGATAGAAAGCATTCATATTAACATGAAACATGTTCTACACCACTTGGAAAAATGTTGATCAAATATATTTCCAATATTAGTTATAGAGTCATAGTGATATAGTGTGGAAACAGGCCCTCCAGCCCAACCTGCCCACACGGGCCAACATGCCCCAGCTACAACGCCTGCCCGCGTTTGCACCATATCCCTCCAGACCTGTCCTATCCATGTACCTGTCTAACTGTTTATTAAATGTTGGGATAGTCCCAGCCTCAACTATCTCTTCTGGCAGCTTGTTCCATACACCCTGCACCTTTTGTGTAAAAAGGTTACACCTCAGATTCCTATTAAATCCTTTCTCCTTCACCTTAAACATATGTCCTCTGTTTCTTGATTCTCCTACACTGGGCAAGAGCCACTGTGCACCAACCCGGTCTATTCCTCTCACACTTTTAGGAGATCACCCCTCATCCTACCGTGCTCAAAGGAGTCCCAGCCTACTCAACCTCTCCCTATGGTTCAGACCCTCGAGTCCTAGCAACATCCTTGTAAAGTTCTGGTAACAAAGGAGAATTTTCCTTAAATACATACAAAAAGGTGGAGTAACTCCGTGCGTCAGACAGCATCTCTGGAGAAAAGGAATAGATGACATTTCTGAAGAAGTCTCGACCTGAAACTGCACCAATTCCTTTCCTCCAGAGATGCTGTCTGTCCTGCTGAATTAGTCCAGCTTTGTATGTTTATCTTTGGTTTAAACAAACATATGCAGTTCCTTCCTACAGAATTTTCTTTAAAATTGTTGCCTTCTCCTAAAGAAGAGAACCCCAATAAAAATACTGGAGTCAGTTTTGCATCTGCAGATAATTAGAGCCACTCTCAGATCCCGAACCCCACATAACTATTATGATACTTCCTTTGATTGTCTCCATCCCTTCAGGTTTTACATCAGACAGCCATGAGTAATTACAGTAAATACTGATTGATTAAAAAATCATCAAGATTCTACCCTGACTGGGACAAAAGAACATGGATCTTTATTTAAAACATCTGAAAAAAAGAGGTCGGTGAATTGAAAAGAGCCAAGGAAAATAAAATGTTATTACGACCAAACAAGATTTATACCGATTCATTTGTAAGAAACGTCAGTTGTTTGACCTGGACTGTTTGCTAGTTCTCTTTCCATTGATATTGACCGGCCTACTGAGTGTTTCCAAAATTCTTGGTTTTGGTTTCCTGGGAATTAACCTTGTAAACCTACGCTGCACTCCCTCAATAGCAAGAATGTCCTTCCTCATATTAGGGGACCAAAACTGCACACAATACTTCAGGTGTGGTCTCACTGGGGCCATGTACAACTGCAGAAGGACCTCTTTGCTCCTATACTCAACTCCTCTTGTCATTCACTTTCTTCATTGTCTGCTATACCCGCATGCTTACTTTCATTGACTGATGAACAAGGTCACCCAGATCCCGTTGTACTTCCCCTTTTCCCAACTTGACACCATCTAGATAATAATCTGCCTTCCTGTTTTTGCTACCAGTGGTTAACCTCACATTTATCCACATTAAAGTGCATCTGCCATGCATCTGCACACTCACCCAAACTGTCCAAGTCACCCTGCATTCTCATAGCATCCTCCTCAGTTTAGACTGCCACCCAGCTTTGCCTCATATACAAAGTTGCTGATGTTACTTTGAATCCCTTCATCTAAATCATTGATGCATATTGTAAATAGCTGTGGTCCCAACACCGAGCCTTGCGGTAACCCACTAGTCATTGCCTGCCATTCTGAAAGGGACCACTAATCCCTACTCTTTGGTTCCTGTCTGCCAACCAATTTTCTATCCATGTCAGCACTCTACACCCAATACCATGTGCCCTAATTTTGCTCACTAATCTCCTATGTGGGACCTCATCAAAGGAGGGGAAGGGGGACGGGGGATGGGGAAGGGGGAAGGGGGATAGGGAAGGGGGAAGGAGGAGGGAAGGAGGGGGGAAGGTCGGGGGGGTGAATGAGGGGGGGAGGGAGAAGAATGGGGGGGATGAGGAGGGGGAAGGGGGGAAGATGAGGGGGGAGGGGGAAGGGGGAAGGGGAAGGGGGGAAGGGGGAAGGAGGGGAAGGGAGGGGGGGTGGAGAAGGGAGGGAGAGGGGGGGAGGGGGGGAAGGGGGGAGAGGGCGAATGAGCCAATGGAAATGACCTGGGAAGGGAGGGTGAGGGGGTGGGGGAAATGAAGGGGGGGGAATGAGTGGGGGGGGAGGGGGGGGGATGAGGGGGGGATGAGGGGGGAAAGGGGGGGGAAGGGGGGGAAGGGGGGGAAGGAGGGGGAAGGGGGGGATGAGGGGGGATGAGGGGGGGAGGATTAAGGGGGGGAGGAGTAAGGGGGGGAAGGTGGGGGAAGGGGGAAAGGGGGGGAGGGGAGGGGGAGGGGGGAAGGGGGGTAAGAGGGGGAATGAGCCAATGGAAATTACCTGTCAGCAATGGCGATTAACAAAACCTACCAACGACTACCTCGACTACCCATAACTACATGGTGACCCCACTACAACTGCACCTACGAGATTATCAATTTTCTCCATGGCAATCAAGTTCTGGTCGCAGAAAACTTTTCAACATGTTGAAACATTTACGGTGACCATACTGTGGCCGCGACTAGTTCCCAGAATGCGTGAACTCCTCGCGACCATGAAGGTGACTTACCAGAGACCATCAGCAAGTATGTGGCGACCACGTGGCAAGCGCAGAGTCTCCCTGCACTCGCCTAAAAAGTCGCCTTAGTGGGACAGGCCCTTTAAAGTGCATAAACTAGATGCAGAAAACTCAGTTACATCTGTTTTTCTTACCTTTGTAGGTAGTTTGCAGCCTTGGTAAAACGTTGTTGATATAATTATTCCTTCTGAAAAGATAATATGGGAATCCTCTCCAGAGCCAAGCAAATGGATTGTAGCTAGTCCATGGTGTTGGAAGGAATCGTTCATTTTGACCGTAGATTAGACCTCCACTTCTTGAATAGTAACATCTCACTCCTGAACCCAACCTGCTTGGAAATCGGCTTTGGAATGTGATAAATCTCTCTAAGAAAGAAATTAGCACATTTGATTTGCATGAGATGTTCTATCTGCTCACCTGTCTTGCCTTACAGTATACATTAATTCATCTTCAAAATATCTGTTGCAAGTGACTGCTCTCACATAGAACATAGATCAGTGTAGCACGAAGAGGTCCTTCAGCCAATGCTGTATATGCCAAACATAAAGCCACATTAAACACATCTCTGCCAGCATGTAACTGATCCAGGCAGCTCTTGGAAACTTTAACTTGTCCATCAAGTCATTCTAAACTTAATTTGCAATAGTCTGTGTTCCTCAATGTTTCTAAGTCAACGTGAAAGACATTCAGACAGCTACTTCGATAGGAGAGGTTTGCAGGGCTATGGGCCAGCTGCTGGAAAGTGGAAATAGCTGAATTACACCACTTGGTCGGCATGGATGAGTAGGGCCGAAGGGCTGTGTGATCAATTCCCTGATCAGTCTGAAGAAGGGTCTCGACCTGAAACGTCACCCAATCCTTCTATTGTTGCCTGTCCTGCTGGGGTACTCCAGCATTTTGTGTCCATGTAAACCAGCATCTTCCTACACACTCTGTGCTGTACTGTTGGATTCTATTCAATGCAGTATCTGCAGTCTTCAGTGCAGACACAATGGTGCTGTACACATCTCTAATAAACATCTGTGTCACAAGGCTGGAAAACAAAATAATGTCCTTTAACTCTTATAGGTGCTGGTATGCAGTAACGGCAACTCCCGTCACAAAAATGCACTCGCTGCCTGTGAGCATTGGAGATGAGTTTCAACTGTCGAAAGGGAATCGGATAGATAGTTAAAGGGAGGAAATGTGCAGAGGAATTGTAAAGAGGAATTGCTGGATATCCCTTTCAAAAAGCTGGCATTTTGTTGTGTACCTTCTATTGTTCTATCTGCTGCTATACTTGTGTTGGACTGATATCTATTGATTCACAGTCTTATGTTCCTTTACATTGCTTGGCAACAATTTGTCCGGATGGGTTCAAAGCAAATGACGTGAATGTTAATTTGAAATAAGAATAACATAATAATCAATTTATTGAGCATGAAGGCTCAAATGAATACTATTAAATGCTGGAACATTCAGAAAGTGCACAAACCTAAAATATTGCAAGATTTTGGATGTTTTCTGCTATTCAGCATTTCTGCTAATATTTCTGATTACAAATATACTAAATAATAAAATGAATGATTACCTTGAGGTCTTTTCACTTCAAATCCAAAAGCATTGATAACGTTTCCAAATACAAAGGAATTATCAAATAAAGCTTGCCAAAATGAACAGGGACAAGGTGAATTGAAGAAGCTCCAATATGGGAAGGGTTCGTGTATATACCAATCAATACATTTTTGTCTTGGGTTTCTGGTATGGATATCATTTTTTTCCAAACGATAGGCTATGCGTCCATTTTTATCTAAGAAAAGAGTAAGATTGCAAAAATTAAAGGAAAACAAAAGCCATGTGATTTTGGGACATTTGGGTTGTTATTTGAGATTTAGCTTGAGCATCAGCTTATCTGATGTTTAAAGATACAGCATGGTAGCAGGCCCTTCAGCCCACTGAGTCCACACTGACCATCGATCACCTACCACATGAGTTCTATGTTATCCCACTTTTGCATCCTCTACCTACACACTAAGGGCAATTTACAGAAGCCAATTAACCTACAAACCTGCATGTCTTTGGGATGTGGGAGGAAACCGGAGAACCCAGAGGAAACCCATGCAGTCACTGAGAGAACATACAAACTCCACACAGGCAGCACCCAAGGTCAGGATTGAGCCCGGGTCTCTGGTTAAAGGTCTTAACACACCAAATTATGATGGCAATATCATTCAGTGTTCTTAATGTGTATAAGATTCAATCACTGGAGAAACACTGGACAAACAGTGATAAGATCACTGGACAAACACAATGCAGAGAGTTTGGCAAACATTTATCAGGGTCAAGTCCACGTAATTAATTGAATAATATTTTCAATAATTTTTCACTTTTGGAAATAATTAGCAATTACAAAGAATTACTTGGTCTCTTGCCAAATATCCCTTCAGGACCTATTCAGCCAAAGAAATGCTTCAGAGGGATGGTCACTTCTAGAATGCAGGAAACACAGCAACCAATTTGCATATAAGCAGTTCCCATAAATAGTAATATGACTAGAATATTGTCCCATGATTTTATAAACCTGTATAATGTCATCCCTCAACCTACTTCACTCCATGGCAAACAGTCCCTGCCCAAACAGTTTCTCCTAATTACTCAGATCCTCCAGTTCTGGCAGAAAAGATGCACAAGGATGTTGCCAGAACGAGAGGGGCTGAGCTATAGGGAGAGGGTAGGCGGGCTGGGTTTTTATTCTTTGGAGTGCAGGAGTATGAGGGGTGATCTTATAATGGTGTATAAGACCGTGTGGGAAATAAATAGAGTAGACGCACTGAATATTTTACCCTGAGTAAGGGAATCAAGTACCAGAGGCCAGAGGTTTAATGTGAGAAGGGAAAGATTTAATAGGAACCCGAGGGGCAACTTGGGTATGGTGGATATATGGAGAGGGCCATTTAGAGGAGGAGGTAGTTGGGGCCAGTACTACAACAACATTTAAAATACATTTGGACAGGTACATGGATAGGAAAGATTTAGAGGGATATGGGCCAAACATGGGCAGGTATGGCGAGTGTAGATGGGGTATCTTGGCCCGCATGGACAAGTTGGGGTGAAGGGCCTATTTCCATTCTGTATGACTGTGACACATTGACTCTAAGATGCAAGAGAGTATAATTGAAGAATAACATTGATCTCATTAACGAGCAAATTCTAGTGGACATTTTACACAGTGAAAATAGTTGTTGGAAGGGAGATTCATAGATACAATCAAATTATTATTGCAAGCATTGTCCACTAAAACCAAATTGTATTATATCCTGAACATCTTTAAATAATTGACAAATTTACAAATGTACATTGCAGTAAACTCTCGTTAAAATGGACCATGGAGAGGTGGGGGGGGGGGGGAGGGGGGGGGGAGGGAGGGAGGGTTGGTATCCATTATTGCCAATTGTCTGTTACCAAGTCAGGTATTATCATTGCATGCAGTTGAAACAATTAAATTGGTGCAGACCAGCGAGCCCGTCTTCACCGGCTGCCATGGCTGTTATAGTAGCAATGTTACAGAATTTTAAGATTTTAAAAATCAAGCCTGCAATTTTCCCAGTAGATAAAGCAGAAAAAGAATTTTAATTTGACACCTAATTCACTTTCATATCTTCAGTATTAAAAAAGTTATGGCCATTTTCATATTCAGAAATTAGCATCTTTTTCCCTATTGTTTTTCCATTGACTTAACTCAAAAGCTGTGATCGAGGACAGTCAAAAGCCTTAAACTTTCTTAAAAATTAAGAGAACTGAATGAAAAATTCAGTTATTATAAATTGAAGCATTCTAAAACAAATATGAAACAATCTTACTTGGATGACCTGAAATTAAAGCATATAATTAGATAGTTACCTAATTGTAGCTAATTACAAAATTCAATTACTACATCTAAACATCTATCCATTTCTTAAGAAAAGGTTAACATTTTTAAATAGCCTGTGTCCAAATAATATTCACACAAGAATTCACAATATAACATGATTTTTAAATCTCATTGTCATGAATTTAGAGGCCAAATGGATGGAATTTAATGTTTAATTCCCGTAAATTAATGGCGATTTTAATCATCTTGCGAGTGGGATTTTGTGGAATGCAATCGTTTGGAACTTTACATTTGCGATAAATTTAAAACCATATCAGCAGGAAAAATACTGCTGGTTCGTATATTTACATAATCACCTTTTCGTGACGTGAAATTTTGATTAAAGGCATCCTAAGAAGCATATTTATATGTAAAATAAACGGCTTTCTTTTACCTGTCCCGTACGTGAAATCCGTCCCCGTTGTCGGCGTTGACGGCTTTAGAAGATGCTTTTTAATTTACTCCTGCTATTAAATTATCCAGTGCAGTTTTTAATAAAATTAATAAAACCGATGTCGGAGCGATTATTCTTCAGCAGCTAAAGAGCCTGACAAAACTCAATTTGAATATGCTGGAGAAAATATTCTGAAGGTAAGTTTTGTAACACACCTAGTTATTGCAGCTCATGTTGTAGCCCTTGGAACAGCGCTCTCGTCAGTACGCTGCCGACAACAGGACAAGCTCGGTCACCGTGGGGCCTCTCCCTCCCCTCTCACCTGCTGCCGCTTCCAAGGTGGGGTATGTTGGCAACTCCAGGGAAGAAGGAGGAGGTGGTATGGAGTGGGGGTGGGGGGAAGTGGCCGAGTGGACAGAGAGATGGGAGGAGGGGCCCAAGACACTGCTAACAGCAAGAAGCAGCTGGTGAGAAGGGACGGAGCTCCACAGCACTCTGTTGGGTGTGGCAGCCACGCTGGAAACCCTGTCCCTCGAGGCTACAATGTGCGCCGCAACCACAAGTGCTGTGTCACTGGACTATGAGGTGGGTGAAGAAGAGTTTGCTGGTGCACCTTGCGAATCAGGAGTGATCGGAAGCCGGGGCTCTAAGCGGCCATGGAGACCAAAGAATATAGAGCGGAGCTCTAAATCTTTGATGTAGACGGTATAAGCCGGGGTGGCACTGGCAGGTCCGTGTACTATATCCCTCGAGTACGCGGGAACTACGCTTGAGCATGAAGGAGGGTTTACAAAGACCTCGTAGGACCTCGTATCGACCATGCTGCGAGTATGAGTCGAGGGCAAACTCCTCTGACCTTGCAGATTAGGTCGCTGCAGTGGACAGCACCTTAACTGCTGGGAAGAAACTGTCCCTGAATCTGGAGGTGTGCATTTTCACACTTCTATATATTTTGCCTGATGGTAGAGGGGAGACGAGGGAGTGGCCAGGTTGTGACGTCTTTGATTATGTTGCTGGCCTTGCCGAGGCAGTGTGAGGTATAAATGGAGTCAATGCAAGGGAGGCTGGTTTGTGTGATGGTCTGGGCTGCGTCTACAATTTTGTGTCAGTGGATCTTCTTGCATTTTACTTTTATGATGAATATGACTTACTTGTTTTATGGCCAGGATATTGATCTGGACGATAGATTTGTTCAACTGATGCACCAGATCTGGTGTTCGGGCCATTAAAAAATAAGGATGTTGTTTCACTGTAACCAGAAACAAATGCAATGGTATCAATTTGCAAGGCAATGACTGTTGGCCAAGCAGAAAAGTTGAAGAAACAATTGTTCCACAGAATGAATTAACATTTCTAACAATGGAACATTCCAGACAAATTATCACGGTATAACTTTTAAATATATATCAGAATGTTTGTCAGAAATGTGATTATTTTAGTTTAAATTCTGATCTCAACTGCTCTCCCAATGCACAATTGCCAGGGAAGTCATTCATCTAGCGTTACGAATGAATTCTAGAAAAAAATGGGATTGAAGAATAATTACAAGAACAACTAGCTGGAGTTGAGATCTTATTTCTTATAAATAGAACCTGCTGCAAATAAAATAATGGCCAAGATTTTGCAATCTCTGGTGAATTGCCAAAGCTCACCATTGACTTTTGATGAAAACAACATTTTTGTTAAAAGGGAGGAACTGCAAATGCTGGTTTAAATCAAAAGTAGACACAAAATGCTGGAGTAACTCAGCGGGACAGGCAGCATCTCTGGAGAGAAGGAATGGGTGACGTTTTGGGTCAAGACCCTTCTTCAGACAGACAGATCAGTCTGAAGAAGGCTCTCGACCCGAAACTTCACCCGTTTCTCCTCTCTGGTGATGCTGTTGGTCCCGCTGAGTTACTCCAGCATTTTGTGTCTACCATTATCTTTTGTAAATTGCTGGGAGAGATTTTTCTATGGCCATCTTGACATTGCAGATGTAAAAATGTCATCCTCTCTACCCTCCCCCCCCCACCCTCTGTACATCCCTCTCTACCCTCTCCCTCTCCAGGGATTAAAGGAGGGTGAAGAGGAGGAGGAGGGAGTGCTGGGGGATGAGGAGGAATGAGCCATGCCTGAGTAGTTGGGAGCTATGCGTTAGTGGTGGAATATTGCGTTGGGGAATGGGGTGCGTTGAGGGAACGGGTGAGTGGTGGAATATTGCATTGTGGTAGCAATGTACAGGTCTAGTAATTTATTAAAACCACGAGAAACCTTCCTAAAGTAGTAAGATGTAATTTAAATGCTGTTATCTGGGTCTCTTACAGCCAATCTCTTCCATTAAAATCAATGGGTAAAAACCTCCTACAGTTCCTCAGATCTGATGTAGATTCTTTATTGAATTACTTTCATAGGTTCTTGATTAGGAAGGGTTTCAGAGGTTATATGGAAAAGGCAGGAGAATGGGGTGTAATAGAGAAAGATAGATTGAATGGCGGGGTAGATTTGATGTGCCGAATGGCCTAATTCTGCTCCTATCACTTATGCCCCTGTCCCACTTAGGAAGCCTGAATGGAAATCTCTGGTGACCTTGCGCCCCACCCAAGGATTCCATGAGTCAGCAGAGGTTTTGTTCACTTGCCTGGAAAGCCTCCACGAGCTGCATCTACTGACCAAAGATCCGACAGGACACACACACACACCCTCAAACACACACAGAGTGGGGGACAGGGACAGCAGAGGAGCGCTGTCTGCATGATGAAGAGGAAAGTAAACGGCTGCCATGGAGCACGGTAAGTCCTTTAGAAAGTGCGGGAGGGAGGGAGAGAAAGGGAAAGAAGGACAGAGAGAGAAGGTAAGAGAAGGGGAGGGGGAGGGGGAGAGAGAAGGGGGAGAGAATGGGGGGGGGGGGAAGAAGGAGTGTAGACAGTTTTAAGAAGTTTAATAAAGTTAGCGGACATTTTACCTTCTGGCAGATCTTCTATGTCCTGAAAACCAAAGATCCTATAGGATCTTTGCTGAAAACTCTAATGAGCCAATCAAAATGGCCGGTCTGCGAAGGAGATTGCCTTTGACTACCTGTAAGTAAATAGCAACCCCACTCCACTGGCTTTGACCAAACAACAACCTATTTTTAGTCGAGGCCAGTTTTGAATTTGTTGAAATAATCACAGGAACATAGAAGCCTCAACTATGTGGAAACCACTTTCGACCATTAGGGAGAGTGACCAAAACCTCCGGGAACCTCACGGAAACCTTCGGTGGGGTGCAAGGTTACCAGAGGTTTCCGTTCAGGTTTCCTAAGTGGGACAGCGGCTTTTTGAACTCATGAACTTATAAGTATCGGACATTTAGCCTAAGTTGCGATGGCCCTGAAGATTCTATGTTCAACATCTGAGCTCAGTTTGCAGCATTGGTTTATGTCTCTGATTGCAGAATCAATACAAACACGTGAAGATGCTGAAGATTCCCCAATTAGAAAACAAAATTGTGGCTCACTGATTATGTCTCCATCATTGATATTCAAAATTCATAGCAATATTAATCTGAAGAAGGGTCTTGACCAAAAATGTCACATTACATTTCTCCAGAGATGCTGACAGACCAGCTGAGTTATTCCAGCTTTTTGTGTCCATCTTCGATGTAAACCAGCATCTGCAGTTCCTTCCTGAACTAGCAACTTGTGACTCAGTAATCCCTATTACAATACACACGTCCCGATTGTGTTCTTGTACCTGTAAAATCCCATCAAAGCATTAGGTTGTCCTCTCGGTCTTGCTAAATATCTCCAGTTCATTCCACCATCTTTGAATTGAATTAAGCAGAAGGAGAATATTCCATCAGTTACTAAAGTTGCTTGGTACGTATTGGTCTGAAAAAGAGAAAAAGTCAGCCGTGTCATTTCATTAATGTAGAGGTAAGGTGTCGGTGGGCCAATTCATGTTGGAAGAGAAGGAATGGGTGACGTTTTGGGTCAAGACCCTTCTTCGGACAGACAGATCAGTCTGGAGAAGGGTCTCGACACAAAACTTCATCCGTTTCTCCTCTCCAGTGATGCTGTCGGTCCCCCTGAGTTTCTCCAGAATTTTGTGTCTACCATTATCTTTTGTAAATTGCTGGGAGAGATTTTTCTATGACCATCTTGACATTGCAGATGTCCACTGCCCAGAAACACTTTCCATGGTTCCAGCACATCTACACTTGTGTGGAACCAAATACTGAATCATCAGTTCACAAACTCTAGCAGAATGGACTGCAGACAGTATAGTGCAGAGGCCCCACCCCTGCTATGTATTAGCAAGCTTAGACAGCTGGCAGTGCCAAGATGGATGGGTGGAGGTGGTAAGGAGATTTTGGATCTTTGAACATTTTCTAGTTTTGTTTAGTTTACTTTAGTGATACAGTGCTGAAACAGGCTCTTCGGCCCACTGAGTCCGCACCTACAGTGATCCCCGCACACTAACATTATCCTACACACATGAGGGACAATTTAGATTAATACCAAGCCAATTAACCTACAGACCTGTATGTCTTTGGAGTGTGGGAGGAAGCCAAAGGTCTCGGAGAAAACCCACGCAGGTCACGGGGAGAACATACAAATTCTGTACAGACAGCACCCGTAGTCAGGATCAAACCTGGGTCTCTGGCGCTGTAAGGCAGCAACTCTACCGCTGTAGCACCATGCCATCAAATTGATCGATTTTAAGATCTTCAAAAGATATCTAAAACTATTATTATTGTTTTTTTGCTGGTAATATTTTAACAATTGTTAAGTTACAGACATAAATATATTAACAATATTAAATTAAAGAAAAACAGTTAAAGATAGTTTTGTTCTCCTTTACATCCAAATCCACACATGTAAGATCATAAATGAAACCAGTAATTCTCAGACCCAGAACATGACAGTACTCAGAATCTATGAAAGGATCACCAATTATAACACAGGGGATGTCAGCAGGACTGACCTCCATGGTTTGCCATGTGGCTGGGAGCCTCAAACAGATGATGGTCTCACAATAACGTATGGACTTTCAGGACTGACATGAGCAGAAACCTTTGCACCCACAGGATAGTGAAACTTTGAAATGTTCTATCCAAGGGCACGGTAGTGTCTTGGTTATTTAATATATTTAAAGCAGAAAGTGATAGATTTTAGGATATTAAAATAATTAAGAGATATGGGATTGAGTGAGAGAAGTGACACTCAAGTGAATATCGATCTTCATAAAGAGCACAGAAAGCATGAGGGAGTGGACACAAAAAGCTGGAATAACTCAGCAGGTCAGACAGCATCTCTGGAGAAAAGGAATAGGTGATATTTTGTGTCAAAACCCTTCTTCAGACAACCTGAAATGTCACCTATTCCTTTTCTCCAGAGATGCTGTCCTGCTCGCTGAGTTACTCCAGTTTTTGTTTCTATCGTCAATTTAAACTAGCATCTGCAGCTCCTTCCTACATAGGTATGAGGAGGTATATGGCCTACTCCTGCTGTCATTTCTCATGTTCGAGTGTTTGCTGAACAGTGCTGTTTATTATCGTTACGTACCAAGATGCTGTGAATAAACTTGGTTTTGTGTTCTGTCCAAGCAAGTTAGACCACACACTAGCAACAGGTGGCGCAAAAGAGTAAACAGAGTGCAGAATATAATGTTGCAGGTACATGGAAAGTGCAGATAAATATGTACAAATGCCGCAACAAGTTAGACTGTAAAACTGGGCTCTGAGCAGGTCTCCTACCTTATGGTATATCTGAACCTGTTGAAGTTTGTTTAAATTCAGCCAGAAATGGGAATGTAATTAATAAATACATACCCCTTGAGCATGATCATTGGTATATCCAGTGAACGGAAGTATATTTTCCCAGGTGATCCTCAGTGCCCATGTAGGTTCAAAGCTCTGGATGTTAAGTTCTGATCCGTAAAGTTCATTGACTACTGTCTTAAGTTTTGCCTGAAAATTCTGACTGTGAATATCTTTCCTGACTTGAAAATTAAATGCCTAAAACATAATTGAAAATATGCTGTGGTTAGTTTACTTCTGCCATGTACATATACTGAAGTATTTTGTGAATCATGTAAAGTTGCTAACTGCAAGCAAATTATTATGAGCAACAATTTATATGTGGCAGGGCAGAAATTATTTCAAACATAGAAGAGTCGAAATGTATGTTTTGGTGTAGCATTATATCTACAATAATGTAGGCAGATTGAGCTATCCTTCTGAAATCCTGTCCTGAAATTCAGAAGTGAAGTTCAAGAAACAAGTATTACTCTATACAGGTGTTACTCTATGGATTGCTTAGCTGGTTAGTTCAGTAGCCTTCTATCCTTAAGTGCTTGTTTAGACACTTCTTAAACGCTATGAGCATCTCTGCCTCTACCACTCAGGTACTTCACACTCTCTGGTTGAAAGGTACCCTAAATCTATTTTCCCTTATCCTAAATCGATGCCCGAAATTGTCATTCACATCTGTTTCTGAAGACTGAAAAGTTTCTGGAGTCAGCCCTGCCTATACCCCTTATAATGTTATATACCTTTAGTTATATATATCTTATAATGTTATATATAGTTAGAAGGATGAGAGGGGATCTTATAGAAACATATAACATTCTTTAGAGATGGGACAAGCGAGATGCAGGAAAAATGGTCCCGATGTTGGGGGAGTTCAGAACCAGGGGTCACCGTGTAAGAATAAGGGGAAGGCCATTTAGAACTGAGATGAGGAAAAACGTTTTCACCCAGAGAGTTGTGAATCTGTGGAATTCTCTGCCACAGAAGGCAATGGAGGCAAATTCACTCGATGTTTTAAAGAGAGAGTTAGATATAGCTCTTAGGCCTAATGAAATCAAGGGATATGGGGAGAAAGCAGGAACGGGTACTGATTTTGGATGATCAACCATGATCATATTGAATGGCGGTGCTGACTCGAAGGAGTGAATGGCCTACTCCTGCACCTATTTTCTATGTTTCTACCTCATTCATGTCTCCTCTTAACCTCCTTCACTCAAAGTAAAATAGACCCAGTCTCTCCAGTTTCTTCTCAGCTAAACCATTCCATCCTAGGCAACATCCTGATGAATCTGCGCTGCACCCTCTATTGTACTATCGCACCCTTCCTATAGAGTGCTGACCAGTACCATGCAGTACTCCAGATGGGGTCTGACCAACATATTGTAACATTGGAGCATTGCTTCCTGCCCTTTTAGTCAATGCCTCAACTATGATTTCTTGCTCCAATCCCTTTCCCAAAAAAATGCCTTGTACCTTGATTCTCACCGTGCTGGTCATGTTTTTTTGGGGATTCGATTTTCCTCTCTGCACTCATATGTCTGTAGAGCTCCTCCTCTTCCCACACACATGTGCACATAGTCATAGAGTGATACAGTGTGGAGTCTGGCCCTTTGGCTCAACTTGCCCACACCGGCCAACATGTCCCAGCTACACGTCCAATCTGCCCGCGTTTGGTCCATATCCCTCCAAACCTGTCCTGTCCATGTACCTGTCTAACTGTTTATTAAATGTTGGGATAGTCCCAGTCCAACTACCACCTCTGACAGCTTGTTCCGAGGATTCCTCTTTACCCCTCAGATTCCTATTAAATCTTCTCTCCTTCACCTTAAACCTTTGTTCTCTGGTCCTCGATTCACCTACTCTGGGCAAGAGACTCTGTGCATTTACCTGATCTATTCCTCTCATTTCTCCCCTCTCTTTACCATCATACCATGCACCATCTAACCCCTTCTGTCCCTAAATGATCTCCAACAACACTATAATATTGCTGGACTGTGCCAATGTTGATCTTTATTAGTCCAACCCAAGCTCAGGTTGAAAGTGAACTTTGATGCAAAATAATGAATTTTCCAATCCCTTTAGAGTGCAACTTGATTTCCCAGAAAGGGTTGTTGTCATGTTGAAAGCTTAAATAAGTTTTATAACATAATCGACATTCATATATCTTCAAATTGTTAAAAAAACAATTCCCGGTGAAAGGTGCAGTGTGATCTTCCTTACCTGATAGTGCATACATCCTGTTCCTCTTCTCATGTCAGCATCATCCCAGAATACAGCAATCATTGATGGGGTGTTAGGCAAAAACCGATTGAATTCATTGAATGGATATGAATATATCAATTGTACATAATAATTCTTGCGTTGAAATACAATCAGCCCGTTATCTGAAAACTATACAAAGACAGTTTGTTACACACTTTTGCTTCAGACGGATGAGGAGGAAAATCATTGTTTATGTTCTCTTGAGAATCATCAGTAATACTGTTGCCATGAATAAAGACAGGGAAAGTTTAGATTTCTCGAGCTAGGCAGCTAATTCCCCTCAAGTGACTTAGTCACAGATTTTGCCAGCACAGGAAAGGGCAGCCTTGCAAAGCCCACCAGTCTATTGTAACACCGGAAAATTGAACCCCGCAACATCACTGAAGGCCAAATGCAGTTTTTACTTCTGAAGAGTCTGAAGAAGGGTCTCGACCCGAAACGTCACCCATTCCTTCTCTCCAGAGATGCTGCCTGTCCCGCTGAGTTACTCTGGCATTCTGTGTCTATCTGTATCTTTTACTTGATGGCCTGCATGAGAGGAGACTGGAAATTTTCTATCAGGTCAATTGATTGATGTGATTGATTAAAACAGGATGATGGCCAAAATAACATCCTGTTACTTACTTGTTGACCACAATTGGAATTAAATCATTATATTTTTGTTTATCCTTGGCAATTACAGTTTTGCTGAGAATCCATCATTATGCTGTAATTATAAGTTCCATAGAAAATAGAACAGAACAACACAGAAACAACACAGGAACAACACAGGAACAACACAGGAACAACACAGGAACAACACAGGAACAACACAGGAACAACACAGGAACAGCACAGGAACAGGCCCTTTGGCCCACAATGTGTGTGCCAAACATGATGCCAAGTCCAACTCTTATCTGCCTGCAGATAATCCATTTTCCTCTATTCCCTTCATATGTATGTGCCTATTCAAAGGTCTGCTAAATGCCACTATGGTATCTGCCTCTACCACCATTGTCCACAGAGCGTTCTAGACACTCGCCACCCTTCTTTCCCTTACCCCACACATCTCCTTTAACATGTGCCCCTCTCACGATAAAGCGCACGATATGACCTCTAGTGTTTGACAGTTCCATCCTGGGGACAAAGTTCTGACTGTCTAACCTTTCTATGCCTCTCACCATTTTATGTACTTCTATCAGGTTTCGCCTAAATCGCCATCATTCCCGACAAAACTATCTGCCCAACCGCTCCTCTTAATCCAAGCATCATTCCCATAAAACTCCTCTGTACCAGTCCAAAGCCTCCATCTCCTTCCTGTAATTTGTGAAACCAGAATATAATATTCCAACTGCGGCCTAACTGAAGTCCTATAAAACTGCATCATAATTCCCTGATGTTTATACCCAATTCCCCGCACCAATGAAGGCAACCATACCATATGTCTTCCTTACCACTCTGTCTACTTTTGTCGCTGCTTTTAGGGAGTTATGGACTTGGACCCCAAGATCCTTCTGTACATCAATGCTATTAAGGGTCTTGAAATTAATTCTATGTTTTCCCCTTACATTTGATGTCACAACATCCAACACCTCAGGACTAGCTTGGATTAAGGTTCATCCACCCATTTCTGTAGCTCCACGGATAGAGCTGAGGTTCAATTTCTGTCCCACCCAAAACGATCTCAAAGTAACATCAAAATTTAAACCTGTTGGTGTTGTATTAGAATTATGTAAGAAGGACAAAATGACACCAAATATATTTTGCGGATCATTGCAAAGCGATGTACCATCAAACTTTAAATTAGTCTCCAATTGGATTACAATCTTAGCATAAGCATGGGGACAACATCTACCTTCTCGCTATTTTGTCCTCTATTATCCTGGTCAGTAATTGGACTGATGCTTTTAAAACAAGGTAAAATGGGGAAACCGAGTTACAATCCACTTCCCTTTTTCTCTCCTTTCAATCAAACTACCTGTCCTTTTCTAGACATTCATCAGCAAACCTGAACCCAGGTGTGAATCATTAGGGAAGTTTAAGGGAATGGTGAAATTTATGTGAAGATTTCAATACAACAGATTGGGGAAACCCTTTTCCAATGGTGTAACCAAAGTACAGAACAGTTGCCTAAACATCAAGGAAGCGAATGAGGAAAATTATGTTTATGCATCACCACTTTCATTTAAGATGCTGAAAACATTTTCAATATTAGCTCTAAAAGATGTCATAGATTTAAAATTGGAAAGGAGAACTTTGTAGGGATCGACAGAAAGTAAAATCATTCATATTGCCTGTAGACTCAGGAAAGGTCAAGTGGTCTTTCTCTGTGCTATATGATAATCTGACAAGTCATACAGCAGGGGTCAGCAAATGGTTAGGAAGGAACTACAGATGCTGGTTTGCATCGAAGATAGACACAAAATGCTAGAGTAACTCAGCGGGACAGGCAGCATTTCTAGAGATGGGTCTCGACCCCAATCGTCACCCATTCCTTCTATCCAGTGATGATGCCTGTCCCGCTGAGTTACTCCGGCATTTTGTGTCTATCTTCAGCAAATGGTTGAATCTTTTACCCAAATTTAGCATTCTACAAGCAAGTAACCCTTTGAAAAGCTAATAAATGGTGCTTCGGACTGGAAAATCTCTGTTGCCTATAGTAAGGTTTTCTGATTCCCATGCTTTGTTCTAATCATACCTATATCCTTGTGTTGTGCATATGAATCTGTGCATAAAATAAATAGATGCATTGAGGTGAGTTTTAAATAAGCATTAGACCAGGAGTGAACCAGTTGGGCCTGTCCCCAAGGCAATATTCTACCACTGACACACAGCCCCCACCTGCCCAGGCGCGGCTGAGGGGTTCCCGTTGTGATGCCAGAGATCTCCGCTATGAAGTGAGTCATGGCAACCCTCCCGCAACTACGCCTCGCCATCCCTCTTCATACCTCTATCCTCCTCCATTCCCCCTCATCCCCCACTTCCCCTTGTCTTCACCCACCCTCTTCTTTCCCCTGTCCTCCTCCCCTCCCCAATCCCTCCTTCACCTCTCCCTCCCTCTCCTTTCCCTTACCCGCTGTCACTCCCTCCATAATGCTTCTTCCCTCCCTAACCCCCGCCTCTGCCTTTATCTCCCTGCTTCCCCATTCCTCACCCCCATCCCACTGCCCCACTCTCCCTCCTTACCTCCCCCACTCCCTCCCTCCCCACTCCCTCCTCCTCTCCCTCTCTCCCCCCTCCTCCCCACTCTCCATCCTCACCTCCACCACTTTCCCCTCCCTCTCCCCTCCCTACCCCCTTCCCCTACCCTCTTCCTCTCCCTCTATCCCCCTGCTCCCCCACTCTTCACCTCCCCCCATCCCACCCCCGCACAATGAAAATCATGTGTTTTTTTTTAATGATCCACCCCCCTATTGAAAATCAAAATTTTAATGTTAATGAGATTTGGGATCCCATTGTAACATAATTGTAATGCGGCTGACGGGCAGGGCAAGTGGAAAAGTGGTTAAAGTGATTTTTATAAAGTTTAAAATGTCAATAACTTGTAAATTATAACACCAATCTGAACAAAACATGGCTATTGCACACCCCAGGACAATGGTGAGTAATGCGGGCCAAACATTGTAGCGTTAACATGTACCCTTTTGGCGGAGTTTCCAGGATTCAAACAAACAAACGCAAACAAACAAACAAGATGAGTGTTTTAGTAATATATAGATTTAAATAAGTAAAAGAGTGTTCAGTTTGCATTATAAAATTTGCTATTGAAAATAAAAATCTTAAACTTACATATAATCTGTAATAAAAGACATTATCAAATGGAAAGCCATATGGGATGTTGATGATTGGAGAATTAACATCCAATGCCTTTCTGTTGATTTTTGTATCTCCAAATGATGTTCCATAATCAAACAGTCGTTTCTCTGTTTCAAGAAGAATTGAATGTAATTGCCATTTAAATACAGCTGCAAGTACATACAAAAGCAATACATGGAAGATGGTGGAAATGTGAAATAAAAATAGAAACTGGTGTAACTATTCAGCAGATCAGACAGCATCTCCGTGTATTCTGACCTGCTAAATATTGTCGTAATTTTCTATTTTTATTTCAAATTAATTTACATAATTAATATGAAATCACATTGAACATTAACCTTGCACAGAGTGAGAAATTAAAAATCAGAACTTTCTAATTGTTTATTTCAAGAAAGGCTTTGATAACTTCTTAGCAATTATAGGTAATTACTTTGAATACCAAACAGAAATAGACTATTCAGTCCTTTATATGTAATGATCAAAAAAAATCTTGCCTGTTAATTTAACTTAATTCCACATTCTTTAAACTAAACTGAACTAAACTAAACTGTTGTAGGAAGGAACTGCAGATGCTGGTTTAAACCGAAGATAGACACAAAATGCTGGAGTAACTCAGCAATAGAAACTGGTCAGACAGCATCTCTGGAGAAAAGGAATAGGTGACGTTTCGGGTCGAGACACTTCTTCAGAACTGAACTGAGCTGGTAATGCATTACAGCCTCTGGGTTTGCTGCAGTGATTTGGATTGTGTGCAATGCACAATTGGTGTGCTCTGCAGCACAAATACAGACTTGGCAAATGGTGTTGGCTTTAAACATAGGAGCAGGCCTTCACACTTTAGTGGTCATTTGGCTTATTTTGTGTGTCATTAATTATGGCATGTGGCTTTAAATTTTAGACTGCCCATTATTATGTGGGTGGGATTTATTACGTATTTAAGGGTGTGTTTAGAGCTAGGTTTCTTGTGCAGAAACCTAGTTTTTAAGGTTAGTTTTGAACTTACATGGGAAAGGTTTACTCTTTGACCATGTGACGTTTAACCGAGACATGAGGAGTTTTCGAACGTTTAAGAGATATGCTGGAATTTGACGAAGATTAGAGTGTACGAGTCGGAGTATAAGGTCGGATGTATACCTTATTGTTTTTCTTCAACATTAAAGAAACTATTAATCAAAAGACTGTGTAATTAATATTTATCTGAAGAAGCTCTGAAGGTCTCACGGAGAGCTCACATGCGTATTACAACATTCTCCTTAACCATGTAGTTTACTTAGTGGCTGGAGGGAGCAATCTCTTGTACGATATAAAAATCTGCCGCTACATAAAGTTGAAGAATACCTCTGTCAGGAGGTGAGAGCCCGTCCCAGAGAGTGGAACAGAAGATAGGCTGGGATCTCGAAAGAGGTTTTGTCCAGAAGACCGGTTCCAGCTGGAAACTGAAGACAATAGATGTTGGCCAGAGATAGCCTAGAGGTTTATCGACAGTGACACGGCTTATCTGAAGATCTGAAGACATTATCAAGAAATCGTGAGTAGATATCGACTATTATTTCTTTGAATTGAAGCTGCAAAGCTTTAATTTTAAACGGCTTCTGTAAGAAGAACCAGATAAATGAATGTGAACGGGGGTTACACAAAAAGCTGGAGAAACTCAGCGGGTGCAGCAGCATCTAAGGAGTGAAGGAGATAGGCGACGTTTCGGGTCGAGACCCTTCTTCAGACTGGTCAGGGATCAGGGAAACGAGAGATATAAACAGTGATATGGATAGATAAAGCAAGAACAATGAGTGAAAGATATGCAAAAAAGTGTTGGTGATAAGAAAAACAGGCCATTGTAAGCTGTTTCTGGTGTGAAAATGAGAAGCTAGTGCGACTTGGGGGGGGGGGGGGGAGATGGTGAAGGAATGTCAGGGCCCGAGGGCTGAGGGAGAGGTGGGGGGGTGGGGGGAAAGGAGCAGTCTGGGTTAACAGAATTGAGAAAATTCAATGTTTAAGCCCAGAGGATGCAGACTCCCCAAGCGGAATATGAGATGTTGTTCCTCAAACTTGCGGTGTTGTTCACTCTGGCCATGGAGGAGGCCCAGGACCGAGAGGTCGGATACGGAGTGGGAGGGGGAGTTGAAGTGCTGAGCCACCGGGAGGTCGGGTTGGTTATTGCGGACCGAGCGGAGGTGTTCGGCGAAACGATCGCCTAGCCTCCGCTTGGTCTCACCGATGTAGATTAGCTGGCATCTGGAGCAACGGATGCAGTAGACGAGGTTGGAGGAGGTGCAGGTGAACCTCTGTCGGACTTGGAATGACTGCTTGGGTCCCTGAAAGGAGTGGATGGGGGAGGTGAAGGAACAAGTGTAGCATCTCTTGCGGTTGCAAGGGAAAGTGCCCGGGGAAGGAGTGGAGCAGGAGGGAAGGGAAGAATTGACGAGGGAGTTGCGGAGGGAGCGGTCTTTGCGGAAGGCAGATAGGGGGGGAGATGGGAAGATGTGGCGAGTGGAGGGGTCACGTTGGAGGTGGCGAAACTGGCGGAGGACTATCTGTTGTATGCGCTGGCTGGTGGGGTGAAAGGTGAGGACCAGGGGGACTCGGCCCTTGTTGTGAGTGGGGGAATGGGGAGAGAGGGCAGTGTTGCGGGGTATGGAGGAGACCCTGGTGCGAGCCTCATCGATAGTGGGGGAGGGGAAACCCCGTTCTCTGAAGAACGAGGACATTTGCGATGACGATAGTGGGGGAGGGGAAACCCTCCCCTCCCACAAATGAATGTGAACCACTACCTTGTAAGGTAGCCAAGAAAGTCTTTTTCCACTGTCTGGAGAATTCGAGGTCCTACCTTGGATTGTTTTGAAGTAAAAAAACATTCCTTTTGAACTAACATCACTATTAAGCCCGTGGATGGTGAAGAATGTTGTCTGCATATTCAGTTTGTTATCGTCCTGCAGAAGATGTTAACAAAACAAAACTAAAGCAGAGCTAAGAAGACTTTGTCTGTTCAATTTAGAAACTTGGCAATCTGCCAAGACCTGTTTAAAATCGTGGAGCAAGAAGATGAAGAAAGTGCCACGCCAGAGGAACCACAAGGTGGGAAAGGAAAAGCTGCCTACCTGAAAGTAACCAAGAAGGGGGAAAATTCAATTAGGGAACAAGTTAATGAGTCAATTGAAAGCTACAGAAAACTCATGTATTGAGAAGAAACAGATAATACTCAAGCTGCCTACCTGAAAAAAGCCGAGAAGGAGAGAAACAAGTTATGGCAACAGGTTACCAAATAAATAGGAAAACAGAAGAAACTAATGGAATTAGTTAAGAACGCGATCAAAGTAGACTCTAATCTGGGACAACTATGGAACCTCTGCCAAGAGGTTGGAAAGAAACAAAATGCGCTGCCACCTCGGGAAGAACACAAAAGACACACCTAGTGGTGGGAAGACAGGGTGGAGATATTCAATGGTTTCATGGATAAGGCGGAGGAGTAGTTATCTGAAATTATACCACAACTTACGTGCTTAACAGCTGGAGGTGCGATGCAACAAGGTGCCGGAATGGAAGATGAAATTACAATACGAGATAGTATCTCGAACGTATCTACACGAAGACCAGGACATTAATCTGGTTCTACAGCCAGTTCGGTATCAAGGGTTTCTGCTCGATTGGGAGTTGAAGCTGATCTAGCCGCTCTCTCAATAGAAGCGGATGCCTTGAAGAAGAAACATGAGATTGAGCGACAAGAAGAATAGATGAAAAAAGAGAGGATGCGAAAAGAAGAAGAGATGAGGTGACAAGAAGAAGAGATGAGGCGATGAAAGGAACAACTGGAACTAGACACAAAGATGGCGGCGATCAAATCAAAGAAGGAGATATTGGAAAGTGAGGGTTCAAGATGCAGCTCCAGTGCATCGAAGACGATGAACTCTGGACCACGAGGAAAAACTGCCCCAATTGATTTAGCAGTTGGATCAATTCCACAATCGAGGTCCACCAGATTCCATAGCTTTGAATACCCATTGGTACAGAGGAAGATGAGTAAAACTTTATCTTAGCAAATGAGTGCTAGATCAAAACAAACTGCTTATGGAGCCACTGGAGAGGCCCGGGACAAGCCAACAGCGGACTACGCTTTTCCAAGGCCTGGTGCACAGGTTCAAGCAAGCCAGTTTGAGTCACAGAGACCTGCCTATCATCCGTTGGAGCCAAGCCAAGGTTATCAGGATGGATTATTTGCAAGGGGGAATAGGCAAGCTGAATTCAACCAGATCATAGCTCGACAAATACCTCTCTCACTCTACCACCAGAAAAAATTACTACATATGATGCAGATCCTTTGTGGTATGAAAATTACAAAAATTATGGATGAAAAGGAGTGCTTACGATTTCTGGTGAAGTACACGAGTGGAAGTGTTAAGGTACTTGTAGAAAGTTGTCAAAATGAGCCTGGCAGCCAAGGGTATAAAGAGGCGAGAGGATTACTTAAAGAACATTATGGTAATGAATAGAGGATTGCTAATGCATACATGGAGAAGGCCCATGCTTGGAAAGAAATTAAGCCAGAAGATGGGAAGGCATTGAGTAATTATGCAATATTTCTTAGAGGGTGTTGCAGCTTGATGAAAACTCTCGGCCACATGGAGGAAATGATCTTGCAAGTAATACTAGAGTCACCACTAGTAAGCTGCCCAGAAGACTGAGAGAAAAGTGGAGCGATAAAGCAGGCAGGATATTGGATAAGAAGAAGCAAGTAGCCAGGCTACCAGACCTGGTGAAATTCTTGGACAAGGAAGTACATGTTAGAGCCACACCACAGGAACCTAAGAGAAACATTTTTTTCTACCATTATAATACCTGAGGAAATGACAGATGGAATCAAAGGAGATATATCAACTAGCAAGCAAATTGGACTTTGTTTGTTATGTGATGAAGTTTGTCACACCATAAGATGGTGTTGAAGATTCAAGATGAAAGAATATGAAGAAAAGATGGATTTCTTGATAGAGAATGGAATCTGTTTTGGATGTTTGAAAAAAGGACATATGGTGAGTGACTGTAAGAATCCTATAATTTGTTATAAGTGCAGGCAAAATCATCCTGAAGCACTTCACCCTGTAAAGAAGCTACCAGAGCATTGAGATGAGGAAGAACCAGAACAAATAGATGAAGAACTACCAGAGCAAATAGGAGAGGAGGAACCGGAGCAAAGTGAACAGAAGAGAAGCCAACTAATAGTGATGCTACCACCTCGCCTCAAGTAACTGCTAATATTGGGGCCAGGATTGAAGCTTGTATCTTTTCTACCTTACCAGTACAGGTAAGAAACAGCAAGATGAATACAGTGTTGCAAACATATGCTTTTTTGGATCACGGAAGTTCGACTACCTTTTGCACAGAAAACCTGAAGAGAAGGCTGAACATCGCAGGAGAAGAGACTAAGATTCGATTGCGTACCATGAATAATGATAAAGAGAGCACGAGTCAATACATTACAAGTATGGACATATCCAGTTTGGATGAAGATAATTTTATACCAATATCTGAAGTGTTTACACATGAAACCATGCCTGTTGGTTGTCAAAATATACCCAGACATGAAGACTTGAAACAATGGCCTTACCTGAAGGATGTCAAGATATCTGAAATAAATTCTAGTGTTGACCTACTTATCGGAACAAATGTTTTGGAGGCATTGGAGCCTATACAGATTGTGAGGAGCCAAGGTGATGGACCTTATGCTACATAAACCCGACTAGGATGGATTATCAATGGCTCCTTGTGAAGGAATAATGAAAACGGGATTCAGAAGAACTACTATTATGAACTACTCAGTAAAGATTGACGGACACTATTGTCTGGACTTACCTTTCAAACAAGAAAGTGTTAATCTGCCGAATAATCGTCGCTTGGCAGCGCAACGCACCCAGAATTTGAAACGCAAGTTTGGTGAGAATATTAAATTTCATGAAGTAATAATCTCTTTGAAGAATAATTTCTACATGGATGATTGCATAAAATCCCCGTCTACTGAGCAGGAAGCAATTCAACCAGTAAAACATCTGACTTCCCTCTGCAGTAATGGAGGCTTCACGCTTTCCAAGTGGATCAGCAACAATTGTGAAAGCATTTCACCAGATGACAGAGCCAAAGAAACCAGAGAGTTGGATTTGGACAGAAAAAATCCGCCAATGTAAAGACCATTGGGAGTTACTAATGTTGCACAATTGAAATATGTTAACACAAAAGAAAATCCAGCGGATGACGTCTTTAGGGAACTGACAGCAAACCGCATCTTAAGCCATAAGAGATGGATCACTGAACCAAAGTCTCTGTAAGCCAGACAGAGAATGGCCAAAGCTTGAGCCAGGATTTGAAATCTCTGCTAATGATCCGGAAATTAAATCAAACCTAATGGTGAACGTTATTGCTAAAAATCCTGTTATTCTCTCAAAGGATTTTCACACTTCAACATTGTTGTTACAGCATATCCATGAGTTGATCGGACATGGAGGAAGAAGTTTCATGCTATCAAAGCTTTGGACTGGTATGGTTTGGACTATACTGGGTATCTTACCTGATTTTAAGGGTTTGGTGCGCACGGTAAGACTTTAAACTAAAAATAGTGTTTTAATAAGATCAATAATCAAGTTATGCTTGCCTCTAGAAGGCGTAAGTGACGATGGAAGAGTCAATGAAGAACTCTGATTGCGGATATGTAGTGCATGCTATTTTTCTTGTTAGTATAGTGGTTAGTATCCCCGCCTGTCACGCAGGAGACAGGGGTTCAATTCCCTGACCTTTCGCTTTTGATATGTTAAGCCTTCATGGCTACCTTTTTGATGTTTAATAATAATTGCCCCGTTATATGCTCGGAACAATTAGAGGCGGGTATGTAGTGGCCATTTGGCTTATTTTGTGTCTCATTAATTATGGCATGTGCCTTTAAATTTTAGACCTCCCGTTATTATGTGGGTGGGATTTATTACGTATTCAAGGGCGTGGTTGGAGCTGGGTTTCTTGTGCTTAATTTTTAGTTTAGTTTTGAACTTACATGGGGAAGGTTTACCCTTCGACAATGTGACGTTTAACTGAGACACGAGGAGTTTTCTCACGTTGAAGCGATATGCTGGAGTTTGATGAAGATTAGAGTGTACGAGTATACGAGTCGGAGTATAAGGTCAGATGTATACTTTATTGTATTTCTTCAACAATAAAGAAACTATTAATCAAAAGACTGTGTTATGAAGATTTATCTGTGAAGAAGCTCTGAAGGTATCACGGAGTGCTCACATGCGTATTACGACATTCTCCTTAACCAGGTAGTTTATTTAGTGGCTAGAGGGAGTAATCTCTTGAACAATATAAAAATCGGCCGCTACACATACTAGGTTATTAGTTCAAGGGTTCAAGCATCTGCACCTACTGAGAGGTAGCAGATTGATTTGTTTTGGATAATGCTAAGAGATTGTGCGATAAGTTTATGTTTCAATTCAAGTTTTCAGTTTTATTGGAAATTATGTAAAGGGGGCCTGAAATTCACGACACTCATGCACATAATGCATTTTGCATCATGTACTTCAAATTAAAAATTTCCTGCAGTCATGCCCAAAATTGGCTCGAGTTACAATTCTAACATTTCATAAATGATCTGTGAGTTAATCATTATATTGTCAGCATTTTTAAATGCAATGTTATGTTAAGGATAATCATAGATTAATATATGCGGATAAAAAGGGCACAGTGTTCATTCATAAATTATGGCAGAAATTCTAATAAACCAATGAAATATCAAAATTTAAAAATAATAATAAAAGTTACATATATTAATTAACTTCATTATTTTAATCAGAGCTTTTATTTACTTTTTCTCATTTGGCCATAATGTTTAGGGTGCTATTTGGCACTTTAAATTTCAATTTCAAATCAGCATAGAAACAAAAGATAGGTGCAGGAGTAGGCCATTTGGCCCTTCGAGCCAGCACCGCCATTCAATATGATCATGGCAGATCATCCTAAATCAGTACCCTGTTCCTGCTTTCTCCCCATATCCCTTGATTCAGTTAGCCCAAAGAGCTACATCCAACTCTCTTGAAAACATCAGTGAATTGGCCCCCACTGCCTTTTGTGGCAGAGAATTCCACAGATTCACAAATTTCTGGATGAAAAGCAGCACCAAAAGGTTAAAAAAAAATTAATACTGTATATATATTGTTAGTACATAAAAATTGCAATTTATCGACAAAGATTTGTAATCATAAAACAAAACCCTGAATACATTGTTCCAATAATTATATTAATATTGCAATGAAACTATACCTCTGCAAATTAATCCATCACCTTCGTACCCTTCCCTGCAGGAGCATATGAACGATCCCAATGTATTTGTACAGATTCCAGCACGCCGATCACAGTTGTGAGTATTTATAGCACACTCATCCACGTCTGAATTAAAACATAATTATGTTAAAAATGTAAAAATGTTATGATAAAATAAATTGATTTAGATGCTTCATTTATGAATTAATAAAGTTTCAAAAAGGATGATTTAAAAAGTTATGCTCTATATTACAACAATTCCTGAGAATTCCAGATGAGGGATTAAAAATTCAGAGCAATAACTTGCAATATGTCAAAACAAATTATTTTCTATAATTGCAGAGTTTATGAGCTCTCCATGTTCTGCATTATTGTTTGTGACAAGAACACGTGATGCATGAGTGAGAATTACATGAAGCTATTTCCCATTAGAGTCCCAGACCCACACTGCATGGAATTCACCCACTGGCCCATAGTTTCCATGTCAGCCATAAATTACCTATCTAAATTACCTATGTCTCTAACCTTCTCATCTACATACTGCACTATTACTTCAGGAAGTGCACTCCAGATTTCACTCATCCTCTTGGTAAAAAAATCTTCCTTAAGTCCCGTCAAAATCTCTTACCCCTAACGTTTACTGATGCACTTTATTTATAGGCACCCGCCCTAATGGGAGATGTTTCTCACTGCTTACACTATTCAAGCTCTTCATAGCTTTGTATATCTGAATCAGGACACCCACAGCCTTCTCTCCCGGGAAAACAAATCCTTGTCTTTGTTTTTCTGATAAATAAATATGACAATATTTTTGCTTGCCTTTTTCTTCAGTTAAAAGATGCCTTATAAATTCATAGATTCAGAGTCCAGATCACAACCTCGATCACAAAATTTCTGATATGCATAAGTTGCAATAGATACAGAGGACACATTTCTATTTCTCCTCAGTTCCACCTCAAATTTGCCAAATTTAAATTTCTGATTCTGGATCTTCGACCTGTCTCTTACATGAAGGTGGAATTCAAGCTTTGCGCAATTCAAGCAAGATGAACCTCCACCAAATAATTCTGAACAAAGGTATATTTGAGCCTTTCTGAAGTCCCAGAAACATTCACTAAAATAAATTAATAGATCTTATTGGAGTGGCTTCATATACAATATGTATTATTTTATACATTGACCAGTTTGTCCTCTGCAGAGTTTTGTTTGTACTTGGGAAAGCTTGTTAGTTATAGCTCAGCCAGCTGCCAATGATATGCTTTTTTAGGCATCAATAACAGCTCCTGTTATACCAATGACCTTGTCCATTATTTGAAAGTGAAAAAGTTTTCAGTATTGCACTTACATTGGTGGAATGAAATCCAAAACATTTTTGCGGTTTACTTGTATATATTCCTAACAATGGATTAGCTCTGCAGTAATTCCTATTTAAATATGCGTTCAATAATAAGTGGTAGTGAATAGATGTGCAATTGAATGCTTTAAGAAATATCAAGACTGTTGTTATATTTTGCTTTGGGTAGCAGGCACAGTGATGCAGTTGATAGACCGGCTGCCTCACAGTGTCAGAGGCCTGGGTTCAAACTTCAAAGTTTGCTTTGAGCTTGCACGTTTTCCCTGTGACTATGTGGGTTTCCTCCAGGTGCTCCGGTTTCCTCCAACGTTCCAAAAATGTATAGGTTGGTAGGTTAAAATTACCATTGCGAGTTATCCCTAGTGTGTAAGTAAGTTGTAGTAAGAGGGGATTGTTAATGATAATGAGGGGAGAATAAAAGTGTAGAGTTCATGTAAATGGATTGTTTAAAAGAGAACAAGGGCTAATTTCCATGCTGTATCTCTCTCTGATTCCTTGACTATGCTTTCATTGTGATTTCGGTGAGCATTACTTCCATTGTATTTATGTTTAAATAATAGTAAATCTGATTTATGTACATAAAGTATAATATTTATTCAACCAAACCTGTTGTGCAGTCTTGACCTGTCCAATTGCCAGGACATATGCATGTATAGTTGTTAAATCGGTCCTGGCAGGAACCTTCATTTTGGCATGGATTGCTAACACATTTACTAATTACTGTTCAAAATAGAAAAAAAAATGTTATTCAGGTAATTGAAATATAGAAAAGGATTGATAAATTAACAAGGCAAATTATTTTGGTCAGCAATTGTTTACCAAGTAGATATACATTTGATAAATTCATTCTGTACACTGCATTTTCCTCTTTGCTGTGATCTATTGTGTTTGAGTTTGGACTGCTTGATTCAATGTAAGATATATCTGATCTGTTTGTATAGCATGCAAATGAAGCCTTTCATTACCCGGTATATGTGAAATTAATAAACCTAAACCTTAGCATTTGTTTAAATTCCCTTTTAATTAATTTTTTTGCAATATTTCTTCTGTCTGTTCGGAGTTTGTACATTCTTCCCATGACCTGCGTGGGTTTTATCTGAGATCTTCGGTTTCCTCCCATGGTCCAAAGACATACAGGTTTGTAGGTTAATTGGCTTGGTGTAAATCTAAAATTGTCGCTAGTGTGTGTAGGATAGTGTTAGTGTGCGGGGATCGCTGGTCGGTGCAGACGCGGCTTAAATTAGCTTTCATTTAAGTGCAATTGATTAATCAATTGCACAATATTTATTCAATTAAAAAAATATATTTAAACAGATCTGTTAAGACCACTGTTCCAATGTAGATGTTTATAATCAATGCTATTTTGGAGAACTTTCTCACGAGGGGCAACAAGTTATCGGTGAGTGAATGTTAAATGCTCGCACTCATCATAGCTCCGCTTATTGTGCTGCCATATTTACCCTGCTTCAAGCACAAAAGCATTATTGCAGATCAAGTATGCAGGGATACTCTCACAATGGTCCCAAAGGAGAGAAATCTTGGATACCATAGTTTTTTAAAAAGTGCTCTCCTTCAGTGAACATTGGATATAATTTGTGTTTAAGAAAGAACTGCAGATGCTGGAAAAATCGAAGGTAGACAAAAATGCTGGAGGAAAATGGATATAACTCAGTGCATCACACACCTCTTTTAATTCCTCGTATTTTAGAGTCAATGAGTTGTGAGTTCTGCTTATAGGGGTATCGAGTTTACCACTGCAACTAATTATTTGAATGTACCAAACAATAATCTGTAGCGGGTGCCTGGATAGCCCGGAATGAAGGCGAGGAGCCAGGTGAATTCTGTAAAGTCTTTAATTAGTACAGCACACTATTCTCTGCTTCAGTGTGAGACTGAAGACCAACTGTCCTTTCCTTTTTCCTTTTATTTCGGGTTCTGGCAGTGTAGACACTGCTAAGCGTATTACTGCCTTCCACAGTTCAGAATTCACAATTAGTTTTCCTCAATAAAGGGACAGGCACCTCCCTCCCTCCCCGCCAATCGGTTGTAGCCCTTCTACCCGAATGCGAATAAGACCAACTGTCACTGAGAGCCCCTGCTCTTATACTTGTAGCTGGGCCCCGCCCCCGGACCAGTCCATTAAGTGCCGAGGGGGGTGAACCAGGGTGTAGCCTACTTCCCAGGAACAGCCATAGGACCCCCCCCCCAACACCCTGAGGCATGAAACAGACAGGGCGACATACAATATGACCACGTAGTCTGCGCACCACGGCAGGCACAGGAACCGGAGACACGCTGTTGTGGAATGGGCGCTTAGGGGAAAGGGCCAGATCGGAGGATGAACCCAAGGGCAAGACCGTGCAAGTAGCACTGGCTGGCTGATGTCCACATGTGCCGGCTTTAACTGCGCAACAGAAACCGTCTCACGACGATCCCCCATGTCTAAAACGAATGTGGAAGGGCCATGCTCGAGGACCTTGAATGGTCCTTCGTACGGCCGCTGAAGAGGCGTCCGGTGTACTTTCCGATGCAGGAAAACAAACGAGCAGTCCTGGAGAGCTGAAGGAACGTGTGGCCTGTACGAACCGTGGCGAGACGTCGGCACTGGTGCTAGCTTGCTCACCGTGTCTCGAAGCCATTGCAGGGCGGCTGATGACTGCTCTGCCTGGCCCTGAGCTGATAGTATGAACTAATCGGACACTGTCAGCGGGGCCCTATACACCAATCAGCTGAGGAGGTGGACAAGGCCTCTTTGGGCACGGTGCGGACACCCAGCAAAACCCACGGCAATGTGTCAACCCAGTCCGGGTCCTTGAGCTGAGCCTTCAGAGCATCTTTGAGTTGCCAGCTGAAACGCTCCATGATGCCGTTAGCCTGCGGATGATATGCCATGGTGCAGTGCAGGTTAACCCCAAGAAGGCGGGCCATGGCCGACCACAGTTCGGATGTGAACTGTGGTCCCCGGTCGGACATAATGTCCAGCGGCACTCCGAATCAGGCAATCCAGTGTGCCACCAAAGCACGGGCACGTGGCCGCAGATGTGTCTGTCCATGGAACCGCTTCCGGCCACGGCGTGAAATGGTCCACCACGGTCAGGAGGTGGGTGAAGCCCAGAGAAGGCGGCAGCGGCCGCACAATATCCACGTGGTCAAACCGTTGCCGTGGGACGCGGAATTCCTGGACCGATGCCCGCACATGCCGTTGTACCTTGGGTGTTTAGCACGGAATGCAGGTACGCAGGTGCGCCCACCCATGCCACATGAAACGGGATGCCAAGAGAGCCGTCATCACCCAAATGAAAGGGTGGGCCATCCCGTGGACCACCTCGAACACTCTGTGCCAGGCGACGGGGACGATGGGCCGCAGCTGACCAGTTGAGACGTCGCACAGCAGCCTCGTACCTCCGGGACCACATGGAACGTCCTCCAACAGCAGGCCCGAAACTGCGGTACGATAGGCTCCTCATCCGTCAGTGGGCAGCAGCCAGGGCTGAGTAGTCAATGCCATCGGACAGCTGCAAAACGGCGTTGACCACGGGACGAGACAAGGCATCAGCTACTCTGTTGTCTTTGCAGGCGATAAAACGAATGGAGGTAGTGTATAGTGAGACGAACGCCAACTGCTGCTGCTGACAAGCAGACCACGGGTTGGAAACCTTGGCGAACGCAAAGGTGAGGGGCTGGTGGTCTGTGTAAGCTATAAATGTTTGCCCCTCCAAAAAATAACGGAAGTGGCGCACGCTGAGGTAAAGGGTGAGGAGCTCGTGGTCGAAGGCACTGTAGTGCCTCTGTGCACCACTGAGGTGCCTGCTAAAGAAGGCCAAAGACCGCCACCACCCGTCGATCAGCTGCTCTAGCACTGCTCCAACCACTACCTCAGATGCGTCGACCGTCAGCACGATTGGTGCATCTGCCCGTGGGTGCATGAGCATCTTGGCCCTAGCCTGGACCTCCTTGGCCTGGTGGAACGCAGCCAGCGCTTCGTCAGTCCATTTGGCCTCCTTTCATTTGCCTGCCATGAAGTGAAACAGCGGGCGCATGGTCCTGGCCGTGGACTGTACAAAACGGTGGTAGAAGGCCACCATCCCGACGAATTCCTGGAGGCCCCTCACGGTGGCCAGTTGTGAAGATTGGCGCACAGCGTCTACCTCGGTCGGGAGTGGCAGCGCACCCTGCGCAGTTACATGGTGGCCCAGGAAATCAATTGACATCAGCCCGAAAAGGTATTTGGCTACATTGATAGCCAGCCCATGATCGCTGAGACGCTGGCGTAGCTGGCGGAGATGGGTACAATGCACCTCTTGTGAGCGGCTTGCCACCAAAATGTAATTGAGGTACACAACCACAAAGTCCAGGCCACAGCACACACAGTCCATAAGCTGTCGAAAGGCTTGCGCAGCGTTCTTAAGCCCAAAGGGCATGCGCAGGGACTCAAAAACGCCGAATGGTGTTATGATTGCCGTCTTGAGCACGTCGTCATGCTGGATGGGAATTTGATTGTATCCACGCACCAGGTTGATCTTGGAGAACACCGCAGCCCTGGCGAGGTGCGCATTGAAATCTTGAATGTGTGGGACCAGGTACCTATCGGTGATGGTGGCATCATTAAGCCGACGATAGTCTCCACAAGGGGACCAGCCACCGTAGCAACCCTCCACCTTGGGGACCATTTGGAGCAGGGATGCACTCGGGCTGTCTGAGCGGCACACGATACCCAGCGAATCCATACGGTGGAACTCCTCCTCAGCTAGACGGAATTTGTCCGGTAGAAGACGCCGCGCCCGGGCGTGCAGGGATGGGCCGGTTGTGGGAATGTGATGCTCCACCCCGTGTTTCAGGGCAGTGGAGCGGAACGTGCGGGTCAAGGATTTCAGGGAAATCTGACAGTAACCGCGAGAATGTAGCATCCACGGACGACAGGATCACCCACGCGGAGGGAAATGGGCTCCAATGTTATAGAATGCACCAGACCCTGCTGCTTGACATCCACCAGCAGGGAATGTGCGCGTAGGAAGTCCGCCCCAAGCAACGGCTGGAAAACATCAGCAATGACGAATGGCCATGAAAAGCGGCCATCCCCAAAGTTGAGGGAGAGTGTGTGCATCCCATACGTGCGGATTAGGCTCCCATTAACCGCGGTGAGGAGGGTCACGTTTACCGGTGCGGATGTCGCCATTAGAAGCAGGCAATACACTTATCTCCTCCCTGGTATCGATGAGGAAACAAGCCCCAGTGCGGCGATTCCACACAAACACGCATTGAATCTGGCCGGCTGCCAAAGCGATCATTGACGGCTGGCCCATCCATTTCCCAGGAACATACAGGGCTGCCGACACTGACGAGCTGCAGCCCCCCAGTGACGGTGATAGTAGCACCAGCTCCCCCTGCTGGCGTCTGAAGAAACAGGTGGAGGCGCGGGCTGATCTGACACCCAGCGACCTCTGGTGGTATCCAAAGGAATTGATGGCAGGCCGCGCTGGGACGATATGCCGGAACCTGGGTGCGCAATGGCGGCTGGATCTCGCCGCGGAGGGCGTTTAGGCACGTCGGAGACGCGGTTGATTGAAGCCCCGATCTGCTGTGCAGTCCCCCGGCACCGACGGGGTGATCTCCATCGCATCCAGGGCCTGCTGACGGGCCATCCAAAGTTGATCAGCTCTCTCGCCCACCGACTGCATGTCAGTGAAAGGGTCGCTATTATGCTGTAGGCGGATGTCTGACTGGAGCTGCTGCAGGTAGGCATGCATAAAAATAAAACAGGGCTCGTGGTCGCCCATAAGGGCCAGCACATCGCCCAGCTGGGCCGAGGGCCTGCGGTTACCCAGGATTTCCAGTCATCCGCAGGATTTGGGTTGCCCGCTCAGGTTCGCTGAGGCCAAACGTACAAATGAGAAAGGCCGTAAGGGCCACTGGGGGAGTGGGGGTGGGGGTGCACAGAGAAAAGGCTTAACCTGTCCTGCAGAGGCCTGGTCGAGGACGCTGATAATATAATAGTAGTTAGTGGTATCTGCCGTCACGTCCCCTAGTGCAAACTGCGCCTCAGCCTGGTCAAACCATATTTCTGGCTCATCGGTCCACAGGGTAGGCAGCTTCAGCGCGATGGCGTGGAGATCGGCGGGGCCGGCCTGGGCCAAGGGCAGTTGACTGGGTTGTGCGTCCTGAAGCATATTCGGGTCCATCACGACTTGCGACATAATGTCGAGGGTCACCAGTGTAGCTGGTGCGTGGAAAGCCCGGAATGAAGGCGAGGAGCAAGGTGAATTCTGTAAAGGCTTTAATTAGTACAGCACACTATTCTCTGCTTCAGAGTGAGACTGAAGACCAACTGCCACTGAGAGCCCCTGCTCTTATACTCGTACTGGGCCCCGCCCTTGGACCAGTCCATTAAGTGCCGAGGGGGGTGAACCAGGGATTAGCTTACTTCCCAGGAACCGCCACTGAAGAAGGGTCTCGACCTGCAACATTGCCTATATCCTTTGCTCCTTAGATGCTGCTGCACCTGCTGAGTTTCTCCAGCCTTTTGTGTACCACTGCCACAACATCATGGTTTGAGTTAATAGCAAAAAAATCAGATGACATAGAAACATAGAAAATAGGTGCAGGAGTAGGCCATTCGGCCCTTCGAGCCCGCACTGCCATACAATATGATCATGGCTGATCATCCAACTCAGTATCCTGTACCTGCCTTCTCTCCATACCCCCTGATCCCTTTAGCCACAAGGGCCACATCTAACTCCCTCTTAAATATAGCCAATGAACTGGCCTCAACTACCTTCTTGGCAGATAATTCCAGAGACTGACCACTCTCTGTGTGAAAAATGTTTTCCTCATCTCAGACCAAAAGGAATTCCCTCTTATCCTTAGACAATGACCCCTTGTTCTGGACCTCCCCAACATCGGGAACAATCTTCCTGCATCTAGCCTATCCAACCCCTTAAGTATTTTGTTAGTTTCTATAAGATCCCCCTCCGTCTTCTAAATTCTAGCAAGTACAAAACAAGTCTATCCAGTCTTTCGTCATATGAAAGTCCTGACATCCCAGGAATCAGTCTGCTGAACCTTCTCTGTACTCCCTCTATGGCAAGAATGTATTTTCTCAGATTTGGAGACCAAAACTGTACGCAATACTCCAGGTGTGGTCTCACCAAAACCCTGTACAACTGCAATAGAACCTCCCTGCTCCTATACTCAAATCCTTTTGCTATGAATGCTAACATACCATTTGCTTTCTTCACTGCCTGCTGCACCTGCATGCCTACTTTCAATGATTGGTGTACCATGACACCCAGGTCTCGTTGCATCTCCCCTTTTCATAATTTGCCACCATTAAGATAATAGTCTACCCTCCTGTTTTTGCCACCAAAGTGGATAACCTCACATTTATCCACATTATACTGCATCTGCCATGCATTTGCCCACTCACCCAGCCTATCCAAGTCGCCTTGCAGCCTCCTAGCATTCTCCTCACACCTAACACTACCCCCCAGCTTAGTGTCATTTGCAAACTTGGAGATGTTGCATTCAATTCCCTCGTCCAAATCATTAATATATATTATAAATAGCTGGGGTCCCAACACTGAGCCTTGTGGTACCCCACGAGTCACTGCTGCCATTCTGAAAAGGACCCGTTTACTCCTACCCTTTGCTTCCTGTCTGCCAGCCAGTTCTCTATTCACATCAATATTGAACCCCCAATACTGTGTGCTTTACGTTTGTATACTAATCTCTTATGTGGGACCTTGTCGAAAGCCTTCTGAAAGTCTAGATATAACACATCAACTGGTTCTCCCTTATCAACTCTGCTAGTCACGTCCTTGAAAAAGTCTATAAGATTCGTCAGACATGATTTACCTTTCGTAAATCCATGGTGACTTTGTCTAATGATATCACCACTTTCCAAATGTACTGCTATCCCATCTTTAATAACTGACTCTAGCAGTTTCCCCACTACCGATGTTAGACTAACTGGTCTACAATTCCCCGTTTTCTCTCAACCTCCTTTTTTAAAAAGTGGGGTTTTTATGGCAGTTGGGTTTTTATGACAAATGACAGATCATGTTGCAATTGGTGAAAGGTATTTTGGGAGACGCGTTAGAAATATTCTGTAGAAATATAGAGAGCGGCAATAAGATCATTCAAAGGTCAAATAAAATTTGCAGCAGTTATAGGTTTAATTGGGAATATTAATTATGAAGCTAATAATATATTTTATGAGTATTCTTTGCACGCTATCTAACAATGAATTGTTTCCTTAATAAATTGTACTGAAAATAAATATATTCCCACCACTTTGACAATATCGATTGGTATATCCAGGTAAACAGACGCATTGAATGCCATCTATCTGATCGATACAGGTCGCTCCATTCAGACATGGTTGGCTGATACAGTTATCAATATCTGAGAAGTGAAGAGAAATAAAATTTAAACTATTCAAAATCATTTGTTTCTACCAAAAAGTAAGTGACCCCCAATAAACCAAATATGTATGATTAAGTTACTCAGATCTCTCCGCAAATTTAAATATTTGTTGTGCCATCTTGGGTACAGATAGTTTTCTCCACAGATCATCATTACCAAATACTTGGCAGATAGAGCTTTAAAATCTGATTACGGTTGTAATAAGACAGTGTCCTGCATTGTAGATTAATTATTTTTTTCAAGCTTTACAAAAATGGTAGAATTCAGAATGTACAGCCTACCAATTTCACAGCGTGTCCCTGTGAATCCACTTCGGCATACGCATTGGTAACTTCCTAGTATATTTGAACATGTTCCATTCATACATGGGTTAGATGAACATTCATTTATGTCTGGAAAATGATAGTCAGAATTAATATCCATTTGCTATACAAAAATGTCAACACTTAGAAGCTAATCTAACACACTCATTCACAAACTGTATAAAAATTACTACCTTTTGGGCAGAAATTTTTAAGATAATCTCAAAACCTCTCCCCCTTCTTCCCTTCCCTGCCTCTTCCTCCCTTCTCGAGGAAAGTGGGGGGGGGGGGGGGGGGGGTTGGAAAATGGGAGAAGGGAGGGAGAGGAGGAGAAGGGAATGTGAGGGGAGGGGGGGTGGAGAAGGAGGGGAAGAGTGGAGCGAGAAAAAGGAAGGAAGAGGGGGGAAGGAAAGAAGAGGGGAGGTGAGAAGGGTAGGGGGGAGTGGAGAAGGAGGGCTGGGGTGGGAGGGACGAAGGGGGGAGGGGGGGTGGAGAGCAGTGTTCAGTCTACACTCACATGTCTGTTGGATTTTTTTTGTTTTTTCAAGATGTGAAGCAATCAGTATAGAAAATAATGATTTGTGGAATGGGATTAGGTAGTTAAAACCTTTACAAAAGTTAAAACAAAAACAACCAAGTTAACTGCGTTAACAACAGCATGTCATATTTTGCTTGGGCAGGTTACAACCCAGCCTTATGAATATTGAATTCTTCAAGTGATCCTTGCTTTCCCTCTCTCCTCATCCCTCCCCCATCCTAGATCAAGTTGTCTGAAGAAGGGTCTCGACCCGAAATGTCACCATTCCTTCTCTCCAAAGATGCTGCTTGTCCCGCCAAGTTACTCCAGCATTTAGGTGTAAACCTGCATCTGCAGTTCCTTCCTACAGAAAGCTTCTTTTGTTGATGTCAAATCTCATTAAGCTTACCATCTAAACATAATCAGCCAGTAAAACCATCCACACAATCGGAATGAGAAAAAAATATATAGTAAATGTTAATTTTCAACCTATTTTTCCCTTGCTACCTTTGCTTCCCTTCCCTTTCCTTCCCTTCTTACAAAACTTTAGATACTATCATCATTAGTCAGCATGGTATGAAGCCAGTATGGTTAATAACATGTGCTGCTTGACAATACGGATACGGTCCTTGACCTCAGAAGAAAGTTTTGCTTATGTGCCAAACTGAACCGTTCAAGCTGTTTAATCAAAATTAGTTGGACATTTATGTTACAATGCTTAATCAAATTGAATGCTACAACTGACAGAAGCACATAAACTGATGAGAAGCATAGATAGGGTTGAGAGGATGAAAATTGAGATGGACGTAAAGGTGGTCATATTGATGCTGGAATCTGAAGCAACAACCAATCTGCTGGAGGAACACAGCAGGTCGAGCAGCATACTATGGAGGGAAGTAGGTCTGCAGCATTGACTGTCCATTTCCCTCCACAGATGGTGGTTGACCTGCTGAATTCCTACAGCAGATTGTTTTTTGTTCATCTCCAGATCAAATTCAAATTAAAGTGATTGTATTTAACAGGGGCCCAGTTTATATTTATTCAAGAAAGTAGATGATTTTCAGGTCACCCTAGTGAGGGAATGGGATTTATAATGATTCAATGTCAGATGAAAGTGTGCCAGGTGGGACCAAAAGTGCAGAAACCTTAACAGATTTGAAGGACAAGAGATGCATTAAGTGTGTCAAGAGAAACATAGAAACATAGAAAATAGGTGCAGGAGGAGGCCATTCGACCCTTCGTTCCAGCACCACCATTCTTTGTGATCACGGCTGATCATCCCCTATCAATAACCCGTGCCTACCTTCTCTCCATATCCCTTGATTCCATTAGCCCTAGCGCTCTATATAACTCTCTCTTAAATCCATTCAGTGATTTGGCCTCCACTGCCCTCTGTGGCAGGGAATTCTCTGGGTGAAAAGTTTTTTTCTCACCTCAGTCTTAAATGACCTCCCCTTTATTCTAATAGGGATATAAATGGTAAAATACTGACTGGATGGGACAGAGACAGAGAAACATTGTATATAATTGTGGTCATGGTAGGAATTCTTCCAGAGAGAACAGTGTCCGTAACAGTTTGGAAAAGAAGGACTCAATCAACCTCCATAGGATGGAAGTAAACAACAACTGAACCCTTGTTATCATGTATGAAGTGGTACAAGTTCACAGCTTGAGTTGGTTGGAGTGAAGTAGAAAACATGGTAAAACAGATCTGTTAAGACCACTGTTCCTATAAACACATTTATATTCTGCTACATTTTAGAGCGGTTTCTCAAGATAAGCAACATGTCGTTGGTGAATGAATATTAAGTGCTAGTACTCATCATAGCTCCCCTTATTATGCTACCATTTGTACACTGCTTTGAGCACAAAAGCTTTATTGCAGATCAATTATGAAGGGAGCCTCTCAGAATGGTCCTAAAGGAGAGAAATCTTAAGTATCAGAGTTTTTTTAATTTAAGTCCTCTCCTTCAGTGTGTCACTGTACCACAGTGTGTCAGATACCAGCTTTGGGACTTCCTAGAATTTTAGAGGCATTGAGTCTTGAGATTTGCTTAGAGAAGTATTGAGTTTCCCCACTGCAGATAATAATTTGAATGAGAATTGGCAAAAAACAACAATAGGCAAAAACAATGATCAAGCATCACCTATTGCTTGTTAATGTTAAAGTATGCTTAAACATACAGTGCTGAATGAAAGAGAAATGGCAAATAGAGAAAAGGAAAAACAGGTGCACCACATCGCAATGGGAATGTTAACATTGAATTCACCCAAAAACATTGAATCAAAAAATATCTAATATATTAATCAGATTTATACTGACAACACAATGCTATCATCAGATCCATTGTGCAATGATATTTATCATTGCAATAACAAATGCTAAATGAATCACACTGTAGGTATACTTCAATTCTTCTGGCATGGAAAATGCAAATGTTGGAGTACAATAGTGTAAAATAGCACAATACGTAATTCCAATAAAATTTATAAATAAGAAGGAAAAGCGTACGCAGTGTCTTTCTCTCACCTATGCAATCATAACCATTGGAACTTAATTGAAAGCCATCGGCACATTGACATTCAATGTTTCTTGAACTACCATATTCTTTGCAAAAATGGTGACATGGATTGTCTCCATTACGACATGGACCAAAAACTGAAAATAGAACAGAAAAGTTAATTCCTTTAGTTTTTCATTACTGCCATTTGCTTTGTTGCTGGGTAGCAAATTAAATGTTCACATCATGCTCTAGGGAGTAATATAGATTAATCTGGAATTCATATTATATGGTTCAGTGTCTCAATTGTAGCTTTCACCGTCTGCATGGTTTAGTTTAGTTTAGAGGTACAGCACGAAAACAGGCCTTTCAGCCCACCGAGTCCGCACCGACCAGCAATCCCCGCACATTAATGCTGTATAGACACATTGGGGACAATTTACACTTCCAACAAGCCCTACAAAAATTGACACTTATACCAAGCTCTAAAAAGCCGCACCAAACCTACAAATCTGTAAGTCTTTGGAGTGTGGGAGGAAACCGAAGATCTCGGAGAAAACCTACATGTCGTGGGGAGAATGTTCAAACTCTGTACAGACAGCACCCGTAGTCGGGATCGATCCCGGGCCTCCGGCACAGCAAGCGTTGTAAGGCAGCAGCACTACCGCTGCACCACCATGCATGGTGATTCTTTCAGGCACACTCTAAAATTACCTTTGGGCCAATCCTAGGCAATACCTACACGTAGTGAAGTTTCACCTATGCTGCATAGTGTCATAACAATGCCTCACTGTGCCATGTCGTGTGAAAACATATATACTTATTGAAGAATTAAAAGCCACAATTCAAAACAGGAAATACCTTGGCATCAGAAAAAGGGTTGAACATTTTATATTGATTTGGTGCTTTTTTGCTTGGAACATTTGAATTTGGAATTGCTAATGATGAACGAATATGTCAAGGGAGACTTGAGTGAGAGAAGTGTTTTGGACTGATCTGCTGGAAAGCAATGCCAATGTGACCTGATACTGCATAGTCAAAACCTAGTTGAGATATCACATATTAGATAAATGCTGGAGAAGTGACCAAATAAAACCCATGGCAGTAGTTGAGGCAAGCAACTTGCCAACCATATAGAATTCATATGAAGAACGGACACGACCTGAAACGTCACCCATTCTTTCTCCCTGGAGTAACTCAGCGGGACAGACCAGACTGACTGACGTCAGCAATTTGTGTCTATCATAGGACGAATGTTCTCTCCATAATATGTTCGGAATGGTTCATAAAGAGGAGAAAACAATAGTGAGACATAGAACTTTACTAACCAAGACCTCCCAATGAGATGCTGAACAAACTTCTTACAGCCTTGAGAATTCCACCAAATCTCTATACAAGGGGTCAATAAGTTTAAGAAACGTTGTGTGATTGGAGAGGCATTCAGCATATGGTTGTCTGAATGGAACCTGCTGGCCGCAATTAGTATCTGGATAGACTAAAATGATTTGTGACAGGATTGTGTGCAGACATTTAAATATGTTTTGAGCTTGTGAGTGTAGGAGTGTTCTTTGAGAGAAACAGCCATAGATATGTAGTGCCCTGCCTCTGTGCAAAGTCAGAATTCATGAACAACAGCATGGGCAACAGTTGAAATACTGGATTCAGAGACTTAGAGTCATAGTCATAGCATGATACAGTGTGGAAACAGGCCCTTTGGCCCAACTTGCCCACACCGGCCAATATGTCCCAGCTACACTAATCCCACCTGCCAACATTTGGTCCCTATCCCTCCAAACCTGTCCTATGCATGTACCTGTCCAACTGCTCCTTAAATGTTGGCATAGTCCCTGCCTCAACTACCTCCTGTGGCATCTTGTTCCATACACCCTCCACTCTTTGTGTGGAAGAAGTTACCCCTCAGCTTCATGTTAAATCTTTTCCGCTTCACCTTAAACCTATGTCTTCTGGTCCTCGATTCACCTACTCTGGGAAGAAACTCTGTACATCTAGCCGATCTATTCCACTCATTATCTTATACACCTCTATAAGATAACCCCCTCATCCTCCTGCGCTCCAAAGAATAGAGTCCCAGCCTTCCCAACTTCTGCCTATAGCTCAGACCCTCTGGTCCTGGTAACATCCTTGTAAATCTTCATTATACCCTTTACATCTTGACAACATCTTTCCTATAACAGGGTGCCCAGAACAGAACACAATACTCTAAATGTTGCCTCATCAATGTCTGATATAACTACAACATGACCTCCCAACTTCTATACTCAATACTCTGGCTGATGAAGGCCAACGTGCCAAAATGCCTTTTTGACCACCCGATCCACCTGCGACTCCACCTTCAGGGAGTTATGCAACTGCATTCCTAGATCCCTCTGATCGACAACACTCCCCAGAGAACCACCATTCACTGTGAAGGTCTTGCACATGTTAGACTTCCCAAAAAGCCACACCTCACATTTTTCTGCATTAAATTGGTGTGAAATGGGTGATTGATGGACGGCATGAGATCAAGTGCTTTGATTAGGTATGTTACAAAAGTTACCTTTAGTGGCGCTGCAGTTCTGCCACAGCCCGTGTGCGCGCCTTTGGCGCCTTTGGGAGGGGGGGCGGGTTTAAAATGCCGTTTACTCCAGACCATTCAAATCGATTAATCTCAGGGGATTTAGTTGCTGAAGAGAAATCGCTCCGACATTTGTTTCATGGAGGTATTTTTAAACTGCGCTGAATATTTAATTGATAGAGTGAATTAAAAATAATCTTCTAAAGCCGTGAACGCCGACAACGGGACGGATCTTACGTAGGGGACAAAAGAAGGTACACAGTTTATTTTTACATTAAAACGTGCTTCTTAGGAAGCCTTTAATCAAAATTTCATGTTGCGAAAAGGTGACTTAGAAAATCTACGAACTGACAGTATTTTTCCTGCCGACTGGGGGTTAAATTCACCGCAAACTGCAACGTTTCCACAAAAACCCACTCGCAAGTTGATTTAAATGGCCATTAATTTGCGGGAATTAAACACTAAATTGCTTCAATTTGGCCTATAAATTCATGACAATGAGATTTAAAAATCATGTTATATTGTGAATTCTTGTGTGAATGTTACTTGGCTTTTTCTTAAATGTTAACCTTTTCTTAAGAAATGGATAGATGTTTAGATCCAGTAAGTGAATTTTGTAATTAGCTACAATTAGGTAACTAGCTAATTATATGCTTTAATTTCAGGTCATCCAAGTAAGATTGGTTCATATTTGTTTCAGACTGCTTCAATCGACAATAACTGAAAATTTCATTCAGTTCTCTTAATGTTTAAGAAAGTTATGGGCTTTTGACTGTCCTTGATCACAGCGTTTGTGTTAAGTCAATGGAAAAGCAATAGGGAACAAGATGCTAATTTCTGAGTATGAAAATGGCAATAACTTTTTAAATACTGAAGATATGAAAGTGAATTAGGTGTCAAATTAAACTTGTTTTTATGCTTTATCTGATGGGATAAATTGCAGACTTGATTTTTTAAATCTCAAAATTTTGTAACATTGCTACTTTGATCGTGTTTTGCCATGTTAATAAAAATTGTGGGTGCCATGATCAAGCATCGTCTGTAGTTTTGTACTTGCGTGGTTAGTAAATATCACTCTGGGAAGATGAACATGGGATACAGTTGATGCAAATACCTGTTGTGTTGCTGCTTGTCATGAGAGTGGTTATAGGTGCAGTAATAGTTGTGGTTGGCTCTAGAATGGAAAAAGAAGAGAAAAGACACATTGATGTTAAAGGCAACACAATTCTTTGAAAGTAATACAACTCTTTATTCTATGACAAAGCATTTAAAATTCTGAATATATTTAAATGTGGTGAAGAATTGCTCAATAGGTTTTGAACAATATGCAGGTTTATTAGAAGTTGGAGATCTAACTTGGGGATGATAGTGAAAACGAGAACTTCGAATAACAACATAGTGGGCAACATGTTAACAAGACAACATTTTTACAACATTTGTTATTTGTTCTTTGCCCACTTTTGGAGTAACTATTTGCCACACATGGTACCTCTCAAGGTTGCTGTTGACTCAGTTGCATATAATGTCAAACTGACCAAAGCTTAATCAGCACAAAAACATGCGAGTTAAAATACTGGGCAGTACTAGCATGTCTCCTTTGATAAACTATGCTTCCTGATGGGAGAGGAACTGGAGAAATATGATAATTGAGTGGTTTGCAAAGATGCGTCCGCATTGTATTTGACCATATGCCATGTAACAATGCAAAAGTACATTATAATTCTCCTCTTTTAGAAGTGTGAATTTTTTTTGTAAAACATCTCCTGACAATATTTAGACACATTTATAGAATTGCTCACTTTTTTACATAATCAATGTGAAGTGATCTATGGTTTGGCATTTTGGAGCAAGTAGGCAGAAACATTGATCAGACTTTGCCAATAGCTTGTCCCTTGCTTTGCACATTGAGGATGAGAAAGCATGTCGACAGTTATTTGTTTTCCTTTTGAAGACAAATATTAGCATCTTGTAATCAGCTACCTGGTAACGTAGCCATGGAGCTGTTGCTAATTGCCAATTGACAAAGATTCCACGATTCGGTGAGGGGATTTCAATATTGACATGATTTCCATCTGCGTCAAATGTGTTTGGCATTAAAATTATTGCCCAGAAATGACTCCATATATACCACCAATCACTACAGTTTAATGTGTGGTTTGTACTGCTGAACAGGGAAAATATGATGCTTGAGTGGTTTACAGTGATGCCTCAGTTATTGGTGTATTTGACAATATGCCATGTAACAAAACAAATGTACATTATAATTTTCTTTGTTTAGAAGAAGAAATTGTGTTCTGAAAAATCTCCTGACTGCATTTAGCTACATCTATAAAATTGCACAATTTTATTAACAATGATTAAGTGTGAAGTGATCTATAGTTTGGCCATTTGGGTGTAAAGGGCCTGTCCCACTTGGCCGTCATTCGCACGCCATTTACGTGACCTATGGGTAGCGTGTGGCTAGTGCGTGAGTAGCACGTGGGTAGCACGGGACGGGCGCATGGAGTGGCGTGGAGGAGTGTGGAGTGGCGTGGAGGACTGTGGAGGAGTGTGGATTTCGTCCTGCATGAAATCTTCGCGTGCGACTGGCGCGTACCTGACAGCCAAAGTGGGACAGGCCAAAGACCCAGGCCCAGCGCAACGTCTCACATCTAACACCAGCAGAAGCAGGTAAACCATCGCCGAGCTCAGCCTCGGGCTCATGGCTGATCTGGATCCGCCCCCACTCCTACTTCCAGAGCGGGGTTGAGAAGATTGGAGATATACACAAAATGCTGGAATAACTTTGTTAAATGCTGGATAATTTTGTTCTGAAAAATCTCCTGACTGCATTTTGCTACATCTATGAAATTTTACGATTTTTTTTAACAATGATTAAGTGTGAAGTGATCTATAGTTTGGCCATTTGGGTGTAAAGGGCCTGTCCCACTTGGCCGTCATTCGCACGTCATTTATGTTGCCTATGGGTAGCGTGTGGATAGTCCGTGAGTAGCATGTGGGTAGCACGGGACGGGCGCATGGAGTGGCGTGGAGGAGTGTGGAGGAGTGTGGATTTCATTCTGCATGAAATCTTCGCGTGCCACTAGCGCGTAACTAACGGCCAAAGTGGGACAGGCCAAAGACCCAGGCACGGCGCAACGTCTCGCCTCCAACACCAGCAGAAGCAGGTAAACCATCGCCGAGCTCGGCCTCGGGCTCATGACCGATCCGGATCTTCCCCCACTCCTACTTCCAGAGCGGGGCCGAGACGAATGGAGATATACACAAAATGCTGGAGTAACTCAGCAGGACCGGCAGCATCTCTGGAGAGAAGCAATGGGTGACGTTTTGGGTCGAGACCCTTCTTCAGACTGAAGAAGAGTCTCGACCCAAAACATCATCCATTCCTTCTCTTCAGAGATGCTGCCGGTCCCGCTGAGTTACTCCAGCATTTTGTGTCTATCTTCAAATGACGTCACTCACTCCATACGGCTGTGCAGACGCATGATGATGCACGCGACCGTCGCACATCAGTCACTACCGGCCTGTCGCGTAAATGACGGCCAAGTGGAACAGGCCCTTAAGTTGTCAAAAACAAGAATCAATTTTTGTCTATTGCTTTTCTCTTGTTTAACAAAATGTGGATAAGAAAGTGTGAAATCATAGAACTAGTGTGAAATGGGTGATTGATGGCCGGCATGAGATCGTGCTTTGATCAATTGTTTTGGCATGTTTTAGAAAAATTGAAGGAACCACAATCAAACATCGCTCATGGTTTGGTACTTGAGTCATAGTAAATATTAGTGCAGAAAGGAACCGCAGGCGCTGGTTTAAACCAAATGTGGACACAAAAAGCTAGAGTAACCTAACGGGTCAAACAACATCTCTGGGGAAAAGGGATAGGTGATGTTTGGGATTGAGACCCTGCATCAGTATTTTCGTAATTATGAATCAGGGAAGATGAACAATGCATACAGTTGATGCAAAATTATACCTGTTGTTGTGCTGGTTGTGGTAGGAGTGCTTGTAGGTGTAGTAGTAGTTGTGGTTGGCTCTGAAATGAAAAAGGAAGAGAAAAGACAAATTGATATCAAAGGCATCATAATCTTTTTAAAGTAATAAAACACAATTCTATGACAAAACATTTCAACTAATGAAGAGAAAATAAAAGTTGGTGAAGAAGTGCTCAATAAGATTTGTGCAATATGTTGTTTAATTGGAACTTGGAGATCTAATTCAATTAATGCTCTTGATTTTCATGGACTGTTAATGCTATGGATTGTAATTTGTTCTTGGTCTTATGCATAACAGGACACCTGTTATTCCACAGCAAATCTGGTAGGGAATGATTTGCAATTCTGCCTACAGGTTTCAGTCTACATTTGTGATGTAATTGTAATGTGATGAATTCATTAACATAAAAACATAGAAAATAGGTGCAGGAGGAAGCCATTCGGCCCTTTGAGCCAGCACCGCCATTCATTGTGATCATGGCTGATTGTCCCCTATCAATAACCTGTGCCTGCACAATAACCTGTGCGTGACTTTGACACCTTTGGGGCGGGGGGGGGTTAAAATGCGGTTTTCCGCTGCCTTCCAGAGTTATATTTTCTCGGGGTGCGAGCTTTTGCTGAAGATTCGTTCCGACTGCCGGTATGTGAAAACATTTTTTTTAATCGCCCGACAATTTCAGCGCTGGGGTAAAATAAAAATTAGCTTCTAATGCCCTGAACGCCAACAACGGGGACGGTTTTCACATGGGGACAGGTAAAGGAAAGCCGTTTATTTTTACATATAAACTTGCTTGTTAAGATGTCCTTAATCAAAATTTCATGTCGCGAAACGGTGATTTATTCCCCATACAAACCGGCAGTATTTTTCCTGCCGATATGGGGTTTAAATTCACGGCAACCGCAACGTTCCAATCCATCACGTTCCAAAAAACCCACTCGCAAGCTGATTTAAACGGCCATTAATATACGGGCATTAAACACTAAATTCCTTCAATTTGGCCTATAAATTCATGACAATGAGATTTAAAAATCATTTTATATTGTGAATTCTTGTGTGAATGTTATTTGGACAATTAGGCTTTTTTTTAAAATGTTGATATTTTCTTAAGAAATGGATAGATGTTTATATCTAGTAAATGAATTTTGCAATTAGCTACAATTGGGTAACTAACTAATTATATGCTTTAATTTCAGGTCATCCAAGTAAGGTTGGTTCATATTTGTTTCAGAATGTTTCAATCTATAATAACTGAACATTTCTTTCAGTTCTCTTAATTTTTAAGAAAGTTATGGGCTTTTGACTGTCCTCGATCACAACTTTTGTGTTAAGTCAATGGAAAAGCAATAGGGAACAAGATGCTAATTTCCGAGTATGCAAATGGCCATAACTTTTTTAATACTGAAGATATGAAAGTAAATTAGGTGTCAAATTAAACTTGTTTTTATGCTTTATCTGATGGGATAAATTGCAGACTTGATTTTTTAAATCTCAAAATGTTGTAACATTGCTACTATATCCCTTGACTCCACCAGCCCCTAGAGCTGTATCTAACTCTCTCTTAAATCCATCCAGTTACTTGGCCTTCTCTGCCCTCTGTGGCAGGGAATTCCATAAATTCACAACTCTCTGGGTGAAAACGTTTTTTCTCACCTCAGTCTGAAATGACCTCCCCTTTATTCTAAGACTTTGGCCCTTGGTTCTGGACTCGCCCAACACTGGGAACATTTTTCCTGCATCTAGCTTGTCCAGTCCTTTTATAATTTTATATGTTTCTATAAGATCCCCCCTCATCCTTCTAATCTCCAGTGAATACAAGCCTAGCCTTTTCAATCTTTCCTCATATGACAGTCCCGCCATCCCATGGATCAATCACGTGAACCTACGCTGCACCGCCTCAATCACAAAGATGTCATTCCTCAGATTAGGAGACCAAAACTGTACACAATACTCCAGATGTGGTCTCACCAGAGCCCTATACAACCGCAGAAGAACCTCTTTACACCTATACTGAAATCCTCTTGTTATGAAGGCCAACATTCCATTAGCTTTCTTCACTGCCTGCTGTACCTGTAAGCTAACTTTCAGTGACCGGTGTACAAGGACGCTTAAGTAGGGATATTCTTTACACATTGCTGAATATTAAATTGCATGTAAATTACTTGAATCAGAACTTTTAGCTGGTTGGGATATCACGAACAATACAATATTAAATGGTTTTAATTTGGGGATGACAGTCAAAATTAGAACTTTGAATAATAGCAGAGGAACACACGTTAACAAGACCATTTTTTTTGAACAATTGTCCTGAGGAATAACTTTTGGAATAACTCTTGGAGTGTCTTTTGGAATAACTATTAGCAATACAAGGAAGCTCTCAAGGTTGTTGTTGACTCAGTTGCATAGGAAGTCAAAGTGACCAAAGCTTCAAATGCACAAAAAAATGTGAGTTCAAATACTGGGCTGTGCTTGGATGTCTACTCTTGTAAGTTATTTAAAATATCCCTAAAATTCTAAGCAGGCTACAGTTACTTGTTTTCCTTTTGAAAACAAATATTAGTATCTTGTAATCAGCTACCTGGTAACGTAGCCATGGAGCTGTTGCTAATTTCCATTTGACAAAGATTCCAAGAATCAGTGAGGGGATTTCAATATTGGCAGGATTTCCATCTGTGTCAAATGTGTTTGGCATGAAAATGATTGCCTAGAAATGGCTGCATATGTACCACCAATCACTGCAGTCCAATGTGTGGTTTGTAATGTTTAAATTATGCTTCATAATTGGAGATGGGCTGGGAAAATATGATACTTGAGTGATTTACGGTGATGCCTCAGCTATTGGTATATTTGACTATATGACATGCAACAAAACAAATGTACATTATAATTTTCATCATTAACTGAATTTTGATCCGAAAAATCTCCTGACTATATTTAGCTACATCTATAGAATGGCACCATTTTTTTTACAATGATTAAGTGCGAAGTGATCTATGATTTGGCCATTTGGGAGTAAGTTGGCAAAAACTATGATCAATCTTTGTCTATTGCTTGTCTCTTCCTTTACAAAATGTGGATGAGAAAGTGTGAATTCATTGAACTAGCGTGAAATGAGTGGTTGAAGGTCAGCATGAAATTGTGCTTTGATCAATTGTATGGGCATGTTTTAGAATAAATGTAGGTACCACAGTCAAACATCGCCCATGGTTTGAAACATTAGTACATAGTAAATATTAGTGTAGAAAGGAACTGCAGATGCTGTTTTAATGTGGACACGAAAAGCTGGAGTAACCCTGCAGGTCACACAGCATCTCTGGAGAAAAGGGATTGGTGATGTTTGGAATCGAGACCCTCGTTGAATATTTTCCTAAATATGAGTCTGGGAAGATGAATGAGACATACTGTTGTTGCATAATTATACCTGTTGTTTTGCTGCTTGTGGTGGGAGTGGTTGTAGGTGTAGCAGTAGTTGTGGTTGGCTCTAAAATGGAAAAGGTGGAGAAAAGACACATTGATTTCAAAGGCAACATCATCTTTTGAAAGTAATAAAACACCATTTTACTTCGGAGTCACGTGAGTGATTCTGTGAAGAAGTCCCGCAGAGAGCATGCGCATCATTATGTCTAATGCACGGCGCACTGATGGGCTGGCAGGTGCGTAGCCCCACCAGAGGTTAAGTTTTAAACCCGAGGTAAGTGCTTTAAACTTAACTTTGGTTCTTTTGTAGTCTGTAAACTCTTGTCCACAGGAACAAGTCGACCGTGTGAAAATGCTGAAGGGAAAGTCGAGACGGTCTGCCACAAAATCGACTACGGTAGACATGTGCGGGTAGCGGGCGGCTGTCCATTTCCCCTACAGAGCCACTGGTGGCACGGCCAGTGGCTTCCTACTTGGTGCCGTTAGGCGGTACCATGGCTACTCCGGTGGGCCGGAAAGCTCCGGAAAAGTCGGTGCGGCCCGTAGTCTCAGATGAGTTGGGCCAGGGGGACAGCCCTCCTATAACGGATGCCGTTTTTGGGCGGCTGTCCAGAGTGGAGCTCCTCATGGATAGGATGCTCCATGCAAATGTGCTCGGGAAAGACGAGCGTTATATCCGCAGGTCCCCTCTCGGGCCTGTGGCAGCAGACCCTGTAGAAAGGCTGCTTACTCACCCCTCAAGGAGGAGGAGTGTGCCCAGTTTTGTTCTGACTCCGAGGTCGGGGGTGAAACCAGTGAGCATATCCCCAGACAAGGAGACCAGGAATCTGGGGTGCCAAGCCTGGCATCCAGATTTGCTATTTCAGCTGGAAAAGCCGGTCCGCTGAATGAAGATTTGGCTAGGACCATTAATGATATGGTCTCCCACCAGTTGCAAGAACTCACCATGAAGGACACCTCCAGGAAGTACCTAACGCCTATGAATTGTGCTTCCCTTCAAGTTCCGATGGTAAACCACCCAATCTGGGGTCACATGGGTGCGAGGGTCAGAGCCCAAGAGTTGAGGTTCCAAAAAGTCCTGAAGCTGCTTGCCTCAGGAATCACGGCATTTGCCAGGTCCGTGGAGATGTCTCTCTGAAGAACAACAGGATGCACTTGCTCTCATGTGCAACGCACACTTTGAGATTAACTGTTTAAGAAAAAGTGCAATCCGCCCCATGTTAAACCCCAAATTTGCTGCACTTTGCAAAACAAGCAATGTGCAGCCGCCGAATTTGCTTTTCGGGGAGGACCTGTCCAAACAGGTTCGTGAGTTGGATGACGAGGCGAAGACAGTTGCCCTCATAAAAGCTCAACCGGCCAACCGAAGGTGTTCAACGAAACGATCGAACAGTCTACGTTTGGTCTCGCCGATGTATAAGTGTCCACATCTTGAACAATGGATACAGTAGATGAGGTTGGAGGAGGTGCAAATGAACCTCTGCCTAACCTGAAAGAACTGCCAGGATCCCCGGACAGGATCAAGGGAGGAGATATAGGGACAGGTGTTGTACTTCCTGCGGTTGCAGAGGAAGGTACCTGGGGAGGGGGTGGTTTGAATAGGAAAGGATGAGTTAATCAGGGATTTGCGGAGGGAATGGTCTCGATGGAAGGTGGAAAGGGGTGGAGATGGGAAGATGTGGCTAGTGGTGGGATCCCATTGGAAGTGGCGAAAAAGTCGGAGGGTTATTTGTTGTCTGCGGTTGCTGACGGGTGAAAGATAAGGACGAGGGAGAGTCAGTCTCTCTTGCAACTAGGGGGTAGGGGGAGCATGTGTGGAGCTGCAGGTTACTGAGGAGATATGAATGAGGGCGTCATCTATGATGGGGGAGGGGAACCTCTGTTCTCTAAAGAATTAGAACATCTCGGAAGCCCTGGTTTGGAACATCTCATCTTGGTTGCAGAAGCAGTGTAGACAGAGGAATTGGGAGTAGGGGAGAGTCTTTGCTGGCAGCAGGGTTGGAAAATGTGTGGTCTTCATAGTTGTAGGAATCAGGGGATTGGTAAAAGATGTCAGTTGATTGTCTATCTCCTGTGATTAAGATGGTGATATCAAGAAAGGGGAGGTCAGAGATGGTCCAAGTGAATTTGAGTGTAGGATGGAAATTGGTGGAGAAGTTAATAAAGTCCATGAGTTCCGCATGGGTGCAGGAGGTAGCACCGATGTAGTCGTCAATGTAATGCAGATAGAGTTCGGGGATCGAGGTGATAGGGAACAGGGATTGTTCAACGTATACCTTCAAAGAGGCAGGCATAGCTGGGGCCCATGTGGGTGCCCATAGCTACACCTTGGACTTGGAGGAAGTGGGAGGAAAAGGAGAAGTTGTTAAGGGTGAGGACTAGGCGGAGTTGGGTGTTCGTAGAGGGCAGGATAGATTAGAAGGTAAAAATGGCCATGCGGCGCTTGGCAACTATAAGGTTGGAGGCAAATATTAGTCTGGGAAGATGAACAATGGATACAGCTGATGCATGATTATACCTGTTGTTCTGCTGCTTGTGGTGAGAGTGGTTGCACGTGAGGTAGTAGTTGTGGTTGGCTCTTAAATGGTAAAAACAGAAAAAAGTCACATTGGTGTTAAAGGCAACATAATTCTTTGAAAGTAATACAATACTTTATTCTACAACAAAGCATTTAAAATACTGAATAGATAATTACATTTGTTGAAGAAATAATTAATAGGTCTTGAACAATATGCTTTTATTAGAACTTTGAGATCTAACCATATATTTTAAATATTTGTATTTGTTCTTTGCCCACATTGATTTTAAAGGCAACATAATTCTCTGAAAGTAATAAATAAGTTTTGGTGAGTTTCTCCCTCATCCTTCTAAACGGTAGTGAGTACATGGCCGGTTTCGCCAAAGGGACATAATATGTTAACCCAGCCATAGCCAAGATCATTCGCGTAAACCTCCTCTGGACACTCTCCAAGGCCAGCACATGCCTCCTCAGATATGAGGCCCAAAACTGCCCATAGTACCACAAATGTAGTCTGGCCTGTACCTTATAAAGCCTTAACATTCCATTCCTGGTTTTATATTCTGGTACTCTCAAAATAAACGTTAATGTAGATGTTTAAATCTAGTAATTGAATTTTGCAATTAGCTACAATTGGGTAACTAACTAATTATATGCTTTAATTTCAAGTCATCCAAGTAAGATTGGTTCATATTTGTTTCAGAATGTTTCAATCTATAATAACTGAACATTTCTTTCAGTTCTCTTAATTTTTAAGAAAGTTATGGGCTTTTGACTGTCCTCGATCACAACTTTTGTGTTAAGTCAATGGAAAAGCAATAGGGAACAAGATGCTAATTTCCGAGTATGCAAATGGCCATAACTTTTTTAATACTGAAGATATGAAAGTGAATTAGATGTCAAATTAAACTTGTTTTTATGCTTTATCTGATGGGATAAATTGCAGACTTGATTTTTTAAATCTCAAAATGTTGTAACATTGCTACTATATCCCTTGACTCCACCAGCCCCTAGAGCTGTATCTAACTCTCTCTTAAATCCATCCAGTTACTTGGCCTTCTCTGCCCTCTGTGGCAGGGAATTCCATAAATTCACAACTCTCTGGGTGAAAACGTTTTTTCTCACCTCAGTCTGAAATGACCTCCCCTTTATTCTAAGACTTTGGCCCTTGGTTCTGGACTCGCCCAACACTGGGAACATTTTTCCTGCATCTAGCTTGTCCAGTCCTTTTATAATTTTATATGTTTCTATAAGATCCCCCCTCATCCTTCTAATCTCTAGTGAATACAAGCCTAGCCTTTTCAATCTTTCCTCATATGACAGTCCCGCCATCCCATGGATCAATCACGTGAACCTACGCTGCACCGCCTCAATCACAAAGATGTCATTCCTCAGATTAGGAGACCAAAACTGTACACAATACTCCAGATGTGGTCTCACCAGAGCCCCATACAACCGCAGAAGAACCTCTTTACACCTATACTGAAATCCTCTTGTTATGAAGGCCAACATTCCATTAGCTTTCTTCACTGCCTGCTGTACCTGTAAGCTAACTTTCAGTTACCGGTGTACAAGGACGCTTATGTAGGAATATTTTTACACATTGCTGAATATTAAATTACATGTAAATTACTTGAATCAGAACTTTTAGCTGGTTGGGATATCACGAACAATACAATATTAAATGGTTTTAATTTGGGGATGACAGTCAAAATTAGAACTTTGAATAATAGCAGAGGAACACACGTTAACAAGACCATTTTTTTTGAACAATTGTCCTGAGGAATAACTTTTGGAATAACTCTTGGAGTGTCTTTTGGAATAACTATTAGCAATACAAGGAAGCTCTCAAGGTTGTTGTTGACTCAGTTGCATAGGATGTCAAAGTGACCAAAGCTTCAAATGCACAAAAAAATGTGAGTTCAAATACTGGGCTGTGCTTGGATGTCTACTCTTGTAAGTTATTTAAAATATCCCTAAAATTCTAAGCAGGCTACAGTTACTTGTTTTCCTTTTGAAAACAAATATTAGTATCTTGTAATCAGCTACCTGGTAACGTAGCCATGGAGCTGTTGCTAATTTCCATTTACATAGGTATTTACAAATTAGAGATTTTATTAAATGTAACACACAAGACTATAAAAAAAAAGAACCAGGCTTATTAGATGAGCTGTTTAATTTACATCCAAATACGGATAAGCTTATAGCTTATATATACAATATTATTTTAGATAAAGAGAACCCAACAACTGAAACATATCGTCAAGCATGGGAAAATGAAATTGGATTACCTATAACAAAAGAAACTTGGGAAGAATGCTTACAAAGAATACATTGGTGTTCTTTGAATGCCAGACACACACTGATACAATTTAAAGTTATATATAGATTACACTACTCGAAAACCAAATTAAAAAGTATCTTTCCTAGTCTCTCCTCTATTTGTGATAAATGTAAGAATCTTGAAGCAAATTTAATACATAGTTTGGTAACGTGTCCACGGTTGAATTATTATTGGATTGAAATTTTTAAAGTTATTTCGGCAGTTCTTAAGGTTGAACTCGACCCAGACCCAAAATTAATAATATTCGGAATCCCGGAGCCAAATTTGGTACTCACAGTTAATCAAAGAAATTTTTTTGATTACTGTTTAATAATAGGGAAAAAAATGATACTTAAATTTTGGAAGGGAACATTATCCCCAACAATTAAAATGTGGAAAGCAGAGATGTTGGAGACGTTGAATTTGGAAAGAATTAGATTTGTCCTTTTGGACAGGTATAATTCTTTTGAATCGATATGGTCTCCATATATACAGTATTTAGAGAAGTAGCTATTCTTGGAATCACGGCTCGACGGACACCCTACGGATCCGATGCGAATAACTTACTTATATTTGATATTATTGTGCATTTATTAGAGATATTTCTGAATGAAATAGTATTTCGTATAATGACTTTAGTTTTTGTTTATATATATGTAATATTTTTGTTTTTCAAATTTTCTTTTCTTTTTTTTTTTTTTACGGTTGAAGTACGTGGGAAGAATTTTTTATTCCTTTTTATTTACTCTTTTTTCTTTTCTCTTTTATATATCTTTTTCTTTATTTCCAAAAAATAGAAGATATTAAGTATTGATATGTTATTTGTAGTAATATTGAATTAAGGTGTTAGTTTATAAAGTAAGCTTTACATTGTAAACGGTTTACTTCAAATAAAAAAATATTACACAAAATTCTAAGCAGCCTACAGTTACTTGTTTTCCTTTTGAAAACAAATATTAGTATCTTGTAATCAGCTACCTGGTAACGTAGCCATGGAGCTGTTGCTAATTTCCATTTGACAAAGATTCCAAGATTCAGTGAGGGGATTTCAATATTGGCAGGATTTCCATCTGCGTTAAATGTATTTGGCATGAAAATGATTGCCTAGAAATGGCTGCATATGTACCACCAATCACTGCAGTCCAATGTGTGGTTTGTAATGTTTAAATTATGCTTCATAATTGGAGATGGGCTGGGAAAATATGATACTTGAGTGATTTACGGTGATGCCTCAGCTATTGGTATATTTGACTATACGACATGCAACAAAACATTATAATTTTCATCATTATAATTTTCATCATTAACTGAATTTTGTTCCGAACAATCTCCTGACTATATTTAGCTACATCCATAGAATGCACCATTTTTTTTACAATGATTAAGTGTGAAGTGATCTATGATTTGGCCATTTGGGAGTAAGTTGGCAAAAACTATGATCAACCTTTGTCTATTGCATGTCTCTTCCTTTACAAAATGTGGATGAGAAAGTGTGAAATCATACAACTAGCGTGAAATAAGTGGTCGAAGGTCGGCATAAGATTGCGCTTTTTTCAATTGTTTTGGCATGTTTTAGAATAAATGTAGGTACCACAGTCAAACATTGCCTATGGTTTGACACTTCAGTGCATAGTAAATATTAGTGTAGAAAGGAACTGCAGATGCTGTTTTAAACCAAATGTGGACACGAAAAGCTGGAGTAACCCTGCAGGTCGGACAGCATCTCTGGAGAAAAGGGATTGGTGATATTTGGGATCGAGACCCTCGTTGAATATTTCTTAAATATGAGTCTGGGAAGATGAATGAGACATACAGTTGTTGCATAATTATACCTGTGGTTTTGCTGCTTGTGGTGGGAGTGGTTGTAGGTGTAGCAGTAGTTGTGATTGGCTCTAAAATGGAAAAGGTGGAGAAAAGACACATTGATTTCAAAGGCAACATAATATTTTGAAAGTAATAAAACACTATTTTACTTCGGAGTCACGTGAGTGATTCTGTGAAGAAGTCCCGCCAGAGAGCATGCGCATCATTACGTCTGACGCATGGCGCACTGATGGACTGGCAGGTGCGTAGCCCCACCAGAGGTAAGTTTCAAACCCGAGGTAAGTGCTTTAAACTAAACTTTGGTTCTTTTGTAGTCTGTAAACTCTTGTCCACAGGAACAAGTTGACCATGTGAAAATGCTGAAGGGAAAGTCGAGACGGTCCGCCACAAAATCGACTACGGTAGACCGCGGCATGTGCGGGTAGCGGGCGGCTGTCCATTTCCCCTACTGAGCCATTGGTGGCACGGCCAGTGGCTTCCTACTTGGTGCCGTTAGGCGGTACTATGGCTACTCCGGTGGGCCGGAAAGCTACAGAAAAGTCGGTGTGGCCCGTAGACTCAGATGAGTTGGGCCAGGGGGACAGCCCTCCTGGATGCCGTTTTTGGGCGGCTGTCCAGAGTGGAGCTCCTCATGGATAGGATGCTCCATGCAAATGTGCTCGGGAAAGACGAGCGTTATATCCGCAGGTCCCCTCTCGGGCCAGTGGCAGCAGACCCTGTAGAAAGGCTGCTTAATCACCCCTCATGGAGGAGGAGTGTGCCCAGTTTTGTTCTGACTCCGAGGTTGGGGGTGAAACCAGTGAGCATATCCCCAGACAAGGAGACCAGGAATCTGGGGTGCTAAGCCTGGCATCCAGATTTGCTATTTCAGCTGGAAAAGCTGGTCCGCTGAATGAAGATTTGGCTAGGACCATTAATGATATGGTCTCCCACCAGTTGCAAGAACTCACCATGGAGGACACCTCCAGGAAGTACCTAACGCCTATGAATTGTGCTTCCCTTCGAGTTCCGATGGTAAACCACCCAATCTGGGGTCACATGGGTGCGGGGGTCAGAGCCCAAGAGTTGAGGTTCCAAAAAGTCCTGAAGCTGCTTGCCTCAGGAATCACGGCATTCGCCAGGTCTATGGAGATGTCTCTCTGAAGAACAACAGGATGCACTTGCTCTCATGTGTAACACACACTTTGTGATTAATTGTTTAAGAAAAAGTGCAATCCGCCCCATGTTAAACCCCAAATTTGCTGCCCTTTGCAAAACAAGCAATGTGCAGCCGCCGAATTTGCTTTTTGGGGAGGACCTGTCCAAACAGGTTCGTGAGTTGGATGACGAGGCGAAGACGGTTGGCTTCATAAAAGCTCAACCGGCCAACCGAAGGTGTTCAACGAAACGATCGAACAGTCTACATTTGGTCTCGCTGATGTATAAGTGTCCACATCTTGAACAATGGATACAGTAGATGAGGTTGGAGGAGATGCAAATGAACCTCTGCCTAACCTGAAACAACTGCCAGGATCCCCGGACAGGATCAAGGGAGGAGGTATAGGGACAGGTTGCAGACGAAGGTACATGGGGAGGGGGTGGTCTCAATGGATGAAGTTAATCAGGGATTTGCGGAGGGAATAGTCTCAATGGAAGGCGGAAAGGGGTGGTGATGGGAAGATGTGGCTAGTGGTGGGATGCCATTGGAAGTGGCGAAAAAGTCGGAGGGTTATGTGTTGTCTGCGGTTGCTGACGGGTGAAAGGTAAGGACTAGGGAGAGTCCGTCTCTCTTGCAACTAGGGGGTAGGGGGAGCATGTGTGGAGCTGCAGGTTACCGAGGAGATATGAATGAGGGCCTCATCTATGATGGGGGAGAGAAACCTCCGTTCTCTAAAGAATTAGAACATCTCGGAAGCCCTGGTTTGGAACATCTCATCTTGGTTGCAGAAGCAGTGTAGACAAAGGAATTGGGAATAGGGGAGAGTCTTTGCTGGCAGCAGGGTTGGAAAATGTGTGGTCTTCATAGTTGTAGGAATCAGGGGATTTGTAAAAGATGTCAGTTGATTGTCTATCTCCTGTGATTAAGATGGTGATATCAAGAAAGGGGAGGTCAGAGAAGGTCCAAGTGAATTTGAGTGTAGGATGGAAATTGGTGGAGAAGTTAATAAAGTCCATGAGTTATGTATGGGTGCAGGAGGTAGCACCGATGCAGTCTTCAATGTAATGGAGATAGAGTTCAGGGATCGGGCTAGTGTACACCTGGAACAGGGATTGTTCAACATATCCTTCAAAGAGGCAAGCAGAGCTGGGGCCCATGTGGGTGCCCATAGCTACACCTTGGACTTGGAGGAAGTGGGAGGAGTTGGAGAAGTTGTTAGGGTGAGGACTAGGTGGAGTTGGGTGTTCGTAGAGGGCAGGATAGATTAGAAAGTAAAAATGGCCATGCGGCGCTTGGAAACAGTAAGGTTGGAGGCAAATATTAGTCTGGGAAGATGAACAATGGATACAGCTGATGCATGATTATACCTGTTGTTCTGCTGCTTGTGGCGAGAGTGGTTGCACGTGAGGTAGCAGTTGTGGTTGGCTCTTAAATGGAAAAAAACGAAAAAAGTCTCATTGGTGTCAAAGGCAACGTAATTCTTTGAAAGTAATACAATACTTTATTCTACAACAAAGCATTTAAAATACTGAAGAGATAATTACATTTGTTGAAGAAATAATTAATAGGTCTTGAACAATATGCTTTTATTGGAACTTTGAGATCTAACCATATATTTTAAATATTTGTATTTGTTCTTTGCCCACATTGATTTTAAAGGCAACATAATTCTTTGAAAGTAATAAATAAGTTTGGGTGAGTTTCCCCCTCATCCTTCTAAACGGTAGTGAGTACATGGCCGGTTTCGCCAAAGGGACATAATATGTTAACCCAGCCATAGCCAAGATCATTTGTGTAAACCTCCTCTGGACACTCTCCAAGGCCAGCACATCCCTCCTCAGATATGAGGCCCAAAACTGCCCATAGTACCACAAATGTAGTCTGGCCTGTGCCTTATAAAGCTTTAACATTCCATTCCTGGTTTTATATTCTGGTCCTCTCAAAATAAACGTTAACATTGCATTTGTCTTCCTTAACTTGCAAATTAACCATTTGGGAATCCTGCAACAGCACTACTCTTTATACCTCTGATTTTTGAATCCACTCGCCATTTAAAAAAAATGTCTGTTCCTCATTCCTACTACCAAAGTACATGACTGCACATTTTGCTACACTGTATTCCATCTGCCACTTCTTTGCCCACTCTCCAAACTTGTTCAAGTCCTTCTGCAGAGTTCCTGCTTTCTCTACACTAACTGCCCCTTCAAGTACCTTTGCATCATCCATAAACTTGGCCAGAAAGCCATCAACCCCTCATCCAAATCATAGATCTACATCGTGAAGAGTAGCGGCGCCAGCACTGGCCCTTGTGGAACACTGTTAGTCACTGGCAGCCAACCAAAAAAAGCCCCCTTTATTGCCACTCTTTGCCTTCTGCAATTCAGCCAGCCTTCTATCAATGCTACCATGTTCCTTATAATACCAGGGGATCTCATCTTCTTTAGCAGTCTCATGTGCGGCACCTTTTCAAAGGCATTTTGAAAATCTCGGTAAAAAATATCCACTGACTCTCCATTGCCTATCCTGCCATTTACTTCGGCAAAGAATTCCAATGGATTCGTCGGGCAAGGTTTCCGTTTCACGAAACCATGCTGGCTTTGGCCTAATTTATTATGTGCTTCTAAGTGCTAAGGACACTTCATCCCTTATAATGGACTCTAAAATCTTATGAACCACTGAAGTCAGGCTAACCAGCCACAGTTTCCACTATTCTGCTTCGCTCTATTTTTTAACAGCGGAGTAATATTTGCAATTTTCCCGTCGTCTGGAGCCACTCGTGATTCCATGCTGACTTTGGACTATATTATCATAACAGTTAAAATACATGGCAGCATTGTCATGGCTACAATTGTCAATTGTGTAAAATGTCCCTGAAAGTGCAAGCTGAATTTAAATATTTGATTTAGCTCTGCAGCTATTTTACAAACAAAAAAGCATCCATGATATTGCAAATGGTTATTGATTCATTGGCTGACTTATTATTAGCTAATTTGACTATTTGCGTGATATTCCTACTTAACCTACTGAAGTGATTACAACAGCAATTGCTTTTCTAACTGACATCAACGTATTAGACAACAAAATTATACCCCAGTTATGACTTTATTTCGGTCATCAATTACAACAGTCTAATCTGGGATCCAGCTTTTTAACCCATGATTAGTGATGGGAGAGACGTTTGAAAATGTGATCATTGAGAGCCTCACAGAGAAGACTGCTCTGATGTTACCTTTGGCTTTACATGATGTATTATACAGACATAAGAAAGCAAATTAACACAGACTTTTCTCTTTCATGTGAACTATTCTGCTCTTAGAATATTTTCCTGACCACATGGTGCTGTTGCTATAGAATCGTTGAATGATACTCAACATATAACTGTGAAATGATCAATGGTTATGACCACTGCCCAGTTCATCACCGGCTCTGACCTCCCCACCATCAAAGGGATCTATCGAAGTCGCTGCCTCAAAAAGACAGCCAACGTCATTAAAGACCCGCACCATCCTGGCCACACATTCATTTCATCATTGTCATCGGGAAGAAGGTACAGGTGCCTGAAAACTGTGACGTCCAGGTACAGGAACAGCTACTTCCCTACAGCCATCAGGCTATTAAGCACAACAACAAATAAGCTCTGAACTACAACACTATTATTATTATTATTGCATTATATTTGCTTATTTATTGAGTAGGTGTGCATGTGTATTTATACACACTGAACCTTGTTTCTCCCATTATGTACTAAGTTTACATATTCTGTTGTGTTGCAGCAAGCAAGAATAGTAAGATTGAACGAGAACTTACCAGTTCGAAGGTTGATCTTTATTTCATGAGGAGTCGAAGTGAGGGATTTCGTGAAGAGCCCGCCGGCGCGCATGCTCGACATACTTCAAAGTAGCGGCGTGGAATCACAGAACCAACAATAGAAATGACTTCGCATAGTATGATTGAATTGACTAAGATTACCAGATGAAGGTGATTGAGGGTTGGGCGAGGAGGGCACGAAATCCCTCACTTCGACTCCTCATGAAATAAAGATCAACCTTCGAACTGGTAAGTTCTCGTTCAATCTTACTATTTCATTTCGGAGTCACGTGAGTGACTTCGTGAAGACTTCAAAGCTTCTGTGATTACACGCCCTGGACCACGTCCATGCTGACACACCACTACCAGGGATGGATGGGAGGAACAAACTGGCTCAATAGCTCATACTGCAAAACAAAAGCATATTTATTAATAACAAATCAAAAACCCCTCATGCGGGGACATCTCCACGTTCTTGACCTGCATTCAGCACGGCTTCTGCGAACTGTAGAGGAGCAGCAACAGGCTTGTTATAAAAACGCTGGAACACAGCTTCATTCGCCCATCCTGCTGTGGCGAGAATTTGGTCCATGGGCACCTCCATGACCCTCGCCGCTGACGTCGATGCAGCCCTGGTGGAATGAGACTTGAACACATTAGTGTCGATACCTGACTTACCCAAGACGACTCGAAGCCACCTGGATATCGTCTGGACTGTCACTCGATGATGAGGTCTCTTATGAGTGACAAGCAGGTATCTCTCCATTCCTCTGATGCGTGCCGTCACCTTGACATAGTGGCGGATATGTGAGGCTAAACATAGCCTAGCATCTGCGGGGTATGCCGGGAACTTCAGCTGCAGCCCTGTGCACCCAGGTCTATGCTGCTTTAGTAGCTCGTCAACGAAAAAGACTACTTCTGTAGGGGTAGATGTCATTCTGTCGACACGCAGTTTGTGTAGTGTCTGTACCCTCTGAGCTGAAGTCAGCGCTAGTAACATCACCAGCTTCATGGTGAGTTGGTCCAGTTGGAGCCCTTCCATGGGAGACCACGTCCTGAGCAGGGTTAATACGTCCCTGACATCCCAGGTGATATTATAGCGTGGTGTAGGCGGATTCATATTGAATATACCCCGCATGAGTCTGGACACTAGCCTGTTGGATCCTACCCCAATCTTGAGGTAGAATGATAGCGCACTTCTGGCGCTGTTGATGGCACTGTAACTTAAGTGTTCATCATGGTGCAACCCCGCGAGGAATTCCAGGACGTCGGTTATTGTCACGTCATCGTACGTGATGCGAGAGCGGCTGCAGTAGGCTTCCCACTTCTTAATATGCGAGCGGTATCTTCGCCTTGTGGACTCTCGACACGACGCCCCGATGGTATCCATGGTCCGAGCCGAGAGGCCGTATTGGACTAACGGCCTGTTCAGAACCTGCAAGCCAACAAATTTAAATAGCCATGGCAGGGATGTGGCTCCCCTGACACAGGGTGAGTAACCAATTGTGGGCAACCCTTCAAAAGGACCCAAGGTTCGTTGAGCATGTCAAAGACCACCGGATACCAAGGCTGTGTGGGCCAGTCGGGTATAATAAGGATGCCCTTGGCAGCATCTGCCTGAATCTTTCGCAATACCCGACTGATGAGGCAAAACGGAGGGAAGGCATAGAAAACCCAATTCCCCCAGTCCAGCGAGAATGCATCTAGCGCTATTGCCCCAGGATCTGGTTCCCATGAAACGTAGGCTGGTATCTGATGGTTCAACCGTGACGCAAAAAGGTCAATGTCCGGTTTACCAAATTTGGCTGTGACTTTAGCAAAAATCTCAGGATGCAACATCCATTCAATGTTGTCATTAAATTTGCGTGACCTGGTGTCCGCCACAGTATTAAGCTCACCTGGCAACTAGGTAGCTGAAATCCAAATGTCTCTTTGAATACACCAGAGCCAAATTGAGTTAGCCAATTTGTCACACGAAACTGACCTGGTACCACCCATATGGTTTAAATATGCCACAGCTGTGGTGTTGTCTATTTGGAGACGGACGTGTGCTCCAACAAGCTTGGAACAATATGCACGAAGTCCGTGGAATGCTGCCAGCAACTCCAAATAGTTAATCCCTTGAGTCAACAACATCGATGCCTCAAGGGTGTCCCATCTACCCCCACAACTAGAGCAATTATCAGTAGCTCCCCAGCCATTGGAGCTTGCATCAGTCTGTAAATATACCACCGGATTAGCCTCCCTGACAGGCTTAAATGAGTTGCTAATGTGACACACCCACCATTGCAACTCAGTTATCGCTTCGGACGGCAGCTGCATAGATCGATCGTAATGACCAGCGTTCCATTTTAACGCAGTAATTTTAGCTCTTTGCAAATTCTGATAATGCAAAGGTCCATATCGTGCTGCCGGAAACAAAGCCACTAACTTGCCAATTACTGTGGCTGTATGCCGAATCGATGGTATATTGGTGCCAATTAAATCTCTGCACACCTTAGTGACTTCCTCAATTTTGTTAATTGGTATAGTTATCCTCATGCTCATTGAGTTCACCGTGAACCCTAGGTAATTAATTACCTGGGCAGGGCAGAACTTTGATTTCTCTGGATGGACAATGAATCCATCCATATATATTGACAGCAGCTGCAACACCCTGTTCAGCCAATTGCAGGGTGTGGCCCACAATAAAGACATCATCTAAATAGGCCATAACTATATGATGTCGTTGTCTCAAATAAGCCATGATTGGCTTCACCAATTTAGTGAACAATCTAGGGGCTGTAGTAAGCCCATTAGGCAAAGCCTTATACTGCCAAAGTTGCCCCATCCAGATAAATTTCAAAAACCTTCTATCATCTTTCTGGATGGATACTGAATAATATGCATCCCTCAAATCAATGCATGCCATAAAGCAGCCATGAGAAATCAATGATTTGGCTGTTTCAAACGTATCCATTTTAAAATGAGTATATGTTACAAACGTATTCAAACGGGTTAGATCAATAATGACACGACAGCCTCCATCCTTCTTAGGTCTAGTAAATATGTTCGAAACAAATTCAATCGGCTCATGCACTGTTTTCTCAATCACACCCTTCTGTTCCAAACTTAAAATTTCCTTGTAACCTGCTGCCTGTTCTGCAGCAGACAATTTGAACGTACGACCAGGCATGTGCTGGGATGGAGGAATGTCGCCATTAATAAACTCAATTTTATGCCCCTGAATATTCCGCAACACATACTCATCACCAGTAAAATTACCCCATGCATCCAAAAACAACCGTAAACGACCACCAACATGGGAAGTTAAACAGAGAGAAAAGAGAGAACCAGACCCCCTCACCTCCGTGGTTACCGGCGGTCCTTGACACGTGTGGGTGGCCGTGGAGGTGCTGGGTTGGCTTGAGGGCGCGGCGTCTTCGATTTCCAAAAAGGTCTCTGCCGACCCTGTCCTAAAAAAGACCCTTGGTGCTGGTTCTGGTGTTGTTGTCGTTGTGGAGCTAGAGGGTGAGTCCTCGTCGAGGCACTGGCCGACCCTCGTGAGCGAATGTATGGAGCTTTTGAGCCGGACGGTGTGGGGGCACTCTTAGAGCGCATGATCCCCACCGTTTTGGCTTGTTCGTCAAGCTCTTTGACTCTCTTCGAGAGGTCCTCACCAAAGAGCTGACGGGGCGACGGCGGCGGCGGTGGTTTGCACAATCCTGCAAACTTCGGGTTGAGTGCTGGGCGGATGCTGTTTTTGCGAAACCCGTTGATTTCGTGCTGGGTCGCGCACAATAAGGCCAGAGCATCTTCCTGGTCCAAATTCAGCTCGTCCTCGTCCACCGACCGCGCAAAGGCGGTAATACCGGCCGTGAGGAGTTTCAGGATCCGCTGCAATTGTAGCTCTTGTTGACGGATAGCCGCACTGATGTTGCCCCATATTGGCGTATTGACCACAGGCACGTTGAGGGAGTTGCAGTTTGATGGAGCCTTGTGACGGCTCATAGCCTGGATGAGGACTTCTTCCTGCAGCACCTGATTATTAAGAAAGTCCACTGTGGCTGCCAGCTTTGAATTGAGAGGAAGACCAGCCGTATGTGGGGCCGCGAATTTGGTCGCCACATCCAAAAGTTCCTCCGCTGGCACCTCCACCGGAGGTGGTACGGGATCCACCAGAACCTCCTCCTCGTGCTGCTCCAGGCTGATAGTAGATGTTGGTGAAGACGCCCTGTGCCTGTTGCTGCCCTGCTGTTGTTGACGTTGAAGCAGGAGCTCCAGCAGCCGCTCCATACGGTCAATACGCCCTTCACCCTGAACACTCAGGTGGTCGGAGTCCTCCGGCTCTGAAAAGAAAACCGGGCTCCTGTCATCGGCCCGCACCTCGTCGAGGCCCTGCCGGTGCCGGTAGTTGTCGCTAACAGCCGCCGAGGCGAAACTGCGCGATTCCTGCGCGGGCGTGTTCAATCGCCTCCGTTTAGCGAGAGCTGAAGCCGCTGCCACTAAGGGCACATGCGGCGAGGTGTCGGCCCCAGCCGAAGCATGGCTGCCTGGGGCCCGCGCAGTCTTGCCGGCTGCCCACATCGTGGACGTTGCCGACGCATGGTGCCGCCCACCCATCCATGGGGGGCTCGGCGACCGCGACGAGACCCGACCCAACCGACCCGTCCCGGCGTCGAGAGTCGGGGTGTACCGGCTGGACCTCACAGCCGCCCCGGGTCTCGCCCTGGAACCTGACCGCTCCTCCGCGACAGGCAATGCCTTAGCCCTAACAGGGTTAGGCTTCTGGGCTCCTCCCCTCCCCCTTCTCGGAGGGCTGAGTGGAACAGGCCGTGCAACGGCACGCGCCCTGCTCGAGGTCGCCAGCGAGCCCGCTGACAACCTGACTGCCATGGCAGGGTCCCCCTGCTCTGGCGGCACACCACACTCCTCCTCGTCGAACTCCTCCGAGCTGTGGTGTGCTGGCGGATCTGGACCTGTGAACACAGGGCTTACCCACATCTCCGCCTGAGTCCCGGCCTGCGCTGCAGGTACTGCCGATGGTAAAGGCCCCGGAACTGTTGACCGGCGAACTCGTCCTGACGTCCTCCGGCCCTTCGAACTCCCATCCATGTCCTTGCTGCAAGACATAATCAGACAACAAGGACCACCAACTAAAGGTGGAATACTCACCTCCGTGGCCCCTTATGAAGGGCTGGCGAGGAGCGCGCTCCACCGCCAGCCGTCGCAGCAACGCGTTACGACGATATGTCGAGCATGCGCGCCGGCGGGCTCTTCACGAAGTCACTCACGTGACTCCGAAATGAAATTTCATTGTCCTATCTGGTTCATATGACAATAAACGCTCTTGACTCTTGGTTTGGCCTCTTAGAGAAATATTTGGTTGATATTAAGATCAAGCATCATCTATTGTTTGGCACTCGTGTTGGTAATTAATGAATCATTTTAAAATCTGATCAGTGAATGCTGGTGTTGTATTATCCTCATACCTGTTGTTTTGCTGCTTGTGGCAGATGTCGTCGATGCAATGGCAGTTGTACTTGGTTCTGAGAATTAAATGAAGATGTGACATTAATGGATATTGAAAGGGAATTAGACTCTTTTTGCTTCACAAATGTGTCAAGTGCAGTAGTGAAAGTTGAATTGATGAGAAGAAATGTTAACAAAGCATTCAACGAATAATATCAACAAATAATATTTGGAGTTGTGATGAGATTTTGGTGTGTAATAGTTTTCTCTGTGTTATGCATGGAATTGTCACTGTGCTGTTGCACAATGTCTCATATGGTTGCCATCAACTGAGAATATCAAATTTGTGCCGTTAATTTTGATTGAGTATTTGCTGTTAATGGTAGAATTTTCATCGAGTGGATACCTGAATTGGCCAACTCTGAGCATTCCACCGCATATAATTTCTTTGCACTAACTCTTTTGAATTTCCATAGATATTTTGAATTTTACTGTTTCATTTTACTGTTGTTATTTATGGCCAGAATCATGGACAAAACTGATATGTTTGATGATGTAGCCACAATCAAGAACTGAAATATTCACAAAAATGAGTAGGGCTGGACTATACCTCTTGTATGAAAGGAGGCTGAATGTTGAACATTATAGAGATGTACAAATTACATAGGAATAGATAGGATGCACTCTGAGTTGACACAAGTTATATAATTATTGCTAATTTTCCTTTGCCCCATTTTGCGTATGACTTGTAATTTATGGTACCTATCCTTGTTGATGTAGACATTAAAAAAAAATTAAAATTGACAACATATTTTTATTTTTCATGTGCCTTATTCTTCTCGTAATATTCCCCTGACTGCACTGTGGTGTTTCAATTGTTAGAATTGTTCAATAATACACAACACACAACTGTGAGCTGATCAATGGTTTGGCCATTTCAGGAACATTGGTTGATATAATGATCACCCTGTTATTGCATGGTTTCATGTAGTAGTCAACAACTGAAAATAATGAATTTGTGCTTGCAGTTTTGACTGAGCATTTGCTGTTACATTTAGAATTCAGCATACATTAGTTACCTGAATTAATTTACAATTTCTGAGCAATCCGCTGCACATAATATTTTTGCACTAGACATTCATTCTTTCTAATTCCCACAGATATTTTGAACTTGGATAGTTTCATTAGACTGTTATTCAAGGCAGGAACATTGGACAAAACTACAATCATTTTGAGGATGTCGCCCGTATGAACACTGGAAATTATGTGAAAGTTGAGCGGGCTTGGACGTTATTTCTTGGATAAAATGATGCTGAAGATACAACAACCTAACCTGGGATCCTGATATCTAGTGATGGAAGAGGCTTTTTGAAAATTTAATCAATGAGTGCCTCACAAAAACTGTCCTGTTCTTTACATTATGCATCAAACAGGCATAAGAAAGCAAAGTTACTGCACGCTTTTCTGTTTTTGCAACTTATTTTCCACTTGGAATATTCTCACCACCACTCTTCACTGTTTCTATAGAATCATTTAATAATATTCAGCAAATAACTGAAAACTGATCGATGGTTTGCATTTTTTAGGGACATTGGTTGATGTAAAGATCAAGCATCATCGATTGTTTGTCACTTGTGTTGGTGAGTAATGAATCATTTTAAAGTTTGACCAGTGAATGCTGGTGCTGCATTATCCTAGTACCTGTTGTTTTGCTGGCGGACGTAGTCGGTGCAGTGGCAGTTGTTGTGCTTGGTTCTGAGAATGAAATGCAGGTGCGACATCAATGAATATTGAAAGGAAATTGGACTCTTATTGTTTCCCATTACACATTCACCGATGTGGACAGCTGACATCTAAAGCAGCGGATGCAATAGATAAGGTTGGAGAAGATGCAGGTGAACCTCTGTCGCACCTGGAACGACTGCTTGAGTCCTTGAATGGAGTCGAGGGGGGAGGTAAAGCGACAAGTGTAGCATCTCTTGCGGTTGCAAGGGAAAGTGCCCGGGGAGGGGGTGGTGCGGGAGGGAAGGGAAGAATTGACAAGGGAGTTACGGAGGGAGCGGTCTTTGTGGAAAGCAGATGGGGGGGGGGGGGAGATGGGAAGATGGGAAGATGTGGCGAGTGGTGGGATCACGTTGGAGGTGGCGAAACTGATGGAGTACTATTTGCTGTATGTGACTGCTTGTGGGGTGAAAGGTGAGGACTAGGGGGACTCTGCCCTTGTTGTGAGTGGAGGGATGGGGAGCGAGAGCAGTGTTACGGGGTATGGAAGATACCCTGGTGCGAGCTTCATCTATAGTAGGGGAGGGAAACTCCCGTTCCCTGAAGAATGAGGACATTTCCGATGCGCTGATGTGGAGCACCTCATCCAGGGAGCAGATGCAGCGTAAACGGAGGAATTTGGAGTAGGGGATGCTTACAGGAAGCAAGGTGGGAAGAAGAGAAGTCTAGATAGCCATGGGGGTCTGTAGGTTTGTAGTGGATGTCGGTTAGAAGTCTATCACCTGCGATGGAGATAGTGAGGTCAAGAAATGGTAGGGAAGTTTCGGAAATGGTCCAGGTGTATTTGAGTGCCGGGTGGAAGTTAGTGGTGAAGCGGATGAAGTTAGTGAGTTGTGTGTGGGTGCAGGAGGTGGCACCAAAGCAATCGCCGATGTAACGGAGGTAGAGGTTGGGGATGGGGCCCTGCTACGCCTCGAACAAGGATTGTTTGAGGTACCCGACAAAGAGGCAGGCGTAGCTGGGGCCCATACATGTGCCCATAGCTACGTCTTGTATTTGGAGGAAATGGAAGGAGTGAAACAAGAAGTTATTGAGGGTAAGGTCCAATTCCGCTAGGTATAGGTTGTTTCTCCGGTCGAGGATGAACCGGAGGGTTTTGAGACCATCCTGGTGGGGGATGGAGGTGGAGAGTGATTGGACATACATGGTGAAGATGAGGGGATGGGGGCATAGAGAATGGAATGCGCGGAGACGACGGAGAGTGTCTGAGGTGTCATGAACATAGGTGGGGAGGGATTTAACCAAGGGGGATAGGATGGAGTCAAGGTATGTGGAAATTAGTTCAGTAGGGCACGAACGGCAGAGACAATGAGTCTACCGGGACAGTCGGGTTTGTGAATTTTTGGGAGAAGGTAAAATCAGGCCGTGCAGGGCTGGGGAACGATGAGGTTGGAGGCTCGGGGGGGGGGGGGGGTGGGGGTTGCAGGGAATCGGTAATGAAGTCGGTAATGGTGCTAGAGATTGTGGCCTGGTGCTTGTCAGTGGGGTCATGGTCCAGGGGGAGGCAGGAGGAGGTGTCCGAGAGTTGGCGCGTGGCCTCAACTTTGTAGAGATCGAAGCGCCAGACTACTATCTGGGGGGGGGGGGGGGGAGAGATTGGAGTGAGGCAAGGGAGTGGAGAAGTTGAGACGGTTGATGTGGTGACGCCATTTTTGGATAAAAAGTTCTAAAGCCGGAAGGCCATGAGGGGGGGGGCGGGGGGGGGTCCACAAGGAGGGGGTTTGTTGGAGACTGGAAAAGGGATCATCAATAGGGGGCGAGGACTCCTTCCCATAGAAGAGCTCTGTGAGGCGGAGGCGATGGTGGAAGAGCTTCAAGTCGTGGTGGGCGCAGAACTCATTGAGGTTGGACGGAGGGTGACAAAGGTAAGACCTCTGCTGAGGACCGACCGTTCAGTGTCGGAGATGGGGAGGTCGTGGGGGATTTCGGTGTCGGATAGGGGGTAGTCAGGGGGGATGTCACATGTGTTGGTAAATATTGTATATTTTTTAAGTTTGATAGTGAATCCTGTTGCTGCATTATCCTTGTACCTGTTGTTTCGCTGCTGGTGGCGGACGTAGTCGATGCAGTGGCAGTTATTGTGCTTGGTTCTGAGAATGAAATGAAGTTGAGACATCAATGGATAACTTAAGGAAATTGGACACCTTTTGTTTCATAAAGCAGGTAAAGTGCTGAAGTGAAAATTAAACTGACGAGAGATGTAAACAATGTATTTTGATTAAACAAGAATCATGAAATATTTTAGCAAGGAATTGTTTTCACTGTGGAATGCACCAAACTGTCATCATGCTATTGCACAAAGTTTCACGTAGTAGACATCAAATGAAATATTGGATTTTTACATGCAATTTTGATTGAGCATTTGCTGTGAGATTTAAAATCTTGCAACAATTAGTTACCTGAATTAATTGGCCATTTTTGAGCAATCCACTGCCTATAAGTTATTTACACTAGACGTTCAATCTTTCTCATACCCATAGATATTTTGAATATCTTGGCTTGTTTCATTTTACTGCTATATTCAAGGCCAGTACATTGAATGTAGGCAGGATAAAGATCTGAAATATATGCAAAAGTCCAGTCTTGGACTAAATTTCTCGGATGAAAGGAGGCTGAAGGTTTATCTTGTAGAGATGTAATAAAAATATATGGGAATAAATAGGGTGAATGTACAGTTTTATAGTGGGGGAATCAAATATGCAGAGAAATCTCAGTTAAAATACATGGCAGCACTAACATGTCTACACTTGTAAAATCTTTTGCCACCTTACTCACCATTCTCCTATGCTGCAAGACAAATTAGTTTTGTTCCGATCGGTGAAATAGCACAAAAGTTATGAAGGCTTTGAAGGTTCTCCCCCCCACACCCCCCTCCCCCACACACCCCTCCCCTCCCCCACACCCCCACCACTCTGTGGAACATTGCTTTGGGGGAATGGGTTGCGTTGGGGGAACAGGTGAGTGGTGGAATATTGCGTTGGGGAATGGGTTGCGTTGGGGCAGACCAGGCATCCCATGTGACTGGGACCCAACGGGTCCCAGTCACACCAGTTCCTACTGAAATGAATGGGGTGATTATACTAGAGAATGTTTTTATAACTGATATCAAAGTGTTAGGCCACAATATAATACCCCATTTACGACTGTGTAATATTAGAAATTATATATAATTATACAAGTATAATTGACAAAATACTTTTCTTTTTCAAGTGACTTATTTTTCTCTTGTAATATTCTCCTGACCCCACTCTGCTGTTTCTCTAGAATTGTTCAATAATTCTCAGCAAGTAACTTCGAACTGACTGATGGATTGGTCTCTTTGAGAAAGATGTCTAATATCTTGAACAAGCATCAACTATTGTTTGTCACATGTGTTTGTAAATATTGTATCTTTTTAAGTTTGATCAGTGATATCAATGGATGTTAAAACTATATTGAAAACATTTTGTTTGATGGAGCATGTCACATAGCAGTAAACATGAAAATGATGAGAAGAAATGTTAAAGCATTGAGGTTAATATTTGGAGTTTTAATGAAACTGAGGAATGATAAAAAAAGGTAGGCATGGATTTTTTAAAACTATTTTGCACAGGTTTGCCACTATATTATTGCATTATTTTTTAATGTATTCAGTCATCAACTGAAAGTATTGAATTTGACCTTGCAATCTTGATTGAGGTTGTCAGCTTTATTTAGAATTCTGCATTAGTTACCTGAAATACCAAACCATTTCTGGGCTTTCAACAGCTATTTTCTATTTTGTTCTATACATAGCTATTTTGAAATCAGCTAGATTTACTCTTGATATGTTGGTAAGTAAAGTATGATTTTAAAGCCTTATCAGTGAATGCTGGTGCTGCATTATCCTAGTACCTGTTGCTTTGCTGCTAGGGGTGGAGGAAGTCGATGTTCTAGTTCCTGTAGTTCCTGTACTAGTTCCTGTTGTTTCGCTGCTAGTGGCGGACGTAGTCGATGCAGTGGCAGTTGTTGTGCTTGGTTCTGAGAATGATATGAAGATGTGACATCAATGAATATTGAATGGAAATTGGATTTTTTTTGTTTCCCAAGTACAGTAGTGAAAATTAAACCGATGCGAACATTCAACGAATATTGGTATGGATAACATTTAGTGTTTTGATGAAACTTAGGAAACATTAAAAATGTTGACATTAAATTATTTTCACTGTGTTATGGACAGTATTGTCACCATATTATTGCATAAATGTAATGACATGAACTTTAAAGGTGATTTTATAAATATGGTTATGGGTATCTGGAGCAAGCATCCAGATGAAATAGTTAAGGCAGAAGCAATAATAATATTTAAAAGACATTTGGACAGGTACATAGATTGGAACAGTTTAGAATGATATGGAACTGCCATGGGAACATGGAGAGAGCATCAATGGCTTATCATGTACAGAGCCTATTTCCAGTGAAATGTCAGTTCAATTACATGTCTACAATTTTAAATTGTATAAAATGTTCCTGGAAGTCCGAGCCGGCTTTAATTATTTGTTTCTTTTAATCTGGTGATGCATATTAGCAACATGCAATCAGGTAAATGGCAACTGGTGCTGTGGACCTGGTGTTAATTTCCAAACATAGAAACATCCACAATATTACAAATGATCAATTAATAATTGCCAGACTAGCATCATCATTTTTTTCCATGTGACTTATTCTCCTCATGTAATGTTCCCCTGACTGCACTATGCTGTTCTGTAGAATTGCTCAATAATACAGAGCAATTAACTGTGAACAGATGGATAGTATGGCATCTGAGGAAAATTGGTTAATATATTGATGGAGAATCAAATGTTGTTTGTCACGTGGTGGTAAGCAATGTATCTTTTGAAAGTCTGATCAGTGAATCTAACAAATAATTGCATTATACTAGTTCCTGTTGTTTCGCTGCTAGTGGCGGACGTAGTCGATGCAGTGGCAGCTGTTGTGCTTGGGTCTGAGAATGAAATCAAGATGTGACATCAATTGTTATTGAAAGTAAATTGGACACTTTTTTGTTTCATAAAGCAGATAAAGTGCTCCAGTAAAAAATAACCTGATGAGAAGAAATGTTAACAAAGCATTAAATACATAATTTGATGGATAACATTTGTAGTTCTGATGAAACCTAGGAATCAAGAATAATTTTGGTATATCCTATTTGCATAAGGACCTGAACGATACATTAAAGATGGGCAGGGGTGAACCTTGTTTCTTACGGAGTAGGCGGCTAAATGTTGATCTTATAGAGGTGTGTAAAATCAAATGGGAATAGATTGGGTGAATGAAGAGAGACGTTATCGCAGAGTGGGGAAATCAAGAACTAGATGGCGCAGAGCGCACAGCTCCATCCAAGACCGCAACAAATCGCAGAGATTTGTGGATGCAGCCCAGATCATCGCACAAACTAATCACATGTCCATTGACTCCATCTACACTTCATGCTACCTTGGCAAGGCCGCCAGCATAATAATGGACTGTTCTCACCTACGACACTCCCTCTTCTCCCCTCTCCTTTATACTGTAACTATGAGCCGTCTTTCCGTTGATTGGATAGCATGTGAAAACAAGCTTTTCACTGTTCTTCGATGCAAGTGAGAATATACTAAACTAAATTAAATAATTTTATGGTAAGAAGAGAAAATACATAATATGTACCTGAAGGGAAACCTTTTCACAAAGGGTGATGGGTTTATGGAGCAAGCATACATTAAACGGTTGAGGCAGGAGCAATCATCATATTTAAAATACATTTAGACTGGTGCATGGATTGAATAGGTTTAGAGCAATCTGGAACTGCCTAATCTGGGATCCTGATGTTTAATCCAAGTTTAGTGATGGGACAGGCACTTTGAAAATGTGATTGTCGAGTGCCTCACAGAGCAGACTGATCTGCTGTTACCTTCAGCTTTCAGGGCCTGTCCTACCAGCATCTGACTCCATGCGATGAGCGCGATCAAACTAGAAGCGGGGGCCGCGCGGAGGTCGGGTGATCCTCTGTACAGGGCCGTTCCCAACAGCATGCGCCGGTATGTGGCAAGCGTGACCAAACCGGCAGCGAGGGCCGCGCGGAGGTCGGGTGAATAGCGTAACGCGGCGCCAAGTGAGGCGAACTTGGAGCGAAGTCTTAAAGGTAAGTTTGCCAGGATGGAGAGGGACACACAGAGAGGGGCACAGAGGCACACACAGAGAGGGCCACGGAGCCACACACAGAGAGGGTCACGGAGGCACGATGTCGAGGCAGTGTGTAATGCGTTGAGGCGACTGCGAGCCAACAAGCCGTTGCCGCACGGAATTTTTGAACATGGTCAGTTTTTCGGAGCCCCACACGATGTCGGGACGAACTCCGCACAATTCCACACGGCTCCGGCGATCGAAGTGGGACCGGCCCCGCGACGCCGGACGGCTCAAGCGACCACATTAGGTCGCTCTCATCGCGTAGAGTTGCATGCTGGTGCGACAGGCCCTTTACAATATGTATTATGCAGACATAGGGAAGGAAACTAACAATATACTTTTCTTGTTCATATGACATTCTCGTCTTGTAATATTCCCCTGCTTGCATTTTGCAGTCTCAAAAGAATTGTTCAATATTTCTCAGTATTTAACTGTGAACAGATCGTGACTCTTAACAGAAAATTGGTTGAGACAATGATCTAGCATTATCTATTGTTTGGCTCTTGTGTTGGTAAGTAATGAATGCCTGATCAGTGAATCCTCGTGCTGCGAAACTGTGAGCTGATTGATGGTTTGGCCACGTTGAGGAATATTGGTTGATATAATGGTGGAGCATCAGTTATAGATTGTGACGTGTTGATAAGTAAGATATATTTTTAAAGTCGGATCAGTAATTCCTGCTGCTGCATTATCCAAGTACCTGTTGTTTCGCTGCTAGTGGTGGACATAGATGGTGCAGTGGCAGTTGTTGTACTTGGTTCTGAAAATGAAATGAAGATGTGACATCAATAGATATTGAAAGGAAATTAAACACATTGGAGCATTTATTGAGTACATGTTCAGAACCTACTCAGTGAATGGTCGGGCTCTGGGGAGTGTTCTAGTGCAGAGGGATGTAGGAGTACAGGTACATAGTTCGTTGAAAGTGGCATCATAGGATGGTCAAAATGGCTTTCGGCACATTGGCTTTTCATCAACCTAATACCGGGTAATTCTCTAGAAGAATAATTGCCTGGATAACATTTGGAGTTCTGATTAAACTTAGGAACCATGAAAAATGATTTCATGGAATATTTATCTGTGTTATGTGTGGCATTGACACCATGTTATTGCACAATATTTAATGTAGCATTCTTCAACTGAAAATATTGGATGTGTACAATGAAATTTGATTGAGCATTTGCCGTTACTTTTAACATTTTCTACCCGATAGTTGCTTGAATCAACTAGCCATTTCTGACCAATTATCCACCTGTAAATATTTTTTTGCACATCATCAACTCTTCCTAATATCCCTCTTTTACCTGTTCTTTGCTAGGCCAGCACTTTGGACAAAACTGCAATGTGTTTAAGTTCAATATGTTCAATACACTATACACAACTATACACTATACACTACTGATGCAAATGGAGATAGCTTCAATGGCTTGCACATATTGGGCCGTAGGCACTATATCCATTCTGTATGACACAATTACTCTCTGACTCTAAGGAAGGTTGCACAAGACAGGTTTTATCACTATTTCCAAATTTACCTAGCCCAGATTTGGAGTACAAGTTGTAATTTATGGTACCTGTCTCTGTTGATGTAGATTCAGTTGTATAAGGCGTCATTGTTGTGCTTTGCTCTGTGGACGTGCTTGCAGAAGTTGTTGAAGCTTCACACATGCAGAGAAATGTCAGTTAAAATACATGGCAGCACTCTCATGGCTACACTTGTGAATTGTGTAAAATGTCTCTGGAAGTCCAAGCTGACCAATTATTTGTTTTCTTCTATCTGATGATGGATGTTAACATCATGCAATTATGTAAGTGGTAACTGATACATTGGATCTGCTGCTATTTTCCAAACAACGAAGCATCCACAATATTGACAAAATATAAATGAATAATTCTCTGACATTTGACCTATTTGACTATTTGTATGATATTCCCACTTAAACTATTGGATTGATTACAAAAGCAACTGCTTTTCTGACATCAATGAGTTAGGCAAAAAATATTATACCCCAGTTATGATTCTACTTCTGTCATCACTTACAACAGCCTAATCTGGGATCCTCATGTTGTATCCTTTTTTTTGATAGCTTTATAAATTTGATAATTGAGTGCCTCACAGAGTAGATGGCTCTGCTATTATCTCTGGATTTTATTCGATGCAGTTTTTGTGCTTGGTTCTGAGAATGAATATGAAGATGTGACCAATGGATATTGAAAGGAAATGAATAGAAATTAGGTGCAGGAGGAGGCCATTCGGCCCTTCTGACCAGCACCACCATTCATTGTGATCATGGCTGATCGTAGACACTTGAAGATGGACACAATCGTAGACAATTGAAGGCAGACACAAAGTGCTGCAGTAACACTTATCACGTGATGAATGAGGATTTGATTAACCAGTGGCCCGACCACCAGATGGCGCCACACATCCACGAACTTGCAAATGATGAATAAATAACTGGCTGACTTTCATTATTTGACTACTTGCATGATATTCCTACTTAAACTATTGGGTTGATTATAATAGTGACTGCTTTACAAAGTCAAATCAAGATGCTGGATAACAATATTCACTCTTTTTCTGTCATCAATTATGACTGCATTATTGATTGTCACGTGTTGACAAGTAAGATATATTTTTAAAGTTTGATCAGTGAATGCTGGTGCAGCATTATCCTAGTACCTGTTGTTTCGCTGCTAGTGGCAGATGTAGTCGATGCAGTGGCAGTTGTGTTTGGTACCGATAATTAAATGAAGATGTGACATCGATGGATATTGAAAGGAAATTTTACTCTTTTCATGAAGCATGTAAAGTGCAGCTGGGAAAAGTAAACTGACGAGAGGATGCATATTTGCAACAGGCAATCATGTAAGCGATATCTGGGTGCAGGGGATACGTTGCCATTTTGAACTATACAAAACCGTTGAGCAGACTTTACTTTATTTCTTGGATTGAAGGAGGCTAAAGGTTGACCTTATAAAAGTGTATAAATCATATGGAAATAGAGGTGTGAGCTATAGAAAGAGATTAAGTAGGCTGGGTGTCTATTCCATGGACATGGGAGGATGAGGGGAGATCTTATAGAGGTATACAAAATCAGATTTTGTGGATTGAAGGTTGAAGGTTAATCTTACAAAAGTGTATAAATCATATGGAAATAGAAGTGTGAATGAACAGAGTCTTCACCCAGGTTAGGTATCTAGTACAGGAGGGCATGGTATTAAGTTGAGAGGGAAAATATATAATAACATACTGAAGGGATGTTTTTCACAGAGTGTGATGGGTATATGGAGCAAGCATCCAGGTGAAGTGGTTGAGGCAGGAACAATTATATTATTTAAAAGAGATTTGGACAGGTCCATGGATTTGGATGTTTTAGATATGGAACCATCATGGGCAAATGGAGCTAGCTTCAATGGCTGATCAAAAATGGCTTGGACATATTGGGCCCGATAAACTATTTCCATTCTGTATGACAAAATTATTCTCTGAATCTAAGAGGGGTTGACAAGATAGGTTTTACCATTTGATCCGCTGATATTTCTCAAACAAAGAAGCATCCACGATATTAACGAATAATAAATAACTAATTTCCTGACTTTCATTATTGGCTTATTTTAATACGTGCATGATATTCCTACTTAATCTATTGGTTTGTTAAAAGTGGCGACTGCTTTTCAAAGTGAGTTAAAGATATTTGGCAATAAAATTCTACATGTGTCATTAATTACAACTGCATTATTGATTGTCAGGTTGTGATAAGTAAGATATATTTTTAAAGTTTGATGAGTGAATCCTGGTGCTGCATCATCCTAGTACCTGTTGTTTCGCTGCTAGTGGCGGGTGTAGTCGATGCAATGGCAGTTGTTGTACTTGGTTCTGAGAATGAAATGAGGATGTGACATCAATGCATAATTGAAAGGAAATTGTATGCTTTTTGTTTCATAAAGCATGCAAGGTACAACAGTGAAAATTAAACTGATGAGAGGATGCATATTTGCAACATGCAATCATGTAAGTGATATCTGGGTGCAGGGGATAGGGTGCTATTTTGCAAACAGAGAATTATCCATGTGATATCTATGAATATTGCAGTGGAAATGGAAAGTAAATTGGACACATTGTTTCATACAGCATATAAACTGCAGCAGTGAAAATTAAACCGATGAGAAGAAATGTTACCAAGAATCCAACAAATAATTGCATTGGAGTTCTGATGAAAATTAGGAATCATGAAAAATTATTTCATGGAATTTTTAAATCTGTGTTATGCATGGCATTATCACCATGTTATTGCACAATGTAGTAGTCTTGAACTGAAAATGTAGATTTTGTGCATGCAAATAGTAAGATTGAACGAGAACTTACCAGTTCGAAGGTTGATCTTTATTTTATGAGAAGTCGAAGTGAGGGATTTCGTGAAGAGCCCGCCGGCGCGCATGCTCGACATACTTCAAAGTAGCGGCGTGGAATCACAGAACCAACAATAGAAATGACTTTGCATAGTATGATTGAAGTGACTAAGATTACCAGATGAAGGTGATTGAGGGTTGGGCGAGGAGGGCACGAAATCCCTCACTTCGACTCCTCATAAAATAAAGATCAACCTTCGAACTGGTAAGTTCTCGTTCAATCTTACTATTTCATTTCGGAGTCACGTGAGTGACTTCGTGAAGACTTCAAAGCTTCTGTGATTACACGCCCTGGACCACGTCCATGCTGACACACCACTACCAGGGATGGATGGGAGGAACAAACTTGCTCAATAGTTCATACTGGAAAACAAGAGCATATTTATTAATAACAAATCAAAACCCCTCATACGGGGACATCTCCACATTCTTGACCTGCATTCAGCACGGCTTCTGCGAACTGTAGAGGAGCAGCAACAGGCTTGTTATAAAAACGCTGGAACACAGCTTCATTAGCCCATCCTGCGGTGGCGAGAATTTGGTCCATGGGCACCTCCATGACCCTCGCCGCTGACGTTGATGCAGCCCTGGTGGAATGAGACTTGAACACATTAGTGTCGATACCTGACTTACCCAAGACGACTCGAAGCCACCTGGATATCGTCTGGACTGTCACTCGATGATGAGGTCTCTTATGAGTGACAAGCAGGTATCTCTCCATTCCTCTGATGCGTGCCGTCACCTCGACATAGTGGCGGATATGTGAGGCTAAACATAGCCTAGCATCTGCGGGGTATGCCGGGAACTTCAGCTGCAGCCCTGTGCACCCAGGTCTATGCTGCTTTAGTAGCTCGTCAATGAAAAAGACTACTTCTGTGGGGGTAGACGTCATTCTGTCGACACGAAATTTGTGTAGTGTCTGTACCCTCTGAGCTGAAGTCAGCGCTAGTAACATCACCAGCTTCATGGTGAGTTGGTCCAGTTGGAGCCCTTCCATGGGTGACCACGTCCTGAGCAGGGTTAATACGTCCCTGACATCCCAGGTGATATTATAGCGTGGTGTAGGCGGATTCATATTGAATATACCCCGCATGAGTCTGGACACTAGCCTGTTGGATCCTACCTCCAAACTGAGGTAGAGTGATAGCGCACTTCTGGCGCTGTTGATGGCACTGTAACTTAAGTGTTCATCATGGTGCAACCCCGCGGGGAATTCCAGGACGTCGGTTATTGTCACGTCATCATACGTGATGCGAGAGTGGCTGCAGTAGGCTTCCCACTTCTTAATATGCGAGCGGTATCTTCGCCTTGTGGACTCTCGACACGACGCCCCGATGGTATCCATGGTCCGAGCCAAGAGGCCGTATTGGACTAACGGCCTGTTCAGAACCTGCAAGCCAACAAATTTAAATAGCCATGGCAGGGATGTGGCTCCCCTGAGACAGGGTGAGTAACCAATTGTGGGCAACCCTTCAAAAGGACCCAAGGTTCGTTGAGCATGTCAAAGACCACCGGATACCAAGGCTGTGTGGGCCAGTCGGGTATAATAAGGATGCCCTTGGCAGCATCTGCCTGAATCTTTCGCAATACCCGACTGATGAGGCAAAACGGGGGGAAGGCATAGAAAAACCACTTCCCCCAGTCCAGCGAGAATGCATCTAGCGCTATTGCCCCAGGATCTGGTTCCCATGAAACGTAGGTTGGTACCTGATGGTTCAACCGTGACGCAAAGAGGTCAATGTCCGGTTTACCAAATTTGGCTGTGACTTTAGAAAAAATCTCAGGATGCAACATCCATTCAATATTGTCATTAAATTTGCGTGACCTGGTGTCCGCCACAGTATTAAGCTCACCTGGCAAATAGGTAGCTGAAATCCAAATGTCTCTTTGAACACACCAGAGCCAAATTGAGTTAGCCAATTTGTCACACGAAACTGACCTGGTACCACCCATATGGTTTAAATATGCCTCTGCTGTGGTGTTGTCTATTTGGAGACGGACATGTGCTCCAACAAGCTTGGAACAATATGCACGAAGTCCGTGGAATGCTGCCAGCAACTCCAAATAGTTAATCCCTTGAGTTAACAACATCGTTGATTCAAGAGTGTCCCATCTGCCACCACAACTAGAGCAATTATTCGTGGCTCCCCAACCATTGGAGCTTGCATCAGTTTGCAAATATACCACCGGATTAGCCTCCCTAATAGGCTTGAATGAGCTGCTAATGTGACACACCCACCATTGCAACTCATTTATCGCTTCAGGCGGCAGCTGCATGGACCGATCATAATGACCAGCGTTCTGTTTTAACGCAGCAATTTTAGCTCTTTGCAAATTCTGATAATGCAAAGGTCCATATCGCGCTGTCGGAAACAAAGCTACCAGCTTCCCAATTATTGTAGCTAAGTGCCGAATCGATGGTATATTGGTGCGGATTAAATCTTGACACACCTGGGTAACCTCCTCAATCTTGTTAATTGGAATGGTAACCCTCATGCTTATAGAGTTCACCGTGAACCCTAGGTAATTAATCACCTGGGCAGGGTAGAACTTTGATTTCTCTGGATGGACAATAAACCCCAATTGTTCAAATATATTGACAGCAGCTGCAACACCCTGTTCAGCCAATTCCAGGGTGTGGCCCACAATTAAGATATCATCTAAATAGGCCATAACTATATGGTGTCGTTGTCTCAAATAAGCCATAATTGGCTTCACTAATTTAGTGAACAATCTAGGGGCTGTGGTGAGCCCATTAGGCAAAGCCTTGTACTGCCAAAGTTGCCCCATCCAGATGAATTTCAAAAACCTTCTGTCACATTTCTGGATGGATACGGAATAATATGCGTCTTTTAAATCGATGCATGCCATAAAGCAACCATGAGAAATCAATGATTTGGCTGTTACAAACGTATCCATTTTAAAATGAGTATATGTTACAAAAGTATTCAAACGGGTTAGATCAATAATGACACGGCAACCTCCATCCTTCTTAGGTCTGGTGAATATGTTCGAAACAAATTCAACTGGCTCATGCACCACTCTCTCAATCACTCCTTTGTGCTCAAGACTGAACAGTTCCTTATAGCCGGCTGCCTGTTCTGCAGCAGATAATTTAAACGTTCGAGCGGGCATGTGCTGGGATGGAGGAATGTCGCCATTAATAAACTCAATTTTATGCCCCTGAATATTCTGCAACACATACTCGTCACCAGTAAAATTACCCCATGCACCCAAAAACCACCGAAGGCGACCACCAACATGTGAAGTTAAACAGAGAGAAAAGAGAGAACCAGACCCCCTCACCTCCGTGGTTACTGGCGGTCCTTGACATGCGTGTGCGGACGTGGAGGCGCTGCGTTGGCTTGAGGGCGCGGCGTCTTCGTTTTCCACCAGGGTCTCTGCCGACCCTGTCCTAAAAAAGTCCCCTGGTGCTGGGTCTGATGTTGCTGTCGTTGTGGAGCTTGAGGGTGGGTCCTCGTCGAGGTACTAGCAGACCCTCGTGATCGAATGTATGGAGACTTTGAGCCTGACGGTGTAGGGGCACTCTGAGGGCGCATGATCCCCACCGTTTTGGCTTGCTCGTCAAGCTCTTTGACTCTCTTCGAGAGGTCCTCCCCAAAGAGCTGACGGGGCGGGGCCGGCGGCGGTGGTTTGCACAATCCTGCAAACTTTGGATTGAGCGCTGGGCGGATGCTGGTTTTGCGAAACCCGTTAATTTCATGCTGGGTCGCACACAGGAGGGCCAGGGCATCTTCCTGGTCCAAATTCAATTCGTCCCCGTCCACCGACCGCACAAAGGCGGTAATACCGGCCGTGAGGAGCTTCAGGATCCGCTGCAATTTTACCTCCTGTTGACGGATAGCCGCACTGATGTTGCCCCATAACGGCGTATTGACCACAGGCACGTTGAGGGAGTTGCAATTGGATGGAGCCTTGTGACGGCTCATTGCCTGAAAGAGGACTTCTTCCTGTAGTTGCTGGTTGTTAAGAAAGTCCACAGTGGCTGCCAGCTTCGTGTTTAAAGGAAGTCCAGATGAATGTGGTGCCGCAAATTTGGTCGCCACATCCAGAAGATCCTCCGCTGGTACCTCCACCGGAGGTGGTATGGAATCCACCAAAACCTCCTCCTCCTTTGAAGCAGGAGCTCCAGCAGCCGCTCCATACGGTCAATACGCCCTTCACCCTGAACACTCAGGTGGTCGGAGTCCTCCGGCTCTGAAAAGAAAACCGGGCTCCTATCATCGGCCCGCACCTCATCGAGGCCCTGGCGGTGCCGGTAGTTGTCGCTAACAGCCGCCGAGGCGAAACTGCGCGATTCCCGCGCGGGCGTCTTCAACCGCCTCCGTTTAGCGGGAGCTGACACCGCTGCCACTAAGGGCACTTGCGGTGTGGTGTCAGCACCAGCCGAAGCATGGCTACCTGAAGCCCGCGCAGGCTTGCCGGCTGCCCACATCGTGGACCTTGCCGACGCATGGTCTCGCCCACCCATCCATGGGGGGCTCGGCGACCGTGACGAGACCCGACTCAACCGACCAGTCCCGGCGTCGAGAGTCGGGGTGTGCCGGCTGGACCTCACAGCCGCCCCGGGTCTCGCCCTGGAACCTGACCGCTCCTCCGCGATAGGCAATGCCTTAGCCCTGGCAGGGTTAGGCTTCTGGGCTCCTTCCCTGCCCCTTCTCGGGGGGCTGAGTGGAACGGGCCGTGCAGCCGCACGCCCCCTGCTCGAGGTCGCCAGCGAGCCCGCTGACGACCTGACTGCCATGGCAGGGTCCTCCTGCTCTGGCGGCACACCACACTCCTCCTCGTCGAACTCCTCCGAGCTGTGGTGTGCTGGCGGATCTGGACCTGTAATCACAGGGCTTACCCACATCTCCGCCTGAGTCCCGGCCTGCGCTGCAGGTACTGCCGATGGTAAAGGCCCCGGAACTGTTGACCGGCGAACTCGTCCTGACGTCCTCCGGCCCTTCGAACTCCCATCCATGTCCTTGCTGCAAGACATAACCAACAACAAGGACCACCAACTAAAGGTGGAATACTCACCTCCGTGGCCCCTTATGAAGGGCTGGCGAGGAGCGCGCTCCACCGCCAGCCGTCGCAGCAACGCGTTACAACGATAATGTCGAGTATGCGCGCCGGCAGGCTCTTCACGAAGTCACTCACGTGACTCCGAAATGAAATTGGATTGAGCTTTTCCTGTTAGATTTAACATTCTCTTTCCGTAGTTACCTTTAATTAATTGGATTAACTGATCTTTTTCAGAGGGTGATGGGTGTATGGAGCAAGCATCCAGATGAAGTGGTTGAGGCAGGAACAATTATATTATTTAAAAGAGATGTAGACAGGTGCATGGATGGAAAGTGTTAAAGAAATATGGAACTGCCGTGGGCAAATGGAGCTAGATTCAATGACTGATCATCTGTGGATTGGACCTATTTGGCCTTGAGAATATTTTCATTCTGTGTGACATATTTGCTCTGTATGTCTAATGAAGGTTGAAAAGACATTTTTATCATTATTTCCAAATATCCCTTGCCCAGATTTAGAGTACGACTTGTAATTTATGTTACCAGTCTCTGTTGATGTTAATTCAATTGTATAAGAGGTTATCATTGTATTTTGGTCTGTGGATGTGATTTCTTCTGTGGATGTAGAAATTGTCGATTCGTCACATATGCAGAGAAATATTAGTTAAAATACATGGCAGCATACTCATGGCTACACATAAAATATCCCGAGATGTCCAATAAGATGTTTTTTTTTTAAATCTGATGATGCATATTAATATCGAACAATCATGTCAGTGGTAACTGGTGCATTGGATCTGCTACTATTTTCCAAAACGAATAAGCATCGGTGATGTTAACAAATAATAAATGAATAATTGCCTGACTTTCATGATTGGCTTATTTGACTGATTGCATGATATTCCAACATAAACTATAACTGATGAGATGTAATGTTACCTAGAATTCAACAAACATTGGTAAATGGAGCAAGCATTCATATGAAGTGGTTGTGACAAGAACAGTTATATTATTTAAAAGATGCATGGATTCGAAAGTTGAGAGTGATATGGAACCGTTGTGGGCAAATGGAGCTGGTTCAATGGCTGATCATTTCGGACATATTAGACCGTGGAGATTATTTCCATTCGGATTGACACAATTGCTCTCTAAGTCTAGGAGGGGTTGACAAGACAAGTTTAATCAATATTTCCAAATTTCCCATGCCCAGATTTGGAGTACAATTCTAAACTCACATTAATTGTTTTATTTTTTGTTCTGATGATATGTATTAGCAACATGCAATCATGTAAGTTGTAACTGGTGCATTTGATCTACTGATATTTTCCAAACAGAGAAGCACCCACGATAATAGAAATGTTCAATTAATAATTGTCTGACTTACATTATTGACTATTTTGACTACATGTATGATATTTCTACATAAACTCTAGGGTTGATCACAATGGCGACTTCAAAGTGTATTTCAGATGTTAGGCAACAATATTCTATTCAAGTTATCTTTATATTTCTGTCATGTATTATGACCCAATATTGATTGTCACGTGTTGATAAATAATGTATCTTTTTAAAATTTGATCAGTGAATCCTGTTGCTGCATTATCCTCGTACCTGTTGTTTCGCTGCTGGTGGGGAACGTAGTTGATGCAGTGGCAGTTGATGTGCTTGGTTCTGAGAATGAAATGAAGATGTGACATTAATGGAAATTGAAAGTGAATTAAACACTTTTTTGTTTCCTAAAGTAAAGAGCAGCAATTAAACATGTGAAATAATATTAGAGTGATATGGAACTGCCACTGTCAAACAGAGCTAGCTTCAATGGCTGATCATCCGTGGCTTAGACATATTGGGCCATAGAGACTATTTCCATTCTGTGTGACATAATTTCTGTCTGAGTCTAAGGAAGGTTGACAAGACAAGCTTGATCATTTTCCCAGATTTGGAGAACAAGTTGTTATACTGTATATGGTACCTGTCACTGTTAAAGTCGTTTCAGTTGTATAAGATGCCATTGTTGTACTTTGGTCTGTGGTTGCTTTCTTCTGTGGTTGCAGAAATTGTTGAATCTTCGCATATACAGAGAAATATCAGTTTAAATATATGGCAGCACTCTCATGGCTACACTTGTAAAATGTCCCTGGATGTTCAAGCTGATATTATTTTTTGTTCAATCTGATGATGCATATTAACATCATGAAATCATGTAAGTGGTAACTGGTATAATGCATCTGCTAGTGTTTTACAAACAAGTGACCATCCATGATATAAAAAATAAACAACAAACTATATCTGATGAGATGTAATGTTACCAAGAACTCATCAAATAATTGCATGGAAAACATTTCGAGTTCTGAGGATACCTACGAATTATGATAAATTACATAATAGAATGTTTTTCAGAGTTCTACTTTGATTTGTCACCACGTTCTTATACAATGTTTAATGCAGTAGTCTTCAACTTAAAATACTGAAATTGTGCATGCAAATTTGACTGAGCATTACCTGTCAGATTTATATTTCTCTATCCATAGTTACCTTGCTCTTTCTTACCAATCAACTGAAATCTTTTTTTGCACGTTAATTACTCTTCCTAATATCCCTAGCTATCTGGAATTTGGCTAGTTCATTTTAGTATTGTTTTTCAAGGCCAACACTTTGTGCAAAACTGCAATATGTTTTACAGATCTGTTCAGACCTTTTTCACTGAGGGTGCTGAATGAATGGAGCAGGTATCCAAATGAAGTGGTAAAGGCAGGAACAATGATATTAGTTAGAAAAGATTTGGACAGGTGCATGGATTGGAAAGTTTTAGAGTGATATGGAACCGCCGCGGGCAAGTGGAGATAGTTCAATGGCTGATCAACCATGGCTTGGACATATTGGGCCATAGAGACTATTTTCATTCTGTGTGACACAATTTGAAGAAGGGTTGACAAGATAAGTTTTACAATTATTTCTAAATTTCCCTTGCCCAAATCCAGTGTACCAGATGTGATTTATGGTATCTGTTTCTGTTGATGTTGATTCTGTTGTATAAGAGATCTGGTGTATTGGATCTGCTGCTATGTACCAAACAAGGAAGCAGACATGATATTAACAAATAATAAATGTATAATTGCCTGACTTTCATTATTGGCTTATTTGACATCTTGCATGGTATTCCTACTTAAACTATTGGGTTGATTACAAGGGCAACTGCTTATCAAAATGAAAGCAAATGTAAGACGAAAAAATCTACACAAGTTATCACTCTTTTTCTGTCATCCATTACGACAGTAATATTGATTATCATGTGGTGGTAAGTAAGATAAGTAAGATGCAGTGGCAGTTGATGTGCTTGGTTATGAGAATGAAATGAAGATGTGACATCAATGGATATTGAAAAAAAACTAGATGTGGTAACTGGTACATTGGATCTGCTACTATTTTAGAAAACAAATAAGCATTGATGATGTTAACAAATAATAAATGAATAATTGCCTGACTTTCATGATTTGCTTATTTGACTACTTGCATGATATTCCAACGTAAACTATAACTGATGAGATGTAATGTTACTTAGAATTCAACGAACATGGGTATATGGAGCAAGCTTTCATATGAAGAGTTTGCGACAAGAACAGTTATATTTTTTTAAAGCGACTTGGGCAGATGAATGGATTAGAAACTTTAGAGTGATATGGAACCGTCGTGGGCAAATGGAGTTGGCTTCAATGGCTGATCATATCGGACATATTGGACCGTGGAGATTATTTCCATTCGGATTGGCACAATTGCTCTCCAAGTCTAAGAGGGGTTGACAAGACAAGTTTAATCAATATTTCCAAATTTCCCATGCCCAGATTTGGATACAATTCTAAACTCACATTAATTGTTTTATTTTTTATTCTGATGATGTGTATCAGCAACATACAATCATGTAAGTTGTAACTGGTGCATTTGAACTACTGATATTTTCCAAACAAAGAAGCATCCATGGTAACATTATTGTCTTTTTTGACAAATTGTAGGATATTTCTACATAAACTATCGGGTTAATTACAATGGCGACTACTTCTCAAAGTAAATTCCAGATGTTAGGCAACAATATTCTACTCGAGATAAATAAACTCAAAATAAAACTGTTTCATAAAGCATGCAAAGTGCAGCACGGAAAATTAAACTGATGAAAAGTAATGTTATCAAGAATTGAATGAATAATTATGTGGTTAACCTTTGGCGTTCTGATGAAAATTATGAATCGTGGAAGAATTTCTTTTTCACAGATGTGATGTATATGGAGCAAGCATCCATATGAAGTGGTTAAGACAAGAACAGTTGTATTAATTAAAAGAGACTTGGACAGATGCATGGATTGGAAAGTGTTAGCGTGATTTGGAACCACCATGGGAAAATGGAGCTAGCTTCAATGGCTGACCATCCGTAGCTTGGACATATTGGGCCATAGTGACTATTTCCATCTGCTTGACACAATTGCAAATATTTGTAGTACAAGTTGTAATTTAAATATGTTAAAATACACTAAAATGTTCTTTGAGGACCTAGGTGACTTTAATCATTACTATTTTAATCCGATGATGCATATTGACATCATGCAATCATGTTACTAGTAATTGGAGCATTTGAACTGCTGCTATTTTTCAAACGAAGAAGCATCCACGATATTAACAAATAATAAATGAATAATTTCCTGACTTTCATTATTGGCTTATTTGACTACTTGCATGATATTTTACTTCGGAGTCACGTGAGTGACTACGTGAAGAGGCCCCGCCAGAGCGCATGCTCGTCATTACGTCAGACGCATTGGCAAGCTCTGGATTGGTGGGGCAATGCTCCTGCCGGCGGTAAGTTTCAACCTAGAAGGTAAGTGTTTTTACTTACCAGCATTGTTTCTTCGAGCAGGAGCCTCTCTTTACAGAGGGTTCCTGCCAGATTTATCGGAGGTCCGTTGCCTAAGCCGGCTGTGGGCTGCGGGGGAACCTCGGTCCGAAGATCGGGTTTCCAGATAACAGCCACTGACAAAGCAGTCAGTGGCTTCCAGCCTGCGGGGTTGCCATTTAAATAATGCTAGTGTTGCTGACAGTTGGTCAGCGACTCACAGACACGTTGCCCCAGGCATGGAGTAAAATTGGAGGGAGAGAGAACTTGTGCAGCCCTATTAGAACTCGGGTGAGTTGGGGCTGCAAAGTTTCCTCTTCAATAATAAGGGTCTTTTCACCCTTTACAAATTCACACTATCAAATTAGTGGGACTCCACTATAATAGCGTGGGCCTATGGGTCAGGCCGCACCAGCAGCGCCTGGAACAGCCTTAACAAATGTGTACAATTCCCCAGTCAAAAGGACGATGGTGGGTGTTGAATCATTCTGGGCCGGAACATACTTAACCCTAAAGGGCCAGTATAAAAGGTTTAAATAAAAATGTCAGTATTGTAACTGGGATAAAAAAGGGTGTTATATGGCAGCCATAGATCTGAAAGATAAATATTCAGCTACCACACACCTGTTGAGAGGTTAGGTCCTCACCCATCTAATTAAACTTAGATTAGTACCATTTAGAATGATTGGCTATTTGAGGTCATCATTGGTTAATTCACATGACAGTACATTGCCTGCGGCCAAAATTGAAACTAATGTCTCGCGATGCACTAGAGACATTCTGACTCAATAACCTTTAGTTTACAAACTGATGTGAGCTTCAGGACGAGGAGCCACTGATATCATGTCTGGCTGGGGCGGCAGTTAAAATGTGAAAGAAGCATTAACCCTGCAGAGGCTGGGGTAAACTACGTAGAATTGCTGGGTGCATTCTATGGCCTAAAGAATTCTGCTCAACAATGCATGATTTGCATGTACAGCTTCCGATTGATAATACCACATCTGGTACCCATATCAATCACATGGGTAAAATTAGGTCATTTTTCTGTAACAGTCTGCCTAGTCTCATCTGGCACTGGTGCATCACAAGGAACATCTGGGTCTCAGATATCTACCTATCAGGTAGAGATAATGCGAAAGTTGCAGACATCAGGTCATGTAAATTCCATGAAAAACAAAAAATGAATTAAGAATCCAAAAGTTTCAAAATCATTGTTAGCCGATATGGATTGCCAGACATAGATCTGTTGCATCTGAATTAAATTACCAGTACTTGTATTCGGCATGGGAACCAAATCTAGGGGCAGTAGCGGAGGATACATTCTCGCTACATTGGGGATGTACATTCTTACACTTTCTCCAATTCTTCCTCATTCAATCAAGGTCTCACCAAAATAGAGTATGACTACACTTAGGTGTTTAGTGGGTTCTAAACTGGTCCGCACAGCATGGTCCCATCAGTTTGAGAATGCTGACAAAGCATTCATGATCATTCAAATTACAGTAACGTTGGTTCACACTGGGACCGGAGGAAAGTTCCCCTTTACCTGAACATATTAATTTATTGATTTGTATCTTCTGACCAGACTGTTCCAGGGACTCAGACTATTGAGTAGAACCGTTGATGTGATTACGATGGTCTGGAGAGATAATACTAAAAAACAATATGTATCTCATATTAAGAAATGGGAGATGGCCTGTTTACAGTTAAATATATTGTATCATAAGTTGCAGGCATACCAGATGTATTGGAGTTCCTGGCTACATTGCATTCTGACGAGCAGTTAAGCTATAGTGCCATTTATAGTGCGAGAAGTACTTTGTCCTCCTACTTAGGGCAAGTGTCCGGACAACACTCTGTCGGATCTCATCTATTGATGGCCCGATTCATAGGAGGTATTTTAACAAAACCCTCCCAGATGTACATATTCAGAAATCTGGGATATGAGCATAGTTCTCGCACTGCTTTGGCAATGGGCTCCAATTACATCTCTGCCCTTCCGGAAGTCAACGCTCAAAGTGTTCATGTTTATGGTGCTAGTGGCAGCACTATGGGTCCAAATATTGCAAAAGTTATGACTGAACATCATGCATTCTTTTGTAGATTACATTGTGTTTTATGCATATGATCTAATCAAACAGAGCAGGCCAGGGATGGCTGGAACCAAAATAAGCTTAAAATATACCCATTGATCTAAGACTATATGCAAGTACGCAACTGAGCTAATAATATCACGGTCATCAAGAGTCTCAGAGGCTCTGAAAAAGCGATGGTCATCAGCTACATAAAACCTCATACAAAGGTGAAAGTGCAAGCTATTGCAAGATGACCGAAACAAGTTTGCATTTTGCTGGGGCAGACACTGATGTGTTTAAATTAGTCCACCAGGACGACATCAACGTACGCAGCAATGGCGCAGGACGTGCCATTAGACCAAATCCTCACCGCAGCATAGTCCAGTTAAGGAACCTTTTAGGGTTTATGACAAACCTGTCCTCACAATGCAAAGATTGAGCAAGTTGTTTTGGGTTCTGTTTGAATTCTCCTTTGTAATTTCCCCGACGAAAGAGGGGTTATTACTGTTGTGAAAAATTGTATTTTTTAATACATTTATTGTATGAATTAAACAATGCTTCATACATTATTTGGTTATCCTGTGTCAACCAAGGCAGTGTGTCGTATGGAACTGTATCTACGGCATGAAGTCACAGAGCTTTGAAATCTTCAAGTAGTCACTCACGTGACTCCGAAGTAAAATAGTAAGATTAAACGAGAACTTACCAGTTTGAAGTTTGATCCTTATTTTATGAGGAGTTACGATGAGGGATTATGTGCCCTCCGCTCCCACCCTCATAATCTAAAGGATCAACTAGTAATTCTAGTCTTCTAAAAGCCTTACTATGTTACTTCGGCTATTGTGTTTCTGTGTTTTCACGCCGCTGCTTTGAAGTATGAAGTATGAAGCTTTGAAGTCTAGCAGGGTTTCTTCACGTAATCCCTCATCGTAACGCCTCATAAAATAAGGATAAAACTTCAAACTGGTAAGTTATCATTTAATCTTACAATTCCTACTTAATATATTGGGTTGTTTAAAATGACGACTGCTTTTCAAAGTGAGGTAAAGATGTTATGCAATAAACGTTTACTTCTGTCATCAATTACAACTGCATTATTAATTGTCACATTGTGATAGTGTAAGATTGGGGTGGAAGATTGCAACCTTCATGTGGTCCGCCCCGTTTCGACTAATGCAATCAACTAGACATGCACAAACAGAAGATCAAATTGAACAAGTTGTCCTACAACTTTAGGCTGTGCACGCCACACAAAGAAGAAGAGAGTAACATTTTTTAAAAAAGTTTGATCAGTGAATCCTGGTGCTGCATCGTCCTAGTACCTGTTGTTTCGCTGCTAGTGGCGGATGTAGTCGATGCAATGGCAGTTGTTGTACTTGGTTCTGAGAATGAAATGAAGATGTGACATCAATGGATAAATGAAAGGAAATTGTACTCATTTTGATTCATAAAGCATGTAAAGTACAACAGTGAAAATGAAACTGATGAGAGGATGGATATTTGCAACATGGAATCATGTAAGTGATATCTGGGTGCAGGGGATAGGGTGCTATTTTGCAAACATAGAATTATCCATGTGATATCAATGAAGATTGCAGTGGAAATGGAAAGTAATTTGGATACATTGTTTCATAACGCATATAAACTGCAGCAGTGAAAATTAAACTGATGAGAAGAAATGTTACCAAGAATCCAACGAATAATTGCATTGGAGTTCTGATGAAATTAGGAATCATGAAAAAATATTTAAGGAATTTTTAAATCTGTGTTATGCATGGCATTGTCACCATCTTATTGCACAATGTAGTAGTCTTTGGGTAGTTTTTTGGGTAATTTCTGGGTTAATCCGGAGTACGCAAGATCATTTCATTCCAAAAAGGGACTAAAGACTGACAAGAGACGTTAGGGACAGAATAAAAGAAAAAGAAAAGATGTATAACACAGCAAAGAGTAGCCGGAAGCCAGAGGATTGGGAAACTTTTATAAGACAACAGAAGGAAACAAAACGGGCAATACAGGCTGAAAAGATGAAGTACGAGGGGAAGCTGGCCAGGAATATAAAGAAGGACAGTGAAAGCTTCATTATATATGTTAAAGAAAAAAGAGTAGCAAAGTCAAATGTGGGTCCCTTGAAGGCAGACACGGGTGAAATAATTATGGGCAAGAAGGAAATGGCAGAGGAGTTGAATAGGTACTTTGGATTTATCTTCACATAGGAGGAAACAAACAATCTCCCAGATGTACTGGAGGACAGAAGATGTAAGGGCGTAGAGGAACCGAAATACATTTTCATTAGGCAAGAAATAGTATTGGGTAGGCTCATGGGACTAAAGGATGATAAATCCCCTGGGCCTGATGGTCTGCATCCCTGGGTCCACAGGGAGGTGGCTCTAGAAATAGTGGATGCATTGGTGATCATTTTCCAATGTTCAATAGATTCAGCATCAGTTCCTGTGGATTGGAGGATTGCTAATGTTATCCCACTTTTCAAGAAAGGAGAGAGAAAACGGGGAATTACAGACCAGTTAGCCTGACTACGGTGGTGGGAAAGATGCTGGAGTCAATTGTTAAAGAGGTAAGAATGGAGCATTTGGATAGTAGTAAAAGGTTTAGTCCAAGTCAACGTGAATTTATGAAAGGGAAATCATGCTCGACTAATCTTCTGGAATTTTGTGAGGATGTGACAAGTAACATGGATGAAGGGGTGCCAGTGGATGTAGTGAATCTAGACTTTCAGAAAGCCTTTGATAAGGTACCGCACGGGAGACTGGTAATTAAAATTAGAGCACATGGTATTGGGGGTAGGGTGTTAAAATGGATAGAAAATTGGTTGGCAGACCAGAAGCAAAGAGTAGGAGTGAACGGGTCCTTTTCAGTATGGCAGGCAGTGGCGAGTGGAGTGCTGCAAGGAGGGAATTAGGAGCAACACTAGCAAGTTTGCAGATGACACAAAGCTGGGTGGCAGTGTAAACTGTGAAGAGGATTTTAGGAGGTTGCAGGGGGACCTGGACAGGTTCAGTGAGTGGGCAGATGCAATATACTATAGATAAGTGTGAGGTTATCCACTTTGGCGGCAAAAACAAGGGGGCAGTCTATTATCTCAATGGGGTTAGGTTAGGTAAGGGGGAGGTACAGTAAGACCTGAGTGTCCTTGTACACCAGTCACTGAAAGTTGGCGTGCAGGTACAGCAGGCAGTGACGAAAGCTAATGGAATGTTGGCCTTCATAACAAGAGGATTTCAGAACAGGAGCAAAGAGGTTCTTCTGCAGTTGTATAGGGGTCTGGTAAGACCACATCTGGTGTATTGTGTACATTTGTGGTCTCCTAATTTGAGGAAGGACATCCTTATGATTGAGGCAGTGCAGCGTAGGTTCACGAGATTGATCCCTGGGATGGTGGGACTGTCATATGAGGAAAGATTGAAAAGACTAGGCTTGTATTCACTGGAGTTTAGAAGGGTGAGGGGGGATTTTATAGAAACATATACAATTATTAAAGGACTGGACAAGCTGGATGCAGGAAAAATGTTCCCAATGTTGGGCGAGTCCAGAACCAGGGGCAACAGTCTTAGAATAAAGGGGAGGTCATTTAAGACTGAACTAAGAAAAAACTTTTTTACCCAGAGACTTGTGAAGTGATGGAATTCCCTGCCACAGAGGGCAGTGGAGGCCAAATCACTGGATGGATTAAAGAGAGAGTTGGACAGAGCTCTAGGGGTTAGTGGAGTCAAGGGATATGGGGAGAAGGCAGGCACAGGTTATTGATAGCGGACAATCAGCCATGATCACAATGAATGACGGTGCTGGCTCGAAGGGCCGAATGGCCTCCTCCTGCACATATTTTCTATGTTTCTATGTCACATCATTCTTCTGATTGACACAATTATTCTCTGAATCTCGGAGGGGTTGACAGACAAGTTAAATCATTATTTCCAAATTACTCATGCCCAGATTTGGAGAACAAATTGTAATTTAAGTATGTTAATATATACAGTAAAATGTCCTGTGGAAGTCCAAGATGTCTTTACTTATTTGTTATTTAATCTGATGATCCATAATGCAATCATGTAACTAGTACTTGGAGCACTTAATCTGCTGCAATTTTTCAAACAAAGAATCATCCACGAAATTAACAAATAATAACTGAATAATTTCCTGACTTTCATTATTGGATTATTTAACTACTTGCATGATATTTCTACTTAATCTATTGGGTTGTTTAAAATTGCGACGTATTGGGCCATAGAAACTATTTCCATTTGCTTGACACAATTGCAAATACTTGTAGTACAAGTTGTAATTTAAATATGTTAAAATACTCTGAAATATCCTTGGAGATCCAAGGTGTCTTTAATTATTATTTTTTTTAATCTGATGATGCATATTGACATAATACAATCATGTTATCAGTATCTGGAGCATTTTCAGAGTGAAATAAGATCTTAGGCAATAAAATTCTACATCTGTCATCAATTACAACTGCATTATTGATTGTCACATTGTGATAGTGTAAGATTGGGGTGGAAGATTGCAACCTTCATGTGGTCCGCTCTGTTTAATTAATGTAATCAACTCGACAAGCACAAACAGAAGATCAAATAGAACAAATTGTCCTACAACTTTAGGCTGTGCACGCCACACGAAGAAGAACAGTGTAAGATTTTTTTTTAGGTTTCATCAATGAATCCTGTTGCTGCATCATCCTAGTACCTTTTGTTTCGCTGCTAGTGGCGGATATAGTTGATGCAGTGGCAGTTGTTGTAATTGGTTCTGAGAATGAAATGAGGATGTGACATCAATGAGATAATTAAAAGGAAATTCTACTCTTTTTATTTCATAAAACATGTAAAGTACAACAGTGAAAATTAAACTGATGAGAGGATGTATATTTACAACATGCAATCATGTAAATGATATCTGGGTGCAGGGGATAGGGTGCTATTTTGCAAACATAGAATTATCCATGTGATATCAATGAAAATGTCAGTGGAATTGGAAAGTAAATTGAACACATTGTTTCAAAAAGCATATAAACTGCAGCAGTGAGAAGAAATGTTACCAAGAATCCAACGAATAATTGTATTGGAGTTCTGATGAAAATTAGGAAGCATGAAAAATTATTTAAGGAATTTTTAAATCTGTGTTATGCATGGCATTGTCACAATGTTTAATGTAGTAGCCTTGAACTGAAAATATCGAATTTGAGTATGCAAATTGAATTGAGCATTTCCTGTTAGATTTAACATTCCCTTTGCGTAGTTACGTTTAATTAATTGGATTAACTGATTATTGCACAGAGGGTGATGGACATATGGAGCAAGCATCCAGATGAAGTGGTTGCGACAAGAACAGTTATATAATTTAAATGAGACTTGGACAGATGAATGGATTTGAAAGTTTAGAGTGATATGGAACCGTCGAGGGCAATTGGAGCTGGTTTCAATGGCTGATCATATTGGACATATTGGACCGTGGATATTGGACATATTGGACCATGCCAAGATTTGGAGTACAATTCTAAACTCACATTAATTGATGATTATTAGCAACATACAATCATGTAAGTTGTAACTGGTGCATTTGATCTACTGATATTTTCCAAACAAAGAAGCATCCATGATAATAGAAATGTTAAATTAATAATTGTCTGAGTTCTATTGTTGACTTTGACTACTTGTTTGATATTTCTACATAAACTATAGGGTTGATTACAAAGGCGACTACTTCTCAAAGTGAATTCCAGATGTTAGGCAACAATATTCTACTCGAGTTAGCACTATATTTCTGTCATGGATTACGACCCATTATTGATTGTTACGAGTTGTTGAATAATGTTTTTTTTTAAATTTGATCAGTGAATCCTGTTGCTGCATTATCCACGTACCTGTTGTTTCACTGCTGGTGGGGAATGTAGTCGATGCAGTGGCAGTTGATGTGCTTGGTTCTGAGAATGAAATGAAGATGTGACATTAATGGAGATTGAAAGTGAATTAAACACTTTATTGTTTTCTAAAGTATGTAAAGAGCAGCAATGAAAATTAAACATGTGAAATAATATTAGGTTGATATAGAACCTGCACTGTAAAATAGACCAAGATAGACCATGACATAATTGCTGTCTGAGTCGAATGAAAGGTTGACAAGACAAGCTTGATCATTTGCCCAAATATGGAGTACGTTGTTATATACCATGTGATACCTGTCTCTGATGGTGTTGATTCTGTTGTAAAAGAGGTCATCGTTGTACTTTGGTCTGTGGACATGCTTTCTTCTGTGGTTGCAGAAATTGTTGAATCTTCATATATACAGCAAAATATCAGTTTAAATACATAAAAGCACTAATGATTACTCTTGTTAAATGTCACTAGATGCTCAAGCTGATATTATTTTTTGTTTAATCTGATGATGCATATTAATATCATGCAATCATGTAAGTGGTAACTGGTGCATTGGAACAGCTAGTTTTTTCCAAACAAATAAGCATGCATCATATTACAAATAAACTACATAAACTATAACTGAACAAGATGTAATGTGACCAACTACTCCACAAATAATTGCATGGATCACATTTTGAGCCCTAAAGAAAGCTACGAATTACGATAAATTACTTAATACAAATTTTTTCTCAGTGTTTTGCTTTGATTTGTCACCACGTAATTGTGCAAAGTTTAATGCAGTAGTTTTCAACAAAAAATGCAGAACATGTGCATGCAAATTTGACTGAGCATTAGCTGTTAGATTTATCATTCTCTATCCACAGTTACCTAAATAATCTTGCCCTTTCTGACCAATCAACTGAAATCTTTTTTGCACGTCTTTTATGTTTATTCATATTCATATTTATTCATGTTTATTCATTATTCATTATTCGAAAAATCCTCTTGTCCTGCGCAGCGGAGGGGGACTCTGAGTAAGATGGCCACAAATCACAGCTGTAAGTGCTAGCGTTGTTTCTAGATATGAATATGCAGTGCAAACAGGACGTGGTCAAGATTCATATAGATAAGAACCTGATCTGATCTTTTTCACCGAGGGTGATGGATGTATGGAGCAGATATCCAGATGAAGTGGCTGAGGCAGGAACAATGATATTATTTAAAAGAGGTGCATGGAATGGAAAATGTTAGCGTGATATGGAACTGCCGCGGGCAAGAGGAGTTTGCTTCAATGGCTGATCAATCGTGGCTTGGACATATTGGGCCATAGAGACTATTTTCATTCTGTATGACACAATTACTCTCTGAGTCGAAGGGGGGTTGAGAAGACGGGTTTTCCCATTATTTCTAAATTACCCTTGCCCAAATCCAGTGCTATAGATGTGATTTATGGTACCTGTCTCTGTTGATGTTGATTCTGTTGTATAAGAGGTCTTCATTGTACTTTGGTATGTGGATGTACTTTCTTCTGTGGTTGCAGAAGTCGTTGAATCTTCATATATGCAGAGAAATATTAGTTAAAATACATGACAGTACACTCAAGGCAAAACGTTTATAAGCAGCATGCAATCATGTAAGTAGTAACTGATGCATTGGATCTGCTGCTATATCCCAAAAAAGAAGCTTCCATGATATTAACGTAATAAATGAATAATTGTCAGTCTTTAATTATTGGCTTATTTGTCAACTTGCTTGGTAGTCCTACTTAAAATATTGTGTTGATTACAATGGCGACTACTTGTCAAAGTGAATTCCAGATGTTAGGCAACAAAATTCTAACCAAATTGTCACTATATTTCTGTCATGGATTACGACCCATTATTGATTGTCACGTGTTGTTAAATAATGTTTTTTTAAAAAATTTGATCAGTGAATCCTGTTGCTGCATTATCCTCGTACCTGTTGATTCGCTGCTGGTGGGGAACAGATTCGATGCAGTGGCAGTTGATGTGCTTGGTTCTGAAAATGAAATGAAGATGTGACATTAATGGAGATTGAAAGTGATTTCAACACTTTTTTGTTTCTTAAAGTATGTAAAGAGCAGCAATGAAAATTAAACATGTGAAATAATATTAGGTTGATATGGAACTGCCACTGTGAAATAGACCTAGATTCAATGACTGATCATCCGTGGCGTGGACATATTGGGCCGTAGAGACTATTTCCATTCTGTGTGACATAATTGCTGTCTGAGTTGAATGAAAGGTTGACAAGACAAGCTTGATCATTTGCCCATATATGGAGTACGTTGTTATACTGTATATGATACCAGTCTCTGATGTTGATCCTGTTGCAAAAGAGGTCATCGTTGTACTTTGGTCTGTGGACATGCTTTCTTCTGTGGTTGCAGAAATTGTTGAATCTTCATATATACAGCAAAATATCAGTTTAAATACATAAAAGCACTAATGATTACTCTTGTTAAATGTCACTAGATGCTCAAGCTGATATTATTTTTTGTTTAATCTGATGATGCATATTAATATCATGCAATCATGTAAGTGGTAACTGGTGCATTGGAACAGCTATTTTTTTCCTAACAAATAAGCATGCATCATATTACAAATAAACTACATAAACTATAACTGATCAAGATGTAATGTTACCAACTACTCAACAAATAATTGCATGGATAACATTTTGAGTCCCAAAGATACCTACGAATTACGATAAATTACTTAATACTATTTTTTTCTCAGTGTTCTGCTTTGATTTGTCACCACGTAATTGTACAATGTTTCATGCAGTAGTCTTCAACTGAAAATGCAGAACATGTGCATGCAAATTTGACTGAGCATTAGCTGTTAGATTTATCATTCTCTATCCACAGTTACCTAAATAATCTTGCCCATTCTGACCAATCAACTGAAATCTTTTTTGCACGTCTTTTTTGTTTATTCAATGGGAAAAATCCTCTTGTCCTGCGCAGCGGAGGGGGACTCTGAGTAAGATGGCCACAAATCACAGCTGTAAGTGCTAGCGTTGTTTCTAGAAATTAATATGCAGTGCAAACAGGAAGTGGTCAAGATTTATATAGATAAGAACCTGATCTGATCTTTTTCACCGAGGGTGATGGATGTATGGAGCAGATATCCAGATGAAGTGGCTGAGGCAGGAACAATTATATTATTTAAAAGAGATTTGGACAGGTGCATGGAATGAAAAATGTTTTCGTGATATGGAACTGCCGCGGGCAAGTGGAGTTACCTTCAATGGCTGATCAATCGTGGCTTGGACATATTGGGCCATAGAGACTATTTTCATTCTGTATGACACTCTCTGAGTCAAAAAGGGGTTGAGAAGACAAGTTTTCCCATTATTTCTAAATTACCCTTGCCCAAATCCGATGCTATAGATGTGATTTATGGCACCTGTCTCTTTTGATGTTGATTCTTGTATAAGAGAACATCATTGTACTTTGGTCTGTGGATGTACTTTCTTCTGAGGTGGCAGAGGTTGTTGAATCTTCATATATGCAGTGAAATATTAGTTAAAATACATGACAGCACACTCATGGTGAAACTTTTATAAGCAGCATGCAATCATGTAAGTCGTAACTGATGCATTGGATCTGCTGCTATATCCCCAAAAAGATTCTTCAATGATATTAATAAGTAATAAATGAATAATTGTCAGTCTTTAATTATTGGCTTATTTGTCAACTTGCTTTGTATTCCTATTTAAACTATTGGGTTGATTACAAGTTGAACTACTTATCAAAGGAAAAGCAAGAAGTAGTACAAAAAAATCTACACGTGATTGTCATGTGGTGGTAAGTAAGATAATTAAGATGCAGTGGCAGATGATGTGCTTGGTTCTGAGAATGAAATGAAGATACTAATTGTTGTTATTTGCTGACCACCAAATAGTAGCCCGGATGTAGGGTGTATGTTGCAGCAGGAGTTAAAACTGGCATGTAACAAAGGTAATGCCACTGTGGTGATGGGGGACCCCAAGAAACAGAGTTTGTAGAATGCCTCCGAGATGGATCATCAGAGCAGCTTGTAATGGAGCCGACCAGAGAAAAGGCAATTCTGGATTTAGTGTGGTCCAATGAACCAGATATGATAAGAGAAGTCGAGGTAAAAGAGTTGCTTGGAGTTAGTGATGATAATACGATTTGTTTTAATCTGCAATTTGAGAGGAGAACTTTAAATCGGAAGTAGCAGTAATGCAGTTGAACAAAGGGGACTATGAAGGCATGAGAGGGGAGCTGGCTAAAGTAGACTAGAAAGGGATCCTAGCAGGAATGACAGTGCAACAGCAATGGCAGGAATTTCTGGGTTAATCCGGAAGACGCAAGATCATTTAATTCCAAAAAGGAAGAAAGATTCTAAGGGGAGTAGAAGGCAACCGTGGCTGACAAGAGAAGTTAGGGATAGAGTAAAACTAAAAGAAGAGATGTATAACACAGCAAAGAGTAGCCGGAAGCCAGAGGATTGGGAAACTTTCATAGGACAACAGAAGGAAAGAAAACAGGCAATACGGGCTGAAAAGATGAAGTACGATTGGAAGCTGGCCAGGAATATAAAGAAGGGTAGTAAAAGCTTCTTGAGATATGTTAAGGGAAAAAGAGTAGCAAAGTCAAATGTGGGTCCCTAGAAGGCAGACACAGGTGAAATAATTATGGGCAACAAGGAAATGGCAGAGGAGTTGAATAGGTACTTTGGATCTGTCTTCACTAAGGAAGACACAAACAATCTCCCAGATGTACTGGAGGACAGAAAATCTAAGGGGGTAGAGGAATTGAAATGCATTTTCATTACACAAGATATAGTATTGGGTAGGCTAATGGAACTGAAGGATGACAAATCCCCTGGGCCTGATGCTCTGCATCCCAGGGTCCTCAGGGAGGTGGCTCTAGAAATAGTGGACGCATTGGTGATCATTCTCCTATGTTCAATAGATTCAGCATCAGTTCCTGTGGATTGGAGGATTGCTAATGTTATCCCACTTTTCATGAAAGAAACGAGAGAGAAAACGGGGAATTACAGACCAGTTAGCCTGACTACGGTGGTGGGAAAGATGCTGGTGTCAATAATTAAAGAGGTAATAATGGAGCATTTGGATAGCAGTAAAAGGATTAGTTCGTCAACATGGATTTATGAAAGGCAAATCATGCTCGACTAATCTTCTGGAATTTTGTGAGGATGTGACAATGAACATGGATGAAGGGGTGCCAGTGGATGTAGTGAATCTAGACTTTCAGAAAGCCTTTGATAAGGTACCGCACGGGAGAATGGAAATTTAAATTAGAGCACATGGTATTGGGGGTAGGGTGTTAACATGGATAGAAAATTGGTTGGCAGACCAGAAGCAAAGAGTAGGAGTGAACAGGTCCTTTTCACTATGGCAGGCAGTGGCGAGTGGAGTGCTGCAAGGCTTTATGTAGGGACCGCAACTGTTCACCATATATATTAATGATTTGGAAGAGGGAATTAGGAGCAACCCTAGCAAGTTTGCAGATGACACAAAGCTGGGTGGCAGTGTAAACTGTGAAGAGGATTTTAGGAGGTTGCAGGGGGACCTGGACAGGACAGGCGGAAAAAACAAGGGGTCAGTCTATTATCTCAATGGGGTTAGGTTAGGTAAGGGGGAGGTACAGCAAGACCTGAGTCTCCTTGTACACCAGTCACTGAAAGTTGGCGTGCAGGTACAGCAGGCAGTGACGAAAGCTAATGGAATGTTGGCCTTCATAACAAGAGGATTTCAGAACAGGAGCAAAGAGGTTCTTCTGCAGTTGTATAGGGGTCTGGTAAGACCACATCTTGAGTATTGTGTACAGTTCTGGTCTCCTAATTTGAGGAAGGACATCCTTATGATTGAGGCAGTGCAGCGTAGGTTCACGAGATTGATCCCTGGGATGGTGGGACTGCCATATGAGGAAAGATTGAAAAGACTAGGCTTGTATTCACTGGAGTTTAGAAGGGTGAGGGGGGGATCTTTTAGAAACATATACAATTATTAAAGGACTGGACAAGCTGGATGCAGGAAAAATGTTCCCAATGTTGGGCAAGTCCACAACCGGGGGCAACAGTCTTAGAATAAAGGGGAGGTCATTTAAGACTGAACTAAGAAAAAACTTTTTTACCCAGAGAGTTGTGAAGTGATGGAATTCCCTGCCACAGAGGGCAGTGGAGGCCAAATCACTGGATGAATTGAAGAGAGAGTTGGACAGAGCTCTAGGGGTTAGTGGAGCCAAGGGATATGGGGAGAAGGCAGGCACAGGTTATTGATAGCGGACAATCAGCCATGATCACAATGAATGACGGTGCTGGCTCGAAGGGCCGAATGGCCTCCTCCTGCACATATCTTCTATGTTTCTATGTAACATCATTCTTCTGATTGACACAATTATTCTCTGAGTCTCGGAGGGGTTGACAGACAAGTTAAATCATTATTTCCAAATTACTCATGCCCAGATTTGGAGAACAAATTGTAATTTAAGTATGTTAATATATACAGTAAAATGTCCTGTGGAAGTCAAAGATGTCTTTAATTATTTGTTATTTAATCTGATGATCCATAATTCAATCATGTAACTAGTACTTGGAGCACTTAATCTGCTGCAATTTTTCAAACGAAGAATCATCCATGAAATTAACAAATAATAAATGAATAATTTCCTGACTTTTATTATTGGATTATTTGACTACTTGCATGATATTTCTACTTAATCTATTGGGTTGTTTAAAATTGCGACTGCTTTTCAAAGTGAAATAAGATGTTAGGCAATAAAATTCTACATCTGTCATCAATTACAACTGCATTATTGATTGTCGTGTGTTGATAAGTAAGATATTTTTTAAAATTGTGATCAGTGAATGCTGGTGCTGCATCATCATAGTACCTGTTGTTTCGCTGCTGGTGGCGGACGTAGTCGATTCAGTGGCAGTTGTAGTGCTTGGTTCTGAGAATGAAATGAAGATGTGACATCAACGTATATTGAAAGGAAATTATTTCATAATGCATGTCAAGTGCAGCATGGAAAATTAAACTGATTGGAAGTAATGCTTCCATGGATTCAATGAATGATTGCATGGTTAATCATTGGAGTTCTGATGAAAATTAGGAAACATAAAAAATTATCTTTTTCACAGAGGTGATGGATATATGGAACAAGCATCCATATAAAGTGGTTGAGACAATAAGAATTATATTATTTAAAAGAGACCTGGACAGATGCATTGATTCGAAAGTTTAGAGTGATATGGAACCGTCGTGGGAAAATGGAGCTAGCTTCAATGGCTGACCATCCGTAGCTTGGACATATTGGGCCATAGTGACTATTTCCATCTGCTTGACACAATTGCAAATATTTGTAGTACAAGTTGTAATTTAAATATGTTAAAATACACTAAAATGTTCTTTGAGGACCTAGGTGACTTTAATCATTACTATTTTAATCCGATGATGCATATTGACATCATGCAATCATGTTACTAGTAATTGGAGCATTTGAACTGCTGCTATTTTTCAAACGAAGAAGCATCCACGATATTAACAAATAATAAATGAATAATTTCCTGACTTTCATTATTGGCTTATTTGACTACTTGCATGATATTTTACTTCGGAGTCACGTGAGTGACTACGTGAAGAAGCCCCGCCAGAGCGCATGCTCGACATTACGTCAGACGCATTGGCAAGCTCTGGATTGGTGGGGCAATGCTCCTGCCGGCGGTAACTTTCAACCTAGAAGGTAAGTGTTTTTACTTACCAGCATTGTTTCTTCGAGCAGGAGCCTCTCTTTACAGAGGGTTCCTGCCAGATTTATCGGAGGTCCGTTGCCTAAGCCGGCTATGGGCTGCGGGGGAACCTCGGTCCGAAGATCGGGTTTCCAGATAACAGCCACTGACAAAGCAGTCAGTGGCTTCCAGCCTGCGGGGTTGCCATTTAAATAATGCTAGTGTTGCTGACAGTTGGTCAGCGACTCACAGACACATTGCCCCAGGCATGGAGTAAAATTGGAGGGAGAGAGAACTTGTGCAGTCCTATTAGAACTCGGGTGAGTTGGGGCTGCAAAGTTTCCTCTTCAATAATAAGGGTATTTTCACCCTTTACAAATTCACACTATCAAATTAGTGGGACTCCACTATAATAGCGCGGGCCTATGGGACAGGCCGCACCAGCAGCGCCTGGAACAGCCTTAACAAATGTGTACAATTCCCCAGTCAAAAGGACGATGGTGGGTGTTGAATCATTCTGGGCCGGAACATACTTAACCCTAAAGGGCCAGTATAAAAGGTTTAAATAAAAATGTCAGTATTGTAACTGGGATAAAAAAGGGTGTTATATGGCAGCCATAGATCTGAAAGATAAATATTCAGCTACAACACACCTGTTGAGAGGTTAGGTCCTCACCCATCTAATTAAACTTAGATTAGTACCATTTAGAATGATTGGCTATTTGAGGTCATCATTGGTTAATTCACATGACAGTACATTGCCTGCGGCCAAAATTGAAACTAATGTCTCGCGATGCACTAGAGACATTCTGACTCAATAACCTTTAGTTTACAAACTGATGTGAGCTTCAGGACGAGGAGCCACTGATATCAAGTCTGGCTGGGGCGGCAGTTAAAATGTGAAAGAAGCATTAACCCTGCAGAGGCTGGGGTAAACTACGTAGAATTGCTGGGTGCATTCTATGGCCTAAAGAATTCTGCTCAACAATGCATGATTTGCATGTACAGCTTCCGATTGATAATACCACATCTGGTACCCATATCAATCACATGGGTAAAATTAGGTCATTTTTCTGTAACAGTCTGCCTAGTCTCATCTGGCACTGGTGCATCACAAGGAACATCTGGGTCTCAGATATCTACCTATCAGGTAGAGATAATGCGAAAGTTGCAGACATCAGGTCATGTAAATTCCATGACAAACAAAAAATGAATTAAGAATCCAAAAGTTTCAAAATCATTGTTAGCCGATATGGATTGCCAGACATAGATCTGTTGCATCTGAATTAAATTACCAGTACTTGTATTCGGCATGGGAACCAAATCTAGGGGCAGTAGCGGAGGATACATTCTCGCTACATTGGGGATGTACATTCTTACACTTTCTCCAATTCTTCCTCATTCAATCAAGGTCTCACCAAAATAGAGTATGACTACACTTAGGTGTTTAGTGGGTTCTAAACTGGTCCGCACAGCATGGTCCCATCAGTTTGAGAATGCTGACAAAGCATTCATGATCATTCAAATTACAGTAACGTTGGTTCACACTGGGACCGGAGGAAAGTTCCCCTTTACCTGAACATATTAATTTATTGATTTGTATCTTCTGACCAGACTGTTCCAGGGACTCAGACTATTGAGTAGAACCGTTGATGTGATTACGATGGTCTGGAGAGATAATACTAAAAAACAATATGTATCTCATATTAAGAAATGGGAGATGGCCTGTTTACAGTTAAATATATTGTATCATAAGTTGCAGGCATACCAGATGTATTGGAGTTCCTGGCTACATTGCATTCTGACGAGCAGTTAAGCTATAGTGCCATTTATAGTGCGAGAAGTACTTTGTCCTCCTACTTAGGGCAAGTGTCCGGACAACACTCTGTCGGATCTCATCTATTGATGGCCCGATTCATAGGAGGTATTTTAACAAAACCCTCCCAGATGTACATATTCAGAAATCTGGGATATGAGCATAGTTCTCGCACTGCTTTGGCAATGGGCTCCAATTACATCTCTGCCCTTCCGGAAGTCAACGCTCAAAGTGTTCATGTTTATGGTGCTAGTGGCAGCACTATGGGTCCAAATATTGCAAAAGTTATGACTGAACATCATGCATTCTTTTGTAGATTACATTGTGTTTTATGCATATGATCTAATCAAACAGAGCAGGCCAGGGATGGCTGGAACCAAAATAAGCTTAAAATATACCCATTGATCTAAGACTATATGTAAGTACGCAACTGAGCTAATAATATCACGGTCATCAAGAGTCTCAGAGGCTCTGAAAAAGCGATGGTCATCAGCTACATAAAACCTCATACAAAGGTGAAAGTGCAAGCTATTGCAAGATGACCGAAACAAGTTTGCATTTTGCTGGGGCAGACACTGATGTGTTTAAATTAGTCCACCAGGACGACATCAACGTACGCAGCAATGGCGCAGGACGTGCCATTAGACCAAATCCTCACCGCAGCATAGTCCAGTTAAGGAACCTTTTAGGGTTTATGACAAACCTGTCCTCACAATGCAAAGATTGAGCAAGTTGTTTTGGGTTCTGTTTGAGTTCTCCTTTGTAATTTCCCCGACGAAAGAGGGGTTATTACTGTTGTGAAAAATTGTATTTTTTAATACATTTATTGTATGAATTAAACAATGCTTCATACATTATTTGGTTATCCTGTGTCAACCAAGGCAGTGTGTCGTATGGAACTGTATCTACGGCATGAAGTCACAGAGCTTTGAAATCTTCAAGTAGTCACTCACGTGACTCCGAAGTAAAATAGTAAGATTAAACGAGAACTTACCAGTTTGAAGTTTGATCCTTATTTTATGAGGAGTTACGATGAGGGATTATGTGCCCTCCGCTCCCACCCTCATAATCTAAAGGATCAACTAGTAATTCTAGTCTTCTAAAAGCCTTACTATGTTACTTCGGCTATTGTGTTTCTGTGTTTTCACGCCGCTGCTTTGAAGTATGAAGTATGATGCTTTGAAGTCTAGCAGGGTTTCTTCACGTAATCCCTCATCGTAACGCCTCATAAAATAAGGATAAAACTTCAAACTGGTAAGTTATCATTTAATCTTACAATTCCTACTTAATATATTGGGTTGTTTAAAATGACGACTGCTTTTCAAAGTGAGGTAAAGATGTTATGCAATAAACGTTTACTTCTGTCATCAATTACAACTGCATTATTAATTGTCACATTGTGATAGTGTAAGATTGGGGTGGAAGATTGCAACCTTCATGTGGTCCGCCCCGTTTCGACTAATGCAATCAACTAGACATGCACAAACAGAAGATCAAATTGAACAAGTTGTCCTACAACTTTAGGCTGTGCACGCCACACAAAGAAGAAGAGAGTAACATTTTTAAAAAAAGTTTGATCAGTGAATCCTGGTGCTGCATCGTCCTAGTACCTGTTGTTTCGCTGCTAGTGGCGGATGTAGTCGATGCAATGGCAGTTGTTGTACTTGGTTCTGAGAATGAAATGAAGATGTGACATCAATGGATAAATGAAAGGAAATTGTACTCATTTTGATTCATAAAGCATGTAAAGTACAACAGTGAAAATGAAACTGATGAGAGGATGGATATTTGCAACATGGAATCATGTAAGTGATATCTGGGTGCAGGGGATAGGGTGCTATTTTGCAAACATAGAATTATCCATGTGATATCAATGAAGATTGCAGTGGAAATGGAAAGTAATTTGGATACATTGTTTCATAACGCATATAAACTGCAGCAGTGAAAATTAAACTGATGAGAAGAAATGTTACCAAGAATCCAACGAATAATTGCATTGGAGTTCTGATGAAATTAGGAATCATGAAAAAATATTTAAGGAATTTTTAAATCTGTGTTATGCATGGCATTGTCACCATCTTATTGCACAATGTAGTAGTCTTTGGGTAGTTTTTTGGGTAATTTCTGGGTTAATCCGGAGTACGCAAGATCATTTCATTCCAAAAAGGGACTAAAGACTGACAAGAGACGTTAGGGACAGAATAAAAGAAAAAGAAAAGATGTATAACACAGCAAAGAGTAGCCGGAAGCCAGAGGATTGGGAAACTTTTATAGGACAACAGAAGGAAACAAAACGGACAATACAGGCTGAAAAGATGAAGTACGAGGGGAAGCTGGCCAGGAATATAAAGAAGGACAGTAAAAGCTTCATTAGATATGTTAAGGAAAAAAGAGTAGCAAAGTCAAATGTGGGTCCCTTGAAGGCAGACACAGGTGAAATAATTATGGGCAAGAAGGAAATGGCAGAGGAGTTGAATAGGTACTTTGGATTTATCTTCACATAGGAGGAAACAAACAATCTCCCAGATGTACTGGAGGACAGAAGATCTAAGGGCGTAGAGGAACCGAAATACATTTTCATTATTCAAGAAATAGTATTGGGTAGGCTCATGGGACTAAAGGATGATAAATCCCCTGGGCCTAATGGTCTGCATCCCTGGGTCCTCAGGGAGGTGGCTCTAGAAATAGTGGATGCATTGGTGATCATTTTCCAATGTTCAATAGATTCAGCATCAGTTCCTGTGGATTGGAGGATTGCTAATGTTATCCCACTTTTCAAGAAAGGAGAGAGAAAACGGGGAATTACAGACCAGTTAGCCTGACTGCGGTGGTGGGAAAGATGCTGGAGTCAATTGTTAAAGAGGTAAGAATGGAGCATTTGGATAGTAGTAAAAGGTTTAGTCCAAGTCAACATGAATTTATGAAAGGGAAATCATGCTCGACTAATCTTCTGGAATTTTGTGAGGATGTGACAAGTAACATGGATGAAGGGGTGCCAGTGGATGTAGTGAATCTAGACTTTCAGAAAGCCTTTGATAAGGTACCGCACGGGAGACTGGTAATTAAAATTAGAGCACATGGTATTGGGGGTAGGGTGTTAAAATGGATAGAAAATTGGTTGGCAGACCAGAAGCAAAGAGTAGGAGTGAACGGGTCCTTTTCAGTATGGCAGGCAGTGGCGAGTGGAGTGCTGCAAGGAGGGAATTAGGAGCAACACTAGCAAGTTTGCAGATGACACAAAGCTGGGTGGCAGTGTAAACTGTGAAGAGGATTTTAGGAGGTTGCAGGGGGACCTGGACAGGTTCAGTGAGTGGGCAGATGCAATATACTATAGATAAGTGTGAGGTTATCCACTTTGGCGGCAAAAACAAGGGGGCAGTCTATTATCTCAATGGGGTTAGGTTAGGTAAGGGGGAGGTACAGTAAGACCTGAGTGTCCTTGTACACCAGTCACTGAAAGTTGGCGTGCAGGTACAGCAGGCAGTGACGAAAGCTAATGGAATGTTGGCCTTCATAACAAGAGGATTTCAGAACAGGAGCAAAGAGGTTCTTCTGCAGTTGTATAGGGGTCTGGTAAGGGGGTTAGTGGAGTCAAGGGATATGGGGAGAAGGCAGGCACAGGTTATTGATAGCGGACAATCAGTCATGATCACAATGAATGACGGTGCTGGCTCGAAGGGCCGAATGGCCTCCTCCTGCACAAATTTTCTATGTTTCTATGTCACATCATTCATCTGATTGACACAATTATTCTCTGAGTCTCGGAGGGGTTGACAGACAAGTTAAATCATTATTTCCAAATTACTCATGCCCAGATTTGGAGAACAAATTGTAATTTAAGTATGTTAATATATACAGTAAAATGTCCTGTGGAAGTCAAAGATGTCTTTAATTATTTGTTATTTAATCTGATGATCCATAATGCAATCATGTAACTAGTACTTGGAGCACTTAATCTGCTGCAATTTTTCAAACAAAGAATCATCCACGAAATTAACAAATAATAACTGAATAATTTCCTGACTTTCATAATTGGATTATTTAACTACTTGCATGATATTTCTACTTAATCTATTGGGTTGTTTAAAATTGCGACTGCTTTTCAAAGTGAAATAAGATGTTAGGCAATAAAATTCTACATCCGTCATCAATTACAACTGCATTATTGATTGTCGTGTGTTGATAAGTAAGATATTTTTTTAAATTGTGATCAGTGAATGCTGGTGCTGCATCATCATAGTACCTGTTGTTTCGCTGCTGGTGGCGGACGTAGTCGATTCAGTGGCAGTTGTAGTGCTTGGTTCTGAGAATTAAATGAAGATGTGACATCAATGTATATTGAAAGGAAATTGTTTCATAATGCATGTCAAGTGCAGCATGGAAAATTAAACTGATTGGAAGTAATGCTTCCATGGATTCAATGAATGATTGCGTGGTTAATCATTGGAGTTCTGATGAAAATTAGGAAACATAAAAAATTATCTTTTTCACAGAGGTGATGGGTATATGGAACAAGCATCCATATAAAGTGGTTGAGACAATAAGAATTATATTATTTAAAAGAGACTTGGACAGATGCATTGATTCGAAAGTTTAGAGTGATATGGAACCGTCGTGGGCAAATGGAGCGAGCTTCAATGGCTGATCATCCGTGGCTTGGACATATTGGACCATAGAGACTATTTCCATTTGCTTGACACAATTGCAAATACTTCGAGTACAAGTTGTAATTTAAATATGTTAAAATACTCTGAAATATCCTTGGAGATCCAAGGTGTCTTTAATTATTATTTTTTTTAATCTGATGATGCATATTGACATAATACAATCATGTTATCAGTATCTGGAGCATTTTCAGAATGAAATAAGATCTTAGGCAATAAAATTCTACATCTGTCATCAATTACAACTGCATTATTGATTGTCACATTGTGATAGTGTAAGATTGGGGTGGAAGATTGCAACCTTCATGTGGTCCGCTCTGTTTAATTAATGTAATCAACTCGACAAGCACAAACAGAAGATCAAATAGAACAAATTGTCCTACAACTTTAGGCTGTGCACGCCACACGAAGAAGAACAGTGTAAGATTTTTTTTTAGGTTTCATCAATGAATCCTGTTGCTGCATCATCCTAGTACCTTTTGTTTCGCTGCTAGTGGCGGATATAGTTGATGCAGTGGCAGTTGTTGTAATTGGTTCTGAGAATGAAATGAGGATGTGACATCAATGAGATAATTAAAAGGAAATTCTACTCTTTTTATTTCATAAAACATGTAAAGTACAACAGTGAAAATTAAACTGATGAGAGGATGTATATTTACAACATGCAATCATGTAAATGATATCTGGGTGCAGGGGATAGGGTGCTATTTTGCAAACATAGAATTATCCATGTGATATCAATGAAAATGTCAGTGGAATTGGAAAGTAAATTGAACACATTGTTTCAAAAAGCATATAAACTGCAGCAGTGAGAAGAAATGTTACCAAGAATCCAACGAATAATTGTATTGGAGTTCTGATGAAAATTAGGAAGCATGAAAAATTATTTAAGGAATTTTTAAATCTGTGTTATGCATGGCATTGTCACAATGTTTAATGTAGTAGCCTTGAACTGAAAATATCGAATTTGAGTATGCAAATTGAATTGAGCATTTCCTGTTAGATTTAACATTCCCTTTGCGTAGTTACGTTTAATTAATTGGATTAACTGATTATTGCACAGAGGGTGATGGACATATGGAGCAAGCATCCAGATGAAGTGGTTGCGACAAGAACAGTTATATAATTTAAATGAGACTTGGACAGATGAATGGATTTGAAAGTTTAGAGTGATATGGAACCGTCGAGGGCAATTGGAGCTGGTTTCAATGGCTGATCATATTGGACATATTGGACCGTGGATATTGGACATATTGGACCATGCCAAGATTTGGAGTACAATTCTAAACTCACATTAATTGATGATTATTAGCAACATACAATCATGTAAGTTGTAACTGGTGCATTTGATCTACTGATATTTTCCAAACAAAGAAGCATCCATGATAATAGAAATGTTAAATTAATAATTGTCTGAGTTCTATTATTGACTTTGACTACTTGTTTGATATTTCTACATCAACTATAGGGTTGATTACAAAGGCGACTACTTCTCAAAGTGAATTCCAGATGTTAGGCAACAATATTCTACTCGAGTTAGCACTATATTTCTGTCATGGATTACGACCCATTATTGATTGTTACGTGTTGTTAAATAATGTTTTTTTTTAAATTTGATCAGTGAATCCTGTTGCTGCATTATCCACGTACCTGTTGTTTCACTGCTGGTGGGGAATGTAGTCGATGCAGTGGCAGTTGATGTGCTTGGTTCTGAGAATGAAATGAAGATGTGACATTAATGGAGATTGAAATGAATTAAACACTTTATTGTTTTCTAAAGTATGTAAAGAGCAGCAATGAAAATTAAACATGTGAAATAATATTAGGTTGATATAGAACCTGCACTGTAAAATAGACCAAGATAGACCATGACATAATTGCTGTCTGAGTCGAATGAAAGGTTGACAAGACAAGCTTGATCATTTGCCCATATATGGAGTACGTTGTTATACTGTATGTGATACCTGTCTCTGATGATGTTGATTCTGTTGTAAAAGAGGTCATCGTTGTACTTTGGTCTGTGGACATGCTTTCTTCTGTGGTTGCAGAAATTGTTGAATCTTCATATATACAGCAAAATATCAGTTTAAATACATAAAAGCACTAATGATTACTCTTGTTAAATGTCACTAGATGCTCGAGCTGATATTATTTTTTGTTCAATCTGATGATGCATATTAATATCATGCAATCATGTAAGTGGTAACTGGTGCATTTGAACAGCTAGTTTTTTCCAAACAAATAAGCATGCATCATATTACAAATAAACTACATAAACTATAACTGAACAAGATGTAATGTGACCAACTACTCCACAAATAATTGCATGGATAACATTTTGAGCCCTAAAGAAACCTACGAATTACGATAAATTACTTAATACAAATTTTTTCTCAGTGTTTTGCTTTGATTTGTCACCACGTAATTGTGCAAAGTTTAATGCAGTAGTTTTCAACAAAAAATGCAGAACATGTGCATGCACATTTGACTGAGCATTAGCTGTTAGATTTATCATTCTCTATCCACAGTTACCTAAATAATCTTGCCCATTCTGACCAATCAACTGAAACCTTTTTTGCACGTCTTTTATGTTTATTCAATCGAAAAAACCTCTTGTCCTGCGCAGCGGAGGGGGACTCTGAGTAAGATGGCCACAAATCACAGCTGTAAGTGCTAGCGTTGTTTCTAGATATGAATATGCAGTGCAAACAGGACGTGGTCAAGATTTATATAGATAAGAACCTGATCTGATCTTTTTCACCGAGGGTGATGGATGTATGGAGCAGATATCCAGATGAAGTGGCTGAGGCAGGAACAATGATATTATTTAAAAGAGGTGCATGGAATGGAAAATGTTAGCGTGATATGGAACTGCCGCGGGCAAGAGGAGTTTGCTTCAATGGCTGATCAATCGTGGCTTGGACATATTGGGCCATAGAGACTATTTTCATTCTGTATGACACAATTACTCTCTGAGTCGAAGGGGGGTTGAGAAGACGGGTTTTCCCATTATTTCTAAATTACCCTTGCCCAAATCCAGTGCTATAGATGTGATTTATGGTACCTGTCTCTGTTGATGTTGATTCTGTTGTATAAGAGGTCTTCATTGTACTTTGGTCTGTGGATGTACTTCCTTCTGTGGTTGCAGAAGTCGTTGAATCTTCATATATGCAGAGAAATATTAGTGAAAATACATGACAGTACACTCAAGGCAAAACTTTTATCAGCAGCATGCAATCATGTAAGTAGTAACTGATGCATTGGATCTGCTGCTATATCCCAAAAAAGAAGCTTCCATGATATTAACGTAATAAATGAATAATTGTCAGTCTTTAATTATTGGCATATTTGTCAACTTGCTTGGTATTCCTACTTAAAATATTGTGTTGATTACAATGGCGACTACTTGTCAAAGTGAATTCCAGATGTTAGGCAACAAAATTCTAACCGAATTGTCACTATATTTCTGTCATGGATTACGACCCATTATTGATTGTCGCGTGTTGTTAAATAATGGGGTTTTTTTTTAATTTGATCGGTGAATCCTGTTGCTGCATTATCCTCATACCTGTTGTTTCGCTGCTGGTGGGGAACGGAGTCGATGCAGTGGCAGTTGATGTGCTTGGTTCTGAGAATGAAATGAAGATGTGACATTAATCGAGATTGAAAGTGAATTAAACACTTTTTTGTTTCCTAAGGTATGTAAAGAGCAGCAATGAAAATTAAACATGTGAAATAATATTACGTTGATATAGAATTGCCACTGTGAAATAGACCTAGATTCAATGACTGATCATCCGTGGCGTGGACATATTGGGCCGTAGAGACTATTTCCATTCTGTGTGACATAATTACTGTCTGAGTCGAATGAAAGGTTGACAAGACAATCATTTGCCTATATATGGAGTACGTTGTTATACTGTATATGAGACCTGTCTCTGATGTTGATCCTGTTGTAAAAGAGGTCATCGTTGTACTTTGGTCTGTGGACATGCTTTCTTCTGTGGTTGCAGAAATTGTTGAATCTTCATATATACAGCAAAATATCAGTTTAAATACATAAAAGCACTAATGATTACTCTTGTTAAATGTCACTAGATGCTCAAGCTGATATTATTTTTTGTTTAATCTGATGATGCATATTAATATCATGCAATCATGTAAGTGGCAACTGGTGCATTGGAACAGCTAGTTTTTTCCAAACAAATAAGCATGCATCATATTACAAATAAACTACATAAACTATAACTGAACAAGATGTAATGTGACCAACTACTCCACAAATAATTGCATGGATAACATTTTGAGCCCTAAAGAAACCTACGAATTACGATAAATTACTTAATACAAATTTTTTCTCAGTGTTTTGCTTTGATTTGTCACCACGTAATTGTGCAAAGTTTAATGCAGTAGTTTTCAACAAAAAATGCAGAACATGTGCATGCAAATTTGACTGAGCATTAGCTGTTAGATTTATCATTCTCTATCCACAGTTACCTAAATAATCTTGCCCATTCTGACCAATCAACTGAAACCTTTTTTGCACGTCTTTTATGTTTATTCAATCGAAAAAACCTCTTGTCCTGCGCAGCGGAGGGGGACTCTGAGTAAGATGGCCACAAATCACAGCTGTAAGTGCTAGCGTTGTTTCTAGATATGAATATGCAGTGCAAACAGGACGTGGTCAAGATTTATATAGATAAGAACCTGATCTGATCTTTTTCACCGAGGGTGATGGATGTATGGAGCAGATATCCAGATGAAGTGGCTGAGGCAGGAACAATGATATTATTTAAAAGAGGTGCATGGAATGGAAAATGTTAGCGTGATATGGAACTGCCGCGGGCAAGAGGAGTTTGCTTCAATGGCTGATCAATCGTGGCTTGGACATATTGGGCCATAGAGACTATTTTCATTCTGTATGACACAATTACTCTCTGAGTCGAAGGGGGGTTGAGAAGACGGGTTTTCCCATTATTTCTAAATTACCCTTGCCCAAATCCAGTGCTATAGATGTGATTTATGGTACCTGTCTCTGTTGATGTTGATTCTGTTGTATAAGAGGTCTTCATTGTACTTTGGTCTGTGGATGTACTTCCTTCTGTGGTTGCAGAAGTCGTTGAATCTTCATATATGCAGAGAAATATTAGTGAAAATACATGACAGTACACTCAAGGCAAAACTTTTATCAGCAGCATGCAATCATGTAAGTAGTAACTGATGCATTGGATCTGCTGCTATATCCCAAAAAAGAAGCTTCCATGATATTAACGTAATAAATGAATAATTGTCAGTCTTTAATTATTGGCATATTTGTCAACTTGCTTGGTATTCCTACTTAAAATATTGTGTTGATTACAATGGCGACTACTTGTCAAAGTGAATTCCAGATGTTAGGCAACAAAATTCTAACCGAATTGTCACTATATTTCTGTCATGGATTACGACCCATTATTGCTGTCACGTGTTGTTAAATAATGTTTTTTTTTAAATTTGATCAGTGGATCCTGTTGCTGCATTATCCTCATACCTGTTGTTTCGCTGCTGGTGGGGAACGGAGTCGATGCAGTGGCAGTTGATGTGCTTGGTTCTGAGAATGAAATGAAGATGTGACATTAATCGAGATTGAAAGTGAATTAAACACTTTTTTGTTTCCTAAAGTATGTAAAGAGCAGCAATGAAAATTAAACATGTGAAATAATATTACGTTGATATAGAATTGCCACGGTGAAATAGACCTAGATTCAATGACTGATCATCCGTGGCGTGGACATATTGGGCTGTAGAGACTATTTCCATTCTGTGTGACATAATTGCTGTCTGAGTCGAATGAAAGGTTGACAAGACAATCATTTGCCCATATATGGAGTACGTTGTTATACTGTATATGAGACCTGTCTCTGATGTTGATCCTGTTGTAAAAGAGGTCATCGTTGTACTTTGGTCTGTGGACATGCTTTCTTCTGTGGTTGCAGAAATTGTTGAATCTTCATATATACAGCAAAATATCAGTTTAAATACATAAAAGCACTAATGATTACTCTTGTTAAATGTCACTAGATGCTCAAGCTGATATTATTTTTTGTTTAATCTGATGATGCATATTAATATCATGCAATCATGTAAGTGGTAACTGGTGCATTGGAACAGCTAGTTTTTTCCAAACAAATAAGCATGCATCATATTACAAATAAACTACATAAACTATAACTGAACAAGATGTAATGTGACCAACTACTCCACAAATAATTGCATGGATAACATTTTGAGCCCTAAAGAAACCTACGAATTACGATAAATTACTTAATACAAATTTTTTCTCAGTGTTTTGCTTTGATTTGTCACCACGTAATTGTGCAAAGTTTAATGCAGTAGTTTTCAACAAAAAATGCAGAACATGTGCATGCAAATTTGACTGAGCATTAGCTGTTAGATTTATCATTCTCTATCCACAGTTACCTAAATAATCTTGCCCATTCTGACCAATCAACTGAAATCTTTTTTGCACGTCTTTTATGTTTATTCAATCGAAAAAACCTCTTGTCCTGCGCAGCGGAGGGGGACTCTGAGTAAGATGGCCACAAATCACAGCTGTAAGTGCTAGCGTTGTTTCTAGATATGAATATGCAGTGCAAACAGGACGTGGTCAAGATTTATATAGATAAGAACCTGATCTGATCTTTTTCACCGAGGGTGATGGATGTATGGAGCAGATATCCAGATGAAGTGGCTGAGGCAGGAACAATGATATTATTTAAAAGAGGTGCATGGAATGGAAAATGTTAGCGTGATATGGAACTGCCGCGGGCAAGAGGAGTTTGCTTCAATGGCTGATCAATCGTGGCTTGGACATATTGGGCCATAGAGACTATTTTCATTCTGTATGACACAATTACTCTCTGAGTCGAAGGGGGGTTGAGAAGACGGGTTTTCCCATTATTTCTAAATTACCCTTGCCCAAATCCAGTGCTATAGATGTGATTTATGGTACCTGTCTCTGTTGATGTTGATTCTGTTGTATAAGAGGTCTTCATTGTACTTTGGTCTGTGGATGTACTTCCTTCTGTGGTTGCAGAAGTCGTTGAATCTTCATATATGCAGAGAAATATTAGTTAAAATACATGACAGTACACTCAAGGCAAAACTTTTATAAGCAGCATGCAATCATGTAAGTAGTAACTGATGCATTGGATCTGCTGCTATATCCCAAAAAAGAAGCTTCCATGATATTAACGTAATAAATGAATAATTGTCAGTCTTTAATTATTGGCATATTTGTCAACTTGCTTGGTATTCCTACTTAAAATATTGTGTTGATTACAATGGCGACTACTTGTCAAAGTGAATTCCAGATGTTAGGCAACAAAATTCTAACCGAATTGTCACTATATTTCTGTCATGGATTACGACCCATTATTGATTGTCACGTGTTGTTAAATAATGTTTTTTTTTTAATTTGGTCAGTGAATCCTGTTGCTGCATTATCCTCATACCTGTTGTTTCGCTGCTGGTGGGGAACGGAGTCGATGCAGTGGCAGTTGATGTGCTTGGTTCTGAGAATGAAATGAAGATGTGACATTAATCGAGATTGAAAGTGAATTAAACACTTTTTTGTTTCCTAAGGTATGTAAAGAGCAGCAATGAAAATTAAACATGTGAAATAATATTACGTTGATATAGAATTGCCACTGTGAAATAGACCTAGATTCAATGACTGATCATCCGTGGCGTGGACATATTGGGCCGTAGAGACTATTTCCATTCTGTGTGACATAATTGCTGTCTGAGTCGAATGAAAGGTTGACAAGACAATCATTTGCCCATATATGGAGTACGTTGTTATACTGTATATGAGACCTGTCTCTGATGTTGATCCTGTTGTAAAAGAGGTCATCGTTGTACTTTGGTCTGTGGACATGCTTTCTTCTGTGGTTGCAGAAATTGTTGAATCTTCATATATACAGCAAAATATCAGTTTAAATACATAAAAGCACTAATGATTACTCTTGTTAAATGTCACTAGATGCTCAAGCTGATATTATTTTTTGTTTAATCTGATGATGCATATTAATATCATGCAATCATGTAAGTGGTAACTGGTGCATTGGAACAGCTAGTTTTTTCCAAACAAATAAGCATGCATCATATTACAAATAAACTACATAAACTATAACTGAACAAGATGTAATATGACCAACTACTCCACAAATAATTGCATGGATAACATTTTGAGCCCTAAGGAAACCTACGAATTACGATAAATTACTTAATACAAATTTTTTCTCAGTGTTTTGCTTTGATTTGTCACCACGTAATTGTGCAAAGTTTAATGCAGTAGTTTTCAACAAAAAATGCAGAACATGTGCATGCAAATTTGACTGAGCATTAGCTGTTAGATTTATCATTCTCTATCCACAGTTACCTAAATAATCTTGCCCATTCTGACCAATCAACTGAAATCTTTTTTGCACGTCTTTTATGTTTATTCAATCGAAAAAACCTCTTGTCCTGCACAGCGGAGGGGGACTCTGAGTAAGATGGCCACAAATCACAGCTGTAAGTGCTAACGTTGTTTCTAGATATGAATATGCAGTGCAAACAGGACGTGGTCAAGATTTATATAGATAAGAACCTGATCTGATCTTTTTCACCGAGGGTGATGGATGTATGGAGCAGATATCCAGATGAAGTGGCTGAGGCAGGAACAATGATATTATTTAAAAGAGGTGCATGGAATGGAAAATGTTAGTGTGATATGGAACTGCCGCGGGCAAGAGGAGTTTGCTTCAATGGCTGATCAATCGTGGCTTGGACATATTGGGCCATAGAGACTATTTTCATTCTGTATGACACAATTACTCTCTGAGTCGAAGGGGGGTTGAGAAGACGGGTTTTCCCATTATTTCTAAATTACCCTTGCCCAAATCCAGTGCTATAGATGTGATTTATGGTACCTGTCTCTGTTGATGTTGATTCTGTTGTATAAGAGGTCTTCATTGTACTTTGGTCTGTGGATGTACTTCCTTCTGTGGTTGCAGAAGTCGTTGAATCTTCATATATGCAGAGAAATATTAGTTAAAATACATGACAGTACACTCAAGGCAAAACTTTTATAAGCAGCAAGCAATCATGTAAGTAGTAACTGATGCATTGGATCTGCTGCTATATCCCAAAAAAGTAGCTTCCATGATATTAACGTAATAAATGAATAATTGTCAGTCTTTAATTATTGGCATATTTGTCAACTTGCTTGGTATTCCTACTTAAAATATTGTGTTGATTACAATGGCGACTACTTGTCAAAGTGAATTCCAGATGTTAGGCAACAAAATTCTAACCGAATTGTCACTATATTTCTGTCATGGATTACGACCCATTATTGATTGTCACGTGTTGTTAAATAATGTTTTTTTTTTTAAATTTGATCAGTGAATCCTGTTGCTGCATTATCCTCATACCTGTTGTTTCGCTGCTGGTGGGGAACGGAGTCGATGCAGTGGCAGTTGATGTGCTTGGTTCTGAGAATGAAATGAAGATGTGACATTAATCGAGATTGAAAGTGAATTAAACACTTTTTTGTTTCCTAAAGTATGTAAAGAGCAGCAATGAAAATTAAACATGTGAAATAATATTACGTTGATATAGAATTGCCACTGTGAAATAGACCTAGATTCAATGACTGATCATCCGTGGCGTGGACATATTGGGCCGTAGAGACTATTTCCATTCTGTGTGACATAATTGCTGTCTGAGTCGAATGAAAGGTTGACAAGACAATCATTTGCCCATATATGGAGTACGTTGTTATACTGTATATGAGACCTGTCTCTGATGTTGATCCTGTTGTAAAAGAGGTCATCGTTGTACTTTGGTCTGTGGACATGCTTTCTTCTGTGGTTGCAGAAATTGTTGAATCTTCATATATACAGCAAAATATCAGTTTAAATACATAAAAGCACTAATGATTACTCTTGTTAAATGTCACTAGATGCTCAAGCTGATATTATTTTTTGTTTAATCTGATGATGCATATTAATATCATGCAATCATGTAAGTGGTAACTGGTGCATTGGAACAGCTAGTTTTTTCCAAACAAATAAGCATGCATCATATTACAAATAAACTACATAAACTATAACTGAACAAGATGTAATATGACCAACTACTCCACAAATAATTGCATGGATAACATTTTGAGCCCTAAGGAAACCTACGAATTACGATAAATTACTTAATACAAATTTTTTCTCAGTGTTTTGCTTTGATTTGTCACCACGTAATTGTGCAAAGTTTAATGCAGTAGTTTTCAACAAAAAATGCAGAACATGTGCATGCAAATTTGACTGAGCATTAGCTGTTAGATTTATCATTCTCTATCCACAGTTACCTAAATAATCTTGCCCATTCTGACCAATCAACTGAAATCTTTTTTGCACGTCTTTTATGTTTATTCAATCGAAAAAACCTCTTGTCCTGCGCAGCGGAGGGGGACTCTGAGTAAGATGGCCACAAATCACAGCTGTAAGTGCTAACGTTGTTTCTAGATATGAATATGCAGTGCAAACAGGACGTGGTCAAGATTTATATAGATAAGAACCTGATCTGATCTTTTTCACCGAGGGTGATGGATGTATGGAGCAGATATCCAGATGAAGTGGCTGAGGCAGGAACAATGATATTATTTAAAAGAGGTGCATGGAATGGAAAATGTTAGTGTGATATGGAACTGCCGCGGGCAAGAGGAGTTTGCTTCAATGGCTGATCAATCGTGGCTTGGACATATTGGGCCATAGAGACTATTTTCATTCTGTATGACACAATTACTCTCTGAGTCGAAGGGGGGTTGAGAAGACGGGTTTTCCCATTATTTCTAAATTACCCTTGCCCAAATCCAGTGCTATAGATGTGATTTATGGTACCTGTCTCTGTTGATGTTGATTCTGTTGTATAAGAGGTCTTCATTGTACTTTGGTCTGTGGATGTACTTCCTTCTGTGGTTGCAGAAGTCGTTGAATCTTCATATATGCAGAGAAATATTAGTTAAAATACATGACAGTACACTCAAGGCAAAACTTTTATAAGCAGCAAGCAATCATGTAAGTAGTAACTGATGCATTGGATCTGCTGCTATATCCCAAAAAAGAAGCTTCCATGATATTAACGTAATAAATGAATAATTGTCAGTCTTTAATTATTGGCATATTTGTCAACTTGCTTGGTATTCCTACTTAAAATATTGTGTTGATTACAATGGCGACTACTTGTCAAAGTGAATTCCAGATGTTAGGCAACAAAATTCTAACCGAATTGTCACTATATTTCTGTCATGGATTACGACCCATTATTGATTGTCACGTGTTGTTAAATAATGTTTTTTTTTTTAAATTTGATCAGTGAATCCTGTTGCTGCATTATCCTCATACCTGTTGTTTCGCTGCTGGTGGGGAACGGAGTCGATGCAGTGGCAGTTGATGTGCTTGGTTCTGAGAATGAAATGAAGATGTGACATTAATCGAGATTGAAAGTGAATTAAACACTTTTTTGTTTCCTAAGGTATGTAAAGAGCAGCAATGAAAATTAAACATGTGAAATAATATTACGTTGATATAGAATTGCCACTGTGAAATAGACCTAGATTCAATGACTGATCATCCGTGGCGTGGACATATTGGGCCGTAGAGACTATTTCCATTCTGTGTGACATAATTGCTGTCTGAGTCGAATGAAAGGTTGACAAGACAATCATTTGCCCATATATGGAGTACGTTGTTATACTGTATATGAGACCTGTCTCTGATGTTGATCCTGTTGTAAAAGAGGTCATCGTTGTACTTTGGTCTGTGGACATGCTTTCTTCTGTGGTTGCAGAAATTGTTGAATCTTCATATATACAGCAAAATATCAGTTTAAATACATAAAAGCACTAATGATTACTCTTGTTAAATGTCACTAGATGCTCAAGCTGATATTATTTTTTGTTTAATCTGATGATGCATATTAATATCATGCAATCATGTAAGTGGTAACTGGTGCATTGGAACAGCTAGTTTTTTCCAAACAAATAAGCATGCATCATATTACAAATAAACTACATAAACTATAACTGAACAAGATGTAATGTGACCAACTACTCCACAAATAATTGCATGGATAACATTTTGAGCCCTAAAGAAACCTACGAATTACGATAAATTACTTAATACAAATTTTTTCTCAGTGTTTTGCTTTGATTTGTCACCACGTAATTGTGCAAAGTTTAATGCAGTAGTTTTCAACAAAAAATGCAGAACATGTGCATGCAAATTTGACTGAGCATTAGCTGTTAGATTTATCATTCTCTATCCACAGTTACCTAAATAATCTTGCCCATTCTGACCAATCAACTGAAATCTTTTTTGCACGTCTTTTATGTTTATTCAATCGAAAAAACCTCTTGTCCTGCGCAGCGGAGGGGGACTCTGAGTAAGATGGCCACAAATCACAGCTGTAAGTGCTAGCGCTGTTTCTAGATATGAATATGCAGTGCAAACAGGACGTGGTCAAGATTTATATAGATAAGAACCTGATCTGATCTTTTTCACCGAGGGTGATGGATGTATGGAGCAGATATCCAGATGAAGTGGCTGAGGCAGGAACAATGATATTATTTAAAAGAGGTGCATGGAATGGAAAATGTTAGCGTGATATGGAACTGCCGCGGGCAAGAGGAGTTTGCTTCAATGGCTGATCAATCGTGGCTTGGACATATTGGGCCATAGAGACTATTTTCATTCTGTATGACACAATTACTCTCTGAGTCGAAGGGGGGTTGAGAAGACGGGTTTTCCCATTATTTCTAAATTACCCTTGCCCAAATCCAGTGCTATAGATGTGATTTATGGTACCTGTCTCTGTTGATGTTGATTCTGTTGTATAAGAGGTCTTCATTGTACTTTGGTCTGTGGATGTACTTCCTTCTGTGGTTGCAGAAGTCGTTGAATCTTCATATATGCAGAGAAATATTAGTTAAAATACATGACAGTACACTCAAGGCAAAACTTTTATAAGCAGCATGCAATCATGTAAGTAGTAACTGATGCATTGGATCTGCTGCTATATCCCAAAAAAGAAGCTTCCATGATATTAACGTAATAAATGAATAATTGTCAGTCTTTAATTATTGGCATATTTGTCAACTCGCTTGGTATTCCTACTTAAAATATTGTGTTGATTACAATGGCGACTACTTGTCAAAGTGAATTCCAGATGTTAGGCAACAAAATTCTAACCGAATTGTCACTATATTTCTGTCATGGATTACGACCCATTATTGATTGTCACGTGTTGTTAAATAATGTTTTTTTTTTTAAATTTGATCAGTGAATCCTGTTGCTGCATTATCCTCATACCTGTTGTTTCGCTGCTGGTGGGGAACGGAGTCGATGCAGTGGCAGTTGATGTGCTTGGTTCTGAGAATGAAATGAAGATGTGACATTAATCGAGATTGAAAGTGAATTAAACACTTTTTTGTTTCCTAAGGTATGTAAAGAGCAGCAATGAAAATTAAACATGTGAAATAATATTACGTTGATATAGAATTGCCACTGTGAAATAGACCTAGATTCAATGACTGATCATCCGTGGCGTGGACATATTGGGCCGTAGAGACTATTTCCATTCTGTGTGACATAATTGCTGTCTGAGTCGAATGAAAGGTTGACAAGACAATCATTTGCCCATATATGGAGTACGTTGTTATACTGTATATGAGACCTGTCTCTGATGTTGATCCTGTTGTAAAAGAGGTCATCGTTGTACTTTGGTCTGTGGACATGCTTTCTTCTGTGGTTGCAGAAATTGTTGAATCTTCATATATACAGCAAAATATCAGTTTAAATACATAAAAGCACTAATGATTACTCTTGTTAAATGTCACTAGATGCTCAAGCTGATATTATTTTTTGTTTAATCTGATGATGCATATTAATATCATGCAATCATGTAAGTGGTAACTGGTGCATTGGAACAGCTAGTTTTTTCCAAACAAATAAGCATGCATCATATTACAAATAAACTACATAAACTATAACTGAACAAGATGTAATATGACCAACTACTCCACAAATAATTGCATGGATAACATTTTGAGCCCTAAGGAAACCTACGAATTACGATAAATTACTTAATACAAATTTTTTCTCAGTGTTTTGCTTTGATTTGTCACCACGTAATTGTGCAAAGTTTAATGCAGTAGTTTTCAACAAAAAATGCAGAACATGTGCATGCAAATTTGACTGAGCATTAGCTGTTAGATTTATCATTCTCTATCCACAGTTACCTAAATAATCTTGCCCATTCTGACCAATCAACTGAAATCTTTTTTGCACGTCTTTTATGTTTATTCAATCGAAAAAACCTCTTGTCCTGCGCAGCGGAGGGGGACTCTGAGTAAGATGGCCACAAATCACAGCTGTAAGTGCTAACGTTGTTTCTAGATATGAATATGCAGTGCAAACAGGACGTGGTCAAGATTTATATAGATAAGAACCTGATCTGATCTTTTTCACCGAGGGTGATGGATGTATGGAGCAGATATCCAGATGAAGTGGCTGAGGCAGGAACAATGATATTATTTAAAAGAGGTGCATGGAATGGAAAATGTTAGTGTGATATGGAACTGCCGCGGGCAAGAGGAGTTTGCTTCAATGGCTGATCAATCGTGGCTTGGACATATTGGGCCATAGAGACTATTTTCATTCTGTATGACACAATTACTCTCTGAGTCGAAGGGGGGTTGAGAAGACGGGTTTTCCCATTATTTCTAAATTACCCTTGCCCAAATCCAGTGCTATAGATGTGATTTATGGTACCTGTCTCTGTTGATGTTGATTCTGTTGTATAAGAGGTCTTCATTGTACTTTGGTCTGTGGATGTACTTCCTTCTGTGGTTGCAGAAGTCGTTGAATCTTCATATATGCAGAGAAATATTAGTTAAAATACATGACAGTACACTCAAGGCAAAACTTTTATAAGCAGCAAGCAATCATGTAAGTAGTAACTGATGCATTGGATCTGCTGCTATATCCCAAAAAAGAAGCTTCCATGATATTAACGTAATAAATGAATAATTGTCAGTCTTTAATTATTGGCATATTTGTCAACTTGCTTGGTATTCCTACTTAAAATATTGTGTTGATTACAATGGCGACTACTTGTCAAAGTGAATTCCAGATGTTAGGCAACAAAATTCTAACCGAATTGTCACTATATTTCTGTCATGGATTACGACCCATTATTGATTGTCACGTGTTGTTAAATAATGTTTTTTTTTAAATTTGATCAGTGAATCCTGTTGCTGCATTATCCTCATACCTGTTGTTTCGCTGCTGGTGGGGAACGGAGTCGATGCAGTGGCAGTTGATGTGCTTGGTTCTGAGAATGAAATGAAGATGTGACATTAATCGAGATTGAAAGTGAATTAAACACTTTTTTGTTTCCTAAAGTATGTAAAGAGCAGCAATGAAAATTAAACATGTGAAATAATATTACGTTGATATAGAATTGCCACTGTGAAATAGACCTAGATTCAATGACTGATCATCCGTGGCGTGGACATATTGGGCCGTAGAGACTATTTCCATTCTGTGTGACATAATTGCTGTCTGAGTCGAATGAAAGGTTGACAAGACAATCATTTGCCCATATATGGAGTACGTTGTTATACTGTATATGAGACCTGTCTCTGATGTTGATCCTGTTGTAAAAGAGGTCATCGTTGTACTTTGGTCTGTGGACATGCTTTCTTCTGTGGTTGCAGAAATTGTTGAATCTTCATATATACAGCAAAATATCAGTTTAAATACATAAAAGCACTAATGATTACTCTTGTTAAATGTCACTAGATGCTCAAGCTGATATTATTTTTTGTTTAATCTGATGATGCATATTAATATCATGCAATCATGTAAGTGGTAACTGGTGCATTGGAACAGCTAGTTTTTTCCAAACAAATAAGCATGCATCATATTACAAATAAACTACATAAACTATAACTGAACAAGATGTAATGTGACCAACTACTCCACAAATAATTGCATGGATAACATTTTGAGCCCTAAAGAAACCTACGAATTACGATAAATTACTTAATACAAATTTTTTCTCAGTGTTTTGCTTTGATTTGTCACCACGTAATTGTGCAAAGTTTAATGCAGTAGTTTTCAACAAAAAATGCAGAACATGTGCATGCAAATTTGACTGAGCATTAGCTGTTAGATTTATCATTCTCTATCCACAGTTACCTAAATAATCTTGCCCATTCTGACCAATCAACTGAAATCTTTTTTGCACGTCTTTTATGTTTATTCAATCGAAAAAACCTCTTGTCCTGCGCAGCGGAGGGGGACTCTGAGTAAGATGGCCACAAATCACAGCTGTAAGTGCTAGCGCTGTTTCTAGATATGAATATGCAGTGCAAACAGGACGTGGTCAAGATTTATATAGATAAGAACCTGATCTGATCTTTTTCACCGAGGGTGATGGATGTATGGAGCAGATATCCAGATGAAGTGGCTGAGGCAGGAACAATGATATTATTTAAAAGAGGTGCATGGAATGGAAAATGTTAGCGTGATATGGAACTGCCGCGGGCAAGAGGAGTTTGCTTCAATGGCTGATCAATCGTGGCTTGGGCATATTGGGCCATAGAGACTATTTTCATTCTGTATGACACAATTACTCTCTGAGTCGAAGGGGGGTTGAGAAGACGGGTTTTCCCATTATTTCTAAATTACCCTTGCCCAAATCCAGTGCTATAGATGTGATTTATGGTACCTGTCTCTGTTGATGTTGATTCTGTTGTATAAGAGGTCTTCATTGTACTTTGGTCTGTGGATGTACTTCCTTCTGTGGTTGCAGAAGTCGTTGAATCTTCATATATGCAGAGAAATATTAGTTAAAATACATGACAGTACACTCAAGGCAAAACTTTTATAAGCAGCATGCAATCATGTAAGTAGTAACTGATGCATTGGATCTGCTGCTATATCCCAAAAAAGAAGCTTCCATGATATTAACGTAATAAATGAATAATTGTCAGTCTTTAATTATTGGCATATTTGTCAACTTGCTTGGTATTCCTACTTAAAATATTGTGTTGATTACAATGGCGACTACTTGTCAAAGTGAATTCCAGATGTTAGGCAACAAAATTCTAACCGAATTGTCACTATATTTCTGTCATGGATTACGACCCATTATTGATTGTCACGTGTTGTTAAATAATGTTTTTTTTTTTAAATTTGGTCAGTGAATCCTGTTGCTGCATTATCCTCATACCTGTTGTTTCGCTGCTGGTGGGGAACGGAGTCGATGCAGTGGCAGTTGATGTGCTTGGTTCTGAGAATGAAATGAAGATGTGACATTAATCGAGATTGAAAGTGAATTAAACACTTTTTTGTTTCCTAAGGTATGTAAAGAGCAGCAATGAAAATTAAACATGTGAAATAATATTACGTTGATATAGAATTGCCACTGTGAAATAGACCTAGATTCAATGACTGATCATCCGTGGCGTGGACATATTGGGCTGTAGAGACTATTTCCATTCTGTGTGACATAATTGCTGTCTGAGTCGAATGAAAGGTTGACAAGACAATCATCTGCCCATATATGGAGTACGTTGTTATACTGTATATGAGACCTGTCTCTGATGTTGATCCTGTTGTAAAAGAGGTCATCGTTGTACTTTGGTCTGTGGACATGCTTTCTTCTGTGGTTGCAGAAATTGTTGAATCTTCATATATACAGCAAAATATCAGTTTAAATACATAAAAGCACTAATGATTACTCTTGTTAAATGTCACTAGATGCTCAAGCTGATATTATTTTTTGTTTAATCTGATGATGCATATTAATATCATGCAATCATGTAAGTGGTAACTGGTGCATTGGAACAGCTAGTTTTTTCCAAACAAATAAGCATGCATCATATTACAAATAAACTACATAAACTATAACTGAACAAGATGTAATGTGACCAACTACTCCACAAATAATTGCATGGATAACATTTTGAGCCCTAAAGAAACCTACGAATTACGATAAATTACTTAATACAAATATTTTCTCAGTGTTTTGCTTTGATTTGTCACCACGTAATTGTGCAAAGTTTAATGCAGTAGTTTTCAACAAAAAATGCAGAACATGTGCATGCAAATTTGACTGAGCATTAGCTGTTAGATTTATCATTCTCTATCCACAGTTACCTAAATAATCTTGCCCATTCTGACCAATCAACTGAAATCTTTTTTGCACGTCTTTTATGTTTATTCAATCGAAAAAACCTCTTGTCCTGCGCAGCGGAGGGGGACTCTGAGTAAGATGGCCACAAATCACAGCTGTAAGTGCTAGCGTTGTTTCTAGATATGAATATGCAGTGCGAACAGGACGTGGTCAAGATTTATATAGATAAGAACCTGATCTGATCTTTTTCACCGAGGGTGATGGATGTATGGAGCAGATATCCAGATGAAGTGGCTGAGGCAGGAACAATGATATTATTTAAAAGAGGTGCATGGAATGGAAAATGTTAGCGTGATATGGAACTGCCGCGGGCAAGAGGAGTTTGCTTCAATGGCTGATCAATCGTGGCTTGGACATATTGGGCCATAGAGACTATTTTCATTCTGTGTGACACAATTACTCTCTGAGTCGAAGGGGGGTTGAGAAGACGGGTTTTCCCATTATTTCTAAATTACCCTTGCCCAAATCCAGTGCTATAGATGTGATTTATGGTACCTGTCTCTGTTGATGTTGATTCTGTTGTATAAGAGGTCTTCATTGTACTTTGGTCTGTGGATGTACTTCCTTCTGTGGTTGCAGAAGTCGTTGAATCTTCATATATGCAGAGAAATATTAGTTAAAATACATGACAGTACACTCAAGGCAAAACTTTTATAAGCAGCAAGCAATCATGTAAGTAGTAACTGATGCATTGGATCTGCTGTTATATCCCAAAAAAGAAGCTTCCATGATATTAACGTAATAAATGAATAATTGTCAGTCGTTAATTATTGGCATATTTGTCAACTTGCTTGGTATTCCTACTTAAAATATTGTGTTGATTACAATGGCGACTACTTGTCAAAGTGAATTCCAGATGTTAGGCAACAAAATTCTAACCAAATTGTCACTATATTTCTGTCATGGATTACGACCCATTATTGATTGTCACGTGTTGTTAAATAATGTTTTTTTTTTTTAAATTTGATCAGTGAATCCTGTTGCTGCATTATCCTCATACCTGTTGTTTCGCTGCTGGTGGGGAACGGAGTCGATGCAGTGGCAGTTGATGTGCTTGGTTCTGAGAATGAAATGAAGATGTGACATTAATCGAGATTGAAAGTGAATTAAACACTTTTTTGTTTCCTAAGGTATGTAAAGAGCAGCAATGAAAATTAAACATGTGAAATAATATTACGTTGATATAGAATTGCCACTGTGAAATAGACCTAGATTCAATGACTGATCATCCGTGGCGTGGACATATTGGGCCGTGGAGACTATTTCCATTCTGTGTGACATAATTGCTGTCTGAGTCGAATGAAAGGTTGACAAGACAATCATCTGCCCATATATGGAGTACGTTGTTATACTGTATATGAGACCTGTCTCTGATGTTGATCCTGTTGTAAAAGAGGTCATCGTTGTACTTTGGTCTGTGGACATGCTTTCTTCTGTGGTTGCAGAAATTGTTGAATCTTCATATATACAGCAAAATATCAGTTTAAATACATAAAAGCACTAATGATTACTCTTGTTAAATGTCACTAGATGCTCAAGCTGATATTATTTTTTGTTTAATCTGATGATGCATATTAATATCATGCAATCATGTAAGTGGTAACTGGTGCATTGGAACAGCTAGTTTTTTCCAAACAAATAAGCATGCATCATATTACAAATAAACTACATAAACTATAACTGAACAAGATGTAATGTGACCAACTACTCCACAAATAATTGCATGGATAACATTTTGAGCCCTAAAGAAACCTACGAATTACGATAAATTACTTAATACAAATTTTTTCTCAGTGTTTTGCTTTGATTTGTCACCACGTAATTGTGCAAAGTTTAATGCAGTAGTTTTCAACAAAAAATGCAGAACATGTGCATGCAAATTTGACTGAGCATTAGCTGTTAGATTTATCATTCTCTATCCACAGTTACCTAAATAATCTTGCCCATTCTGACCAATCAACTGAAATCTTTTTTGCACGTCTTTTATGTTTATTCAATCGAAAAAAACCTCTTGTCCTGCGCAGCGGAGGGGGACTCTGAGTAAGATGGCCACAAATCACAGCTGTAAGTGCTAGCGTTGTTTCTAGATATGAATATGCAGTGCAAACAGGACGTGGTCAAGATTTATATAGATAAGAACCTGATCTGATCTTTTTCACCGAGGGTGATGGATGTATGGAGCAGATATCCAGATGAAGTGGCTGAGGCAGGAACAATGATATTATTTAAAAGAGGTGCATGGAATGGAAAATGTTAGCGTGATATGGAACTGCCGCGGGCAAGAGGAGTTTGCTTCAATGGCTGATCAATCGTGGCTTGGACATATTGGGCCATAGAGACTATTTTCATTCTGTATGACACAATTACTCTCTGAGTCGAAGGGGGGTTAAGAAGACGGGTTTTCCCATTATTTCTAAATTACCCTTGCCCAAATCCAGTGCTATAGATGTGATTTATGGTACCTGTCTCTGTTGATGTTGATTCTGTTGTATAAGAGGTCTTCATTGTACTTTGGTCTGTGGATGTACTTCCTTCTGTGGTTGCAGAAGTCGTTGAATCTTCATATATGCAGAGAAATATTAGTTAAAATACATGACAGTACACTCAAGGCAAAACTTTTATAAGCAGCAAGCAATCATGTAAGTAGTAACTGATGCATTGGATCTGCTGCTATATACCAAAAAAGAAGCTTCCATGATATTAACGTAATAAATGAATAATTGTCAGTCTTTAATTATTGGCATATTTGTCAACTTGCTTGGTATTCCTACTTAAAATATTGTGTTGATTACAATGGCGACTACTTGTCAAAGTGAATTCCAGATGTTAGGCAACAAAATTCTAACCGAATTGTCACTATATTTCTGTCATGGATTACGACCCATTATTGATTGTCACGTGTTGTTAAATAATGTTTTTTTTTTTAAATCTGATCAGTGAATCCTGTTGCTGCATTATCCTCATACCTGTTGTTTCGCTGCTGGTGGGGAACGGAGTCGATGCAGTGGCAGTTGATGTGCTTGGTTCTGAGAATGAAATGAAGATGTAACATTAATCGAGATTGAAAGTGAATTAAACACTTTTTTGTTTCCTAAGGTATGTAAAGAGCAGCAATGAAAATTAAACATGTGAAATAATATTACGTTGATATAGAATTGCCACTGTGAAATAGACCTAGATTCAATGACTGATCATCCGTGGCGTGGACATATTGGGCCGTAGAGACTATTTCCATTCTGTGTGACATAATTGCTGTCTGAGTCGAATGAAAGGTTGACAAGACAATCATTTGCCCATATATGGAGTACGTTGTTATACTGTATATGAGACCTGTCTCTGATGTTGATCCTGTTGTAAAAGAGGTCATCGTTGTACTTTGGTCTGTGGACATGCTTTCTTCTGTGGTTGCAGAAATTGTTGAATCTTCATATATACAGCAAAATATCAGTTTAAATACATAAAAGCACTAATGATTACTCTTGTTAAATGTCACTAGATGCTCAAGCTGATATTATTTTTTGTTTAATCTGATGATGCATATTAATATCATGCAATCATGTAAGTGGTAACTGGTGCATTGGAACAGCTAGTTTTTTCCAAACAAATAAGCATGCATCATATTACAAATAAACTACATAAACTATAACTGAACAAGATGTAATGTGACCAACTACTCCACAAATAATTGTATGGATAACATTTTGAGCCCTAAAGAAACCTACGAATTACGATAAATTACTTAATACAAATTTTTTCTCAGTGTTTTGCTTTGATTTGTCACCACGTAATTGTGCAAAGTTTAATGCAGTAGTTTTCAACAAAAAATGCAGAACATGTGCATGCAAATTTGACTGAGCATTAGCTGTTAGATTTATCATTCTCTATCCACAGTTACCTAAATAATCTTGCCCATTCTGACCAATCAACTGAAATCTTTTTTGCACGTCTTTTATGTTTATTCAATCGAAAAAACCTCTTGTCCTGCGCAGCGGAGGGGGACTCTGAGTAAGATGGCCACAAATCACAGCTGTAAGTGCTAGCGTTGTTTCTAGATATGAATATGCAGTGCAAACAGGACGTGGTCAAGATTTATATAGATAAGAACCTGATCTGATCTTTTTCACCGAGGGTGATGGATGTATGGAGCAGATATCCAGATGAAGTGGCTGAGGCAGGAACAATGATATTATTTAAAAGAGGTGCATGGAATGGAAAATGTTAGCGTGATATGGAACTGCCGCGGGCAAGAGGAGTTTGCTTCAATGGCTGATCAATCGTGGCTTGGACATATTGGGCCATAGAGACTATTTTCATTCTGTATGACACAATTACTCTCTGAGTCGAAGGGGGGTTGAGAAGACGGGTTTTCCCATTATTTCTAAATTACCCTTGCCCAAATCCAGTGCTATAGATGTGATTTATGGTACCTGTCTCTGTTGATGTTGATTCTGTTGTATAAGAGGTCTTCATTGTACTTTGGTCTGTGGATGTACTTCCTTCTGTGGTTGCAGAAGTCGTTGAATCTTCATATATGCAGAGAAATATTAGTTAAAATACATGACAGTACACTCAAGGCAAAACTTTTATAAGCAGCATGCAATCATGTAAGTAGTAACTGATGCATTGGATCTGCTGCTATATCCCAAAAAAGAAGCTTCCATGATATTAACGTAATAAATGAATAATTGTCAGTCTTTAATTATTGGCATATTTGTCAACTTGCTTGGTATTCCTACTTAAAATATTGTGTTGATTACAATGGCGACTACTTGTCAAAGTGAATTCCAGATGTTAGGCAACAAAATTCTAACCGAATTGTCACTATATTTCTGTCATGGATTACGACCCATTATTGATTGTCACGTGTTGTTAAATAATGTTTTTTTTTTTAAATCTGATCAGTGAATCCTGTTGCTGCATTATCCTCATACCTGTTGTTTCGCTGCTGGTGGGGAACGGAGTCGATGCAGTGGCAGTTGATGTGCTTGGTTCTGAGAATGAAATGAAGATGTGACATTAATCGAGATTGAAAGTGAATTAAACACTTTTTTGTTTCCTAAGGTATGTAAAGAGCAGCAATGAAAATTAAACATGTGAAATAATATTACGTTGATATAGAATTGCCACTGTGAAATAGACCTAGATTCAATGACTGATCATCCGTGGCGTGGACATATTGGGCCGTAGAGACTATTTCCATTCTGTGTGACATAATTGCTGTCTGAGTCGAATGAAAGGTTGACAAGACAATCATTTGCCCATATATGGAGTACGTTGTTATACTGTATATGAGACCTGTCTCTGATGTTGATCCTTTTGTAAAAGAGGTCATCGTTGTACTTTGGTCTGTGGACATGCTTTCTTCTGTGGTTGCAGAAATTGTTGAATCTTCATATATACAGCAAAATATCAGTTTAAATACATAAAAGCACTAATGATTACTCTTGTTAAATGTCACTAGATGCTCAAGCTGATATTATTTTTTGTTTAATCTGATGATGCATATTAATATCATGCAATCATGTAAGTGGTAACTGGTGCATTGGAACAGCTAGTTTTTTCCAAACAAATAAGCATGCATCATATTACAAATAAACTACATAAACTATAACTGAACAAGATGTAATGTGACCAACTACTCCACAAATAATTGCATGGATAACATTTTGAGCCCTAAAGAAACCTACGAATTACGATAAATTACTTAATACAAATTTTTTCTCAGTGTTTTGCTTTGATTTGTCACCACGTAATTGTGCAAAGTTTAATGCAGTAGTTTTCAACAAAAAATGCAGAACATGTGCATGCAAATTTGACTGAGCATTAGCTGTTAGATTTATCATTCTCTATCCACAGTTACCTAAATAATCTTGCCCATTCTGACCAATCAACTGAAATCTTTTTTGCACGTCTTTTATGTTTATTCAATCGAAAAAAACCTCTTGTCCTGCGCAGCGGAGGGGGACTCTGAGTAAGATGGCCACAAATCACAGCTGTAAGTGCTAGCGTTGTTTCTAGATATGAATATGCAGTGCAAACAGGACGTGGTCAAGATTTATATAGATAAGAACCTGATCTGATCTTTTTCACCGAGGGTGATGGATGTATGGAGCAGATATCCAGATGAAGTGGCTGAGGCAGGAACAATGATATTATTTAAAAGAGGTGCATGGAATGGAAAATGTTAGCGTGATATGGAACTGCCGCAGGCAAGAGGAGTTTGCTTCAATGGCTGATCAATCGTGGCTTGGACATATTGGGCCATAGAGACTATTTTCATTCTGTATGACACAATTACTCTCTGAGTCGAAGGGGGGTTAAGAAGACGGGTTTTCCCATTATTTCTAAATTACCCTTGCCCAAATCCAGTGCTATAGATGTGATTTATGGTACCTGTCTCTGTTGATGTTGATTCTGTTGTATAAGAGGTCTTCATTGTACTTTGGTCTGTGGATGTACTTCCTTCTGTGGTTGCAGAAGTCGTTGAATCTTCATATATGCAGAGAAATATTAGTTAAAATACATGACAGTACACTCAAGGCAAAACTTTTATAAGCAGCAAGCAATCATGTAAGTAGTAACTGATGCATTGGATCTGCTGCTATATCCCAAAAAAGAAGCTTCCATGATATTAACGTAATAAATGAATAATTGTCAGTCTTTAATTATTGGCATATTTGTCAACTTGCTTGGTATTCCTACTTAAAATATTGTGTTGATTACAATGGCGACTACTTGTCAAAGTGAATTCCAGATGTTAGGCAACAAAATTCTAACCGAATTGTCACTATATTTCTGTCATGGATTACGACCCATTATTGATTGTCACGTGTTGTTAAATAATGTTTTTTTTTTTAAATCTGATCAGTGAATCCTGTTGCTGCATTATCCTCATACCTGTTGTTTCGCTGCTGGTGGGGAACGGAGTCGATGCAGTGGCAGTTGATGTGCTTGGTTCTGAGAATGAAATGAAGATGTGACATTAATCGAGATTGAAAGTGAATTAAACACTTTTTTGTTTCCTAAGGTATGTAAAGAGCAGCAATGAAAATTAAACATGTGAAATAATATTACGTTGATATAGAATTGCCACTGTGAAATAGACCTAGATTCAATGACTGATCATCCGTGGCGTGGACATATTGGGCCGTAGAGACTATTTCCATTCTGTGTGACATAATTGCTGTCTGAGTCGAATGAAAGGTTGACAAGACAATCATTTGCCCATATATGGAGTACGTTGTTATACTGTATATGAGACCTGTCTCTGATGTTGATCCTGTTGTAAAAGAGGTCATCGTTGTACTTTGGTCTGTGGACATGCTTTCTTCTGTGGTTGCAGAAATTGTTGAATCTTCATATATACAGCAAAATATCAGTTTAAATACATAAAAGCACTAATGATTACTCTTGTTAAATGTCACTAGATGCTCAAGCTGATATTATTTTTTGTTTAATCTGATGATGCATATTAATATCATGCAATCATGTAAGTGGTAACTGGTGCATTGGAACAGCTAGTTTTTTCCAAACAAATAAGCATGCATCATATTACAAATAAACTACATAAACTATAACTGAACAAGATGTAATGTGACCAACTACTCCACAAATAATTGTATGGATAACATTTTGAGCCCTAAAGAAACCTACCAATTACGATAAATTACTTAATACAAATTTTTTCTCAGTGTTTTGCTTTGATTTGTCACCACGTAATTGTGCAAAGTTTAATGCAGTAGTTTTCAACAAAAAATGCAGAACATGTGCATGCAAATTTGACTGAGCATTAGCTGTTAGATTTATCATTCTCTATCCACAGTTACCTAAATAATCTTGCCCATTCTGACCAATCAACTGAAATCTTTTTTGCACGTCTTTTATGTTTATTCAATCGAAAAAACCTCTTGTCCTGCGCAGCGGAGGGGGACTCTGAGTAAGATTGCCACAAATCACAGCTGTAAGTGCTAACGTTGTTTCTAGATATGAATATGCAGTGCAAACAGGACGTGGTCAAGATTTATATAGATAAGAACCTGATCTGATCTTTTTCACCGAGGGTGATGGATGTATGGAGCAGATATCCAGATGAAGTGGCTGAGGCAGGAACAATGATATTATTTAAAAGAGGTGCATGGAATGGAAAATGTTAGCGTGATATGGAACTGCCGCGGGCAAGAGGAGTTTGCTTCAATGGCTGATCAATCGTGGCTTGGACATATTGGGCCATAGAGACTATTTTCATTCTGTATGACACAATTACTCTCTGAGTCGAAGGGGGGTTGAGAAGACGGGTTTTCCCATTATTTCTAAATTACCCTTGCCCAAATCCAGTGCTATAGATGTGATTTATGGTACCTGTCTCTGTTGATGTTGATTCTGTTGTATAAGAGGTCTTCATTGTACTTTGGTCTGTGGATGTACTTCCTTCTGTGGTTGCAGAAGTCGTTGAATCTTCATATATGCAGAGAAATATTAGTTAAAATACATGACAGTACACTCAAGGCAAAACTTTTATAAGCAGCATGCAATCATGTAAGTAGTAACTGATGCATTGGATCTGCTGCTATATCCCAAAAAAGAAGCTTCCATGATATTAACGTAATAAATGAATAATTGTCAGTCTTTAATTATTGGCATATTTGTCAACTTGCTTGGTATTCCTACTTAAAATATTGTGTTGATTACAATGGCGACTACTTGTCAAAGTGAATTCCAGATGTTAGGCAACAAAATTCTAACCGAATTGTCACTATATTTCTGTCATGGATTACGACCCATTATTGATTGTCACGTGTTGTTAAATAATGTTTTTTTTTTTAAATCTGATCAGTGAATCCTGTTGCTGCATTATCCTCATACCTGTTGTTTCGCTGCTGGTGGGGAACGGAGTCGATGCAGTGGCAGTTGATGTGCTTGGTCCTGAGAATGAAATGAAGATGTGACATTAATCGAGATTGAAAGTGAATTAAACACTTTTTTGTTTCCTAAGGTATGTAAAGAGCAGCAATGAAAATTAAACATGTGAAATAATATTACGTTGATATAGAATTGCCACTGTGAAATAGACCTAGATTCAATGACTGATCATCCGTGGCGTGGACATATTGGGCCGTAGAGACTATTTCCATTCTGTGTGACATAATTGCTGTCTGAGTCGAATGAAAGGTTGACAAGACAATCATTTGCCCATATATGGAGTACGTTGTTATACTGTATATGAGACCTGTCTCTGATGTTGATCCTGTTGTAAAAGAGGTCATCGTTGTACTTTGGTCTGTGGACATGCTTTCTTCTGTGGTTGCAGAAATTGTTGAATCTTCATATATACAGCAAAATATCAGTTTAAATACATAAAAGCACTAATGATTACTCTTGTTAAATGTCACTAGATGCTCAAGCTGATATTATTTTTTGTTTAATCTGATGATGCATATTAATATCATGCAATCATGTAAGTGGTAACTGGTGCATTGGAACAGCTAGTTTTTTCCAAACAAATAAGCATGCATCATATTACAAATAAACTACATAAACTATAACTGAACAAGATGTAATGTGACCAACTACTCCACAAATAATTGCATGGATAACATTTTGAGCCCTAAAGAAACCTACGAATTACGATAAATTACTTAATACAAATTTTTTCTCAGTGTTTTGCTTTGATTTGTCACCACGTAATTGTGCAAAGTTTAATGCAGTAGTTTTCAACAAAAAATGCAGAACATGTGCATGCAAATTTGACTGAGCATTAGCTGTTAGATTTATCATTCTCTATCCACAGTTACCTAAATAATCTTGCCCATTCTGACCAATCAACTGAAATCTTTTTTGCACGTCTTTTATGTTTATTCAATCGAAAAAACCTCTTGTCCTTCGCAGCGGAGGGGGACTCTGAGTAAGATGGCCACAAATCACAGCTGTAAGTGCTAACGTTGTTTCTAGATATGAATATGCAGTGCAAACAGGACGTGGTCAAGATTTATATAGATAAGAACCTGATCTGATCTTTTTCACCGAGGGTGATAGATGTATGGAGCAGATATCCAGATGAAGTGGCTGAGGCAGGAACAATGATATTATTTAAAAGAGGTGCATGGAATGGAAAATGTTAGTGTGATATGGAACTGCCGCGGGCAAGAGGAGTTTGCTTCAATGGCTGATCAATCGTGGCTTGGACATATTGGGCCATAGAGACTATTTTCATTCTGTATGACACAATTACTCTCTGAGTCGAAGGGGGGTTGAGAAGACGGGTTTTCCCATTATTTCTAAATTACCCTTGCCCAAATCCAGTGCTATAGATGTGATTTATGGTACCTGTCTCTGTTGATGTTGATTCTGTTGTATAAGAGGTCTTCATTGTACTTTGGTCTGTGGATGTACTTCCTTCTGTGGTTGCAGAAGTCGTTGAATCTTCATATATGCAGAGAAATATTAGTTAAAATACATGACAGTACACTCAAGGCAAAACTTTTATAAGCAGCATGCAATCATGTAAGTGGTAACTGATGCATTGGATCTGCTGCTATATCCCAAAAAAGAAGCTTCCATGATATTAACGTAATAAATGAATAATTGTCAGTCTTTAATTATTGGCATATTTGTCAACTTGCTTGGTATTCCTACTTAAAATATTGTGTTGATTACAATGGCGACTACTTGTCAAAGTGAATTCCAGATGTTAGGCAACAAAATTCTAACCGAATTGTCACTATATTTCTGTCATGGATTACGACCCATTATTGATTGTCACGTGTTGTTAAATAATTGGTTTTTTTTTAAATTTGATCAGTGAATCCTGTTGCTGCATTATCCTCATACCTGTTGTTTCGCTGCTGGTGGGGAACGGAGTCGATGCAATGGCAGTTGATGTGCTTGGTTCTGAGAATGAAATGAAGATGTGACATTAATCGAGATTGAAAGTGAATTAAACACTTTTTTGTTTCCTAAGGTATGTAAAGAGCAGCAATGAAAATTAAACATGTGAAATAATATTACGTTGATATAGAATTGCCACTGTGAAATAGACCTAGATTCAATGACTGATCATCCGTGGCGTGGACATATTGGGCCGTAGAGACTATTTCCATTCTGTGTGACATAATTGCTGTCTGAGTCGAATGAAAGGTTGACAAGACAATCATTTGCCCATATATGGAGTACGTTGTTATACTGTATATGAGACCTGTCTCTGATGTTGATCCTGTTGTAAAAGAGGTCATCGTTGTACTTTGGTCTGTGGACATGCTTTCTTCTGTGGTTGCAGAAATTGTTGAATCTTCATATATACAGCAAAATATCAGTTTAAATACATAAAAGCACTAATGATTACTCTTGTTAAATGTCACTAGATGCTCAAGCTGATATTATTTTTTGTTTAATCTGATGATGCATATTAATATCATGCAATCATGTAAGTGGTAACTGGTGCATTGGAACAGCTAGTTTTTTCCAAACAAATAAGCATGCATCATATTACAAATAAACTACATAAACTATAACTGAACAAGATGTAATGTGACCAACTACTCCACAAATAATTGCATGGATAACATTTTGAGCCCTAAAGAAACCTACGAATTACGATAAATTACTTAATACAAATTTTTTCTCAGTGTTTTGCTTTGATTTGTCACCACGTAATTGTGCAAAGTTTAATGCAGTAGTTTTCAACAAAAAATGCAGAACATGTGCATGCAAATTTGACTGAGCATTAGCTGTTAGATTTATCATTCTCTATCCACAGTTACCTAAATAATCTTGCCCATTCTGACCAATCAACTGAAATCTTTTTTGCACGTCTTTTATGTTTATTCAATCGAAAAAACCTCTTGTCCTGCGCAGCGGAGGGGGACTCTGAGTAAGATGGCCACAAATCACAGCTGTAAGTGCTAACGTTGTTTCTAGATATGAATATGCAGTGCAAACAGGACGTGGTCAAGATTTATATAGATAAGAACCTGATCTGATCTTTTTCACCGAGGGTGATGGATGTATGGAGCAGATATCCAGATGAAGTGGCTGAGGCAGGAACAATGATATTATTTAAAAGAGGTGCATGGAATGGAAAATGTTAGTGTGATATGGAACTGCCGCGGGCAAGAGGAGTTTGCTTCAATGGCTGATCAATCGTGGCTTGGACATATTGGGCCATAGAGACTATTTTCATTCTGTATGACACAATTACTCTCTGAGTCGAAGGGGGGTTGAGAAGACGGGTTTTCCCATTATTTCTAAATTACCCTTGCCCAAATCCAGTGCTATAGATGTGATTTATGGTACCTGTCTCTGTTGATGTTGATTCTGTTGTATAAGAGGTCTTCATTGTACTTTGATCTGTGGATGTACTTCCTTCTGTGGTTGCAGAAGTCGTTGAATCTTCATATATGCAGAGAAATATTAGTTAAAATACATGACAGTACACTCAAGGCAAAACTTTTATAAGCAGCAAGCAATCATGTAAGTAGTAACTGATGCATTGGATCTGCTGCTATATCCCAAAAAAGAAGCTTCCATGATATTAACGTAATAAATGAATAATTGTCAGTCTTTAATTATTGGCATATTTGTCAACTTGCTTGGTATTCCTACTTAAAATATTGTGTTGATTACAATGGCGACTACTTGTCAAAGTGAATTCCAGATGTTAGGCAACAAAATTCTAACCGAATTGTCACTATATTTCTGTCATGGATTACGACCCATTATTGATTGTCACGTGTTGTTAAATAATGTTTTTTTTTTTAAATTTGATCAGTGAATCCTGTTGCTGCATTATCCTCATACCTGTTGTTTCGCTGCTGGTGGGGAACGGAGTCGATGCAGTGGCAGTTGATGTGCTTGGTTCTGAGAATGAAATGAAGATGTGACATTAATCGAGATTGAAAGTGAATTAAACACTTTTTTGTTTCCTAAAGTATGTAAAGAGCAGCAATGAAAATTAAACATGTGAAATAATATTACGTTGATATAGAATTGCCACTGTGAAATAGACCTAGATTCAATGACTGATCATCCGTGGCGTGGACATATTGGGCCGTAGAGACTATTTCCATTCTGTGTGACATAATTGCTGTCTGAGTCGAATGAAAGGTTGACAAGACAATCATTTGCCCATATATGGAGTACGTTGTTATACTGTATATGAGACCTGTCTCTGATGTTGATCCTGTTGTAAAAGAGGTCATCGTTGTACTTTGGTCTGTGGACATGCTTTCTTCTGTGGTTGCAGAAATTGTTGAATCTTCATATATACAGCAAAATATCAGTTTAAATACATAAAAGCACTAATGATTACTCTTGTTAAATGTCACTAGATGCTCAAGCTGATATTATTTTTTGTTTAATCTGATGATGCATATTAATATCATGCAATCATGTAAGTGGTAACTGGTGCATTGGAACAGCTAGTTTTTTCCAAACAAATAAGCATGCATCATATTACAAATAAACTACATAAACTATAACTGAACAAGATGTAATGTGACCAACTACTCCACAAATAATTGCATGGATAACATTTTGAGCCCTAAGGAAACCTACGAATTACGATAAATTACTTAATACAAATTTTTTCTCAGTGTTTTGCTTTGATTTGTCACCACGTAATTGTGCAAAGTTTAATGCAGTAGTTTTCAACAAAAAATGCAGAACATGTGCATGCAAATTTGACTGAGCATTAGCTGTTAGATTTATCATTCTCTATCCACAGTTACCTAAATAATCTTGCACATTCTGACCAATCAACTGAAATCTTTTTTGCACGTCTTTTATGTTTATTCAATCGAAAAAACCTCTTGTCCTGCGCAGCGGAGGGGGACTCTGAGTAAGATGGCCACAAATCACAGCTGTAAGTGCTAACGTTGTTTCTAGATATGAATATGCAGTGCAAACAGGACGTGGTCAAGATTTATATAGATAAGAACCTGATCTGATCTTTTTCACCGAGGGTGATGGATGTATGGAGCAGATATCCAGATGAAGTGGCTGAGGCAGGAACAATGATATTATTTAAAAGAGGTGCATGGAATGGAAAATGTTAGTGTGATATGGAACTGCCGCGGGCAAGAGGAGTTTGCTTCAATGGCTGATCAATCGTGGCTTGGACATATTGGGCCATAGAGACTATTTTCATTCTGTATGACACAATTACTCTCTGAGTCGAAGGGGGGTTGAGAAGACGGGTTTTCCCATTATTTCTAAATTACCCTTGCCCAAATCCAGTGCTATAGAATTGATTTATGGTACCTGTCTCTGTTGATGTTGATTCTGTTGTATAAGAGGTCTTCATTGTACTTTGGTCTGTGGATGTACTTCCTTCTGTGGTTGCAGAAGTCGTTGAATCTTCATATATGCAGAGAAATATTAGTTAAAATACATGACAGTACACTCAAGGCAAAACTTTTATAAGCAGCATGCAATCATGTGAGTAGTAACTGATGCATTGGATCTGCTGCTATATCCCAAAATAGAAGCTTCCATGATATTAACGTAATAAATGAATAATTGTCAGTCTTTAATTATTGGCATATTTGTCAACTTGCTTGGTATTCCTACTTAAAATATTGTGTTGATTACAATGGCGACTACTTGTCAAAGTGAATTCCAGATGTTAGGCAACAAAATTCTAACCGAATTGTCACTATATTTCTGTCATGGATTACGACCCATTATTGATTGTCACGTGTTGTTAAATAATGGTTTTTTTTAAAAATTTGATCAGTGAATCCTGTTGCTGCATTATCCTCATACCTGTTGTTTCGCTGCTGGTGGGGAACGGAGTCGATGCAGTGGCAGTTGATGTGCTTGGTTCTGAGAATGAAATGAAGATGTGACATTAATCGAGATTGAAAGTGAATTAAACACTTTTTTGTTTCCTAAAGTATGTAAAGAGCAGCAATGAAAATTAAACATGTGAAATAATATTACGTTGATATAGAATTGCCACTGTGAAATAGACCTAGATTCAATGACTGATCATCCGTGGCGTGGACATATTGGGCCGTAGAGACTATTTCCATTCTGTGTGACATAATTGCTGTCTGAGTCGAATGAAAGGTTGACAAGACAATCATTTGCCCATATATGGAGTACGTTGTTATACTGTATATGAGACCTGTCTCTGATGTTGATCCTGTTGTAAAAGAGGTCATCGTTGTACTTTGGTCTGTGGACATGCTTTCTTCTGTGGTTGCAGAAATTGTTGAATCTTCATATATACAGCAAAATATCAGTTTAAATACATAAAAGCACTAATGATTACTCTTGTTAAATGTCACTAGATGCTCAAGCTGATATTATTTTTTGTTTAATCTGATGATGCATATTAATATCATGCAATCATGTAAGTGGTAACTGGTGCATTGGAACAGCTAGTTTTTTCCAAACAAATAAGCATGCATCATATTACAAATAAACTACATAAACTATAACTGAACAAGATGTAATGTGACCAACTACTCCACAAATAATTGCATGGATAACATTTTGAGCCCTAAAGAAACCTACGAATTACGATAAATTACTTAATACAAATTTTTTCTCAGTGTTTTGCTTTGATTTGTCACCACGTAATTGTGCAAAGTTTAATGCAGTAGTTTTCAACAAAAAATGCAGAACATGTGCATGCAAATTTGACTGAGCATTAGCTGTTAGATTTATCATTCTCTATCCACAGTTACCTAAATAATCTTGCCCATTCTGACCAATCAACTGAAATCTTTTTTGCACGTCTTTTATGTTTATTCAATCGAAAAAACCTCTTGTCCTGCGCAGCGGAGGGGGACTCTGAGTAAGATGGCCACAAATCACAGCTGTAAGTGCTAACGTTGTTTCTAGATATGAATATGCAGTGCAAACAGGACGTGGTCAAGATTTATATAGATAAGAACCTGATCTGATCTTTTTCACCGAGGGTGATGGATGTATGGAGCAGATATCCAGATGAAGTGGCTGAGGCAGGAACAATGATATTATTTAAAAGAGGTGCATGGAATGGAAAATGTTAGTGTGATATGGAACTGCCGCGGGCAAGAGGAGTTTGCTTCAATGGCTGATCAATCGTGGCTTGGACATATTGGGCCATAGAGACTATTTTCATTCTGTATGACACAATTACTCTCTGAGTCGAAGGGGGGTTGAGAAGACGGGTTTTCCCATTATTTCTAAATTACCCTTGCCCAAATCCAGTGCTATAGATGTGATTTATGGTACCTGTCTCTGTTGATGTTGATTCTGTTGTATAAGAGGTCTTCATTGTACTTTGATCTGTGGATGTACTTCCTTCTGTGGTTGCAGAAGTCGTTGAATCTTCATATATGCAGAGAAATATTAGTTAAAATACATGACAGTACACTCAAGGCAAAACTTTTATAAGCAGCAAGCAATCATGTAAGTAGTAACTGATGCATTGGATCTGCTGCTATATCCCAAAAAAGAAGCTTCCATGATATTAACGTAATAAATGAATAATTGTCAGTCTTTAATTATTGGCATATTTGTCAACTTGCTTGGTATTCCTACTTAAAATATTGTGTTGATTACAATGGCGACTACTTGTCAAAGTGAATTCCAGATGTTAGGCAACAAAATTCTAACCGAATTGTCACTATATTTCTGTCATGGATTACGACCCATTATTGATTGTCACGTGTTGTTAAATAATGTTTTTTTTTTAAAATTTGATCAGTGAATCCTGTTGCTGCATTATCCTCATACCTGTTGTTTCGCTGCTGGTGGGGAACGGAGTCGATGCAGTGGCAGTTGATGTGCTTGGTTCTGAGAATGAAATGAAGATGTGACATTAATCGAGATTGAAAGTGAATTAAACACTTTTTTGTTTCCTAAAGTATGTAAAGAGCAGCAATGAAAATTAAACATGTGAAATAATATTACGTTGATATAGAATTGCCACTGTGAAATAGACCTAGATTCAATGACTGATCATCCGTGGCGTGGACATATTGGGCCGTAGAGACTATTTCCATTCTGTGTGACATAATTGCTGTCTGAGTCGAATGAAAGGTTGACAAGACAATCATTTGCCCATATATGGAGTACGTTGTTATACTGTATATGAGACCTGTCTCTGATGTTGATCCTGTTGTAAAAGAGGTCATCGTTGTACTTTGGTCTGTGGACATGCTTTCTTCTGTGGTTGCAGAAATTGTTGAATCTTCATATATACAGCAAAATATCAGTTTAAATACATAAAAGCACTAATGATTACTCTTGTTAAATGTCACTAGATGCTCAAGCTGATATTATTTTTTGTTTAATCTGATGATGCATATTAATATCATGCAATCATGTAAGTGGTAACTGGTGCATTGGAACAGCTAGTTTTTTCCAAACAAATAAGCATGCATCATATTACAAATAAACTACATAAACTATAACTGAACAAGATGTAATGTGACCAACTACTCCACAAATAATTGCATGGATAACATTTTGAGCCCTAAGGAAACCTACGAATTACGATAAATTACTTAATACAAATTTTTTCTCAGTGTTTTGCTTTGATTTGTCACCACGTAATTGTGCAAAGTTTAATGCAGTAGTTTTCAACAAAAAATGCAGAACATGTGCATGCAAATTTGACTGAGCATTAGCTGTTAGATTTATCATTCTCTATCCACAGTTACCTAAATAATCTTGCACATTCTGACCAATCAACTGAAATCTTTTTTGCACGTCTTTTATGTTTATTCAATCGAAAAAACCTCTTGTCCTGCGCAGCGGAGGGGGACTCTGAGTAAGATGGCCACAAATCACAGCTGTAAGTGCTAACGTTGTTTCTAGATATGAATATGCAGTGCAAACAGGACGTGGTCAAGATTTATATAGATAAGAACCTGATCTGATCTTTTTCACCGAGGGTGATGGATGTATGGAGCAGATATCCAGATGAAGTGGCTGAGGCAGGAACAATGATATTATTTAAAAGAGGTGCATGGAATGGAAAATGTTAGTGTGATATGGAACTGCCGCGGGCAAGAGGAGTTTGCTTCAATGGCTGATCAATCGTGGCTTGGACATATTGGGCCATAGAGACTATTTTCATTCTGTATGACACAATTACTCTCTGAGTCGAAGGGGGGTTGAGAAGACGGGTTTTCCCATTATTTCTAAATTACCCTTGCCCAAATCCAGTGCTATAGAATTGATTTATGGTACCTGTCTCTGTTGATGTTGATTCTGTTGTATAAGAGGTCTTCATTGTACTTTGGTCTGTGGATGTACTTCCTTCTGTGGTTGCAGAAGTCGTTGAATCTTCATATATGCAGAGAAATATTAGTTAAAATACATGACAGTACACTCAAGGCAAAACTTTTATAAGCAGCATGCAATCATGTGAGTAGTAACTGATGCATTGGATCTGCTGCTATATCCCAAAATAGAAGCTTCCATGATATTAACGTAATAAATGAATAATTGTCAGTCTTTAATTATTGGCATATTTGTCAACTTGCTTGGTATTCCTACTTAAAATATTGTGTTGATTACAATGGCGACTACTTGTCAAAGTGAATTCCAGATGTTAGGCAACAAAATTCTAACCGAATTGTCACTATATTTCTGTCATGGATTACGACCCATTATTGATTGTCACGTGTTGTTAAATAATGGTTTTTTTTAAAAATTTGATCAGTGAATCCTGTTGCTGCATTATCCTCATACCTGTTGTTTCGCTGCTGGTGGGGAACGGAGTCGATGCAGTGGCAGTTGATGTGCTTGGTTCTGAGAATGAAATGAAGATGTGACATTAATCGAGATTGAAAGTGAATTAAACACTTTTTTGTTTCCTAAAGTATGTAAAGAGCAGCAATGAAAATTAAACATGTGAAATAATATTACGTTGATATAGAATTGCCACTGTGAAATAGACCTAGATTCAATGACTGATCATCCGTGGCGTGGACATATTGGGCCGTAGAGACTATTTCCATTCTGTGTGACATAATTGCTGTCTGAGTCGAATGAAAGGTTGACAAGACAATCATTTGCCCATATATGGAGTACGTTGTTATACTGTATATGAGACCTGTCTCTGATGTTGATCCTGTTGTAAAAGAGGTCATCGTTGTACTTTGGTCTGTGGACATGCTTTCTTCTGTGGTTGCAGAAATTGTTGAATCTTCATATATACAGCAAAATATCAGTTTAAATACATAAAAGCACTAATGATTACTCTTGTTAAATGTCACTAGATGCTCAAGCTGATATTATTTTTTGTTTAATCTGATGATGCATATTAATATCATGCAATCATGTAAGTGGTAACTGCTGCATTGGAACAGCTAGTTTTTTCCAAACAAATAAGCATGCATCATATTACAAATAAACTACATAAAATATAACTGAACAAGATGTAATGTGACCAACTACTCCACAAATAATTGCATGGATAACATTTTGAGCCCTAAAGAAACCTACGAATTACGATAAATTACTTAATACAAATTTTTTCTCAGTGTTTTGCTTTGATTTGTCACCACGTAATTGTGCAAAGTTTAATGCAGTAGTTTTCAACAAAAAATGCAGAACATGTGCATGCAAATTTGACTGAGCATTAGCTGTTAGATTTATCATTCTCTATCCACAGTTACCTAAATAATCTTGCCCATTCTGACCAATCAACTGAAATCTTTTTTGCACGTCTTTTATGTTTATTCAATCGAAAAAAACTCTTGTCCTGCGCAGCGGAGGGGGACTCTGAGTAAGATGGCCACAAATCACAGCTGTAAGTGCTAACGTTGTTTCTAGATATGAATATGCAGTGCAAACAGGACGTGGTCAAGATTTATATAGATAAGAACCTGATCTGATCTTTTTCACCGAGGGTGATGGATGTATGGAGCAGATATCCAGATGAAGTGGCTGAGGCAGGAACAATGATATTATTTAAAAGAGGTGCATGGAATGGAAAATGTTAGTGTGATATGGAACTGCCGCGGGCAAGAGGAGTTTGCTTCAATGGCTGATCAATCGTGGCTTGGACATATTGGGCCATAGAGACTATTTTCATTCTGTATGACACAATTACTCTCTGAGTCGAAGGGGGGTTGAGAAGACGGGTTTTCCCATTATTTCTAAATTACCCTTGCCCAAATCCAGTGCTATAGATGTGATTTATGGTACCTGTCTCTGTTGATGTTGATTCTGTTGTATAAGAGGTCTTCATTGTACTTTGGTCTGTGGATGTACTTCCTTCTGTGGTTGCAGAAGTCGTTGAATCTTCATATATGCAGAGAAATATTAGTTAAAATACATGACAGTACACTCAAGGCAAAACTTTTATAAGCAGCATGCAATCATGTGAGTAGTAACTGATGCATTGGATCTGCTGCTATATCCCAAAAAAGAAGCTTCCATGATATTAACGTAATAAATGAATAATTGTCAGTCTTTAATTATTGGCATATTTGTCAACTTGCTTGGTATTCCTACTTAAAATATTGTGTTGATTACAATGGCGACTACTTGTCAAAGTGAATTCCAGATGTTAGGCAACAAAATTCTAACCGAATTGTCACTATATTTCTGTCATGGATTACGACCCATTATTGATTGTCACGTGTTGTTAAATAATGTTTTTTTTTTTAAATTTGATCAGTGAATCCTGTTGCTGCATTATCCTCATACCTGTTGTTTCGCTGCTGGTGGGGAACGGAGTCGATGCAGTGGCAGTTGATGTGCTTGGTTCTGAGAATGAAATGAAGATGTGACATTAATCGAGATTGAAAGTGAATTAAACACTTTTTTGTTTCCTAAAGTATGTAAAGAGCAGCAATGAAAATTAAACATGTGAAATAATATTACGTTGATATAGAATTGCCACTGTGAAATAGACCTAGATTCAATGACTGATCATCCGTGGCGTGGACATATTGGGCCGTAGAGACTATTTCCATTCTGTGTGACATAATTGCTGTCTGAGTCGAATGAAAGGTTGACAAGACAATCATTTGCCCATATATGGAGTACGTTGTTATACTGTATATGAGACCTGTCTCTGATGTTGATCCTGTTGTAAAAGAGGTCATCGTTGTACTTTGGTCTGTGGACATGCTTTCTTCTGTGGTTGCAGAAATTGTTGAATCTTCATATATACAGCAAAATATCAGTTTAAATACATAAAAGCACTAATGATTACTCTTGTTAAATGTCACTAGATGCTCAAGCTGATATTATTTTTTGTTTAATCTGATGATGCATATTAATATCATGCAATCATGTAAGTGGTAACTGGTGCATTGGAACAGCTAGTTTTTTCCAAACAAATAAGCATGCATCATATTACAAATAAACTACATAAACTATAACTGAACAAGATGTAATGTGACCAACTATTTACAAATAATTGCATGGATAACATTTTGAGCCCTAAAGAAACCTACGAATTACGATAAATTACTTAATACAAATTTTTTCTCAGTGTTTTGCTTTGATTTGTCACCACGTAATTGTGCAAAGTTTAATGCAGTAGTTTTCAACAAAAAATGCAGAACATGTGCATGCAAATTTGACTGAGCATTAGCTGTTAGATTTATCATTCTCTATCCACAGTTACCTAAATAATCTTGCCCATTCTGACCAATCAACTGAAATCTTTTTTGCACGTCTTTTATGTTTATTCAATCGAAAAAACCTCTTGTCCTGCGCAGCGGAGGGGGACTCTGAGTAAGATGGCCACAAATCACAGCTGTAAGTGCTAACGTTGTTTCTAGATATGAATATGCAGTGCAAACAGGACGTGGTCAAGATTTATATAGATAAGAACCTGATCTGATCTTTTTCACCGAGGGTGATGGATGTATGGAGCAGATATCCAGATGAAGTGGCTGAGGCAGGAACAATGATATTATTTAAAAGAGGTGCATGGAATGGAAAATGTTAGTGTGATATGGAACTGCCGCGGGCAAGAGGAGTTTGCTTCAATGGCTGATCAATCGTGGCTTGGACATATTGGGCCACAGAGACTATTTTCATTCTGTATGACACAATTACTCTCTGAGTCGAAGGGGGGTTGAGAAGACGGGTTTTCCCATTATTTCTAAATTACCCTTGCCCAAATCCAGTGCTATAGATGTGATTTATGGTACCTGTCTCTGTTGATGTTGATTCTGTTGTATAAGAGGTCTTCATTGTACTTTGGTCTGTGGATGTACTTCCTTCTGTGGTTGCAGAAGTCGTTGAATCTTCATATATGCAGAGAAATATTAGTTAAAATACATGACAGTACACTCAAGGCAAAACTTTTATAAGCAGCAAGCAATCATGTGAGTAGTAACTGATGCATTGGATCTGCTGCTATATCCCAAAAAAGAAGCTTCCATGATATTAACGTAATAAATGAATAATTGTCAGTCTTTAATTATTGGCATATTTGTCAACTTGCTTGGTATTCCTACTTAAAATATTGTGTTGATTACAATGGCGACTACTTGTCAAAGTGAATTCCAGATGTTAGGCAACAAAATTCTAACCGAATTGTCACTATATTTCTGTCATGGATTACGACCCATTATTGCTGTCACGTGTTGTTAAATAATGTTTTTTTTTTTAAATTTGATCAGTGAATCCTGTTGCTGCATTATCCTCATACCTGTTGTTTCGCTGCTGGTGGGGAACGGAGTCGATGCAGTGGCAGTTGATGTGCTTGGTTCTGAGAATGAAATGAAGATGTGACATTAATCGAGATTGAAAGTGAATTAAACACTTTTTTGTTTCCTAAAGTATGTAAAGAGCAGCAATGAAAATTAAACATGTGAAATAATATTACGTTGATATAGAATTGCCACTGTGAAATAGACCTAGATTCAATGACTGATCATCCGTGGCGTGGACATATTGGGCCGTAGAGACTATTTCCATTCTGTGTGACATAATTGCTGTCTGAGTCGAATGAAAGGTTGACAAGACAATCATTTGCCCATATATGGAGTACGTTGTTATACTGTATATGAGACCTGTCTCTGATGTTGATCCTGTTGTAAAAGAGGTCATCGTTGTACTTTGGTCTGTGGACATGCTTTCTTCTGTGGTTGCAGAAATTGTTGAATCTTCATATATACAGCAAAATATCAGTTTAAATACATAAAAGCACTAATGATTACTCTTGTTAAATGTCACTAGATGCTCAAGCTGATATTATTTTTTGTTTAATCTGATGATGCATATTAATATCATGCAATCATGTAAGTGGTAACTGGTGCATTGGAACAGCTAGTTTTTTCCAAACAAATAAGCATGCATCATATTACAAATAAACTGCATAAACTATAACTGTACAAGATGTAATGTGACCAACTACTCCACAAATAATTGCATGGATAACATTTTGAGCCCTAAAGAAACCTACGAATTACGATAAATTACTTAATACAAATTTTTTCTCAGTGTTTTGCTTTGATTTGTCACCACGTAATTGTGCAAAGTTTAATGCAGTAGTTTTCAACAAAAAATGCAGAACATGTGCATGCAAATTTGACTGAGCATTAGCTGTTAGATTTATCATTCTCCATCCACAGTTACCGAAATAATCTTGCCCATTCTGACCAATCAACTGAAATCTTTTTTGCACGTCTTTTATGTTTATTCAATCGAAAAAACCTCTTGTCCTGCGCAGCGGAGGGGGACTCTGAGTAAGATGGCCACAAATCACAGCTGTAAGTGCTAACGTTGTTTCTAGATATGAATATGCAGTGCAAACAGGACGTGGTCAAGATTTATATAGATAAGAACCTGATCTGATCTTTTTCACCGAGGGTGATGGATGTATGGAGCAGATATCCAGATGAAGTGGCTGAGGCAGGAACAATGATATTATTTAAAAGAGGTGCATGGAATGGAAAATGTTAGCGTGATATGGAACTGCCGCGGGCAAGAGGAGTTTGCTTCAATGGCTGATCAATCGTGGCTTGGACATATTGGGCCATAGAGACTATTTTCATTCTGTATGACACAATGACTCTCTGAGTCGAAGGGGGGTTGAGAAGACGGGTTTTCCCATTATTTCTAAATTACCCTTGCCCAAATCCAGTGCTATAGATGTGATTTATGGTACCTGTCTCTGTTGATGTTGATTCTGTTGTATAAGAGGTCTTCATTGTACTTTGGTCTGTGGATGTACTTCCTTCTGTGGTTGCAGAAGTCGTTGAATCTTCATATATGCAGAGAAATATTAGTTAAAATACATGACAGTACACTCAAGGCAAAACTTTTATAAGCAGCATGCAATCATGTAAGTAGTAACTGATGCATTGGATCTGCTGCTATATCCCAAAAAAGAAGCTTCCATGATATTAACGTAATAAATGAATAATTGTCAGTCTTTAATTATTGGCATATTTGTCAACTTGCTTGGTATTCCTACTTAAAATATTGTGTTGATTACAATGGCGACTACTTGTCAAAGTGAATTCCAGATGTTAGGCAACAAAATTCTAACCGAATTGTCACTATATTTCTGTCATGGATTACGACCCATTATTGCTGTCACGTGTTGTTAAATAATGTTTTTTTTTTTAAATTTGATCAGTGAATCCTGTTGCTGCATTATCCTCATACCTGTTGTTTCGCTGCTGGTGGGGAACGGAGTCGATGCAGTGGCAGTTGATGTGCTTGGTTCTGAGAATGAAATGAAGATGTGACATTAATCGAGATTGAAAGTGAATTAAACACTTTTTTGTTTCCTAAAGTATGTAAAGAGCAGCAATGAAAATTAAACATGTGAAATAATATTACGTTGATATAGAATTGCCACTGTGAAATAGACCTAGATTCAATGACTGATCATCCGTGGCGTGGACATATTGGGCCGTAGAGACTATTTCCATTCTGTGTGACATAATTGCTGTCTGAGTCGAATGAAAGGTTGACAAGACAATCATTTGCCCATATATGGAGTACGTTGTTATACTGTATATGAGACCTGTCTCTGATGTTGATCCTGTTGTAAAAGAGGTCATCGTTGTACTTTGGTCTGTGGACATGCTTTCTTCTGTGGTTGCAGAAATTGTTGAATCTTCATATATACAGCAAAATATCAGTTTAAATACATAAAAGCACTAATGATTACTCTTGTTAAATGTCACTAGATGCTCAAGCTGATATTATTTTTTGTTTAATCTGATGATGCATATTAATATCATGCAATCATGTAAGTGGTAACTGGTGCATTGGAACAGCTAGTTTTTTCCAAACAAATAAGCATGCATCATATTACAAATAAACTGCATAAACTATAACTGTACAAGATGTAATGTGACCAACTACTCCACAAATAATTGCATGGATAACATTTTGAGCCCTAAAGAAACCTACGAATTACGATAAATTACTTAATACAAATTTTTTCTCAGTGTTTTGCTTTGATTTGTCACCACGTAATTGTGCAAAGTTTAATGCAGTAGTTTTCAACAAAAAATGCAGAACATGTGCATGCAAATTTGACTGAGCATTAGCTGTTAGATTTATCATTCTCTATCCACAGTTACCTAAATAATCTTGCCCATTCTGACCAATCAACTGAAATCTTTTTTGCACGTCTTTTATGTTTATTCAATCGAAAAAACCTCTTGTCCTGCGCAGCGGAGGGGGACTCTGAGTAAGATGGCCACAAATCACAGCTGTAAGTGCTAACGTTGTTTCTAGATATGAATATGCAGTGCAAACAGGACGTGGTCAAGATTTATATAGATAAGAACCTGATCTGATCTTTTTCACCGAGGGTGATGGATGTATGGAGCAGATATCCAGATGAAGTGGCTGAGGCAGGAACAATGATATTATTTAAAAGAGGTGCATGGAATGGAAAATGTTAGCGTGATATGGAACTGCCGCGGGCAAGAGGAGTTTGCTTCAATGGCTGATCAATCGTGGCTTGGACATATTGGGCCATAGAGACTATTTTCATTCTGTATGACACAATGACTCTCTGAGTCGAAGGGGGGTTGAGAAGACGGGTTTTCCCATTATTTCTAAATTACCCTTGCCCAAATCCAGTGCTATAGATGTGATTTATGGTACCTGTCTCTGTTGATGTTGATTCTGTTGTATAAGAGGTCTTCATTGTACTTTGGTCTGTGGATGTACTTCCTTCTGTGGTTGCAGAAGTCGTTGAATCTTCATATATGCAGAGAAATATTAGTTAAAATACATGACAGTACACTCAAGGCAAAACTTTTATAAGCAGCATGCAATCATGTAAGTAGTAACTGATGCATTGGATCTGCTGCTATATCCCAAAAAAGAAGCTTCCATGATATTAACGTAATAAATGAATAATTGTCAGTCTTTAATTATTGGCATATTTGTCAACTTGCTTGGTATTCCTACTTAAAATATTGTGTTGATTACAATGGCGACTACTTGTCAAAGTGAATTCCAGATGTTAGGCAACAAAATTCTAACCGAATTGTCACTATATTTCTGTCATGGATTACGACCCATTATTGCTGTCACGTGTTGTTAAATAATGTTTTTTTTTTTAAATTTGATCAGTGAATCCTGTTGCTGCATTATCCTCATACCTGTTGTTTCGCTGCTGGTGGGGAACGGAGTCGATGCAGTGGCAGTTGATGTGCTTGGTTCTGAGAATGAAATGAAGATGTGACATTAATCGAGATTGAAAGTGAATTAAACACTTTTTTGTTTCCTAAAGTATGTAAAGAGCAGCAATGAAAATTAAACATGTGAAATAATATTACGTTGATATAGAATTGCCACTGTGAAATAGACCTAGATTCAATGACTGATCATCCGTGGCGTGGACATATTGGGCCGTAGAGACTATTTCCATTCTGTGTGACATAATTGCTGTCTGAGTCGAATGAAAGGTTGACAAGACAATCATTTGCCCATATATGGAGTACGTTGTTATACTGTATATGAGACCTGTCTCTGATGTTGATCCTGTTGTAAAAGAGGTCATCGTTGTACTTTGGTCTGTGGACATGCTTTCTTCTGTGGTTGCAGAAATTGTTGAATCTTCATATATACAGCAAAATATCAGTTTAAATACATAAAAGCACTAATGATTACTCTTGTTAAATGTCACTAGATGCTCAAGCTGATATTATTTTTTGTTTAATCTGATGATGCATATTAATATCATGCAATCATGTAAGTGGTAACTGGTGCATTGGAACAGCTAGTTTTTTCCAAACAAATAAGCATGCATCATATTACAAATAAACTACATAAACTATAACTGAACAAGATGTAATGTCACCAACTACTCCACAAATAATTGCATGGATAACATTTTGAGCCCTAAGGAAACCTACGAATTACGATAAATTACTTAATACAAATTTTTTCTCAGTGTTTTGCTTTGATTTGTCACCACGTAATTGTGCAAAGTTTAATGCAGTAGTTTTCAACAAAAAATGCAGAACATGTGCATGCAAATTTGACTGAGCATTAGCTGTTAGATTTATCATTCTCTATCCACAGTTACCTAAATAATCTTGCCCATTCTGACCAATCAACTGAAATCTTTTTTGCACGTCTTTTATGTTTATTCAATCGAAAAAACCTCTTGTCCTGCGCAGCGGAGGGGGACTCTGAGTAAGATGGCCACAAATCACAGCTGTAAGTGCTAACGTTGTTTCTAGATATGAATATGCAGTGCAAACAGGACGTGGTCAAGATTTATATAGATAAGAACCTGATCTGATCTTTTTCACCGAGGGTGATGGATGTATGGAGCAGATATCCAGATGAAGTGGCTGAGGCAGGAACAATGATATTATTTAAAAGAGGTGCATGGAATGGAAAATGTTAGCGTGATATGGAACTGCCGCGGGCAAGAGGAGTTTGCTTCAATGGCTGATCAATCGTGGCTTGGACATATTGGGCCATAGAGACTATTTTCATTCTGTATGACACAATGACTCTCTGAGTCGAAGGGGGGTTGAGAAGACGGGTTTTCCCATTATTTCTAAATTACCCTTGCCCAAATCCAGTGCTATAGATGTGATTTATGGTACCTGTCTCTGTTGATGTTGATTCTGTTGTATAAGAGGTCTTCATTGTACTTTGGTCTGTGGATGTACTTCCTTCTGTGGTTGCAGAAGTCGTTGAATCTTCATATATGCAGAGAAATATTAGTTAAAATACATGACAGTACACTCAAGGCAAAACTTTTATAAGCAGCAAGCAATCATGTGAGTAGTAACTGATGCATTGGATCTGCTGCTATATCCCAAAAAAGAAGCTTCCATGATATTAACGTAATAAATGAATAATTGTCAGTCTTTAATTATTGGCATATTTGTCAACTTGCTTGGTATTCCTACTTAAAATATTGTGTTGATTACAATGGCGACTACTTGTCAAAGTGAATTCCAGATGTTAGGCAACAAAATTCTAACCGAATTGTCACTATATTTCTGTCATGGATTACGACCCATTATTGATTGTCACGTGTTGTTAAATAATGTTTTTTTTTTTTAATTTGATCAGTGAATCCTGTTGCTGCATTATCCTCATACCTGTTGTTTCGCTGCTGGTGGGGAACGGAGTCGATGCAGTGGCAGTTGATGTGCTTGGTTCTGAGAATGAAATGAAGATGTGACATTAATCGAGATTGAAAGTGAATTAAACACTTTTTTGTTTCCTAAAGTATGTAAAGAGCAGCAATGAAAATTAAACATGTGAAATAATATTACGTTGATATAGAATTGCCACTGTGAAATAGACCTAGATTCAATGACTGATCATCCGTGGCGTGGACATATTGGGCCGTAGAGACTATTTCCATTCTGTGTGACATAATTGCTGTCTGAGTCGAATGAAAGGTTGACAAGACAATCATTTGCCCATATATGGAGTACGTTGTTATACTGTATATGAGACCTGTCTCTGATGTTGATCCTGTTGTAAAAGAGGTCATCGTTGTACTTTGGTCTGTGGACATGCTTTCTTCTGTGGTTGCAGAAATTGTTGAATCTTCATATATACAGCAAAATATCAGTTTAAATACATAAAAGCACTAATGATTACTCTTGTTAAATGTCACTAGATGCTCAAGCTGATATTATTTTTTGTTTAATCTGATGATGCATATTAATATCATGCAATCATGTAAGTGGTAACTGGTGCATTGGAACAGCTAGTTTTTTCCAAACAAATAAGCATGCATCATATTACAAATAAACTGCATAAACTATAACTGTACAAGATGTAATGTGACCAACTACTCCACAAATAATTGCATGGATAACATTTTGAGCCCTAAAGAAACCTACGAATTACGATAAATTACTTAATACAAATTTTTTCTCAGTGTTTTGCTTTGATTTGTCACCACGTAATTGTGCAAAGTTTAATGCAGTAGTTTTCAACAAAAAATGCAGAACATGTGCATGCAAATTTGACTGAGCATTAGCTGTTAGATTTATCATTCTCTATCCACAGTTACCTAAATAATCTTGCCCATTCTGACCAATCAACTGAAATCTTTTTTGCACGTCTTTTATGTTTATTCAATCGAAAAAACCTCTTGTCCTGCGCAGCGGAGGGGGACTCTGAGTAAGATGGCCACAAATCACAGCTGTAAGTGCTAACGTTGTTTCTAGATATGAATATGCAGTGCAAACAGGACGTGGTCAAGATTTATATAGATAAGAACCTGATCTGATCTTTTTCACCGAGGGTGATGGATGTATGGAGCAGATATCCAGATGAAGTGGCTGAGGCAGGAACAATGATATTATTTAAAAGAGGTGCATGGAATGGAAAATGTTAGCGTGATATGGAACTGCCGCGGGCAAGAGGAGTTTGCTTCAATGGCTGATCAATCGTGGCTTGGACATATTGGGCCATAGAGACTATTTTCATTCTGTATGACACAATGACTCTCTGAGTCGAAGGGGGGTTGAGAAGACGGGTTTTCCCATTATTTCTAAATTACCCTTGCCCAAATCCAGTGCTATAGATGTGATTTATGGTACCTGTCTCTGTTGATGTTGATTCTGTTGTATAAGAGGTCTTCATTGTACTTTGGTCTGTGGATGTACTTCCTTCTGTGGTTGCAGAAGTCGTTGAATCTTCATATATGCAGAGAAATATTAGTTAAAATACATGACAGTACACTCAAGGCAAAACTTTTATAAGCAGCATGCAATCATGTAAGTAGTAACTGATGCATTGGATCTGCTGCTATATCCCAAAAAAGAAGCTTCCATGATATTAACGTAATAAATGAATAATTGTCAGTCTTTAATTATTGGCATATTTGTCAACTTGCTTGGTATTCCTACTTAAAATATTGTGTTGATTACAATGGCGACTACTTGTCAAAGTGAATTCCAGATGTTAGGCAACAAAATTCTAACCGAATTGTCACTATATTTCTGTCATGGATTACGACCCATTATTGATTGTCACGTGTTGTTAAATAATGTTTTTTTTTTTAAATTTGATCAGTGAATCCTGTTGCTGCATTATCCTCATACCTGTTGTTTCGCTGCTGGTGGGGAACGGAGTCGATGCAGTGGCAGTTGATGTGCTTGGTTCTGAGAATGAAATGAAGATGTGACATTAATCGAGATTGAAAGTGAATTAAACACTTTTTTGTTTCCTAAAGTATGTAAAGAGCAGCAATGAAAATTAAACATGTGAAATAATATTACGTTGATATAGAATTGCCACTGTGAAATAGACCTAGATTCAATGACTGATCATCCGTGGCGTGGACATATTGGGCCGTAGAGACTATTTCCATTCTGTGTGACATAATTGCTGTCTGAGTCGAATGAAAGGTTGACAAGACAATCATTTGCCCATATATGGAGTACGTTGTTATACTGTATATGAGACCTGTCTCTGATGTTGATCCTGTTGTAAAAGAGGTCATCGTTGTACTTTGGTCTGTGGACATGCTTTCTTCTGTGGTTGCAGAAATTGTTGAATCTTCATATATACAGCAAAATATCAGTTTAAATACATAAAAGCACTAATGATTACTCTTGTTAAATGTCACTAGATGCTCAAGCTGATATTATTTTTTGTTTAATCTGATGATGCATATTAATATCATGCAATCATGTAAGTGGTAACTGGTGCATTGGAACAGCTAGTTTTTTCCAAACAAATAAGCATGCATCATATTACAAATAAACTACATAAACTATAACTGAACAAGATGTAATGTCACCAACTACTCCACAAATAATTGCATGGATAACATTTTGAGCCCTAAGGAAACCTACGAATTACGATAAATTACTTAATACAAATTTTTTCTCAGTGTTTTGCTTTGATTTGTCACCACGTAATTGTGCAAAGTTTAATGCAGTAGTTTTCAACAAAAAATGCAGAACATGTGCATGCAAATTTGACTGAGCATTAGCTGTTAGATTTATCATTCTCTATCCACAGTTACCTAAATAATCTTGCCCATTCTGACCAATCAACTGAAATCTTTTTTGCACGTCTTTTATGTTTATTCAATCGAAAAAACCTCTTGTCCTGCGCAGCGGAGGGGGACTCTGAGTAAGATGGCCACAAATCACAGCTGTAAGTGCTAACGTTGTTTCTAGATATGAATATGCAGTGCAAACAGGACGTGGTCAAGATTTATATAGATAAGAACCTGATCTGATCTTTTTCACCGAGGGTGATGGATGTATGGAGCAGATATCCAGATGAAGTGGCTGAGGCAGGAACAATGATATTATTTAAAAGAGGTGCATGGAATGGAAAATGTTAGCGTGATATGGAACTGCCGCGGGCAAGAGGAGTTTGCTTCAATGGCTGATCAATCGTGGCTTGGACATATTGGGCCATAGAGACTATTTTCATTCTGTATGACACAATGACTCTCTGAGTCGAAGGGGGGTTGAGAAGACGGGTTTTCCCATTATTTCTAAATTACCCTTGCCCAAATCCAGTGCTATAGATGTGATTTATGGTACCTGTCTCTGTTGATGTTGATTCTGTTGTATAAGAGGTCTTCATTGTACTTTGGTCTGTGGATGTACTTCCTTCTGTGGTTGCAGAAGTCGTTGAATCTTCATATATGCAGAGAAATATTAGTTAAAATACATGACAGTACACTCAAGGCAAAACTTTTATAAGCAGCATGCAATCATGTAAGTAGTAACTGATGCATTGGATCTGCTGCTATATCCCAAAAAAGAAGCTTCCATGATATTAACGTAATAAATGAATAATTGTCAGTCTTTAATTATTGGCATATTTGTCAACTTGCTTGGTATTCCTACTTAAAATATTGTGTTGATTACAATGGCGACGACTTGTCAAAGTGAATTCCAGATGTTAGGCAACAAAATTCTAACCGAATTGTCACTATATTTCTGTCATGGATTACGACCCATTATTGCTGTCACGTGTTGTTAAATAATGTTTTTTTTTTTTAATTTGATCAGTGAATCCTGTTGCTGCATTATCCTCATACCTGTTGTTTCGCTGCTGGTGGGGAACGGAGTCGATGCAGTGGCAGTTGATGTGCTTGGTTCTGAGAATGAAATGAAGATGTGACATTAATCGAGATTGAAAGTGAATTAAACACTTTTTTGTTTCCTAAAGTATGTAAAGAGCAGCAATGAAAATTAAACATGTGAAATAATATTACGTTGATATAGAATTGCCACTGTGAAATAGACCTAGATTCAATGACTGATCATCCGTGGCGTGGACATATTGGGCCGTAGAGACTATTTCCATTCTGTGTGACATAATTGCTGTCTGAGTCGAATGAAAGGTTGACAAGACAATCATTTGCCCATATATGGAGTACGTTGTTATACTGTATATGAGACCTGTCTCTGATGTTGATCCTGTTGTAAAAGAGGTCATCGTTGTACTTTGGTCTGTGGACATGCTTTCTTCTGTGGTTGCAGAAATTGTTGAATCTTCATATATACAGCAAAATATCAGTTTAAATACATAAAAGCACTAATGATTACTCTTGTTAAATGTCACTAGATGCTCAAGCTGATATTATTTTTTGTTTAATCTGATGATGCATATTAATATCATGCAATCATGTAAGTGGTAACTGGTGCATTGGAACAGCTAGTTTTTTCCAAACAAATAAGCATGCATCATATTACAAATAAACTACATAAACTATAACTGAACAAGATGTAATGTGACCAACTACTCCACAAATAATTGCATGGATAACATTTTGAGCCCTAAGGAAACCTACGAATTACGATAAATTACTTAATACAAATTTTTTCTCAGTGTTTTGCTTTGATTTGTCACCACGTAATTGTGCAAAGTTTAATGCAGTAGTTTTCAACAAAAAATGCAGAACATGTGCATGCAAATTTGACTGAGCATTAGCTGTTAGATTTATCATTCTCTATCTACAGTTACCTAAATAATCTTGCCCATTCTGACCAATCAACTGAAATCTTTTTTGCACGTCTTTTATGTTTATTCAATCGAAAAAACCTCTTGTCCTGCGCAGCGGAGGGGGACTCTGAGTAAGATGGCCACAAATCACAGCTGTAAGTGCTAACGTTGTTTCTAGATATGAATATGCAGTGCAAACAGGACGTGGTCAAGATTTATATAGATAAGAACCTGATCTGATCTTTTTCACCGAGGGTGATGGATGTATGGAGCAGATATCCAGATGAAGTGGCTGAGGCAGGAACAATGATATTATTTAAAAGAGGTGCATGGAATGGAAAATGTTAGTGTGATATGGAACTGCCGCGGGCAAGAGGAGTTTGCTTCAATGGCTGATCAATCGTGGCTTGGACATATTGGGCCATAGAGACTATTTTCATTCTGTATGACACAATGACTCTCTGAGTCGAAGGGGGGTTGAGAAGACGGGTTTTCCCATTATTTCTAAATTACCCTTGCCCAAATCCAGTGCTATAGATGTGATTTATGGTACCTGTCTCTGTTGATGTTGATTCTGTTGTATAAGAGGTCTTCATTGTACTTTGGTCTGTGGATGTACTTCCTTCTGTGGTTGCAGAAGTCGTTGAATCTTCATATATGCAGAGAAATATTAGTTAAAATACATGACAGTACACTCAAGGCAAAACTTTTATAAGCAGCATGCAATCATGTAAGTAGTAACTGATGCATTGGATCTGCTGCTATATCCCAAAAAAGAAGCTTCCATGATATTAACGTAATAAATGAATAATTGTCAGTCTTTAATTATTGGCATATTTGTCAACTTGCTTGGTATTCCTACTTAAAATATTGTGTTGATTACAATGGCGACGACTTGTCAAAGTGAATTCCAGATGTTAGGCAACAAAATTCTAACCGAATTGTCACTATATTTCTGTCATGGATTACGACCCATTATTGCTGTCACGTGTTGTTAAATAATGTTTTTTTTTTTTAATTTGATCAGTGAATCCTGTTGCTGCATTATCCTCATACCTGTTGTTTCGCTGCTGGTGGGGAACGGAGTCGATGCAGTGGCAGTTGATGTGCTTGGTTCTGAGAATGAAATGAAGATGTGACATTAATCGAGATTGAAAGTGAATTAAACACTTTTTTGTTTCCTAAAGTATGTAAAGAGCAGCAATGAAAATTAAACATGTGAAATAATATTACGTTGATATAGAATTGCCACTGTGAAATAGACCTAGATTCAATGACTGATCATCCGTGGCGTGGACATATTGGGCCGTAGAGACTATTTCCATTCTGTGTGACATAATTGCTGTCTGAGTCGAATGAAAGGTTGACAAGACAATCATTTGCCCATATATGGAGTACGTTGTTATACTGTATATGAGACCTGTCTCTGATGTTGATCCTGTTGTAAAAGAGGTCATCGTTGTACTTTGGTCTGTGGACATGCTTTCTTCTGTGGTTGCAGAAATTGTTGAATCTTCATATATACAGCAAAATATCAGTTTAAATACATAAAAGCACTAATGATTACTCTTGTTAAATGTCACTAGATGCTCAAGCTGATATTATTTTTTGTTTAATCTGATGATGCATATTAATATCATGCAATCATGTAAGTGGTAACTGGTGCATTGGAACAGCTAGTTTTTTCCAAACAAATAAGCATGCATCATATTACAAATAAACTACATAAACTATAACTGAACAAGATGTAATGTGACCAACTACTCCACAAATAATTGCATGGATAACATTTTGAGCCCTAAGGAAACCTACGAATTACGATAAATTACTTAATACAAATTTTTTCTCAGTGTTTTGCTTTGATTTGTCACCACGTAATTGTGCAAAGTTTAATGCAGTAGTTTTCAACAAAAAATGCAGAACATGTGCATGCAAATTTGACTGAGCATTAGCTGTTAGATTTATCATTCTCTATCTACAGTTACCTAAATAATCTTGCCCATTCTGACCAATCAACTGAAATCTTTTTTGCACGTCTTTTATGTTTATTCAATCGAAAAAACCTCTTGTCCTGCGCAGCGGAGGGGGACTCTGAGTAAGATGGCCACAAATCACAGCTGTAAGTGCTAACGTTGTTTCTAGATATGAATATGCAGTGCAAACAGGACGTGGTCAAGATTTATATAGATAAGAACCTGATCTGATCTTTTTCACCGAGGGTGATGGATGTATGGAGCAGATATCCAGATGAAGTGGCTGAGGCAGGAACAATGATATTATTTAAAAGAGGTGCATGGAATGGAAAATGTTAGTGTGATATGGAACTGCCGCGGGCAAGAGGAGTTTGCTTCAATGGCTGATCAATCGTGGCTTGGACATATTGGGCCATAGAGACTATTTTCATTCTGTATGACACAATGACTCTCTGAGTCGAAGGGGGGTTGAGAAGACGGGTTTTCCCATTATTTCTAAATTACCCTTGCCCAAATCCAGTGCTATAGATGTGATTTATGGTACCTGTCTCTGTTGATGTTGATTCTGTTGTATAAGAGGTCTTCATTGTACTTTGGTCTGTGGATGTACTTCCTTCTGTGGTTGCAGAAGTCGTTGAATCTTCATATATGCAGAGAAATATTAGTTAAAATACATGACAGTACACTCAAGGCAAAACTTTTATAAGCAGCATGCAATCATGTAAGTAGTAACTGATGCATTGGATCTGCTGCTATATCCCAAAAAAGAAGCTTCCATGATATTAACGTAATAAATGAATAATTGTCAGTCTTTAATTATTGGCATATTTGTCAACTTGCTTGGTATTCCTACTTAAAATATTGTGTTGATTACAATGGCGACTACTTGTCAAAGTGAATTCCAGATGTTAGGCAACAAAATTCTAACCGAATTGTCACTATATTTCTGTCATGGATTACGACCCATTATTGCTGTCACGTGTTGTTAAATAATGTTTTTTTTTTTTAATTTGATCAGTGAATCCTGTTGCTGCATTATCCTCATACCTGTTGTTTCGCTGCTGGTGGGGAACGGAGTCGATGCAGTGGCAGTTGATGTGCTTGGTTCTGAGAATGAAATGAAGATGTGACATTAATCGAGATTGAAAGTGAATTAAACACTTTTTTGTTTCCTAAAGTATGTAAAGAGCAGCAATGAAAATTAAACATGTGAAATAATATTACGTTGATATAGAATTGCCACTGTGAAATAGACCTAGATTCAATGACTGATCATCCGTGGCGTGGACATATTGGGCCGTAGAGACTATTTCCATTCTGTGTGACATAATTGCTGTCTGAGTCGAATGAAAGGTTGACAAGACAATCATTTGCCCATATATGGAGTACGTTGTTATACTGTATATGAGACCTGTCTCTGATGTTGATCCTGTTGTAAAAGAGGTCATCGTTGTACTTTGGTCTGTGGACATGCTTTCTTCTGTGGTTGCAGAAATTGTTGAATCTTCATATATACAGCAAAATATCAGTTTAAATACATAAAAGCACTAATGATTACTCTTGTTAAATGTCACTAGATGCTCAAGCTGATATTATTTTTTGTTTAATCTGATGATGCATATTAATATCATGCAATCATGTAAGTGGTAACTGCTGCATTGGAACAGCTAGTTTTTTCCAAACAAATAAGCATGCATCATATTACAAATAAACTACATAAACTATAACTGAACAAGATGTAATGTGACCAACTACTCCACAAATAATTGCATGGATAACATTTTGAGCCCTAAGGAAACCTACGAATTACGATAAATTACTTAATACAAATTTTTTCTCAGTGTTTTGCTTTGATTTGTCACCACGTAATTGTGCAAAGTTTAATGCAGTAGTTTTCAACAAAAAATGCAGAACATGTGCATGCAAATTTGACTGAGCATTAGCTGTTAGATTTATCATTCTCTATCCACAGTTACCTAAATAATCTTGCCCATTCTGACCAATCAACTGAAATCTTTTTTGCACGTCTTTTATGTTTATTCAATCGAAAAAACCTCTTGTCCTGCGCAGCGGAGGGGGACTCTGAGTAAGATGGCCACAAATCACAGCTGTAAGTGCTAACGTTGTTTCTAGATATGAATATGCAGTGCAAACAGGACGTGGTCAAGATTTATATAGATAAGAACCTGATCTGATCTTTTTCACCGAGGGTGATGGATGTATGGAGCAGATATCCAGATGAAGTGGCTGAGGCAGGAACAATGATATTATTTAAAAGAGGTGCATGGAATGGAAAATGTTAGTGTGATATGGAACTGCCGCGGGCAAGAGGAGTTTGCTTCAATGGCTGATCAATCGTGGCTTGGACATATTGGGCCATAGAGACTATTTTCATTCTGTATGACACAATGACTCTCTGAGTCGAAGGGGGGTTGAGAAGACGGGTTTTCCCATTATTTCTAAATTACCCTTGCCCAAATCCAGTGCTATAGATGTGATTTATGGTACCTGTCTCTGTTGATGTTGATTCTGTTGTATAAGAGGTCTTCATTGTACTTTGGTCTGTGGATGTACTTCCTTCTGTGGTTGCAGAAGTCGTTGAATCTTCATATATGCAGAGAAATATTAGTTAAAATACATGACAGTACACTCAAGGCAAAACTTTTATAAGCAGCATGCAATCATGTAAGTAGTAACTGATGCATTGGATCTGCTGCTATATCCCAAAAAAGAAGCTTCCATGATATTAACGTAATAAATGAATAATTGTCAGTCTTTAATTATTGGCATATTTGTCAACTTGCTTGGTATTCCTACTTAAAATATTGTGTTGATTACAATGGCGACTACTTGTCAAAGTGAATTCCAGATGTTAGGCAACAAAATTCTAACCGAATTGTCACTATATTTCTGTCATGGATTACGACCCATTATTGCTGTCACGTGTTGTTAAATAATGTTTTTTTTTTTAAATTTGATCAGTGAATCCTGTTGCTGCATTATCCTCATACCTGTTGTTTCGCTGCTGGTGGGGAACGGAGTCGATGCAGTGGCAGTTGATGTGCTTGGTTCTGAGAATGAAATGAAGATGTGACATTAATCGAGATTGAAAGTGAATTAAACACTTTTTTGTTTCCTAAAGTATGTAAAGAGCAGCAATGAAAATTAAACATGTGAAATAATATTACGTTGATATAGAATTGCCACTGTGAAATAGACCTAGATTCAATGACTGATCATCCGTGGCGTGGACATATTGGGCCGTAGAGACTATTTCCATTCTGTGTGACATAATTGCTGTCTGAGTCGAATGAAAGGTTGACAAGACAATCATTTGCCCATATATGGAGTACGTTGTTATACTGTATATGAGACCTGTCTCTGATGTTGATCCTGTTGTAAAAGAGGTCATCGTTGTACTTTGGTCTGTGGACATGCTTTCTTCTGTGGTTGCAGAAATTGTTGAATCTTCATATATACAGCAAAATATCAGTTTAAATACATAAAAGCACTAATGATTACTCTTGTTAAATGTCACTAGATGCTCAAGCTGATATTATTTTTTGTTTAATCTGATGATGCATATTAATATCATGCAATCATGTAAGTGGTAACTGGTGCATTGGAACAGCTAGTTTTTTCCAAACAAATAAGCATGCATCATATTACAAATAAACTACATAAACTATAACTGAACAAGATGTAATGTGACCAACTACTCCACAAATAATTGCATGGATAACATTTTGAGCCCTAAGGAAACCTACGAATTACGATAAATTACTTAATACAAATTTTTTCTCAGTGTTTTGCTTTGATTTGTCACCACGTAATTGTGCAAAGTTTAATGCAGTAGTTTTCAACAAAAAATGCAGAACATGTGCATGCAAATTTGACTGAGCATTAGCTGTTAGATTTATCATTCTCTATCCACAGTTACCTAAATAATCTTGCCCATTCTGACCAATCAACTGAAATCTTTTTTGCACGTCTTTTATGTTTATTCAATCGAAAAAACCTCTTGTCCTGCGCAGCGGAGGGGGACTCTGAGTAAGATGGCCACAAATCACAGCTGTAAGTGCTAACGTTGTTTCTAGATATGAATATGCAGTGCAAACAGGACGTGGTCAAGATTTATATAGATAAGAACCTGATCTGATCTTTTTCACCGAGGGTGATGGATGTATGGAGCAGATATCCAGATGAAGTGGCTGAGGCAGGAACAATGATATTATTTAAAAGAGGTGCATGGAATGGAAAATGTTAGTGTGATATGGAACTGCCGCGGGCAAGAGGAGTTTGCTTCAATGGCTGATCAATCGTGGCTTGGACATATTGGGCCATAGAGACTATTTTCATTCTGTATGACACAATGACTCTCTGAGTCGAAGGGGGGTTGAGAAGACGGGTTTTCCCATTATTTCTAAATTACCCTTGCCCAAATCCAGTGCTATAGATGTGATTTATGGTACCTGTCTCTGTTGATGTTGATTCTGTTGTATAAGAGGTCTTCATTGTACTTTGGTCTGTGGATGTACTTCCTTCTGTGGTTGCAGAAGTCGTTGAATCTTCATATATGCAGAGAAATATTAGTTAAAATACATGACAGTACACTCAAGGCAAAACTTTTATAAGCAGCATGCAATCATGTAAGTAGTAACTGATGCATTGGATCTGCTGCTATATCCCAAAAAAGAAGCTTCCATGATATTAACGTAATAAATGAATAATTGTCAGTCTTTAATTATTGGCATATTTGTCAACTTGCTTGGTATTCCTACTTAAAATATTGTGTTGATTACAATGGCGACTACTTGTCAAAGTGAATTCCAGATGTTAGGCAACAAAATTCTAACCGAATTGTCACTATATTTCTGTCATGGATTACGACCCATTATTGCTGTCACGTGTTGTTAAATAATGTTTTTTTTTTAAAATTTGATCAGTGAATCCTGTTGCTGCATTATCCTCATACCTGTTGTTTCGCTGCTGGTGGGGAACGGAGTCGATGCAGTGGCAGTTGATGTGCTTGGTTCTGAGAATGAAATGAAGATGTGACATTAATCGAGATTGAAAGTGAATTAAACACTTTTTTGTTTCCTAAAGTATGTAAAGAGCAGCAATGAAAATTAAACATGTGAAATAATATTACGTTGATATAGAATTGCCACTGTGAAATAGACCTAGATTCAATGACTGATCATCCGTGGCGTGGACATATTGGGCCGTAGAGACTATTTCCATTCTGTGTGACATAATTGCTGTCTGAGTCGAATGAAAGGTTGACAAGACAATCATTTGCCCATATATGGAGTACGTTGTTATACTGTATATGAGACCTGTCTCTGATGTTGATCCTGTTGTAAAAGAGGTCATCGTTGTACTTTGGTCTGTGGACATGCTTTCTTCTGTGGTTGCAGAAATTGTTGAATCTTCATATATACAGCAAAATATCAGTTTAAATACATAAAAGCACTAATGATTACTCTTGTTAAATGTCACTAGATGCTCAAGCTGGTATTATTTTTTGTTTAATCTGATGATGCATATTAATATCATGCAATCATGTAAGTGGTAACTGGTGCATTGGAACAGCTAGTTTTTTCCAAACAAATAAGCATGCATCATATTACAAATAAACTACATAAACTATAACTGAACAAGATGTAATGTGACCAACTACTCCACAAATAATTGCATGGATAACATTTTGAGCCCTAAGGAAACCTACGAATTACGATAAATTACTTAATACAAATTTTTTCTCAGTGTTTTGCTTTGATTTGTCACCACGTAATTGTGCAAAGTTTAATGCAGTAGTTTTCAACAAAAAATGCAGAACATGTGCATGCAAATTTGACTGAGCATTAGCTGTTAGATTTATCATTCTCTATCCACAGTTACCTAAATAATCTTGCCCATTCTGACCAATCAACTGAAATCTTTTTTGCACGTCTTTTATGTTTATTCAATCGAAAAAACCTCTTGTCCTGCGCAGCGGAGGGGGACTCTGAGTAAGATGGCCACAAATCACAGCTGTAAGTGCTAACGTTGTTTCTAGATATGAATATGCAGTGCAAACAGGACGTGGTCAAGATTTATATAGATAAGAACCTGATCTGATCTTTTTCACCGAGGGTGATGGATGTATGGAGCAGATATCCAGATGAAGTGGCTGAGGCAGGAACAATGATATTATTTAAAAGAGGTGCATGGAATGGAAAATGTTAGTGTGATATGGAACTGCCGCGGGCAAGAGGAGTTTGCTTCAATGGCTGATCAATCGTGGCTTGGACATATTGGGCCATAGAGACTATTTTCATTCTGTATGACACAATGACTCTCTGAGTCGAAGGGGGGTTGAGAAGACGGGTTTTCCCATTATTTCTAAATTACCCTTGCCCAAATCCAGTGCTATAGATGTGATTTATGGTACCTGTCTCTGTTGATGTTGATTCTGTTGTATAAGAGGTCTTCATTGTACTTTGGTCTGTGGATGTACTTCCTTCTGTGGTTGCAGAAGTCGTTGAATCTTCATATATGCAGAGAAATATTAGTTAAAATACATGACAGTACACTCAAGGCAAAACTTTTATAAGCAGCATGCAATCATGTAAGTAGTAACTGATGCATTGGATCTGCTGCTATATCCCAAAAAAGAAGCTTCCATGATATTAACGTAATAAATGAATAATTGTCAGTCTTTAATTATTGGCATATTTGTCAACTTGCTTGGTATTCCTACTTAAAATATTGTGTTGATTACAATGGCGACTACTTGTCAAAGTGAATTCCAGATGTTAGGCAACAAAATTCTAACCGAATTGTCACTATATTTCTGTCATGGATTACGACCCATTATTGATTGTCACGTGTTGTTAAATAATGTTTTTTTTTTTAAATTTGATCAGTGAATCCTGTTGCTGCATTATCCTCATACCTGTTGTTTCGCTGCTGGTGGGGAACGGAGTCGATGCAGTGGCAGTTGATGTGCTTGGTTCTGAGAATGAAATGAAGATGTGACATTAATCGAGATTGAAAGTGAATTAAACACTTTTTTGTTTCCTAAAGTATGTAAAGAGCAGCAATGAAAATTAAACATGTGAAATAATATTACGTTGATATAGAATTGCCACTGTGAAATAGACCTAGATTCAATGACTGATCATCCGTGGCGTGGACATATTGGGCCGTAGAGACTATTTCCATTCTGTGTGACATAATTGCTGTCTGAGTCGAATGAAAGGTTGACAAGACAATCATTTGCCCATATATGGAGTACGTTGTTATACTGTATATGAGACCTGTCTCTGATGTTGATCCTGTTGTAAAAGAGGTCATCGTTGTACTTTGGTCTGTGGACATGCTTTCTTCTGTGGTTGCAGAAATTGTTGAATCTTCATATATACAGCAAAATATCAGTTTAAATACATAAAAGCACTAATGATTACTCTTGTTAAATGTCACTAGATGCTCAAGCTGATATTATTTTTTGTTTAATCTGATGATGCATATTAATATCATGCAATCATGTAAGTGGTAACTGGTGCATTGGAACAGCTAGTTTTTTCCAAACAAATAAGCATGCATCATATTACAAATAAACTACATAAACTATAACTGAACAAGATGTAATGTGACCAACTACTCCACAAATAATTGCATGGATAACATTTTGAGCCCTAAAGAAACCTACGAATTACGATAAATTACTTAATACAAATTTTTTCTCAGTGTTTTGCTTTGATTTGTCACCACGTAATTGTGCAAAGTTTAATGCAGTAGTTTTCAACAAAAAATGCAGAACATGTGCATGCAAATTTGACTGAGCATTAGCTGTTAGATTTATCATTCTCTATCCACAGTTACCTAAATAATCTTGCCCATTCTGACCAATCAACTGAAATCTTTTTTGCACGTCTTTTATGTTTATTCAATCGAAAAAACCTCTTGTCCTGCGCAGCGGAGGGGGACTCTGAGTAAGATGGCCACAAATCACAGCTGTAAGTGCTAACGTTGTTTCTAGATATGAATATGCAGTGCAAACAGGACGTGGTCAAGATTTATATAGATAAGAACCTGATCTGATCTTTTTCACCGAGGGTGATGGATGTATGGAGCAGATATCCAGATGAAGTGGCTGAGGCAGGAACAATGATATTATTTAAAAGAGGTGCATGGAATGGAAAATGTTAGTGTGATATGGAACTGCCGCGGGCAAGAGGAGTTTGCTTCAATGGCTGATCAATCGTGGCTTGGACATATTGGGCCATAGAGACTATTTTCATTCTGTATGACACAATTACTCTCTGAGTCGAAGGGGGGTTGAGAAGACGGGTTTTCCCATTATTTCTAAATTACCCTTGCCCAAATCCAGTGCTATAGATGTGATTTATGGTACCTGTCTCTGTTGATGTTGATTCTGTTGTATAAGAGGTCTTCATTGTACTTTGGTCTGTGGATGTACTTCCTTCTGTGGTTGCAGAAGTCGTTGAATCTTCATATATGCAGAGAAATATTAGTTAAAATACATGACAGTACACTCAAGGCAAAACTTTTATAAGCAGCAAGCAATCATGTAAGTAGTAACTGATGCATTGGATCTGCTGCTATATCCCAAAAAAGAAGCTTCCATGATATTAACGTAATAAATGAATAATTGTCAGTCTTTAATTATTGGCATATTTGTCAACTTGCTTGGTATTCCTACTTAAAATATTGTGTTGATTACAATGGCGACTACTTGTCAAAGTGAATTCCAGATGTTAGGCAACAAAATTCTAACCGAATTGTCACTATATTTCTGTCATGGATTACGACCCATTATTGCTGTCACGTGTTGTTAAATAATGTTTTTTTTTTTTAATTTGATCAGTGAATCCTGTTGCTGCATTATCCTCATACCTGTTGTTTCGCTGCTGGTGGGGAACGGAGTCGATGCAGTGGCAGTTGATGTGCTTGGTTCTGAGAATGAAATGAAGATGTGACATTAATCGAGATTGAAAGTGAATTAAACACTTTTTTGTTTCCTAAAGTATGTAAAGAGCAGCAATGAAAATTAAACATGTGAAATAATATTACGTTGATATAGAATTGCCACTGTGAAATAGACCTAGATTCAATGACTGATCATCCGTGGCGTGGACATATTGGGCCGTAGAGACTATTTCCATTCTGTGTGACATAATTGCTGTCTGAGTCGAATGAAAGGTTGACAAGACAATCATTTGCCCATATATGGAGTACGTTGTTATACTGTATATGAGACCTGTCTCTGATGTTGATCCTGTTGTAAAAGAGGTCATCGTTGTACTTTGGTCTGTGGACATGCTTTCTTCTGTGGTTGCAGAAATTGTTGAATCTTCATATATACAGCAAAATATCAGTTTAAATACATAAAAGCACTAATGATTACTCTTGTTAAATGTCACTAGATGCTCAAGCTGATATTATTTTTTGTTTAATCTGATGATGCATATTAATATCATGCAATCATGTAAGTGGTAACTGGTGCATTGGAACAGCTAGTTTTTTCCAAACAAATAAGCATGCATCATATTACAAATAAACTACATAAACTATAACTGAACAAGATGTAATGTGACCAACTACTCCACAAATAATTGCATGGATAACATTTTGAGCCCTAAGGAAACCTACGAATTACGATAAATTACTTAATACAAATTTTTTCTCAGTGTTTTGCTTTGATTTGTCACCACGTAATTGTGCAAAGTTTAATGCAGTAGTTTTCAACAAAAAATGCAGAACATGTGCATGCAAATTTGACTGAGCATTAGCTGTTAGATTTATCATTCTCTATCCACAGTTACCTAAATAATCTTGCCCATTCTGACCAATCAACTGAAATCTTTTTTGCACGTCTTTTATGTTTATTCAATCGAAAAAACCTCTTGTCCTGCGCAGCGGAGGGGGACTCTGAGTAAGATGGCCACAAATCACAGCTGTAAGTGCTAACGTTGTTTCTAGATATGAATATGCAGTGCAAACAGGACGTGGTCAAGATTTATATAGATAAGAACCTGATCTGATCTTTTTCACCGAGGGTGATGGATGTATGGAGCAGATATCCAGATGAAGTGGCTGAGGCAGGAACAATGATATTATTTAAAAGAGGTGCATGGAATGGAAAATGTTAGTGTGATATGGAACTGCCGCGGGCAAGAGGAGTTTACTTCAAAGGCTGATCAATCGTGGCTTGGACATATTGGGCCATAGAGACTATTTTCATTCTGTATGACACAATTACTCTCTGAGTCGAAGGGGGGTTGAGAAGACGGGTTTTCCCATTATTTCTAAATTACCCTTGCCCAAATCCAGTGCTATAGATGTGATTTATGGTACCTGTCTCTGTTGATGTTGATTCTGTTGTATAAGAGGTCTTCATTGTACTTTGGTCTGTGGATGTACTTCCTTCTGTGGTTGCAGAAGTCGTTGAATCTTCATATATGCAGAGAAATATTAGTTAAAATACATGACAGTACACTCAAGGCAAAACTTTTATAAGCAGCATGCAATCATGTAAGTAGTAACTGATGCATTGGATCTGCTGCTATATCCCAAAAAAGAAGCTTCCATGATATTAACGTAATAAATGAATAATTGTCAGTCTTTAATTATTGGCATATTTGTCAACTTGCTTGGTATTCCTACTTAAAATATTGTGTTGATTACAATGGCGACTACTTGTCAAAGTGAATTCCAGATGTTAGGCAACAAAATTCTAACCGAATTGTCACTATATTTCTGTCATGGATTACGACCCATTATTGCTGTCACGTGTTGTTAAATAATGTTTTTTTTTTAAAATTTGATCAGTGAATCCTGTTGCTGCATTATCCTCATACCTGTTGTTTCGCTGCTGGTGGGGAACGGAGTCGATGCAGTGGCAGTTGATGTGCTTGGTTCTGAGAATGAAATGAAGATGTGACATTAATCGAGATTGAAAGTGAATTAAACACTTTTTTGTTTCCTAAAGTATGTAAAGAGCAGCAATGAAAATTAAACATGTGAAATAATATTACGTTGATATAGAATTGCCACTGTGAAATAGACCTAGATTCAATGACTGATCATCCGTGGCGTGGACATATTGGGCCGTAGAGACTATTTCCATTCTGTGTGACATAATTGCTGTCTGAGTCGAATGAAAGGTTGACAAGACAATCATTTGCCCATATATGGAGTACGTTGTTATACTGTATATGAGACCTGTCTCTGATGTTGATCCTGTTGTAAAAGAGGTCATCGTTGTACTTTGGTCTGTGGACATGCTTTCTTCTGTGGTTGCAGAAATTGTTGAATCTTCATATATACAGCAAAATATCAGTTTAAATACATAAAAGCACTAATGATTACTCTTGTTAAATGTCACTAGATGCTCAAGCTGATATTATTTTTTGTTTAATCTGATGATGCATATTAATATCATGCAATCATGTAAGTGGTAACTGGTGCATTGGAACAGCTAGTTTTTTCCAAACAAATAAGCATGCATCATATTACAAATAAACTACATAAACTATAACTGAACAAGATGTAATGTGACCAACTATTTACAAATAATTGCATGGATAACATTTTGAGCCCTAAAGAAACCTACGAATTACGATAAATTACTTAATACAAATTTTTTCTCAGTGTTTTGCTTTGATTTGTCACCACGTAATTGTGCAAAGTTTAATGCAGTAGTTTTCAACAAAAAATGCAGAACATGTGCATGCAAATTTGACTGAGCATTAGCTGTTAGATTTATCATTCTCTATCCACAGTTACCTAAATAATCTTGCCCATTCTGACCAATCAACTGAAATCTTTTTTGCACGTCTTTTATGTTTATTCAATCGAAAAAACCTCTTGTCCTGCGCAGCGGAGGGGGACTCTGAGTAAGATGGCCACAAATCACAGCTGTAAGTGCTAACGTTGTTTCTAGATATGAATATGCAGTGCAAACAGGACGTGGTCAAGATTTATATAGATAAGAACCTGATCTGATCTTTTTCACCGAGGGTGATGGATGTATGGAGCAGATATCCAGATGAAGTGGCTGAGGCAGGAACAATGATATTATTTAAAAGAGGTGCATGGAATGGAAAATGTTAGTGTGATATGGAACTGCCGCGGGCAAGAGGAGTTTGCTTCAATGGCTGATCAATCGTGGCTTGGACATATTGGGCCATAGAGACTATTTTCATTCTGTATGACACAATGACTCTCTGAGTCGAAGGGGGGTTGAGAAGACGGGTTTTCCCATTATTTCTAAATTACCCTTGCCCAAATCCAGTGCTATAGATGTGATTTATGGTACCTGTCTCTGTTGATGTTGATTCTGTTGTATAAGAGGTCTTCATTGTACTTTGGTCTGTGGATGTACTTCCTTCTGTGGTTGCAGAAGTTGTTGAATCTTCATATATGCAGAGAAATATTAGTTAAAATACATGACAGTACACTCAAGGCAAAACTTTTATAAGCAGCAAGCCATCATGTAAGTAGTAACTGATGCATTGGATCTGCTGCTATATCCCAAAAAAGAAGCTTCCATGATATTAACGTAATAAATGAATAATTGTCAGTCTTTAATTATTGGCATATTTGTCAACTTGCTTGGTATTCCTACTTAAAATATTGTGTTGATTACAATGGCGACTACTTGTCAAAGTGAATTCCAGATGTTAGGCAACAAAATTCTAACCAAATTGTCACTATATTTCTGTCATGGATTACGACCCATTATTGATTGTCACGTGTTGTTAAATAATGTTTTTTTTTAAATTTGATCAGTGAATCCTGTTGCTGCATTATCCTCATACCTGTTGTTTCGCTGCTGGTGGGGAACGGAGTCGATGCAGTGGCAGTTGATGTGCTTGGTTCTGAGAATGAAATGAAGATGTGACATTAATCGAGATTGAAAGTGAATTAAACACTTTTTTGTTTCCTAAGGTATGTAAAGAGCAGCAATGAAAATTAAACATGTGAAATAATATTACGTTGATATAGAATTGCCACTGTGAAATAGACCTAGATTCAATGACTGATCATTCGTGGCGTGGACATATTGGGCCGTAGAGACTATTTCCATTCTGTGTGACATAATTGCTGTCTGAGTCGAATGAAAGGTTGACAAGACAATCATTTGCCCATATATGGAGTACGTTGTTATACTGTATATGAGACCTGTCTCTGATGTTGATCCTGTTGTAAAAGAGGTCATCGTTGTACTTTGGTCTGTGGACATGCTTTCTTCTGTGGTTGCAGAAATTGTTGAATCTTCATATATACAGCAAAATATCAGTTTAAATACATAAAAGCACTAATGATTACTCTTGTTAAATGTCACTAGATGCTCAAGCTGATATTATTTTTTGTTTAATCTGATGATGCATATTAATATCATGCAATCATGTAAGTGGTAACTGGTGCATTGGAACAGCTAGTTTTTTCCAAACAAATAAGCATGCATCATATTACAAATAAACTACATAAACTATAACTGAACAAGATGTAATGTGACCAACTACTCCACAAATAATTGCATGGATAACATTTTGAGCCCTAAAGAAACCTACGAATTACGATAAATTACTTAATACAAATTTTTTCTCAGTGTTTTGCTTTGATTTGTCACCACGTAATTGTGCAAAGTTTAATGCAGTAGTTTTCAACAAAAAATGCAGAACATGTGCATGCAAATTTGACTGAGCATTAGCTGTTAGATTTATCATTCTCTATCCACAGTTACCTAAATAATCTTGCCCATTCTGACCAATCAACTGAAATCTTTTTTGCACGTCTTTTATGTTTATTCAATCGAAAAAACCTCTTGTCCTGCGCAGTGGAGGGGGACTCTGAGTAAGATGGCCACAAATCACAGCTGTAAGTGCTAGCGTTGTTTCTAGATATGAATATGCAGTGCAAACAGGACGTGGTCAAGATTTATATAGATAAGAACCTGATCTGATCTTTTTCACCGAGGGTGATGGATGTATGGAGCAGATATCCAGATGAAGTGGCTGAGGCAGGAACAATGATATTATTTAAAAGAGGTGCATGGAATGGAATATGTTAGCGTGATATGGAACTGCCGCGGGCAAGAGGAGTTTGCTTCAATGGCTGATCAATCGTGGCTTGGACATATTGGGCCATAGAGACTATTTTCATTCTGTATGACACAATTACTCTCTGAGTCGAAGGGGGGTTGAGAAGACGGGTTTTCCCATTATTTCTAAATTACCCTTGCCCAAATCCAGTGCTATAGATGTGATTTATGGTACCTGTCTCTGTTGATGTTGATTCTGTTGTATAAGAGGTCTTCATTGTACTTTGGTCTGTGGATGTACTTCCTTCTGTGGTTGCAGAAGTCGTTGAATCTTCATATATGCAGAGAAATATTAGTTAAAATACATGACAGTACACTCAAGGCAAAACTTTTATAAGCAGCATGCAATCATGTAAGTAGTAACTGATGCATTGGATCTGCTGCTATATCCCAAAAAAGAAGCTTCCATGATATTAACGTAATAAATGAATAATTGTCAGTCTTTAATTATTGGCATATTTGTCAACTTGCTTGGTATTCCTACTTAAAATATTGTGTTGATTACAATGGCGACTACTTGTCAAAGTGAATTCCAGATGTTAGGCAACAAAATTCTAACCGAATTGTCACTATATTTCTGTCATGGATTACGACCCATTATTGATTGTCACGTGTTGTTAAATAATGGGTTTTTTTTTAAATTTGATCCGTGAATCCTGTTGCTGCATTATCCTCATACCTGTTGTTTCGCTGCTGGTGGGGAACGGAGTCGATGCAATGGCAGTTGATGTGCTTGGTTCTGAGAATGAAATGAAGATGTGACATTAATCGAGATTGAAAGTGAATTAAACACTTTTTTGTTTCCTAAGGTATGTAAAGAGCAGCAATGAAAATTAAACATGTGAAATAATATTACGTTGATATAGAATTGCCACTGTGAAATAGACCTAGATTCAATGACTGATCATCCGTGGCGTGGACATATTGGGCCGTAGAGACTATTTCCATTCTGTGTGACATAATTGGTGTCTGAGTCGAATGAAAGGTTGACAAGACAATCATTTGCCCATATATGGAGTACGTTGTTATACTGTATATGAGACCTGTCTCTGATGTTGATCCTGTTGTAAAAGAGGTCATCGTTGTACTTTGGTCTGTGGACATGCTTTCTTCTGTGGTTGCAGAAATTGTTGAATCTTCATATATACAGCAAAATATCAGTTTAAATACATAAAAGCACTAATGATTACTCTTGTTAAATGTCACTAGATGCTCAAGCTGATATTATTTTTTGTTTAATCTGATGATGCATATTAATATCATGCAATCATGTAAGTGGTAACTGGTGCATTGGAACAGCTAGTTTTTTCCAAACAAATAAGCATGCATCATATTACAAATAAACTACATAAACTATAACTGAACAAGATGTAATGTGACCAACTACTCCACAAATAATTGCATGGATAACATTTTGAGCCCTAAAGAAACCTACGAATTACGATAAATTACTTAATACAAATTTTTTCTCAGTGTTTTGCTTTGATTTGTCACCACGTAATTGTGCAAAGTTTAATGCAGTAGTTTTCAACAAAAAATGCAGAACATGTGCATGCAAATTTGACTGAGCATTAGCTGTTAGATTTATCATTCTCTATCCACAGTTACCTAAATAATCTTGCCCATTCTGACCAATCAACTGAAATCTTTTTTGCACGTCTTTTATGTTTATTCAATCGAAAAAACCTCTTGTCCTGCGCAGTGGAGGGGGACTCTGAGTAAGATGGCCACAAATCACAGCTGTAAGTGCTAGCGTTGTTTCTAGATATGAATATGCAGTGCAAACACGACGTGGTCAAGATTTATATAGATAAGAACCTGATCTGATCTTTTTCACCGAGGGTGATGGATGTATGGAGCAGATATCCAGATGAAGTGGCTGAGGCAGGAACAATGATATTATTTAAAAGAGGTGCATGGAATGGAATATGTTAGCGTGATATGGAACTGCCGCGGGCAAGAGGAGTTTGCTTCAATGGCTGATCAATCGTGGCTTGGACATATTGGGCCATAGAGACTATTTTCATTCTGTATGACACAATTACTCTCTGAGTCGAAGGGGGGTTGAGAAGACGGGTTTTCCCATTATTTCTAAATTACCCTTGCCCAAATCCAGTGCTATAGATGTGATTTATGGTACCTGTCTCTGTTGATGTTGATTCTGTTGTATAAGAGGTCTTCATTGTACTTTGGTCTGTGGATGTACTTCCTTCTGTGGTTGCAGAAGTCGTTGAATCTTCATATATGCAGAGAAATATTAGTTAAAATACATGACAGTACACTCAAGGCAAAACTTTTATAAGCAGCATGCAATCATGTAAGTAGTAACTGATGCATTGGATCTGCTGCTATATCCCAAAAAAGAAGCTTCCATGATATTAACGTAATAAATGAATAATTGTCAGTCTTTAATTATTGGCATATTTGTCAACTTGCTTGGTATTCCTACTTAAAATATTGTGTTGATTACAATGGCGACTACTTGTCAAAGTGAATTCCAGATGTTAGGCAACAAAATTCTAACCGAATTGTCACTATATTTCTGTCATGGATTACGACCCATTATTGATTGTCACGTGTTGTTAAATAATGTTTTTTTTTTAAAATTTGATCAGTGAATCCTGTTGCTGCATTATCCTCATACCTGTTGTTTCGCTGCTGGTGGGGAACGGAGTCGATGCAGTGGCAGTTGATGTGCTTGGTTCTGAGAATGAAATGAAGATGTGACATTAATCGAGATTGAAAGTGAATTAAACACTTTTTTGTTTCCTAAAGTATGTAAAGAGCAGCAATGAAAATTAAACATGTGAAATAATATTACGTTGATATAGAATTGCCACTGTGAAATAGACCTAGATTCAATGACTGATCATCCGTGGCGTGGACATATTGGGCCGTAGAGACTATTTCCATTCTGTGTGACATAATTGGTGTCTGAGTCGAATGAAAGGTTGACAAGACAATCATTTGCCCATATATGGAGTACGTTGTTATACTGTATATGAGACCTGTCTCTGATGTTGATCCTGTTGTAAAAGAGGTCATCGTTGTACTTTGGTCTGTGGACATGCTTTCTTCTGTGGTTGCAGAAATTGTTGAATCTTCATATATACAGCAAAATATCAGTTTAAATACATAAAAGCACTAATGATTACTCTTGTTAAATGTCACTAGATGCTCAAGCTGATATTATTTTTTGTTTAATCTGATGATGCATATTAATATCATGCAATCATGTAAGTGGTAACTGGTGCATTGGAACAGCTAGTTTTTTCCAAACAAATAAGCATGCATCATATTACAAATAAACTACATAAACTATAACTGAACAAGATGTAATGTGACCAACTACTCCACAAATAATTGCATGGATAACATTTTGAGCCCTAAAGAAACCTACGAATTACGATAAATTACTTAATACAAATTTTTTCTCAGTGTTTTGCTTTGATTTGTCACCACGTAATTGTGCAAAGTTTAATGCAGTAGTTTTCAACAAAAAATGCAGAACATGTGCATGCAAATTTGACTGAGCATTAGCTGTTAGATTTATCATTCTCTATCCACAGTTACCTAAATAATCTTGCCCATTCTGACCAATCAACTGAAATCTTTTTTGCACGTCTTTTATGTTTATTCAATCGAAAAAACCTCTTGTCCTGCGCAGCGGAGGGGGACTCTGAGTAAGATGGCCACAAATCACAGCTGTAAGTGCTAGCGTTGTTTCTAGATATGAATATGCAGTGCAAACAGGACGTGGTCAAGATTTATATAGATAAGAACCTGATCTGATCTTTTTCACCGAGGGTGATGGATGTATGGAGCAGATATCCAGATGAAGTGGCTGAGGCAGGAACAATGATATTATTTAAAAGAGGTGCATGGAATGGAAAATGTTAGCGTGATATGGAACTGCCGCGGGCAAGAGGAGTTTGCTTCAATGGCTGATCAATCGTGGCTTGAACATATTGGGCCATAGAGACTATTTTCATTCTGTATGACACAATTACTCTCTGAGTCGAAGGGGGGTTGAGAAGATGGGTTTTCCCATTATTTCTAAATTACCCTTGCCCAAATCCAGTGCTATTGATGTGATTTATGGTACCTGTCTCTGTTGATGTTGATTCTGTTGTATAAGAGGTCTTCATTGTACTTTGGTCTGTGGATGTACTTCCTTCTGTGGTTGCAGAAGTCGTTGAATCTTCATATATGCAGAGAAATATTAGTTAAAATACATGACAGTACACTCATGGCAAAACTTTTATCAGCAGCATGCAATCATGTAAGTAGTAACTGATGCATTGGATCTGCTGCTATATCCCAAAAAAGAAGCTTCCATGATACTATCGTAATAAATGAATAATTGTCAGTCTTTAACTGTTGGCTTATTTGTCAACTTGCTTGTTATTTCTACTTAAAATATTGTGTTGATTACAATGGCAACTACTTGTCAAAGTGAATTCCAGATGTTAGGCAACAAAATTCTAACCAAATTGTCACTATATTTCTGTCATGGATTACGACCCATTATTGATTGTCACGTGTTGTTAAATAATGGGTTTTTTTTTAATTTGATCAGTGAATCCTGTTGCTGCATTATCCTTGTACCTGTTGTTTCGCTGCTGGTGAGGAACGGAGTTGATGCAGTGGCAGTTGATGTGCTTGGTTCTGAGAATTAAATGAAGATGTGACATTAATGGATATTGAAAGTGATTTCTACACTTTTTTGTTTCTTAAAGTATGTAAAGAGCAGCAATGAAAATTAAACATGTGAAATAATATTAGGTTGATATGGAACTGTCACTGTGAAATAGACCTAGATTCAATGACTGATCATCCGTGGCGTGGACATATTGGGCCGTAGAGACTATTTCCATTCTGTGTGACATAATTGCTGTCTGAGTCGAATGAAAGGTTGACAAGACAAGCTTGATCATTTGCCCATATATGGAGTACGTTGTTATACTGTATATGATACCTGTCTCTGATGTTGATCCTGTTGTAAAAGAGGTCATCGTTGTACTTTTGTCTGTGGACATGCTTTCTTCTGTGGTTGCAGAAATTTTTGAATCTTCATATATACAGCAAAATATCAGTTTAAATACATAAAAGCACTAATGATTACTCTTGTTAAATGTCACTAGATGTTCAAGCTTATAATTTTTTTTGTTTAATCTGATGATGCATATTAACATCATGCAATCATATCAGTGGTACCTGGTGCAATGGATCTGCTAGTTTTTTCCAAACAAATAAGCATGCATCATATTACAAATAATCTACATCAACTATAACTGATCAAGATGTAATGTTATCAACTACTCAACAAATAATTGCATGGATAACATTTTGAGTCCCAAAGATACCTACGAATTACGATAAATTACTTAATACTATTTTTTTCTCAGTGTTCTGCTTTGATTTGTCACCACGTAATTGTACAATGTTTCATGTAGTAGTCTTCAACTGAAAATGCAGATCATGTGCATGCAAATTTGACTGAGCATTAGCTGTTAGATTTATCATTCTCTATCCACAGTTACCTAAATAATCTTGCCCATTCTGACCAATCAACTGAAATCTTTTTTGCACGTCTTTTATGTTTATTCAATGGGAAAAATCCTCTTGTCCTGCGCAGCGGAGGGGGACTCTGAGTAAGATGGCCACAAATCACAGCTGTAAGTGCTAGCGTTGTTTCTAGAAATTAATATGCAGTGCAAACAGGAAGTGGTCAAGATTTATATAGATAAGAACCTGATCTGATCTTTTTCACCGAGGGTGATGGATGTATGGAGCAGATATCCAGATGAAGTGGCTGAGGCAGGAAAATTATATTATTTAAAAGAGATTTGGACAGGTGCATGGAATGAAAAATGTTTTCGTGATATGGAACTGCCGCGGGCAAGTGGAGTTACCTTCAATGGCTGATCAATCGTGGCTTGGACATATTGGGCCATAGAGACTATTTTCATTCTGTATGACACTCTCTGAGTCAAAAAGGGGTTGAGAAGACAAGTCTTCCCATTATTTCTAAATTACCCTTGCCCAAATCCGATGCTATAGATGTGATTTATGGCACCTGTCTCTTTTGATGTTGATTCTTGTATAAGAGAACATCATTGTACTTTGGTCTGTGGATGTACTTTCTTCTGAGGTGGCAGAGGTTGTTGAATCTTCATATATGCAGTGAAATATTAGTTAAAATACATGACAGCACACTCATGGCGAAACTTTTATAAGCAGTATGCAATCATGTAAGTCGTAACTGATGCATTGGATCTGCTGCTATATCCCCAAAAAGATTCTTCAATGATATTAATAAGTAATAAATGAATAATTGTCAGTCTTTAATTATTGGCTTATTTGTCAACTTGCTTTGTATTCCTATTTAAACTATTGGGTTGATTACAAGTTGAACTACTTATCAAAGGAAAAGCAAGAAGTAGTACAAAAAAATCTACACGTGATTGTCATGTGGTGGTAAGTAAGATAATTAAGATGCAGTGGCAGATGATGTGCTTGGTTCTGAGAATGAAATGAAGATACTAATTGTTGTTATTTGCTGACCACCAAATAGTAGCCCGGATGTAGGGTGTATGTTGCAGCAGGAGTTAAAACTGGCATGTAACAAAGGTAATGCCACTGTGGTGATGGGGGACCCCAAGAAACAGAGTTTGTAGAATGCCTCCGAGATGGATCATCAGAGCAGCTTGTAATGGAGCCGACCAGAGAAAAGGCAATTCTGGATTTAGTGTGGTCCAATGAACCAGATATGATAAGAGAAGTCGAGGTAAAAGAGTTGCTTGGAGTTAGTGATGATAATACGATTTGTTTTAATCTGCAATTTGAGAGGAGAACTTTAAATCGGAAGTAGCAGTAATGCGGTTGAACAAAGGGGACTATGAAGGCATGAGAGGGGAGCTGGCTAAAGTAGACTAGAAAGGGATCCTAGCAGGAATGACAGTGCAACAGCAATGGAAGGAATTTCTGGGTTAATCCGGAAGACGCAAGATCATTTAATTCCAAAAAGGAAGAAAGATTCTAAGGGGAGTAGAAGGCAACCGTGGCTGACAAGAGAAGTTAGGGATAGAGTAAAACTAAAAGAAGAGATGTATAACACAGCAAAGAGTAGCCGGAAGCCAGAGGATTGGGAAACTTTCATAGGACAACAGAAGGAAAGAAAACAGGCAATACGGGCTGAAAAGATGAAGTACAATTGGAAGCTGGCCAGGAATATAAAGAAGGGTAGTAAAAGCTTCTTGAGATATGTTAAGGGAAAAAGAGTAGCAAAGTCAAATGTGGGTCCCTAGAAGGCAGACACGGGTGAAATAATTATGGGCAACAAGGAAATGGCAGAGGAGTTGAATAGGTACTTTGGATCTGTCTTCACTAAGGAAGACACAAACAATCTCCCAGATGTACTGGAGGACAGAAAATCTAAGGGGGTAGAGGAATTGAAATGCATTTTCATTACACAAGATATAGTATTGGGTAGGCTAATGGAACTGAAGGATGACAAATCCCCTGGGCCTGATGCTCTGCATCCCAGGGTCCTCAGGGAGGTGGCTCTAGAAATAGTGGACGCATTGGTGATCATTCTCCTATGTTCAATAGATTCAGCATCAGTTCCTGTGGATTGGAGGATTGCTAATGTTATCCCACTTTTCATGAAAGAAGCGAGAGAGAAAACGGGGAATTACAGACCAGTTAGCCTGACTACGGTGGTGGGAAAGATGCTGGTGTCAATAATTAAAGAGGTAATAATGGAGCATTTGGATAGCAGTAAAAGGATTAGTTCGTCAACATGGATTTATGAAAGGGAAATCATGCTCGACTAATCTTCTGGAATTTTGTGAGGATGTGACAATTAACATGGATGAAAGGGTGCCAGTAGATGTAGTGAATCTAGACTTTCAGAAAGCCTTTGATAAGGTACCGCACGGGAGAATGGAAATTTAAATTAGAGCACATGGTATTGGGGGTAGGGTGTTAACATGGATAGAAAATTGGTTGGCAGACCAGAAGCAAAGAGTAGGAGTGAACAGGTCCTTTTCACTATGGCAGGCAGTGGCGAGTGGAGTGCTGCAAGGCTTTATGGCTTTATGACCGCAACTGTTCACCATATATATTAATGATTTGGAAGAGGGAATTAGGAGCAACACTAGCAAGTTTGCAGATGACACAAAGCTGGGTGGCAGTGTAAACTGTGAAGATGATTTTAGGAGGTTGCAGGTGGACCTGGACAGGACAGGCGGAAAAAACAAGGGGTCAGTCTATTATCTCAATGGGGTTAGGTTAGGTAAGGGGGAGGTACAGCAAGACCTGAGTGTCCTTGTACACCAGTCACTGAAAGTTGGCGTGCAGGTACAGCAGGCGGTGAAGAAAGCTAATGGAATGTTGGCCTTCATAACAAGAGGATTTCAGAACAGGAGCAAAGAGGTTCTTCTGCAGTTGTATAGGGGTCTGGTAAGACCACATCTTGAGTATTGTGTACAGTTCTGGTCTCCTAATTTGAGGAAGGACATCCTTGTGATTGAGGCAGTGCAGCGTAGGTTCACGAGATTGATCCCTGGGATGGTGGGACTGCCATATGAGGAAAGATTGAAAAGACTAGGCTTGTATTCACTGGAGTTTAGAAGGGTGAGGGGGGGATCTTTTAGAAACATATACAATTATTAAAGGACTGGACAAGCTGGATGCAGGAAAAATGTTCCCAATGTTGGGCAAGTCCACAACCGGGGGCAACAGTCTTAGAATAAAGGGGAGGTCATTTAAGACTGAACTAAGAAAAAACTTTTTTACCCAGAGAGTTGTGAAGTGATGGAATTCCCTGCCACAGAGGGCAGTGGAGGCCAAATCACTGGATGAATTGAAGAGAGAGTTGGACAGAGCTCTAGGGGTTAGTGGAGTCAAGGGATATGGGGAGAAGGCAGGCACAGGTTATTGATAGCGGACAATCAGTCATGATCACAATGAATGACGGTGCTGGCTCGAAGGGCCGAATGGCCTCCTCCTGCACATATTTTCTATGTTTCTATGTAACATCATTCTTCTGATTGACACAATTATTCTCTGAGTCTCGGAGGGGTTGACAGACAAGTTAAATCATTATTTCCAAATTACTCATGCCCAGATTTGGAGAACAAATTGTAATTTAAGTATGTTAATATATACAGTAAAATGTCCTGTGGAAGTCAAACATGTCTTTAATTATTTGTTATTTAATCTGATGATCCATAATGCAATCATGTAACTAGTACTTGGAGCACTTAATCTGCTGCAATTTTTCAAACAAAGAATCATCCACGATATTAACAAATAATAAATGAATAATTTCCTGACTTTCATTATTGGATTATTTAACTACTTGCATGATATTTCTACTTAATCTATTGGGTTGTTTAAAATTGCGACTGCTTTTCAAAGTGAAATAAGATGTTAGGCAATAAAATTCTACATCTGTCATCAATTACAACTGCATTATTGATTGTCATGTGTTGATAAGTAAGATGTGTTTTTAAATTCTGACCAGTGAATGTTGGTGCTGCATCATCATAGTACCTGTTGTTTTGCTGCTGGTGGCGGACGTAGTCGATTCAGTGGCAGTTGTAGTGCTTGGTTCTGAGAATGAAATGAAGATGTGACATCAATGTATATTGAAAGGAAATTGTTTCATAATGAATGTCAAGTGCAGCATGGAAAATTAAACTGATTGGAAGTAATGCTTCCAAGGATTCAATGAATGATTGAATGGTTAATCATTGGAGTTCTGATGAAAATTAGGAAGCATAAAAAATTATCTTTTTCACAGGGGTGATGGGTAAATGGAACAAGCATCCATATAAAGTGTTTGAGACAATAAGAATTATATTATTTAAAAGAGACTTGGACAGATGCATGGATTCGAAAGTTTAGAGTGATATGGAACCGTCGTGGACAAATGGAGCGAGCTTCAATGGCTGATCATTAAATGGCAGATTCTTAAGGGGTTGGACAGGCTAGATGCAGGAAGATTGTTCCCGATGTTGGGGCCGTCCAGGACAAGGGGTCACAGCTTAAGGATAAGGGGGAAACCCTTTAGGACCGAGATGAGAAGGAATTTTTTCACACAGAGAGTGGTGGGTCTCTGGAATTCTCTGCCACAGAGGGTAGTTGAGGCCAGTTCATTGGATATATTTAAGAGGGAGTTAGATGTGGCCCTTGTGGCTAAGGGAATCAGAGGGTATGGAGAGAAGGCAGGTACGGGATACTGAGTTGGATGATCAGCCATGATCATATTGAATGGCGGTGCAGGCTCGAAGGGCCGAATGGCCTATTCCTGCACCTAATTTCTATGTTTCTATGTTTCTATCATCCGTGGCTTGGACATATTGGGCCATAGAGACTATTTCCATTTGCTTGACACAATTGCAAATATTTGTAGTACAAGTTGTAATTTAAATATAAGTTAAAATACTCTGAAATATCCTTGGAGATCCAAGGTGTCTTTAATTATTATTTTTTTTAATCTGATGATGCATATTGACATAATACAATCATGTTATCAGTATCTGGAGCATTTGAACTGCTGCTATTTTTCATAAATGAATAATTTTCTGACTTTCATTATTGACTTATTTGACTACTTGCATGATATTCCTACTTAATCTATTGGGTTGGTTATAATGGCGGCTGCTTTTCAATGTGAGTTAAAGATGTTAGGCAATAAAATCTGCTTCTGTCATCAATTACAACTGCATTATTGATTGTCACATTGTGATGGTGTAAGATTGGGGTGGAAGATTGCAACCTTCATGTGGTCCGCCCTGTTTCGACTAATGCAATCAACTCGACGTGCACAAACAGAAGATCAAATAGAACAAATTGTCCTACAACTTTAGGCTGTGCACGCCACACGAAGAAAAAGAGTGTAAGATTTTTTTTTAAGTTTGATCAGTGAATCCTGTTGCTGCATCATCCTAGTACCTGTTGTTTCGCTGCTAGTGGCGGATGTAGTCGATGCAGTGGCAGTTGTTGTAATTGGTTCTGAGAATGAAATGAGAATGTGACATCAATGAGATAATTAAAAGGAAATTCTACTCTTTTTATTTCATAAAACATGTAAAGTACAACAGTGAAAATTAAACTGATGAGAGGATGTATATTTACAACATGCAATCATGTAAATGATATCTGGGTGCAGGGGATAGGGTGCTATTTTGCAAACATAGAATTATCCATGTGATATCAATGAAAATGTCAGTGGAATTGGAAAGTAAATTGGACACATTGTTTCAAAAAGCATATAAACTGCAGCAGTGAGAAGAAATGTTACCAAGAATCCAACAAATAATTGCATTGGAGTTCTGATGAAAATTAGGAATCATGAAAAATTATTTTAGGAATTTTTAAATCTGTGTTATGCATGGCATTGTCACCATGTTATTGCACAATGTTTAATGTAGTAGTCTTGAACGGAAAATATAGAATTTGCGTTTGCAAATTGAATTGAGCATTTACTGTTAGATTTAACATTCCCTTTCCGTAGTTACGTTTAATTAATTGGATTAACTGATTATTGCACAGAGGGTGATGGACGTATGGAGAATGCATCGAGATGAAGTGGTTGCGACAAGAACAGTTATATAATTTAAATGAGACTTGGATAGATGAATGGATTCAAAAGTTTAGAGTGATATGGAACCGTCGTGGGCAATTGGAGCTGGTTTCAATGGCTGATCATATTGGACATATTGGACCGTGGAGATTATTTCCATTCGGATTGACTCAATTACTCTCTAAGTCTAGGAAGGGTTGACAAGACAAGCTTAATCAATAGTTACAAATTTCCCATGCCCAGTTTTGGAGTACAATTCTAAAGTCACATTAATTGATAATTATTAGCAACATACAATCATGTAAGTTGTAACTGGTGCATTTGATCTACTGATATTTTCCAAACAAAGAAGCATCCATGATAATAGAAATGTTAAAGTAATAATTGTCTGAGTTCTATTATTGACTTTGAATACTTGTTTGATATTTCTACATAAACTATAGGGTTGATTACTATGGCGACTACTTCTCAAAGTGAATTCCAGATGTCAGGCAACAATATTCTACTCGAGTTATCACTATATTTCTGTCATGGATTACGACCCATTATTGATTGTTACTTATTGTTAAATAATGTTTTTTTTTAAATTTGATCAGTGAATCCTGTTGCTGCATTATCCTCGTACCTGTTGTTTCGCTGCTGGTGGGGAACGGAGTCGATGCAGTGGCAGTTGATGTGCTTGGTTCTGAAAATGAAATGAAGATGTGACATTAATGGAGATTGAAAGTGATTTCAACACTCTTTTGTTTCCTAAAGTATGTAAAGAGCAGCAATGAAAATTAAACATGTGAAATAATATTAGGTTGATATAGAACCTGCACTGTAAAATAGACCAAGATAGACCATGACATAATTGCTGTCTGAGTCGAATGAAAGGTTGACAAGACAAGCTTGATCATTTGCCCATATATGGAGTACATTGTTATACTGTATTTGGTACCTGTCTCTGCAAATTTGACTGAGCATTAGCTGTTAGACTTATCATTCTCTATCCACAGTTACCTAAATAAATCTTGCCCTTTCTGACCAATCAACTGAAATCTTCTTTTGCACAAGTCTTTTATGTTTATTCGATAGGAACAATCCTCTTCTCCTGTGCAGCGGAGGGGGACTCTGAGTAAGATGGCCAAAAATCACAGCCATAAGTGGTAGCGTTTTTTCTAGAAATGAATATGCAGTACAAACAGGAAGTGGTCAAGATTTGAGTTTTAATTATATAGAAAAGAACCTAATCTGATCTTTTTCACCGAGCGTGATGGATGTATGGAGCAGGCATCCAGATGAAGTGGTTGAGGCAGGAACTATTATATTATTAAAAAATATTTGGACAGGTGCATGGAATGGAAAATGTTAGATGGAACTGCCGCGGGCAAGTGGAGTTAGCTTCAATGGCTGATCAACCGTGGCTTGGATATATTGGGCGGTAGAGACTATTTTCATTCTGGGTGACACAATTACTCGCTGAGTCGAAGAGTGGTTGAGAAGATAAGTTTTACCATTATTTCTAAATTACCCTTGCCCAAATCCGGTGCTATAGATGTGATTTATGGTACCTGTATGAGAGGTCATCATTGTACTTTGGTCTGTGGATGTGCTTTCTTCTATGGTTATTGTGAATCATGAAAAATGTTCTTTTTCACAGATGTGATGCGTATATGGAGCAAGCATCCATGTGAAGTGGTTGCGACAAGAACAGTTGTCTATATAATTAAAAGTCTAAACTTGGCCACTTCCTGTTTGCACTGAATATTGAATTTAGAAAAGAACGCTACCACTTACGGCTGTGATTTTTGGCCATCTTACTCTGAGTTCCCCTCTGCTGGGAAGGACAAGAGGATATTCCCCATCGATGAAAAATAAAAGAATTATTATTGTTTAAAAAATGTTGATATTCTCTCTTCTGTTAATCACACCATGAAGGCCTCTCCCTTTCCGGTGGGAGGGGGAAAGGACTGTAAAACTCGAAAAGTCTAATCTTGTAAGTCTAAAAATATACAGAGAAATATCAGTTTAAATACATGGCAGCACTCTCATGATTACACTTGTAAAATGTTGCTGGATGTTCAAGCTGATATTAGTTTTTTGTTTGATCTGATGATGCATATTAACATCATGCAATCTTGTAAGTGGTTACTGGTGCATTGGATTTGCTAGTGTTTTCCAAACAAATAATCATCCATGATATTAAACATAAACTCCATAAACTATAACTGATGAGATGTAATGTTACCAAGAGTTCAACAAATAATTGCATGGATAACATTTCATACAAACATAGATAGAAACTTAGAAAATAAATGTAGGAGGAGGCCATTCGGTCCTATACTGAAATCCTTGTGTTATGAAGTCCAACATTCCATTAGCTTTCTTCACTGCCTGCTGTACCTGCACGCCAACTTTCAGAGACTGGTGTACACCCAGGTCTCGCTGCACCTCCCCCTTACCCCACCAAACCCCATTGAGATAATACTCTGCCCCCTTGTTTTTCCCGCCAAAGTGGATGACCTCACATTTATCTATATTACACTGCATCTGCCAAGCATCTGCCCACTCACTCAACCTGTCCATGTCACCCTGCAACCTCCTACTATTCTCTTCACAGTTCACACTGCCACCCAGCTTTGTGTCATGCGCTAACTTGCTAGTGTTACTCCTAATTCCCTCTTCCAAATCATTAATATATATTGTGAACATCATTAACATACTGTATATGATAAACACTTGCGGCCCCAACATCAAGCTTTGCGGCACTCCAATCGCCACTGCCTGCTTCCTGTCAGCCAACCAATTTTCTATCCATGTCAACGCCCTATCCCCAATACCAAGTGCATTAAATGTAGTCACCAGTCTCCCGTGCGGTACCTTATCAAAGGCTTTCTGAGAATCTAGATACAATACATTCACTGTCTCTCCTTCATCCATTTTACTTGTCACATCTTCAAAAACTTCCAGGAGATTAGTCAAGCACGATTTCCCTTTCATAAATCCATGTTGACTTGGAAAAATCCTTTTACTGCTATCCAGAAGCCCCATTATTTCCTCTTTAATAATTGACTTCAGCATCTTTCCCACCACCGAAGTTAGGCTAACTGGTCTGTAATTCCCCGTTTTCTCTCTCACTCCTTTCTTGAAAAGTGGGATAACATTAGGTATCCTCCAATCCACTGATCCTGAATCTATTGAACATTGGAAAATGATCACCAATGCATCCACTATTTCTGAAGCCACCTCACCGAGGACCCTGGGATGCAGACCATGCAGCCCAGGGCATTTATCATCCTTCAGTCCCAATACTATTGTATTGGGTAAGCTCATCCTTAGCTTACCCAATGCTATTTCTCGCCTAATGGAAATTTATTTCAGTTCCTCTACCCCCTTCGATACTCTGTCCTCCATTACATGGGAGATTGTTTGTGTCTTCCTTAGTGAAGACAGATCTGAAGTACCTTTTCAATCCTTCTGCCATTTCTTTGTTAACCATAATAATTTCACCCGTTTCTGCCTTCGAAGAACCCACATTTGACTTTGCTACTCTTTTTCCCTTAACATATCTAAAGAAGCTTTTACTGCACTTTATTTTCCTGGTTAGCCTCCCCTCGTACTTCATTTTTTCAGCCCGTATTGCCCATTTTGTTTCCTCTTTGCTATGTTATACATCTTTTCTTTCAGTTTTATTCTATCCCTAAGTTATCTTGTCAGCTACGGTTGCCTCCTAGTCCCCTTAGAATCTTTCTTCCTTTTCGGAATGAAATGATCCTGTGTCTTATGGATTATGCCCAGAAATTCCTGCCATTGCTGTTCCACTGTCATTCTTGTTAGGATCCCTTTCCACTCTACCTTGGCCAGCTCCTCTCTCATGCCTTTATCGTCCCCTTTGTTCAACTGCATCACTGCCACTTCAGATTTAACCTTCTTCTCCTCAAATTGCAGATTAAAACTAATCATATTATGATCACTACCTCCAAGCGGTTCCTTTACCTAGAGTTCTTTTTTATCAAATCTGGTTCATTAGACAACACTAAATCCAGAATTGCCTTTTCTCTGGTCGGCTCCATTACAAGCTGCTCTAAGAATCCATCTCGGAGGCACTTGACAAACTCTCTTTCTTGGGGTCCTGAGCCAACCTGATTTTCCCAGTCTACCTGCATATTGAAATCCCCCATCACCACAGTGGCATTACCTTTGTTACATGTCATTTCGAGTTCTAAAGATTACGAATTACGATAAATTACTTAATATCATTTTTTTTCTCAGTGTTCTGCTTTGATTTGTAACCATGTACAATGTTTAATGCAGTTGTCTTCAATTTGAAATATTGAAGTTGTGCATGCAAATTTGACTGAGCATTAGCTGTTAGATTTATCAATCTCTATCCATAGTTACCTAAATAATCTTGCCCTTTCTGACCAATCAACTGAAATATTTTTTTGCACGTCAATAACTCTTCCTGATATCCCTAGTTATCTGGAATGCAGCTAGTTCATTTTAGTTCATTTTAAGAGCTGATCTGCACACATATGTTGGGCGGGCTTTACTTTATTTCTTGGATTAAAGGAGGTTGAAGGTTGATCTGATAGATTTGTGTAAATCATGTTGAAATAGAAGTGTGAATGACCAGAGTCTTTAACCAGGTTGGATATCTAGTATTGTTGGGCACTGATTTACGCTTAGAGGGAATAGATACAACAAGAACCTGATCTGATCTTTTTAACCAAGTATGATGGATGTATGGAGCAGACAGCCAGATGAAGTGGTTGAGGCAGGAACTATTATATAATTTTAAAAAGATTTAGACAGATGGATGCATGGAAAGTGTTAGAGTGATATGGAACTGACGTGGGCAAATGGAGCTAGCTTCAATCGCTGATCATCCGTGGCTTGGACCTATTTGGCCTTGAGAATATTTTATTTTGTGTGACATATTTGCTCTGTAAGTCTAATGAAGGTTAAAAAGAAATGTTAATATTATTTCCAAATATCCCTTGCCCAGATTTAGAGTATGACTTGTAATTTGTGTTACCGGTCTCTGTTGATGTTGATTCACTTGTATAAGAGGTCATCATTGTACTTTGGTCTGTGCTTTCTTCTGTGGTTGTAGACATTGTCGATTCTTCACAAATGCAGAGAAATATCAGTTAAAATACATGGCAGCATACTCATGGCTCCACATAAAATGTCCCTAGATGTCCACGACGATGTTATTTTTTTAAATCTGATGATGCATATTAACATCGTACACTCATGTAAGTGGTAACTGGTGCATTGGATCTGCTACTATTTTCCAAAACGAATAAGCATTTTATGATGTTAACAAATAATAAACAAATAATTGCCTGACTTTCATTATTGGCTTATTTGACTGCTTGGATGATATTCCAACATAAACTATAACTGATGAGATGTAATGTTACTTAGAATTCACCGAACATGGGTATATGGAGCAAGCTTTCATATGAAGTGGTTGCGACAAGAACAGTTATATTATTTAAAAGATACTTGGACAGATGAATGGATTAGAAAGTTTAGAGTGATATGGAACCATCGTGGGCAAATGGAGCTAGCTTCAATGGCTGATCATATTGGACATATTGGACCGTAGAGATTATTTCCATTCGGATTGACACAATAACTTTCTAAGTCTAGGAGGACAAGACAAGTTTGATCAATTTTTCCAAATTACCCATGCCCAGATTTGGAGTACAATTCTAAACTTACATTAATTATTATTTTTTTTAATTCTGATGATGTGTATTAGCGACTCTCTAAGCCTAATGGGGGGTTGACAAGGCAAGTTCAATCAATATTTCCAAACAGAAGTCTTTATTACATTACTTTAATGCTGGCAGCAAGACAAGACACAATGGCTGCACACACAAACTGTCTACAGACAGGATAACTATACACAAGACATCTCCCTTTGTCCTGTGCAGCGGAGCAACGGGTCCTCCCACCCCACACAGACCCCAAACATCACACAACCCATGGCCAGATTTGGAGTACAAGTTGTAATTTATGGTATCTGTCTCTGTTGATGTTGATTCAGATGTATAAGGGGTTGTCATTGTACTTTGGTCTGTGGATGTGCTTAATTCTGTGGTTGCAGAAATTTGTGAATCTTCACATATGCAGAAAAACATCAGTTAAAATACATGGCAGCACTCTCATGACTAGTTGCAAAATGTCACTGTAATTCTAAACTGACATTAAATATTTTATGTTTTTAATCTAATGATGTGCATTAGCAACATACAATCATGTAAGTTGTAACTGGTGCATTTGATCTACTGATACTTTCCAAACAAAGAAGCATCCACTATAATAGAAATGTTAAATTATTAATTGTATGACTTACATTATTGAATTTTATAACTACTTGTATGATATTTCTACATAAACTATCGGATTGATTACAATGGCGACTAATTTTCAACGTGAATTCCAGATGTTAGGCAACAATATTCTACTCGACAAGATAAGTTTTACCATTATTTGTAAATTTCCCTTGCCCAAATCCAGTGTACCAGATGTAATTTATGGTACCTGTTTCTGTTGATGTTGATTCTGTTGTATTCGAGATCATCATTGTACTTTGTTCTTTGGATGGACCTTCTTCTGTGGTTGCAGAAGTTGTCAAATCTTCACATATGCAGAGAAATATTAGTTACAATACATGACAGTGCACTCATGGTGAAACTTTTATTTGCAGCATGCAATCATGTAACTCGTAACTGGTGCATTGGATCTGCTGCTATGTACCAAACAAAGAAGCATACATGATATTAACAAAAAAAAAATTAATAACTGCCTGACTTTCATTATTGGCTTATTTGACATCTTGCATGGTGTCCCTGCTTAAACTAACGGGTTGATTACAAGGGCAACTGCTTATCAAAGTGAAAGCAAATGTAAGACGAACAAATCTACACCAGTTATCACTCTTTTTCTGTCATCCATTCCAACATTAATATTGATTGTTATGTGGTGGTAAATAAGATAAGTAAGATAGAAAAAAGGTGCAGGAGTAGCCCACTGGCAGTGGCCATTCGGCAGATACAATGGCAGTTGAGGTGCTTGGTTCTGAGAATGAAATGAAGATGTGACATCAATGGATATTTAAAGGAAACTGTTTCATAAAGCATGTAAAGTGCAGCACAGACAAATAAACTGATGAAAAGTAATGTTATCAAGGATTCAGTGGTTAACCTTTTGGCGTTCGGAATCAAGAAAAATGTTCTTTTTCACAGATGTGATGGGTATATGGAGCAAGCATCCATATGAAGGGGTTGAGACAAGAACAGATATATTAATTAAAAGAGACTTGGACAGATGCATGGACTGGAAAGTGTTAGAGTGATATGTAATGCCATGGGTAAATGGAGCTAGGTTCAATGGCTGATCATCCATAGTTTGGTCATATTGGGCCATAGAGACTATTTCCATTTGCTTGACACAATTGCACACAATTATTTTTTTTTAAATCTGATGATGCGCATTGACATCATACAATCATGTTATCAGTATCTGAAGCATTTGAACTGCTGCTATTTTTTAAACGAAGAAGCATCCACGATATTAACAAATAATAAATGAATAATTTCCTGACTTTCATTATTGACTTATTTGACTACTTGCATGATATTCCTACTTAATCTATTGGGTTGTTTATAATGGCGACTACTTTTCAAAGTGAGTTAAAGATGTTAGGCAATAAAATTCTACTTCTGTCATCAATTACAACTGCATTATTGATTGTCACATTGTGATAGTGTAAGATTGGGGTGGAAGATTGCAACCTTCATGTGGTCCGCCCCGTTACGACTAACGCAATTAACTAGACATGCACAAACAGAAGATGAAATAGAACAAGTTGTCCTACAACTTTAGGCTGTGCACGCCACACAAAGAAGAAAAGTGTAAGATTTTAAAAAAAGTTTTATCAGTGAATCCTGTTGCTGCATCATCCTAGTACCTGTTGTTTTGCTGCTAGTGGCGGATGTAGTCGATGCAGTGGCAGTTGTTGTAATTGGTTCTGAGAATGAAATGAGGATGTGACATCAATGAGTAAATTAAAGGAAATTCTACTCTTTTTATTTCAAAAAGTATGTAAAGTACAACAGTGCAAATTAAACTGATGAGAGGATGTATATTTACAACATGCAATCATGCAAGTGATATCTGGGTGCAGGGGATAGGGTGCTATTTTGCAAACATAGAATTATCCATGAGATATCAAGGAAAATGTCAGTGGAATTGGAAAGTAAATTGGACACATTATTTCAAAAAGCATATAATCCGCAGCAGTGAGAAGAAATGTTCCCAAGAATCCAACGAATAATTGCATTGGAGTTCTGATGAAAATTAGGAATCATGAAAAATTATTTAAGGAATTTTAAAATCTGTGTTATGCATGGCATTGTCACCATGTTATTGCACAATGTTTAATGTAGTAGTCTTGAACTGAAAATATAGAATTTGTGTTTGCAAATTGGATTGAGCATTTCCTGTTAGATTTAACATTCCCTTTCCGTAGTTACATTTAATTAATTGGATTAACTGATTATTGCACAGAGGGTGATGGATGTATGGAGAATGCATCGAGATGAAGTGGTTGAGGCAAGAACAATTAAATTATGTAAAAGAAAATTAGGCAGGTGAATGAATTGGAAAGTGATATGCCACTGCCGTGGGCAAATGGAGCTAGCTTCAATAGCTGATCATTCTTGGCTTGGACCTATTTTGCCTTGAGAATATTTTCATTATGTCTGACATATTTGCTCTGTAAGTAATGAATGTTGAAAATACATTTTTATCATTATTTCCAAATATCCCTTGCCCTGATTTGGAGTACGATTTGTAATTTATGTTACCAGTCTCTGTTGATGTTGATTCACTTGTATAAGAGGTCATCATTGTACTTTGGTCTGTGGATGTGCTTTCTTCTGTGGTTGTAGAAATTGGCGAATCTTCACATTTGCAGAGAAATATCAGTTAAAATACATGACAGCATACTCATGGCTGCACATAAAATGTCCCTGGATGTTCAAGGAGATGTTTTTTTTAAATCTGATGATGCATATTAACATTGTACCATCATGTATGTGGTAGCTGGTGCATTGGATCTGTTACTATTTTCCAAAACGAATAAGCATTGATGATGTTAACAAATTATGAATGAATAATTCCCTGACTTTCATGATTGGCTTATTTGAACGCTTGCATAATATTCCAACATAAACTATAACTGATGAGATGTAATGTTACCGAGAATTCAATGAACGTGGGTATATGGAGCAAGCATTCATATGAAGTGGTTGCGACAAGACCAGTTATATAATTTAAAAGATACTTAGACAGATGAATGGATTCGAAAGTTTAGAGTGATATGGAACCGTCGTGGGCAAATGGAGCTGTCTTCAATGGCTGATCATATCGGACATATTGGACCGTGGAGATTATTTCCGTTCGGATTGACACAATTACTCTCTAAGTCTAAGAGGGGTTGACAAGACAAGTTTAATCACTATTTGCAAATTTCCCATGCCCAGATTTGGAATTCCAGATGTTAGGCAACAATAGTCTACTCGAGTTATCACTATATTTCTGTCATGGATTACGACCCATTATTGATTGTCACGTGTTGTTAAATAATGTATTTTTGAAAGTTTGATCAGTGAATCCTGTTGCTGCATTATCCTCGTACCTGTTGTTTCGCTGCTGGTGGGGAACGTAGTCGATGCAGTGGCAGTTGATGTGCTTGGTTCTGAGAATGAAATGAAGATGTGACATTGATAGAGATTGTAAGTGATTTAAACACTTTTTTGATTCTTAAAGTATATAAAGAGCAGCAGTGAAAATTAAATATGTGAAATAATATTAGGTTGATATGGAACTGCGACTGTAAAATTGACCTAGAATCAATGACTGATCATCCGTGGTGTGGCCATATTGGGCCATGTGACATAATTGCTGTCTGAGTCTAAGGAAGTTTGACAAGACAAGCTTGATCATTTGCCCATATATGGAGTACGTTGCTATACTGGATATGGTACCTGTCTCTGTTGATGTTGATTCTGTTGTATAGGAGGTCATCGTTGTACTTTGGTCTGTGGACATGCTTTCTTCTGTGGTTGCAGAAATTGTTGAATCTTCAAATATACAGAGAAATATCAGTTTAAATACATAAAAGCACTCATGATTACTCTTGTTAAATGTCCCTAGGTGTTCGAGCTGATATTATTTTTTGTTCAATCTGATGATGCATATTAACAACATGCAATCATGGAAGTGGTAACTGGTGCAATGGATCTGCTAGCGTTTTCCAAACAATTAAGTATGCATCATTTTACAAATAAACTACATAAACTATAACTGAACAAGATGTAATGTGACCAACTACTCCACAAATAATTGCATGGATACCATTTTGAGTCCTAAAGATACCTACGAATTATGATAAATTACTTAATATAAATTTTTTCTCAGTGTTCTGCTTCGATTTGTCACCATGTAATTGTACATTGTTTAATCAGTAGTCTTCAACAGCAAATGCTGAACATGTGCATGCAAATTTGACTGAGCATTAGCTGTTAGATTTATCATTCTCTATCCACAGTTACCTAAATAACCTTGCCCTTTCTGACCAATCAACTGAAATCTTTTTTTGCACAAGGTTTTTATGTTTATTCGATGGGAACAATCCTCTTCTCCTGTGCAACGGAGGGGGACTCTGAGTAAGATGGCCAAAAATCACAGCTGTAAGTGGTAGCGTTTTTTCTAGAAATGAATATGCAGTCCAAACAGGAAGTGGTCAAGATTTGAGTTTTAATTATATAGATAAGAACCTAATCTTTTTCACCGAGGGTGATGGATGTATGGAGCAGGTATCCAGATGAAGTAGTTGAGGCAGGAACAATTATATTATTTAAAAAATATTTGGACAGGTGAATGGAATGGAAAATGTTAGCGTGATATGGAACTGCCATGGGCAAGTGGATTTAGCTTCAATGGCTGATCAACTGTTGCTTGAACATATTGTGCGGTAGAGACTATTTTCATTCTATGTGACACAATTACTCGCTGAGTCGAAGAGTGGTTGAGAAGATAAGTTTTACCATTATTTCTAAATTACCCTTGCCCAAATCCGGTGCTATAGATGTGATTTATGGTACCTGTATAGGTGGTCATCATTGTACTTTGGTCTGTGGATGTGCTTTATTCTATGGTTATTGTGAATCATGAAAAATGTTCTTTTTCACAGATGTGATGCGTATATGCAGCAAGCATCCATGTGAAGTGATAGCGACAAGAACAGTTATCTATGTAATTAAAAGTCTAAACTTGGCCACTTCCTGTTTGCACTGAATATTGAATTTAGAAAAGAACGCTACCACTTACAGCTGTGATTTTTGGCCATCTTACTCTGAGTTCCCCTCTGCTGCGAAGGGCAAGAGGATTTTCCACATCGATGAAAAATAAAAGACCTATTATTGTTTAAAAAATGTTGATATTCTCTCTTCTGTCAATCACACCATGAAGGCCTCACCCTTTCCGATGCGAGGGGGGAAGGACTGTAAATCTCGAAAAGTCTAATCTTGTAAGTCTAACAATATACAGAGAAATATCAGTTTAAATACATGGCAGCACTCTCATGATTACACTTGTAAAATGTTGCTGGAGGTTCAAGCTGATATTAGTTTTTTGTTTGATCTGATGATGCATATTAACATCATGCAATCATGAAAGTGGTTACTGGTGCATTGGATTTGCTAGTGTTTTCCAAACAAATAATCATCCATGATATTAAACATAAACTCCATAAACTATAACTGATGAGATGTAATGTTACCAAGAGTTCAACAAATAATTGCATGGATAACATTTCATACAAACATAGATAGAAACTTAGAAAATAAATGTAGGAGGAGGCCATTCGGTCCTATACTGAAATCCTCTCATCATGAAGGTCAACATTCCATTAGCTTTCTTCACAGCCTGCTATACCTGCACGTCAACTTTCAGTGACCGGTGTACAAGGACAACCAGGTCTCGCTGCACCTCCCCCTTACCCCACCTAAACCCATTGAGATAATAATCTGCCCCCTTGTGTTTGCCGCCAAAGTGGATGACCTCACATTTATCTATATTGCACTGCATCTGCCAAGCATCTGCCCACTCACTCAACCTGTCCATGTCACCCTGCAACCTCCTAATATTCTCTTCACAGTTCACACTGCCACCCATCTTTGTGACATGCGCTAACTTGCTAGTGTTGCTCCTAATTCCCTCTTCCAAATCATTAATATATATTGTGAACATCATTAATATACTGTATATGATAAACACTTGCGGCCCCAACATCAAGCTTTGCGGCACTCCACTCGCCACTGCCCGCCATTCTAAAAAGGACCCGTTCACTCCTACTCTTTGCTTCCTGTCAGCCAACCAATTTTCTATCCATGTCAACACCCCACCCCAATGCCATGTGCATTAAATGTAGTCACCAGTCTCCCGTGCGGTACCTTATCAAAGGCTTTTTGAGAGTCTAGATACACTACACCCATTGGCTCCTCTTCATGGACTTTACTTGTCACATCCTCAAAAAATTCCAGGAGATTAGTCAAGCATGATTTCCCTTTCATAAATCCATGTTGGCTTGGACAAATCCTTTTACTGCTATCCAGAAGCCCCATTATTTCCTCTTTAATAATTGACTTCAACATCTTTCCCATCCTAAGCTCATCCTTAGCTTACCCAATACTATTTCTCGTCTAATGATAATTTCTTTCAGTTTCTCTACCCCCTTCGATGCTCTGTCCCCCAGTACATCTGGGAGATTGTTTGTGCCTTCCTTAGTGAAGACAGATCTGAAGTACCTTTTCAATTCTTCTGCCATTTCTTTGTTACCCATAATAATTTCACCCGTTTCTGCCTTTTAAGGACCCACATTTGACTTTGCTACTCTTTTTCCCTTAACACATCTAAAGAAGCTTTTACTATCCTTCTTTATTTTCCTGGTTACCTTCCCCTCGTAGTTCATCTTTTCAGCCCGTAATGCCCATTTTGTTTCCTCTTTGCTATGTTATACATCTTTTCTTTTAGTTTTATTCTATCCCTAAGTTATCTTGTCAGCTACGGTTGCCTCCTACTCCCCTTAGAATCTTTCTTCCTTTTCGGAATGAAATGATCCTGTGTCTTATGGATTATGCCCAGAAATTCCTGCCATTGCTGTTCCACTGTCATTCCTGTTAGGATCCCTTTCCAGTCTACCTTGGCCAGCTCCTCTCTCATGCCTTTATCGTCCCCTTTGTTCAACTGCATCACTGCCACTTCAGATTTAACCTTCTCCTCCTCAAATTGCAGATTAAAACTAATCATATTATGATCACTACCTCCAAGCGGTTCCTTTACCTCGAGTTATTTTTATCAAATCTGGTTCATTAGACAACACTAAATCCAGAATTGCCTTTTCTCTGGTCGGCTCCATTACAAGAAGCTCTAAGAATCCATCTCGGAGGCACTCGACAAACTCTCTTTCTTGGGGTCCTGAGCCAACCTGATTTTCCCAGTCTACCTGCATATTGAAATCCCCCATCACCACAGTGGCATGACCTTTGTTACATGTCATTTCGAGTTCTAAAGATTACGAAATACGATAAATTACTTAATATAATTTTTTTTCTCAGCGTTCTGCTTTGATTTGTCACCATGTTATTGTACAATGTTTAATGCAGTTGTCTTCAATTTAAAATATTGAAGTTGTGCATGCAAATTTGACAGCATTAGCTGTTAGATTTATCAATCTCTATCCATAGTTACCTAAATAATCTTGCCCTTTCTGACCAATCAACTGAAAAAAATTTTGGCACGTCAATAACTCTTTCTGATATCCCTAGTTATCTGGAATGCGGCTAGTTCATTTTAGTTCATTTTAAGAGCTGATCTGCACACATATGTTGGGCAGGCTTTACTTTATTTCTTGGATTAAAGGAGGTTGAAGGTTGATCTGATAGATTTGTGTAAATCATGTTGAAATAGAAGTGTGAATGACCAGAGTCTTTAACCAGGTTGGATATCTAGTATTAAGCTGGAGAAACTCAGCGGGTGCAGCAGCATCTAAGGAGCGAAGAAGATAGGCGACGTTTCGGTTCGAGACCCTTCTTCAGACTGGTCAGGGATCAGGGAAACGAGAGATATAAACAGTGAGGTGGAGAGATAAAGAACGATGAATGAAAGATAAGCAAAAAAGTATTGATGATAAAGGAAACAGGCCATTGTAAGTTGTTTGTGGTGTGAAAGTGAGAAGCTAGTGCGACTTGGGTGGGGGGGGGGGGAGATGGAGAAGGAATGTCAGGGCCCGAGGGCTGAGGGAGAGGTGGGGAGGGGAGGGGGCAGTCTGGGTTAACAGAATTGAGAAAATTCAATGTTTAAGCCCAGAGGATGCAGACTCCCCAAGCGGAATATGAGGTGCTGTTCCTCCAACTTGCAGTGTTGCTCACTCTGGCCGTGGAGGAGGCCCAGGACCGAGAGGTCGGATACAGAATGGGAGGGGGAGTTGAAGTGCTGAGCCACCGGGAGGTCAGGTTGGTTATTGCGGACCGAGCGGAGGTGTTCGGCGAAACAATCGCCCAGCCTCCGCTTGGTCTCACCGTTGTAGATCAGCTGGCATCTGGAGCAACGGATGCAGTAGATGAGGTTGGAGGAGGTGCAGGTGAACCTCTGTCGGACTTGGAATGACTGCTTGGGTCCTTGAAAGGAGTGGATGGGGGAGGTGAAGGGACAAGTGTAGCATCTCTTGCGGTTGCAAGGGAAATTGCCCGGGGAAAGAGTGGAGCGGGAGGGAAGGGAAGAATTGACAAGGGAGTTGCGGAGGGAGCGGTCTTTGCAGAAGGCAGACAAGGGGGGAGATAGGAAGATGTGGCGAATGGAGGGGTCACGTTGGAGGTGGTGAAACTGGCCACCCTGCCCTCTCTCCCCATTCCCCCATTCACAACAAGGGCCGAGTCCCCCTGGTCCTCACCTTTCACCCCACCAGCCAGCGCATACAACAGATAGTCCTCCGCCAGTTTCGCCACCCTGACCAGTCTGAAGAAGGGTCTCGACCCGAAACGTCACCTATCTCCTTCGCTCCTTAGATGCTGCTGCACCCGCTGAGTTTCTCCAGCTTTTTGTGTAACCCTCGATTCTCCAGCATCTGCAGTTCCTTCTTTAACACTGGATATCTAGTATTGTTGGGCACTGATTTACGCTTAGAGGGGATAGATATAACAAGAACCTGATCTGATCTTTTTAACCAAGTATGATGGATGTATGGAGGAGTCAGCCAGATGAAGTGGTTGAGGCAGGAACTATTATATAATTTTAAAAAGATTTAGACAGATGGATGCATGGAAAGTGTTAGAGTGATATGGAACTGACGTGGGCAAATGGAGCTAGCTTCAATCGCTGATCATCCGTGGCTTGGACCTATTTGGCCTTGAGAATATTTTCATTTTCATTGTCATTTGCTCTGTAAGTTTAATGAAGGTTAAAAATAAATTTTAAAATTACTTCCAAACATCCCTTGCCCAGATTTAGAGTACGACTTGTAATTTGTGTTACAATGTTGATGTTGATTCACTTGTATAAGAGGTCATCATTGTACTTTGGTCTGTGGATATGCTTTCTTCTGTGGTTGTAGAAATTGTCGATTCTTCACAAATGCAGAGAAATATCAGTTAAAATACATGGCAGCATACTTATGGCTCCACATAAAATGTCCCTAGATGTCCAAGAAGATGTTTAATCTGATGATGCCTATTAACATCGTACACTCATGTAAGTGGTAACTGGTGCATTGGATCTGCTACTATTTTCCAAAACGAATAAGCATTTTATGATGTTAACAAATAATAAACGAATAATTGCCTGACTTTCATTATTGGCTTATTTGACTGCTTGGATGATATTCCAACATAAACTATAACTGATGAGATGTAATGTTACTTAGAATTCACCGAACATGGGTATATGGAGCAAGCATTCATATGAAGTGGTTGCGACAAGAACAGTTATATTATTTAAAAGATACTTGGACAGATGAATGGATTAGAAAGTTTAGAGTGATATGGAACCATCGTGGGCTTCAATGGCTGATCATATTGGACATATTGGACCGTGGAGATTATTTCCATTCGGATTGACACAATAACTTTCTAAGTCTAGGAGGACAAGACAAGTTTGATCAATTTTTCCAAATTACCCATGCCCAGATTTGGAGTACAATTCTAAACTCACATTAATTATTATTTTTTTTATTCTGATGATGTGTATTAGCAACATACAATCATGTAAGTTGTAACTGGTGCATTTGATCTATTGATATTTTTCAAACAAAGAAGCATCCGCGATAATAGAAATGTTAAATTAATAATTGTCTGACTTGCATTATTGACATTGTTGACCTAAACTACATGGTTTAAATGGCGAAAATAGATACCTAAACTAAATGGCGACTACTTTTCAAAGTGAATTCCAGATGTTAGGCAACAATATTCTACTCCAGTTTCACTATCTTTCTGTCATAGATTATGACTGATTATTGATTGTCACGTGTTGATAAATAATGTATGTTTTTAAAGTTTGATCAGTGAATCCTGTTGCTGCATTATCCTCGTACCTGTTGTTTCGCTGATGGTGGCGGTCGGAGTTGATGCAGCGGCAGTTGATGTGCTTGGTTCTGAGAATGAAATGTAGATGTGACATTAATGGAAATTGAAAGTGAATTTTACGTCGGCTTCACGTGAGTGACTACGTGAAGAAGGCCATCCCCACGCATGCCGTCATTACGTCTGACGCATTGCGCAATGACCGACTGGCAGGCGCGTCGCACCTTCCAGCGGGTACGTTTAAAAGGTCCAGGTAAGTGTTTTTTCAAACGGCTTTTGCTGGAATCGTTGCTCCCGGTCCGGAGTACGTTTGTTGGAAAATTCTTGAATTGTGTTTTGTGCAAACATATCTAAGGTGAAGAGGCGAGCCGCGACCAAAACGGCTGCGGAAGACCATGGGCCTCCGGGCAGCGTGCGACTGCCAATTCACCTAGAGAGCCGCTGGCAGAGCAGCCAGCAGTCACACACTTGGTGCGGCCAGAAGGCACCTTGTCTACTCCATGGGGAGGAAAGCCACTAGAAAGTCTGTAAGGGCCCTGGACTCTGAGGAGTCGGGCCAGGAGGAGGTGGATGAGTTCCCTCCTCAGGGTAGTGTTACCGGCAGGCTGGCCCAGCTGGAGAACCTTGTGGAGAGGACACTCCAGCACGATACGCTCCAGCGGAAGGAGCTATCAGAGCCCGGGGTGTTTATTGTACCCGAGGCAGATATCTCCCTGTCAGACGACAGGAGCGTACGAGGTCAGAGCTATGCTGACCCAGAGTACGGAGGCACAGTTGGGCTAGAGGGACCATCGGGTGTATTGGCCATAGCATCCAGATTTGCTGTCCCAGCCCTCACCGGCGAGCCATTGGATTCAGAGCTCACCGAGAATATCAGTTATATGGCTTCCCATCCTCTGCAAGAACAGACGATGGAGAAGACCACTGCCAGGTACACTACTCCATAGAACTGTGCCTCACTGAGTGTCCCCATTGTAAACCAATCTATATGGGGGCACATTGGAGGGGGCGTCAGAGCCCAGGAGGTAAAATTGCAGAAAGTACTCCAGCTACTCGCCTCGGGCATCACGGCCTTTGCAAGGTCAGTGGAGTGGGCGCCTCTCTCAGAGACTCAGGAGGACGCGTTGGCATTAATGTGCAATGCACATTTTGAAATTAATTGTATCTGGGAAAATGCCAACCGTCCTACCATCAACCCTAAATTAGCTGGACTTTGTAAATCGGGGACAGTTCAACCCCCAGACCTCGTATTCGGAGAAAACCTGAGTAAACAGGTGAAAGATTTGGATGAAGAGTCTAAGACTGTTGGGATCATTAAGGTGCCTCCGAAGGGGTTGTCTTTTCCAGACGGTACCCCTATCCTCAGGAGCTTGCCAAATGATTCACTGGGTATGGTGGACATAGTGTGGAGCAAACTACACAGAGGCCTTGTTTAGGGCAGGACCCGAGCCGGGCCATGTTCAAGATGCAGCACTCTCCAGCACTCCTACCCCCCAGACTTCGGGGGCAGAAGCAGCAATGTTACTGCCAGTAAATCTTATGGTAGGTGCGACTACAGTGGATACATTGCAAGTTAGGGGGAGATTGCAATTTTTCTTACATGAATGGCAGTGGATAACATCTACCCCGTTTATACTGCATAGTATTCAAGGTTTTGAAATTGAGTTCATTTCCGACTTGCCTCCACCTACTCAGCACACACCTGGCCGCAAGTTTGTGTTCTCACAACAGGAGTGTATTAGTGCAGAAAAAGAGCTAGAGTCTTTGTTTAAAAAAGGTGTAATTGAAAGGGAAAGGCATGAGTCTTATCAATTTGTGTCCAACATCTTTATGAGGCCAAAAAAGGATGGATGATGTAGTATTATTTTAGATTTGACAGAGCTTAACACTTTTGTGCAGTATAAACATTTCAAAATGGAAACGTTTGTTACAGTTAAACAACTGCTGTCCAGGGGATGTTATATGGCAAGCATTGACCGCAAAGATGCTTACTATTCAGTGGCCATTCATGAGCAGCACAGAAAATTTTTGAAGTTTAACTGGATGGGTCAGTTCTGGCAGTTTAAAGCTTTGCCTAACAGATTAACTTCGGCTCCCAGACTATTCACAAAATTGCTCAAACCAGTCCTGGGGTTACTCAGAGCACAAAATCATATTGTCATGGCATATTTGGATGACATTTTAGTCATTGGGAGGACTTTTGAATTAGCCTAATCATCTGTGTCAGCTACAAAACTCATTTTCGAAAAGATTGGATTCATTATTCATCCAGTTAAGTCTAAATTGGTGCCATCTAAGATAATTGACTAATTGGGGTTCACCATTAACTCAGTACACATGTCAGTGACTCTGCCTCAGGGCAAGCAATTAGACTTAATTGAAGCCTGCAGGAAACTCATTGTTGATAATCACCCGTCTATTAGACATGTGGCTCGGGTAATTGGAAAATTAGTGGCAGCATTCCCAGCTGCTCAATTCGGGCCTTTGCACTACCAAAAATTACAGAGTGCAAAGGAACAGGCACTTAAGTGTCAGATAGGTTATTTCAATAGACCCATGCAGCTATCAGCCTGGTGGATAGCCAATATTCAGTGCTGCTCTGGTACTATCCTAGTCAATACACCATCAATTATCCTGCAGATTGATGCCAGTGCACTAGGTTGGGGTGTGACTGATACGGTCTCAAGCTGCGGTGGCAGATGGGACCTGCAGGAAGCATCCATGCTTCAATCACACGGCGTTAACTATTTTGAGTTGTTGGGTGCACTCTATGGGTTAAAAGCTTTTTGTACCAACTGGCATCATGTGCATGTCCAACTTCAGATTGACGATACTACTGCTGTAGTGTACATTAATCACATGGGTGGCAGTAAATCTGTATGCTGTGAAAGGTTGGCCAATCTTCTCTGGCACTGGTGTATTGCAAGAAACATCTGGGTTTCAACTATCTATTTACCAGAAAGGTATAACACAGTGGCAGACACCAGGTCACGAGAGTTCAATGATAACAAAGAATGGATGTTAAATCACGAAGTGTTCAATGATATTGTCCTTTGTTATGGTGTGCCGGATATTGATCTGTTTGCTTCCCGGCTTAATCATCAGTGACCAATTTATGTGTCATGGGAGCCAGACCCAGGGGCAGTAGCGGTGGATGCATTCTCGCTACATTGGGGTGGAAAATTTGTGTATGTATTTCCCCCATTCTGCTTCATTACCCGATGTGTGGCTAAGATCCAGCAAGATTCCACTACTGGTATTCTGGTAGTGCCAGACTGGCCTACTCAGCATTGGTTCCCTCTGGTGCTAGCTTTAATCACACAGCCCTTTATGGTAGTGCCCAAGAGCAGAAATCTGCTGGTACACTCAGTGACAGGGGATAGCCACCCTCTTCATGACCATATAAATTTGTTGGTTTGCAGATTCAGAGGAGACCGTTCCTGGGGCTCGGGCTTTCAGAGCGTACCGTTGATGTCATCACTGCGCCCTGGAGGAAGAGCACTCAGAAACAGTATATTTCTCACATAAGGAAATGGGAGATGTACTGTTCTCGCTCTCACATTTCATACCACACAGCTACAATCACTGATGTCTTGGAGTTTCTATCGTCACTCTATCACGATAGTAAACTGAGTTATAGTGCCATTAACAGTGCCCGCAGTGCTCTGTCCAATTATTTACAGCTGGGGTCAGCACATCACATGGTAGGGTTCCACCCTTTAATAACTAAATTCTACTTTAATTCCACTCCACCTAGACCCAGGTATACTCATATTTGGGATGTCAGCATGGTCCTCACGCTGCTCCGTCAGTGGGCGCCAGTTTCATCTCTGTCCCTCCACCATCTGACATGCTCATAAAGTAGTTATGCTCATGGCCCTGGCCACAGCACAACGGGTCAAAACACTACACAGACTTAGACTGGACAGTATGATTTTGTCCGGCAATAATGTCACCTTTTTCATTAGCGACCTCATCAACAGAGCAGGCCAGGGGCACTAGGGCTCAAGTTAAGTTTCATGGCATACCCCTCAGATCCACGAGTGTGTGTCGTATCATCCATTACCCATTACATTAAGGTCACCAGGAGCTTGAGAGGCTCGAACTCTCCCTTTTGGTCAGCTACACCAAACCTCACAAACAGGTTACGGTGCAGACCATCTCTAGATGGATCAAACAGGTTCTGGCATGTGCAGGTGTGGACTGACATATTTAAACCTTATTCCACCAGGGCTGCGTCGACGTCAGCAGCAAGGGACATGGACGTCCTCTTGACCAATTCTGGCGGCTGCGGGATGGTCGAATGAGAGGACGTACCAGAGGTTTTAAAATAAGCCTGTCGCCAGATCTGTGGGTTTTACTGACTCTGTTTTAAGTTCTGTTTCAGTTTCCCCCTGGGTGAGAGGGGTCACTTTTTTTATTTTCTGTTATTAAACCGTTACTATTGTTAAAACATGTCATGTTTGAATACATTAATTTTCTCACTCGTCCTTGTCAATTGATGCAGCTGTGATGCGTGGACTCATTCCTTGGCATGAAATCACAGACCTTCAAAGTCTTCACTTAGTCACAAGTAAAATAGTAAGATTAAATGAGAACTTACCAGTTCGAAGTTTGATCGTTATTTTATGAGGAGTTACGATGAGGGATTACGTGCCTTCCGCTCCATACCCTTGTAACTTAACGGTCATCTGGTAGTTCTAGTAATCTATAATCTTAGTATGTTAGTTCAACAACTGTTATCTGTGACTTCACACCATTGATTTGAAGATTGACGCGCATGCGTGGGGACGGCCTTCTTCACGTAATCCCTCATCGTAACTCCTATTATTTTATCTTACTATTAAACATTTTTGTTTACTAAAGTATGTAAAGAGCAGCATTGAAAATTAAACATGTGAAATAATATTAGAGTGATATGGAACTGCCACTGTCAAATAGAGCTAGTTTCAATGGCTGATCATTCGTGGCTTGTACACATTGGGCCATAGAGACTATTTCCATTCTGTGTGACATATTTGCTGTCTGAGTCTGAGAAAGGTTGACAAGACAAGCTTGATAATTTGCCCAGATTCGGAGTACGTTGTTATACTGTATATGGTACCTGTTTCTGTTGATGTTGATTCTGTTGTATAAGATGTCATCGTTGTACTTCGGTCTGTGGACATGCTTTCTTCTGTGGGTGCAGAAATTGTTGAATCTTCACATATACAGAAAAATATCAGTTTAACTACATGGCAGACTCTCATGATTACACTTGCAAAATGTCCCGAGATGTTCAAGCTGATATTATTTTTTGTTTAATCTGATGATGCATATTAACATCATGCAATCATGTAAGTGGTAACTGGTGGAATGGATCTGCTAGAGTTTTCCAAACAAATAAGCATCCAAGATAGTAAAAATAAACTACATAAACTATAACTGATGAGATGAAATGTTGCCAGAAACTCAACAAAATAATTGCATGGATAACATGGATACCTACGAATTACGATAAATTACTTAATATAATTTTTTTTCTCAGTGTTCTGCTTTGATTTGTTACCACGTTATTGTAAAATGTTTAATACAGTAGTCTTCAACTGAAAATACTGAAGTTGAGCATGCAAATTTGACAGAGCATTAGCTGTTAGATTTATAATTCTCTCCACAGTTACCTAAATAATCTTGCCTTTTCTGACCAATCAACTGAAATCATTTTTTGCACGTCAATAACTCTTCCTAATATCCCTAGTTATCTGGAATGTGGCTTGTCCATTTCAGTATTGTTTCTCAAGGCCAGCACTTTGTACAACATTGCAATATGTTTGAGGATATAACCAGTATAATAGCTGATCTGCACACATATGTTGGGCAGGCTTTACTTTATTTCTTGGATTGAAGGAGGTTGAAGGTTGATCTGATAGGTTTGTGTAAATCATGTTGAAATAGAAGTGTGAATGACCAGTCTTTACCCAGGTTGGGTATCTCGTATTGTAAGGCACTGATTTAAAGTTAGAGGGAATAGGTATAATAAGAACCTGATCTGATATTTTTCATTGAGGGTGATGGATGTATGGAGCAGGCAGCCTGATGAAGTGGTTCAGGCAGGAATAATGATATTATTCAAAAGAGATTTCGAAGAAATTGGCGGACTAGCTCTCACCAATTTTTTATACTATTATTGGGCTACAAATATTAAAAACGTAATCTATTGGATGAACAACACATGCCAACAGATAAATAATGGAGAGGGAGGATTGCTCGCCTCTAAATATAGGCGCAATTCTTCTCTCTCCAATAAATTTGATGAAAACACGATATGAGAAAAATCCGATTTTCCACAGTACCCTAAGGTTTTACTAGTACTGTAGGGTTAGAGGGAATAGATATAATAAGAACCTGATCTGATCTTTTTTACCGAGGGTGATGGATGTATGGAGCAGGCATCCAGATGAAGTGGTTGAGGCAGGAACAATGATATAATTTAAATGCGATTGGACAGGTGCATGGATTGGAACATTTTAGAGTGATATGTAACAGCCACGGGCAAGTGGAGCTTGCTTCAATGGCAGATCAACCGTGGCTTGGACATATTGGGCCGTAGAGACTATTTTCATTCTGTATGACACAATTACTCTCCGAGTCGAAGAGGGGTTGAGAAGATAAGTTTTATCATTATTTCTAAATTTCACGTCCAAATCGGGTGCATTTGATGTGATTTATGGTACGTGTCTCTGTTGATGTTGATTCTGTTGTATAAGAGATCATCATTGTTTTTTGGTGTGTGGATGTGCTTCCTTCTGTGGTTGCAGAAGTTGTCGAATCTTCATATAAGCAGAGAAATATTAGTTAAAATACATGACAGCACACTCATGGTGAAACTTTTATAAGCAGCATGCAATCATGTAAGTAGTAACTGATGCATTGGATCTGCTGCTATATCCCAAAAAAGAAGCTTCCATGATATTAACAACTAATAAATGCCAGAATTTTATTATTGGCTTATTTGACAACTTGCTTGGTATTCCTACTCAAACTATTCGGTTGATTACAAGGTGAATTGTTTATCAAAGTGAAAGCAGTTATCACTCTTTTTCTGTCATCCATTACAACAGTAATATTGATTGTCATGTGGTGGTAAGTAAGATAATTAAGTTGCAGTGGCAGTTGATGTGCTTGGTTCTAAGAATGAAGATATGACATCATTTTTGTGATTGACAATATTATTGTCTGTGTCTAAGAGCGGTTGACAAGACAGGTTTAATCATTATTTCCAAATTACTCTTGCCCAGATTTGGAGTACAAGTTGTAATTCAAGTATGTTAATATATACAGTAAAATGTGGAAGTCCAAGATGTCTTTAAATATTTGTTTTTTAATCTGATGATGCATATTGACATAATGCAATCATGTAATTAGTACCTGGAGCATTTAATCTGCTGCTATTTTTCAAACAAAGAAGCATCCATGATATTAACGAAATAATAAATGAATAATTTCCTGACTTACATTATTGGATTATTTGACTACTTGCAAGATATTTCCTCTTAATCTATTGGGTTGTTTAAAATTGCGACTGCTTTTCAAAGTGAATTAAAGATGTTAGGCAATAAAATTCCGTCATCAAATACAACTGCATTATTGATTGTCATGTGTTGATAAGTAAGATGTGTTTGTAAATTCTGATCAGTGAATGCTGCTGCTGCATCATCATAGTACCTGTTGTTTTGCTGCTGGTGGCGGACGTAGTTGATACAGTGGCAGTTGTAGTGCTTGGTGCTGAGAATGAAATGAAGATGTGACATCAATGGATATTGAAAGGAAATTGTTTCATAATGCATGTCAAGTGCAGCATAGAAAATTAAACTGATTAGAAGTAATGCTTCCAAGGATTGAATGAATGTTTGTGTGGTTAATCATTGGAGTTCTGATGAAAATTAGGAATCATGAAAAATGATCTTTATGGGTATGGGTATATGGAGCAAGCATCAATATAAAGTGGTTGAGACAATAATAATTATATTATTTAAAAGAGACTTGGACAGATGCATGGATTCGAAAGTTTAGAGTGATATGGAACCGTCGTGGGCAAATGGAGCTAGCTTCAATGGTTGATTATCCTTGGCTTGGACATATTGGACCATGGAGATTATTTCCATTCTGATTGACACAACGACTCTCCAAGTCTAATGGGGGTTGACAAAGCAAGTTCAATCAATATTTCCAAACAGAAGTCTTTATTACATTACTTTAATGCTGGCAGCAAGACAAGACACAATTGCTGCATACACAGACTGTCTACAGTCAGGATAACTATATACAGGACATCTCCCTTTGTCCTGTGCAGCGCCACCTGCTGCATGGTAGGAGCAATGGGTCCTCCCACCCCACACAGTCCACCAAACATCACACAACCCATGCCCAGATTTGGAGTACAAGTTGTAATTTATGGTACCTGTCTCTGTTGATGTTGATTCAGTTGCATAAGGGGTTGTCATTGTACTTTGGTCTGTGGATGTGCTTAATTCTGAGGTTGTAGAAATTTGTGAATCTTCACATATGCAGAGAGATATCAGTTAAAATACATGGCAGCACTCTCATGACTGGACTTGTAAAATATCTCTGGAATTCTACACTGACATTTATTATTTTATTTTTTTAATTTTATGATGTGTATTAGCAACGTACAATCTTGTAAGTTCTAACTGGTGCATTTGATCTACTGATATTTTCCAAACAAAGAAGCATCCAAGATAATAGAAATGTTAAATTAATAATTGTCCGACACATTATTGACTTATGACTACTTGTATGATATTTCTACATAATCTATCGAGTTCATTACAATGGTGACCACTTTTCAAAGTGAATTCCAGATGTTAGGCAACAATATTCTACTCGAGTTATCAGCTCCACTTGTAAAATGTCCCTGGATGTCCAAGCTGATATTTCATCTGATTACGCCTATTAACATCATTCAATCATGTAAGTGATAACTGGTGAAATGGATTTGCTAGTATTTTCCAAACAAATAACCATCCATGATATTAAAAAATAACCTACATTAACTACAACTGATGAGATGTAGTGTTATCAAGAATTCAACGAATAATTACATGGATAACATTTAGAGTTCTAAAGATACCTAGGAATTATGATAAATTATTTAAAATAATTTAATTCTCAGTGTTCTGCTTTGATTTGTCATCACGTTATGGTACAATGTTTAATGCAGTAGTCTGAAAATACTGAAATTGGGCATGCAAATTTTATTCAGCATTAGCTGTTAGGTTTGTCATTCTCTATCCATAGTTACCTAAATAATCTAGCCCTTTCTGACCAATCAACTGCATGAAAATCTTTTTTGCAATAACTCTTGAAATGTTACAAAGAATCCAATCAATAATTGCATTGGAGTTCTGATGAAAATTAGGAATCATTGAAGAAATGTTTAAATCTGTGTTATGCATGGCATTGTCACCATGTTATTGCACAATGTTTAATGTAGTAGTCTTGCACTGAAAATATAGAATTTGTGTTTGCAAATTGGACTGAGCATTTCCTGTTATATTTAACATTCCCTTTCCGTAGTTACTTTTAATGAATTGGATTAACTGATCTTTTTCACAGATGGTGATGGATGTATTGAGCAAGCATCCAGATGAAGTGGTTGATGCAGCAACAATTATATTATTTAAAAGAGATTTAGACAGGTGAATGGATTGGGAAGTGATACGGAACTGCTGTGGGCAAATGGAGCTAGCTTCGATGGCTGATCATCCTTGGCTTGGACCTGTTTTGCCTTGAGAATATTTTCATTCTGTGTGACATATTTGCTCTGAAAGTCTAATGAAGGATGAAAAGACATTTTTATCATTATTTCCAAATATCCCTTGCCAAGATTTGGAGTACGACTAGTAATTTATGTTACCAGTCTTTGTTGATGTTGATTCACTTGTGTAAGAGGTCATCATTGTACTTTGGTCTGTGGATGTGCTTTCTTCTGTGGATGTAGAAATTGTCGAATCTTCATATTTGCAGCGAAATATCAGTTAAAATACATGGCAGCATACTCATGGCTACACATAAAATGTCCCTGGATGTTCAAGAATATATATATTTTTTAATCTGATGATGCATATTGACATTGTACCATCATGTATGTGGTAACTGGTACATTGAAACTGCTATTATTTTCCAAAACGATTAAGCATCGATGATGTTAACAAATAATAAATGAATAATTGCCTGACTTTCATGATTGGCTTATTTGACTGCTTGCATGATATTCCAACATAAACTATAACTGATGAGATGTAAATTTAGCTAGAATTCAACAAACAAGGGTATATGGAGCAAGCATTCATATGAAGTGGTTGCCACAAGAACAGTTATATTATTTAAAAGAAACTTGGACAGCTGAATGGATTAGAAAGTTTAGAGTGATATGGAACCATTGTGAGCAAATGGATCTGGCTTCAATGGCTGATCATATCGGACATATTGGACCGTGGAGACGTGGTCCGTCCATTCAGATTGACACAATTACACTCTATAAGTCGAGGAGGGGTTGACAAGACAAGTTTAATCAATATTTCCAAATTTCCCATGCCCAGATTTGGAGTAGAATTCTAAAGTCACACTAATTGATGATTATTAGCAACATACAATCATGTACGTTGTAACATAGAAACATAGAAAATAGGTGCAGGAGTAGGCAATTTGGCCCTTCGAGCCTGCACCGCCATTCAATATGATCATGGCTGATCATTCAACTCAGTGTCCTGTACCTGCCTTCTCTCCATACCCCCTGATCTCTTTAGCCACAGGGGCCACATCTAACTCCACTTAAATGTAGCCAATTAACTGGCCTCAACTACCTTCTGTGGCAGAGAATTCCACAGATTCACCACTGTGTGAAAAATGATTTTCTCATCCCGGTCCTAAAAGACTTCCCCCTTATCCTTAAACTGTGACACCTTGTTCTGGACTTCCCCAACATCGGGAACAATCTTCCTGCATCTAGCCTGTCCAACCCCTTAAGATTTTTGTAAGTCTCTATAACATCCCCCCTCAATCTTCAAAATTCCAGCGAGTACAATCCAGTCTTTCTTCATATGGAAGTCCTTCAAACCCAGGAATCAGTCTGGTGAACCTTCTCTGTACTCCCTATATGGCAAGAATGTCGTTCCTCAGATTAGGAGACCTAAACTGTATGCAATACTCTAGGTGTGGCATCACCAAGACCCTGTACAACTGCAGAAGAACCTTCCTGCTCTTGTACTCAAATGCTTTTGCTATGAATGCCAACATACCATTTGATTTCTTCACTGCCTGCTGCACCTGCATGCCTTCTTTCAAGGACTGGTGTACCATGACACCCAGGTCTCGTTGCATCTCCCCTTTTCCTAATCGGCCACCATTCAGATAAGTCTTCTTTCTTGTTTTTGCCACCAAAGTGGGTAACCTCACATTTATCCACATTGTACTGCATCTGCCATGCATTTTACCACTCACTCAACCTATCCAAGTCACCTTGCAGACTCCTAGCATCCTCCTCACAGCTAACACTGCCCCCCAGCTTCGTGTCATCCGCAAACTTGGAGATGTTGCATTCAATTCCCTCATCCAGATGATTAATATATATTGTAAATAGCTGGGGTCCCAGCACTGAGCTTTTCGGTATCACACTAGTCACTGGCTGCCATTCTGAAAATGACCTGTTTACTCCGACTCTTTGCTTCCTGTCTGCCAACCAGTTCTCTATCCACATCAATACTGAACCCCCAATATCGTGTGCTTTACGTTTTGTATACTAATCTCTTAAGTGTGACCTTGTCAAAAGCTTTCTGAATGTCCAGATATAACACATACACAGGTTCTCCCTTATCTACTAGTTACACCCTCGAAAAATTCTATAAGATTCGTCAGACATGATTTACCTTTCATAAATCCATGCTGACTTTGTCCAATGATTTCACCACTTTCCAAATGTGCTGCTATCCCATCTTTAATAACTGACTAGCATTTTCCCCACTACTGATGTTAGACTAACTGGTCTGTAATTCCCTGTTTTCTCTCTCCCTCCCTTGTTAAAAAGTGGGGTTACATTAGCTACCCTCCAATCTTCAGGAACTACTCCAGAATCTAAAGAGTTTTGAAAAATTATCAGTAATGCATCCACTATTTCTGAGGCTACTTCCTTAAGTACTCTGAGATGCAGCCTATCTGGCCCTGGGGATTTATCGGCCTTTAATCCGTTCAATTTACCTAACACTACTTCCCGGCTAACCTGGATTTCACTCGGTTCATCCATCTCATTTGACCCTCGGTCCCCTGCTATTTCCGGCAGATTATTTCTGTCTTCGTTAGTGAAGACAGAACCAAAAGTAGTTATTCAATTGGTCTGCCATGTCCTTGTTCCCCATGATCCATTCACCAGTTTCTGACTGCAAGGGGCCTATATTTGTTTTAACTAACCTTTTTCTCTTCACATATCTCCAAAAACTTATGCAGGCAGTTTTAATCTTCCATGCCAGTTTTCTTACATAATCTATTTTCTCTTTCCTAATTAAGCACTTTGTCTTCCTCTGCTGGACTCCCAGTACTCTGGTAGGCTGCTTTTTCTGGCTAACTGGTGCATTTGATCTACTGATATATTCCAAACAAGGAAGCATCCACGATTATAGAAATGTTAAATTAATAATTGTCTGAGTCAAAAAAGTCAATAATGTGACTACTTGTTTAATATTACTACATAAACTATAGGGTTGATTACAATGGCGACCACTTCTCAAAGTGAATTCCGGATGTTAGGCAACAATATTTTACTTGAGTTATCACTATATTTCTGTCATGGATTACGACCCATTATTGATTGTCTCGTGTTGATAAATAATGTATTAACATTAAATGATGAAAGGGATAGACAGAGTGGATAAGCTTTTCCCATTGAGGGTAGGGAAGATTCAAACAAGAGGGCATCACGCGAATTAAGGGACAGAGGTTTAGGGGTAACATGAGGGGGAACTTCTTTACTCAGAGAGTGGTGGCTGTGTGGAATGAGCTTCCAGCAGATGTGGTGGAGGTAGGATTGATTTTAACATTTAAAAGTAAAGTGGATAGGTATATGGATGGGAAGGGAATCGAGGGGTATGGTCTGAGTGCAGGTAGATGGGACTAGGGGAAAATAAATGGTCGGCACAGACTGGAAGGGCCGAGAAGGCCTGTTTCCGTGCTGTAATTGTTATATGGTTATATGGTATTTTTTTAAAGTTTGATCAGTGAATCCTGTTGCTGCATTATCCTCGTACCTGTTGTTTCGCTGCTGGTGGCGGACGTAGTCGATGCAGTGGCAGTTGATGTGCTTGGTTCTGAGAATGAAATGAAGATGTGACATTAATGGAAATTGAAAGTGAATTAAACACTTTTTTGTTTCCTAAAGTATGTAAAGAGCAGCAGTGAAGATTATACATGTGAAATAATATTAGAGTGATATGGAACTGCCACTATCAAATGGAGCTAGCTTCAATGGCTGATCATCCGTGGCTTGGACACATTGGGCCGTAGAGATTATTTCCATTCGGTGTGACATCTGATGATGCATATTAACATCATGCAATCATGTAAGTGGTAACTGGTGCAATGGATCTGCTAGTCTTTTCCAAACAAATAAGCATGCATCATATTAAAAATAAACTACATCAACTATAACTGAACAAGATGTAATGTTACCAAGTACTCAACAAACAATGCATGGATAACATTTTGAGTACTAAAGATATCTACGAATTACGATAAATTAGTTAATACAATTTTTTTCTCAGTGTTATGCTTTGATTTGTCACCACGTAATTGTGCAAAGTTTAATGCAGTAGACTTCAACAGAAAATGCTGTTAGATCTATCATTCTCTATCCATAGTTACCTAAATAATCTTACCCTTTCTGACCAATCAACTGAAATCTTTTTTTGTACAAGTCTATTATGTTTCATCAATGGGAAAAATCCTCTTGTCCTGCGCAGCGGAGGGGGCCTCTGAGTAAGATGGCCAAAAATCACAGCCGTAGGTGGTAGCGTTTTTCTAAAAATGAATATGCAGTGCAAACAGGAAGTGGTCAAGATTTGAGTTTGAATTATATAGATAAGAACCTAATCTGATCTTTTTCACCGAGGGTGATAGATATATGGAGCAGGCATCCAGATGAAGTGGTTGAGGCAGGAACAATGATATTATTTAAAAGAGATTTGGGCAGGTGCATGGAATGGAAATTGTTAACGTGATATGGAACTGCCGCGGGCAAGTGGAGTTAGCTTCAATGGCTGATCAACCGTGGCTTGGAAATATTGGGCGGTAGAGACTATTTTCATTCTGTATGACACAATTACTCTCTGAGTCGAAGAGGGGTTGAGAATATAAGTTTTACCATTATTTCTAAATTTCCCTTTCCCTAATCTGGTGCTATAGATGTGATTTATGGTACCTGTATAGGAGGTCATCATTGTACTTTGGTCTGTGGATGTGCTTTCTTCTGTGGTTATTGTGAATCATGAAAATTGTTATTTTTCACAGATGTGATGTGTATATGGAGCAAACATCCATATGAAGTGGTTGAGACAAGAACAGTTATCTATATAATTAAAAGTCTAAACTTGACCACTTCCTGTTTGCACTGTATATTGATTTTAGAAAAAAACGATGTCACTTACGGCTGTGATTTTTGACCATCTTAGAGTCCCCCTCTGCTGCGAAGGATGAGGATTTTCCCCATCGATGAAAAATAAAAGACTTATTAATGTTAAAAAAGTGTTGATATTCTCTCTCATGTCAATCGCACCATGAAGGCCTCACCCCTTCCAGTGGGAGGGGGGAAGGACTATAAAACTCGAAAATTCTAATCTTGTAAGACTAACAATATACAGAGAAATATCAGTTTAAATACATGGCAGCACTCTCATGATTACACTTGTAAAATGTCCCTGGATGTTCAAGCTGATATTAGTTTTTTGTTTAATCTGATGATGCATATTAACATCATGCCATCATGTAGGTGGTAACTGGTGCATTGGATTTGCTTGTGTTTTCCAAACAAATAAGCATCCATGATATTAAAAATAAACTACATAAACTATAACTGATGAGATGTAATGTTACCAAGAGTTCAACAAATAATTGCATGGATAACATTTTATTACAAACATAGATAGAAACATAGAAAATAAATGTAGGAGGAGGCCAATCGGCCCTTCGAGCCAGCACCGCCAATCAATTTGATCCTGGCTGATTGTCCCAAATCAATAATGCATGCCTGCCTTCTCCCCACATCCCATGATTCCACTAGCCCCGAGAGCTCTATCTAAATCTCTCTTCAATCCATCCAGTGACTTGCCCTCCACTCTCCTCTGTGGCAGGAAATTCCACAAATTCACAACTGTCGGCAAAAATTTTTTTTCTCATCTCAGTCTTAAATGGCCTCCCCTACATTCTAAGACTGCGACCCCTGGTTCTGGACTCACCCAACATTGGGAACATTTTTCCTGCATCTAGCTTGTTCAGTCTTTTTATAATTTTATATGTTTCTATAAGATCCCCCCTAAGCCTTCTAAACTCCAGTGAATACAAGCCTAGTCTTTTCAATCTTTCTTCATATGACAGTCCCGCCATCCCAGGCATCAATCTCGTGAACCTACGCTGCATTGCCTCAGTCACAAGGATGTGCTTCCTCAAATTAGGAGACCACAACTGTACACAATACTCCAGATGTGGTTTTATCAGAGCCTTTACTTCTGCAGAAGAAACTGATTACGCCTATACTCAAATCCTCTTGTTATGAAGGCCAACATTCCATTAGCTTTCTTCACTGCCTGCTGTACCTGCACGCCAACTTTCAGTGACTGGTGTACAAGGACACCCAGGTCTCGCTGCACCTTCCCCTTACCCCACCTAACACCATTGAGATAATAATCTGCCCCCTTGTTTTTGCCACCAAAGTGGATAACCTCACATTTATCTATATTATACTGCATCTGCCAAGCATCTGCCCACTCACTCAACCTGCCAGGTCACCCTGCAACCTCCTAACATCCTCTTCGCAGTTCACACCGCCACCCAGCTTTGTGTCATCCACAAACTTGCTAGTGTTGCTCCTAATTCCCTCTTCCAAATCATTAATATATATGGTAAACAGTTGCGGCCCCAACACTGAGCCTTGCTGCACTCCACTCGCGACTGCCTGCCATTCTGAAAAGGACCTGTTCACTCCTACTATTTGCTTCCTGTCTGCCAACCAATTTTCTATCCATGTCAACACTCTACCACCAGTACCATGTGCATTAAATGCAGTCACGAGTCTCCTGTGCAGGACTTTATCAAAGGCTTTTTGAGAGTCTAGATACACTACATCCACTGGCACCCCTTCATCGATTTTACGTCAAAATTCCAGGAGATTAGTCAAGCATGATTTCCCTTTCATAAATCCATGTTCACTTCGACAAATCCTTTCACTGCTATCCAAAAGCCCCATTATTACCTCTTTAGTAATTGACTCCAGCATCTTTCCCACCACCGAAGTCAGGCTAACTGGTCTGTAATTCCCCATTTTCTCTCTCACTCCTTTCTTCAAAAGTGGGATCAAATTAACTATCCTCCAATCCACAGGAACTGATCCTGAATCTATTGAACATTGGAAAATGATCACCAATCCGTCCACTATTTCTAGAGCCACCTCCCTGAGGACCCTGGAATGCAGACCATCCAGCCCATGGCATTTATCATCCTTCAGTCCCATTAGCTTACCCAATACTATTTCTCGTCTAATGGAAATTTCATTCAGTTCCTCTACCCCCTTCGATCCTCTGTCCTCCAGTACATCTGGGAGATTGTTTGTGTCTTCATTAGTGAAGACAGATATGAAGTACCTGTTCAACTCTTCTGCCATTTCTTTGTTACCCATGATAATTTCACCCGTGTCTGCCTTCGATGGACCCACATTTGACTTTGCTACTCTTTTTCCCTTAACATATCTAACGAAGCATTTACTGTCCTTCTTTATTTTCCTGGTTAGCTTCCTCTCGTACTTCATCTTTTCAGCCCGTATTGCCCGTTTTGTTTCCTTCTGTTGTCCGATGAAAGTTTCCAAATCCTCTGGCTTCTGGCTACTCTTTGCTGTCTTATACATCTTTTCTTTTAGTTTTATTCCATCCCTAACTTCTCTTGTCAGCTACGGTTGCCTCCTACTCCCGTTAGAACCTTTCTTCCTTTTTGGAATGAAATGATCCTGTGTCTTATGGATTAAGCCATGAAATTCCTGCCATTGCTGTTCCACTGTCATTCCTGCTAGGATCCCTTTCCAGTCTACCTTGGCCAGCTCCTCTCTCATGCCTTCATAGTCCCCTTTGTTCAACTGCACCACTGCCACTTCCGATTTAACCTTCTCGTCCTCAAATAGCAGATTAAAACTAATCATATTATGATCTCTACCTCCAAGCGGTTCCTTTACCTCGAGATCTTTTATCAAATCTGGTTCATTAGACAACACTAAATCCAGAAATGTCTTCTCTTGTCGGCTCCATTACAAGCTGCTCTAAGAATCCATCTCGGATTCACTCTTCAAACTCTCTTTCTTGGGGTCCTGAGCCAACCTGATTTTCCCAGTCTACCTGCATATTGAAATCCCCCATCACCACAGTGGCATTACCTTTGTTTCATGTCATTTCGATTTCTAAAGATACCTAGGAATATGATAATAGAATTTGTTTTCTCAGTTCAGCTTTGATTTGTCACCACGTTATTGTACAATATTTAATGCAGTAGTCTTCAACTGAAAATACTGAAGTTGTGCAAGCAAATTTGACTGAGCATTAGCTGTTAGATTTATCATTCATCTATCCATATTTACCTAAGTAATCTTGCCCTTTCTGATCAATCAACTGAAATCTTTTTTGCATGTCAATAACTCTTCCTAATATCCCTTGTTATCTGGAATGTGGCAAGTTCATTTTAGTATTGTTTTTCAAGGCCAGCACATTGTACAAAATTGCAATATTTTTGAGGATATAACCAGTCTAAGAACTGATCTGCACACAAATGTTGGGCAGGCTTTACTTTATTTCTTGGATTGAAGGAGGTTGACGTTTGATCTGATAGATTTGTGTAAATCATGTTGAAATAGAAGTGTGAATGACCAGAGTCTTTACTCAGGTTGGGCATCTAGTATTGCAGGGCACTGATTTAAGGTTAGAGGGAATAGATATAATATGAACCTGATCTGATCTTTTTCACCGAGGGTGATGGATGTGTGGAGAAGGCAGCCAGATGAAGTGGTTAAGGCAGGAACAATGATATTATTTAAAAGAGATTTGGAAGAAATTGGCGGACTGGCTCTCCCCAATTTTTTCTCCTATTATTGGGCTAAGAATATTAAAAACGTGTCATTACGTCCAACGCATGGCGCACCGACAGGCTGGAGAACGCATCTCCACCAGCGGTAAGTAGTAAACCGATAGGTAAGTGATTTTAAAACTTTCTGCGGGTATTTAAACTCCGTGAGACTGGTTCAGGAGCCAGCGGGGGTATTTCGAGATGAAGAAAGTTGTTAAAAAGTCTGCCATCCATAGCAAGAGTTTCCTCGAGGGACCGCGGTTAGTGCTCACAGTTTCTGTAGGGAGATACCTGCTGCGGTAACACCGGCTCCAACGCCGACTGCCGAACAGCCGGCAGCTCAACTGTCTCCATTAACTCCAGTGCCTCAGGGCGCTGTGGTCACTCCAGCAGGGAGAAAGGCAACGAAAATCTGTCAGGCCTGTTTTATCTGACGAGTCTGATGAAGAAGACTCCCCTCCTTCCAACAAGAAGGTCTAGGGATGTCTAGACAAAATGGAAAGAATGCTTCAAACCATGATGAGCCATGAAGTATTCCAATCGGGGTCACATACCCCCAGGATTCCCCAAACAGCCTCAGGCAGAGGCCCATATGGCGAGGAGGACTTGAACGCCTATGAGTACCAATGGGAATCACCCTCACCAACACCTTGTTTAGGGCTGGTAGAGACCTCCCGAGAGCAAGACTCAGGAGAGCCAAGGCAGGAAGAGTCTGACCCTGAAGTTGGTGTCACTGCTTTTGTGCACACACCAAGGCACATGAGCCATGCTCCAGGTGTCCTGGATGTGGTTAGAAATGTTGTCATTCCGGAGGGTACCGGTGAAGCCATGGAGCAAAATCTGGCTTCCAATATAAACTACAAGGCCTCTCACCAGGTCCAGGATTCCATCATGGAACAGATGACAACGCGTTACCAGACACCTGTTAACTGTGTGTCGCTCAAGGCGCCCACCGTGAACTCTGCTATCTGGGCACAAATGAGCACATCGATGAGGGGACAAGAGCTCTATTTCCAGCGAGTCCTCAAATTAGTGGGGGCAGGTATCATGGCTTTTGGAAAAATGGTCCAAGGGGCACAGATGTCAGGAACACAGTAGGATATGTTGGCCCTGCTGTGCAATGCCCATTTCAAAATCAACTGTATCAGGAAAATTGCCATCAAGCCAACGTTAAACCCATGCTTTGCAGCTCTTTGTAGGTCCTTGAATATTCAAGCACCAAATGTCTTATTCGGCGAAGACCTGCTGAAAGAGGTCAAAGACCTGGAGGAAGAGGCCAAAACTATTGGGCTCATGAAAATCTACATACCCTCGGCCAGGATACCACCTCGCAGGTCTTTCTCAACCAGACGGGCGTCAGATGCTGGAGCAGGCCCAAGAGAGGCCCAGGGAGCCGTTGGTGAGAGAGGGTGGAGTACCTGGAGCTATGAGTATAAAACACATCGCAAGGCTTGCTTTCACAGAGGCTCAGGGTGCCATTGGTGAGAGAGGGTGGAGTACCTGGAGCTATGAGTATAAATCACATCGCGGGGCTTGCTTTCACAGAGGCCCAGGGAGCCGTTGGTGAGAGAGGGTGGAGTTACCTGGAGCTCTGAGACCGAATTCTGCAATGTTCCATCTCACTTCCAGAGAAGGAATCTGGGGAAGCCTCTGATTGGTGGAAGGGGACCAGAGGAAGCAACTGATTGGCTGCAATCCCGGGTTTACAGTTTTTACATTTCTGCCTTCAGGTTTAAGGATTCTGGGAGTTAACAATTCAGTATCTATTAGTATTTATTAGTAAAGTTTAAAGGATAAGCTTTTGTGTTTTTTAATATTTAATACAGAGTAATTTCGGAGTAAGATATGTCAGTAGAGATCGGCCCCATGGTTTGCTCAGTCTGCAACACGTGGGAGATCAGGGATATTGTCGGTGTCCCTGGTGACTACATTTGCAGGAAGTGTGTCCAGCTGCAGCTCCTGGAAGACCGCATTGAACGATTGGAACTGCGGCTGGATTCATACTGGAGCATCCGCGATGCGGAGAAAGTCGTGGATAGCATGTACAGTGAGTTGGTCACACGACAGGTAAAAGGTAAAAGGACAGAAAGGGAGCGGGTGGCCAATAGCCAGCAAAGCAGTAGGCAGGTAGTGCAGGAGTTCCCTGCAGTCATCTCCCTCCTAAACAGGTATACCATTTTGGATACTGTTGAGGGAGATGGCTCATCAGGGGAAGGCAGCAGCAGCCAAGTTCATGGCACCATTGGTGGCTCTGCGGCACAGGAGGGGAGAAAGAAGAGTGGAACGTCTATTATAATAGGGGATTCAATCGTCAGGCGAATAGATAGGCGTTTCTGCGGCCGCAAACTAGACTCCAGGATGGTATGTTGCCTCCCTGGTGCAAGGGTCAGGGATGTCACTGAACGGCTGCAGAACATTCTGGAGGGGGAGGGTGAACAGCCAGTTGTCGTGGTGCATATTGGCACCAACGATATAGGTAAATAAATGGGATGAGGTCCTACAAGGAGAATTTAGGGAGCTAGGGGATAAACTTATATGTGGGACCTCAAAGGTAATAATCTCTGGATTACTACCAGTACCATGGGCCAGTCAGAGTACAAATAGGAGGATATTGCAGATGAATACGTGGCTTGAAAAATAGTGCAAGGGGGAGGGATTCAAATTTTTAGGGCCCTGGAACCAGTTCTGGGGGAGGTGGGACCAGTACAAGCAGGACGGTCTGCACCTGGGCTGGAATGGAACCAATGTCCTTGGGGGAGTGTTTGCTAGTGCTGTCGGGGAGGATTTAAACTAATGTGGAAGGGGGATGGGTACAAGATCAGAGAGGCAGGTGGGTGTAAAATGAGGGCAGAAGCAATAGGCAGCAAAGTGAAAAGTAAAAGTGGCAGGCAGACAAAACCAGGGCACAAATCAAAAAGGGCCACTTTTAAACATAATTGTATAAGGGGTAAGAGCATTGTAAAAACAAGCCTGAAGGCTTTGTGTCTCAATGCAAGGAGTATTCGTAATAAGGTGGATGAGTTGAACGTGCAGATAACTATTAATGATTATGATATAGTTGGGATCACAGAGACATGGCTCCAGGGTGACGTAGGCTGGGAGCTGAACATCCAGGGATATTCAATATTCAGGAGGGATAGAGAGAAAGGAAAAGGAGGTGGGGTAGCGTTGCTGGTTAGAGAGGAGATTAACGCAATGGAAAGGAAGGACATTAGCTTGGAGGATGTGGAATCGGTATGGGTAGAGCTGCGAAACACTAAGGGGCAGAAAACGCTGGTGTGTGTTGTGTACAGGCCACCTAACAGTAGTAGTGAAGTTGGGGATGGTATCAAACAGGAAATTGGAAATGCGTGTGACAAAGGCAAAACAGTTATAATGGGTGACTTCAATCTACATATAGATTGGGTGAATCAAATTGGCAGGGGTGCTGAGGAAGCGGATTTTTTGGAATGTATGCGGGATAGTTATCTAATTTAGATGAACCAACGAGAGAGCAGGTTATTTTCGACTGGGTTTTGAGTAATGAGGAAGGGATAGTTAGCAGTCTTGTTGTACGTGGGCAAGAGTGACCATAATATGGTTGAGTTCTTCATTAGGATGGAGAGTGACATTGTTAATTCAGAAACAAGGGTACTGAACTTAAAGAAATGTAACTTTGAGGGTATGAGACGTGAATTGGCCAAGATTGACTGGCAATTAATTCTAAAAGGGTTGATGGTGGATATGCAATGGAAGGCATTTAAAGACTGCATGGATGAACTACAAAAATTGTTCATCCCAGTTTGGCAAAATAATAAATCAGGGAAGGTAGTGCATCCGTGGATAACAAGGGAAATCAGGGATAGTATCAAAGCAAAGGATGATGCGTACAAAGTAGCCAGAAAAAGCAGCATACCAGAGGACTGGGAGAAATTCAGAGACCAGCAGAGGAGGACAAAGGGCTTAATTAGGAAAGGAAAAATAGATTATGAAAGAAAAATGGCAGGGAACATAAAAACTGACTGCAAAAGATTTATAGATTTGTGAAGAGAAAGAGATTAGTTAAAACAAATGTAGGCCCCTTACAGTCAGAAACAGGTGAGTTGATCATGGGGAACAAGGATATGGCGGACCAATTGAATAACTACTTTGGTTCTGTCTTCACTAAGGAAGACATAAATAATCTGCCGGAAATAGCAGGGGACCGCGGGTCAAAGGAGGAATTGAGTGAAATCCAGGTTAGTCGGGAAGTGGTGTTGGCTAAATTGAATGGATTAAAGGCCGATAAATCCCCAAGGCCAGATAGGCTGCATCCCAGAGTACTTAAGGAAGTAGCTCCGGAAATAGTGGATGCATTAGTGATAATCTTTCAAAACTCTTTAGATTCTGTTCCTGAGGATTGGTGGGTAGCAAACATAACCCTTCTTTTTATGAAGGGAGGGAGAGAGAAAATGGGGAATTACAGACCAGTTAGTCTAACATCGGTAGTGGGGAAACTGCTAGAGTCAGTTATTAAAGATGGGATAGCAGCAAAGTCAGCATGGATTTACGAAAGGTAAATCATGTCTGATGATATCTTCTGGATTTTTTCGAGGATGTAACTAGTAGCATGGATAGGGGAGAACCAGTGGATGTGGTGTATCTGGACTTCCGGAAGGCTTTCGACAAGGTCCCACATAAGAGAATAGTATATAAACTTAAAACATACGGCATTGGGGGTTCAGTATTGATGTGGATAGAGAACTGGCTGGCAAACAGGAAGCAAAGAGTCGGAGTAAACGGGTCGTTTTCACAATGGCAGGAGGTGACTAGTGGAGTACCACAAGGCTCAGTGCTGGGACCCCAGCTATTTACAATATACATTAATGATCTGCATGAGGGAATTGAAGGCAATATCTCCAAGTTTGCAGATGACACTAAGCTGGGGGGCAGTGTTAGCTGTGAGGAGGATGCTAGGAGACTGCAAGGTGACTTGGATAGGCTGGGTGAGTGGGCAAATGTTTGGCAGATGCAGTATAATGTGGATAAATGTGAGGTTATCCACTTTGGTGGCAAAAATAGGAAAGCAGACTATTATCTAAATGGTGGCCGATTAGGAAAAGGGGAGATGCAGCGCAACCTGGGGGTCATGGTACACCAGTCATTGAAAGTAGGCATGCAGGTGCAGCAGGCAGTGAAGAAAGTGAATTAGCTTTCATAGCAAAAGGATTTGAGTATAGGAGCAGGGAGGTTCTACTTCAGTTGTATAGGGTCTTGGTGGGACCGCACCTGGAGTATTGTGTACAGTTCTGGTCTCCAAATCTGAGGAAGGACATTATTGCCATAGAGGGAGTGCAGAGAAGGTTCACCAGACTGATTCCTGGGATGTCAGGACTGTCTTATGAACAAAGACTGCATAGATTCGGTTTATACTCTCTAGAATTTAGGAGATTGAGAAGGGATCTTATAGAAACTTACAAAATTCTTAAGGGGTTGGACAGGCTAGATGCAGGAAGATTGTTCACGATGTTGGGGAGGTCCAGGACAAGGGGTCACAGCTTATGGATAATGGGGAAATCCTTTAGGACCGAGATGAGAAGGACTTTTTTCACACAGAGTGGTGGGTCTCTGGAACTCTCTGCCACAGAGGGTGGTTGAGGCCAGTTCATTGGCTATATTTAAGAGGGAGTTAGATGTGGCCCTTGTGGCTAAGGGGATCAGAAGGTATGGAGAGAAGGCAGGTACGGGATACTGAGTTGGATGATCAGCCATGATCATATTGAATGGCGGTGCAGGCTCGAAGGGCCGAATGGCCTACTCCTGCACCTAATTTCTATGTTCCTATGTTTCTATTTATATTCTACACAACCAGAGTAGACTAGGGGTAGCTTGATTTAAGATCATTTGAATACCCCACGGTCTCACTTATATGTTATCTAGGCCACCAGAATCCTCATATGGAATCAGCACTGTTTATTAGTTAACAAACAATTACACAAAGGAAGGTTGGTTTAGACTTTTTTCAAGGTGGCTGCAGCAGGTTCTGGGTTATACAGATATCAACACTGATAATTGTATATATCATTCCACAAGGTCAGCGTCAACGTCAGGGTATCATTTAGATAGTGTGTTTACATCTCATTCCAGTAGAGCAGCAGCTACGTCGGCTGCCAAGGTGAGGGACGTGCCCTTCGACCATATTTTGGCGGCCGCTGGAAGGGCAAATAAGCTGATGTTTTAGAATTGTTATCACCGCCCGATTGTCAATCTAGGACTGTTTGCCTATGCCATTTTAAGTACCTAAATTTAAGGGGTACTGTCGTTTGTTTACATTGTTAAATAAACCCTATTTCTATATTGAATGCAATGTTACTACTAATGCATGTATTTCTCTTTCGAGTTAATCAATGCAGTGGGATGCCGAGATTTGTAATCTGCGGCATGAAATCACAAAGCTTTGAACTCTTCACGGAATCATGCACGTGACTCGGAAGTAAAATAGTAAGATTAAACGAGAACTTACCAATTTGAAATTTGATCTTGATTTCATGAGGAGTTACGTTGGTGATTACGTGCCCGCCACGCTCAACCCTCTCTCATAAAGGATCATATGGTAGTCTTGAGTCACTGATCTTACTATGTACTTCGGTGTTGTTTATTTGTGATTTCATACCGCTGCTTTGAAGTTTGGTGCGCATGCGGCCTGGCGGGCCTTCTTCACGTAATTACCAACGTAACTCCTCATAAAATCAAGATCAAACTTCAAACTGGTAAGTACTCGTTTAATCTTACTATTAAACCACATTGTGAAGGACAGAACGCATAAAGCACCCCTGTCCTTGGGCACCACTGATAGCATTGTTCGAAAGCGGGAAGAGATAGTGGAGGCAGCTGTAACCTTAAGAAATTGGCTACTAGGCTAAGGGTGATTAAATGGGTTAGCTGAATAACTACTGCGCTTGCTTAATGAGGTAAATGAATATTGCTTATATGCCCCGATCGGGAAACTGCTAATTACCATGAATGTGGGATATATGATCTGGGAGGTACTCTGGGTGGTACAGGAAGATTGTGCACCTCAGCGCTCTGATTGGAAGGAGCCAGAAGGGGAGGCTGATTCAGTGAAATTGTGTTGTATAAAGGGGGGTATTTTCTTGACCTCGGTGTGTCTCGGTTTGGAGAGGCACCCGGCTCTGCAGATTCGTAAATAAAGCATTTCTTGCTTCCAGGAGGAGCAGCACAAGCAGGAGAGGCAGCGGCTGAGCGGACAGCTGCGGCAGCTGCAGAGGGACAATACCCTGCTGGTGGCCACGCTGAGACAGGAAGGGCTGCTCGGCCAGTTCAAGAAGAGTCGGGCTGCAGCTGTACACACCTCCGCTGCCCTGTCTGATCAACCGGAAATACCTACACCCCTACAGCCGCCACAGGCATCGAGGCCCAGAGCCAAGGACTCCTGCATAGATTCTCTTGCAGAGGTGCTGGACGAACTGCGGGCTCTGAGTGCAGCAGTGATCGCCGACCAAGAGGAGAAGGAGATGAAAGACAGGAGGAAAGGACTGATTAGGCGGAAGAGAGGGAAATCCAGGCCGCCTCCTAGAAGATCGACTGGCCAATGCTCGCGGCCGACCAAGGCAAGTGGATGGAAAGTGATGAAGATTGAAGATCGCTCCTCCTAGAGAGTGCCCAGGCAGTTCTTCATCGCAGTGGATTCCGAGTGCCTTTTGTGTAGAGTGGGCCTCGCATACGGAGTCATGTGAGGATCGATCAGTGTGACTGAGGCAGTAGCTGCAAGGCTGGGACCACTTCCGACCGCCATTACAGCAAGCATCAGACGACCAGTAACAAAGCCAGAGCAGATAGCCGTTGTGCATGTGGCAGGACACCAGAAGGGAAATTCTCCAGAGGCCAGGGGAAATAGAGCCGCGGATGAGGTGGCAACACGGGCAGTTTTACGGGGGACGGTAAAAATGATGTCTCTAATACCTCTCAGGGAAGGGATAAAGAAGATACCCGTGTTCTCCAAATTCGATATAGGTAGGATGAATGTGGTAGGAGCAAAAATGACAGAAGATGGACAATGGTGGACACCGGATGGGAAGCAATTGCTGAATAAGGAGGTTATCAGAGAATTATTGGGAAGATTATATTCCCAGTCACACTGGAGGGGTTCAGGCATTATGTGATACTCTTTTACGTACGTATGCTTGTAGAGGGATATACACTCTGGGTAAACAAGCAGTCTCAAGCTGTGTGATCTGTCAGAAGGTAAATAAGAAAGTGATGAGGGCAGCGCCAGGAGGAGGGCCATTCCAGTGAATACAGGTAGATTTTACCGAACTTCCCAGGATACAGAAATGGAAATACCTCCTAGTGGTGGTGGACCGCATTACCCATTGGGTGGAGGCGTTCCCCAGAGTAAATGCCACTTCTCAGATAGTAGCCAAAATTCTATTGGAACAAATAATTCCGCGTTATGGAATCATTGAGTCTCTCGATTCAGATCAAGGAACCCATTTCGACTCAAAGATCCATTTGCTCATCTGTGATACCCTAGGGATAAAATGGAAGTTACATACTGCCTGGCATCCACAGAGCTCGTGGAGAGGATAAATGCCACCTTTAAGACACAAATTACTTAATTGATGGAGGAGACTAAACTGCCCTGAACTAAGTGCTTGCCAATAGCCTTGCTTAGAATTCGAACCGCTCCACGGAAGGATATAGCAGTATCACCCTATGAAATGTTGTTTGGGTTACCTTATTTGGGAAAGATAGAAGGAACACCCACCATAGAGGGCAGTGGTGTATTCTTAAGGAACTATTTACTGGCAGTATCTCGTTCTCTTACAGAATTAAAAGCCAAGGGGCTGCTGGCACAGAGTCCCCCTCTCGACTTTCCAATCCATTCTATAAAAGTGGGAGACTGGGTTCTTATAAAATCGTGGAAGGAAGAAAAGTTGCAACCCCGTTGGACTGGTTCGTATTTGGTACTATTGACCACGGAAACAGCAGTGCAGACGAAAGAAAATGGGTGGACACGCAGTGTGAATAAAGGGACCAGTGGAACCTCCGGCTGAGGAGGACTGGACAGCAAGACAAGGAAAGAAACCACTGTCCCTGATCTTCGAGAAAGAACGATTGAAGTAAAAGATTAAAATGCAGTGCTGGGCATTTGTACTAATGATGGTCGTCACTGTAAGTAAATGTATTGACGATTGTGATAAATGTTACCACCCCATCAGGTATGGCGGACAAACCAGAAGGTCCTTTACCTATCATTCTTATGTGCATAAACCACCCCTGTCCTTGAGCACCACTGATAGCATTGTACGAAAGCGGGAAGAGATAGTGGAGGCAGCTGTAACGTTAAGAAACTGGTTTCGAGGCTAAGGGTGATTAAATGGGTTAGGTGAATAACTACTGCGCTTGCATAATGAAGTAAATTAATATTGCTTATATGCCCCTGATCGGGAAACTGCTAATTACCATGAACGTGCGATGTATGATCTGGGAGGTACTCTGGGCGGTACAGTAAGATTGTGCACCTCAGCGCTCCGATTGGAAGGAGCCAGAAGGGGAGGCTGATTCAGTGAAATTGTGATGTGTAAGGGGGGCGGGGGGGGGGGGGGGGGGGGGTTGGGGGTGGTTTCTTGACCTCGGTGTGTCTCCGTTTGGGGAGGCACCCGGCTCTGCAGACTCGTAAATAAAGCATTTCTTGTTTCCACGACTTTGTCTCTGGCATCGTGATTGTGGGCACTGAAATACATCTCTCACCTCCATCCGGCAAATAGCCAGTGTTATTGGTAAATTGGTGGTGGGTTTCCCTGCAATGCAGTATGGACCTTTGCACTATCAAAGTTTGCAACAAGCTAGAGAACAAGCACTTAAAGAACATGCAGGTTACTTTGACAGCCCAATGCAGTTGCCAGCCAAAGCCAATGCCGAATTGCAATGGTGGATAATCAATATTGCACGAAGTATCAAAAATATTTTGACTCAACAACCTTCAGTGGTTTTACAAACAGATGTCAGTGCTTTGGGATGGGGAGCCACGGACAGCAAGTCTAGCTGTGGCGGTAGATGGAGTGTGCAAGAGGAATTAATCCTCCACATGGTATAAATTACTTAGAATTGCTGGGTGCATTCTATGGATTAAAAGCATATTGTTCAGCAATGAATGATTTACATGTTCAGCTCCAGACTGACAATACCATGGCTGTTGTTTATATCAATCACATGGGAGGAATAAGGTCATAATCATGTGATAATCTGGATAACCTCATTTGGGACTGGTGCATTTCCAGAAATATCTGGGTCGCGGCTATCTATCTATCAGGTAGAGATAATGTGGTGGCGGACAACAGGTCACGGAAATTTAATGACAACATAGAATGGATGCTAAATCCTGATGTTTTTAAAATGATTGTCAGCTGCTATGGTTTGCCAGATATAGATCTGTTTGCATCCTGGCTAAATCACCAGTTGCCTAATTACATTTCGTGGGAACCAGATCCAGGAGCAGTAGCGGTGGATGCATTCTCGCTACATTGGGGACGTACGTTCTTTTACGCTTTCCCCCCCATTCTGCCTCATCAGGCAATGCCTCACCAAAATAGAGCAGGACTCTGCCTCAGGCATTTTGGTGGTTCCGGACTGGCCTACACAGCCATGGTTCCCATAGGTGCTGAGAATGATGACTCAGCCATTCATTGGTTCATCCGGTAACAGGAGAAAGTCATCCGTTACATGATCGTATTAATCTGTTAATCTGCAGGTTCTGACCAGACCGTTCCAAGGGCTTGGACTGTCGAGTAGGACCATGGATGTGATTACTGCAGCTTGGAGAGATAGCACTAAAAAACAATATGTGTCTCAATTTAAGAAATGGGAGATGTTTTGCTTGCAGTCAGATATATCTTATCATACTGCAAGCATACCGGATGTATTGGAGTTCCTTGCTACATTGCAATTTGATGAACACTTGAGCTATAGTGCCATTAATAGTGCTTGGAGTTCTTTGTCCTCCTATTTAGGGCAGTTTTCAGAACAACAATCTATCGGGTCTCATCCGTTAGTGGCCTGATTCATGAGAGGTATCTTTAACAAAAACCCTCCTAAGCCTAGATATACAGAAATCTGGGATGTCAGTATAGTTCTCACACTGCATCGGCAATGGGCTCCAATCATGTCACTATCTTTTGTGAAGTTAACACTTAAAGTGGTTATGCTCATGGTGCTGGTATCAGCGCAACGAGTTCAAACATTGCAAAAGTTACGGCTGGATAGCATGTATTCTTCTGTAGATAACATTTTGTTTTATGTATATGATTTAATCAAACAAAGCAGGCCAGGAATGGCCAGAACCAAAGTAAGCTTTCAAGCATACCCCGTTGACCAAACTCTATGTGTAGTTAAGCACCTGAGTCAATATATTGAGGCAACTAAGAGTCTGAGAGAGCAATGCTCATCAGCCACAAAAAACTTCATAAAAAGGTGTCGGTACAAACTATTTCTAGATGATTAAAACAGGTTTTGGATTGTGCTGGAGTAGACACTCATGTGTTTAAATCTCACTCCACCAGGGCGGCATCAACATCCGCAGCGAAGAAACAGGACGTGCCGCTAGACCGAATCCTTGGGGCCGCAGGATGGTCTAGGAGGCGACCTTCTCCAAGTTTTATGACAAACCTATCCTGACAGTGCAAGGTTTTGGGCATGCTGTTTTGGGTTCCGATTGATTTATTTTCTAAATTTCATTTGTATTTTCCCTGGGATAGAGGAGTTATTACTGTTTTTGTTCATTATTATTAAAAAGGACATTTATGATCACATACACCAATTGGTGTAATGAAATTTGACTTGCCAATGCAGCATATGAATAAAGATAATAACACTAAAGAATTTAACAATCAACATACAAACATCCCCCGACAATGGTTCCCACTGTGGGGGAAGGCAGCAAAGTCCAGTCCCATCCCCAGTTCATCCATAGTCGGGAAGCTCCACAGACCGCAGCTCCGCGATGTTGGAGTTGGCGGTCCCAACCCTCCGGAGCCCACCGCACAGCGACCCGGGCAAGGCATCGCCTGCTCCAGAATGGCACCCCCAGCGCTGTGCCGCCGCCGAAGCTGAAATCCCGGCCGGTCCCGGCAGGAAACGCCGCTCCAGACTGCCGGTAGGCCGCGAGGAAGGGGCAAAAACATGGCTTGGAGAAAAACCACATCTCCGACAAGGTAGGGAATGAGAAAAATAGTTTCCACCTTTCCCCCCCCCCCCCCCCCACCTCCACCCCCTCCACACCCATAATAGACTAAAAGCCCTCCAAAAACAAACACTTTTAACTAACTACAAATAAAAAAGAGTGAAAAGACTAACAGCAGCTGGCAGGGCAGCCACACTTGACGGCGCCCCCTACGAAAGATGTGACATTAATGGAAATTGAAGGTGAATTAAACACTTTTTTGTTTCCTAAATTATGTAAAGAGCAGCAGTGAAAATTAAACATGTGAAATAATATTAGAGTGATATGGAACTGCCACTGTCAAATAGAGCTAGCTTCAATGACTGATCATCCGTGACTTGGACATATTGGGCCATAGAGACTATTTCTATTCCGTGTGACATAATTGCTGTCTGAGTCTAAGGAAGGTTGACAAGAAACTTGATCATTTGCCCAGATTTGGAGTACAAGTTGTTATACTGTATATGGTACCTGTTTCTGTTGATGTTGACTCTGTTGTATATGAGGTCATCGTTGTACTTTGGTCTGTGGACGTGCTTTCTTCTGTGGTTGCAGAAATTGTCGAATCTTCACGTATACAGAGAAATATCAGTTTAAATACATGGCAGCACTCTCATGACTACACTTGTAAAATGTCCCTGGATGTTCAAGCTGATATTAGTTTTTGTTTATTCTGATCATACATATTAACATCATGAAATCAGGTAAGTGGTAACTGGTATAATTGATCTGCTAGTGTTTACCAAGCAAATGAGCATCCATGATATTAAAAATAACTGATGAGATGTAATGTTACGAAGAACTCAAAAATTATTGCATGGATAATATTTTGAGTTCTGAAGATACCTACGACAATAATAGACAATCGACAATAAGCAATAGGTGCAGGAGTACGCCAATTCAGCCCTTCGAGCCTTCACCGCCTTTCAATGTAATCATGGCTGATCATCCCCAATCAATACCCCGTTCCTGCCTTCTCCCCATATCCCCTGACTCCGGTATTTTTAAGAGCCCTATCTAGCTATCTCTTGAAAGCATCCAGAGAACCCATTCTCTCAGCATACGACAGCCCCGCCATCCCGGGAATTCACTTTGTAAATGTACGCTGCACTCTCTCAATAGCAAGAATGTCCTTCCTCAAATTAGGGGACCAAAACTGCACACAACACTCCAGGTTAATATATACAGTAAAATGTCCTGTGGAAGTCCAAGATATATTTAATTATTTGTTTTTTTAATCTGATGATGCATATTGACATAATGCAATCATGTTACTAGTACCTGGAGCATTTAATCTGCTGCTATTTTTCAAACAAAGAAGCATCCACGATATTAACGAATAATAAATGAATAATTTCCTGACTTTCATTATTGGATTATTTGACTACTTCCATGATATTTCTACTTAATCTATTGCGTTGTTTAAAATTGCAACTGCTTTTCAAAGTGAATTAAAGATGTTAGGCAATAAAATTCTACATCTGTCATCAATTACAACTGCATTATTGATTGTCATGTGTTGATAAGTTAAATACGTTTTAAATTCTGATCAGTGAATGCTGGTGCTGCATCATCATAGTACCTGTTGTTTCGCTGCTGGTGGCGGACGTAGTCGATGCAGTGACAGTTGTAGTGCTTGGTTCTGAGAATGAAATGAAGATGTGACATCAATGGATATTGAAAGGAAATTGTTTCATAATGCATGTCAAGTGCAGCATGGAAAATTAAACTGATGGGAAGTAATGCTTCCAAGGATTCAATGAATGATTGTGTGGTTAATCATTGGAGTTCTGATGAAAATTAGGAATCATGAAAAATGATCTTTTTCGCAGAGGTGATGGGTATATGGAACAAGTTTCCATATAAAGTGGTTGAGACAATAACAATTATATTATTTAAAAGAGACTTGGACAGATGCATGGATTCCAAAGTTTAGAGTGATATGGAACCGTCGTGGGCAAATGGATCTAGCTTCAATGGTTGATCATCCGTGGCTTGGACATATTGGACCGTGGAGATTATTTCCATTCTGATTGACACAATGACTCTCTAAGTCTAAGGGGGGTTGACAAGGCAAGTTCAATCAATAGTTCCAATAGTCTTTATTACATTACTTTAATGCTGGCAGCAAGACAAGACACAATTGCTGCATACACAGACTGTCTACAGACAGGATAACTATATACAAGACATCTCCCTTTGTCCTGTGCAGCGCCACCTGCTGCACGGAAGGAGCAACGGGTCCTCCCACCCCACACAGTCCACCAAACATCACACTACCCCTGCCCAGATTTGGAGTACAAGTTGTAATTTATGGTACCTGTCTCTGTTGATGTTGATTCAGTTGCATAAGAGGTTGTCATTGTACTTTGGTCTGTGGATGTGCTTAATTCTGTGGTTGAAGAAATTTGTGAATCTTCACATATGCAGAGAGATATCAGTTAAAATACATGGCAGCACTCTCATGACTAGACTTGTAAAATGTCACTTGAATTCTAAACTGACATTAAATATTTTATTTTTTTAATTTGATGATGTGTATTAGCAACATGCTTCAGCTACAACTTACATGATTGCATTTGATCTACTGATATTTTCCAAACAAAGAAGCATCCACTATAATAGAAATGTTAAATTAATAATTGTCTGACGTACATTATTGACTTTTATGACTACTTGTGTGTTAGTTCTACATAAACTATCGAGTTGATTACAATGGCGACCACTTTTCAAAGTGCATTCCACAATATTCTATTTGAGTTATCAGCTCCACTTGTAAAATGTTCCTGGATGTCCAAGCTGATATTATCTTTTGTTTAATCTGATGATGCATATTAAAATCATGCAATCATGTAAGTGATAACTGGTGCAATGGATTTGCTAGTATTTTCCAAACAAATAACCTTCCATGATATTAACAAATAACCTACATAAACTATAGCTGATGAGATGTAATGTTACCAAGAATTCAACGAATAATTGCATGGATAACATTTAGAGTTCTAAAGGTACCTAGGAATTATGATAAATTACGTAAAATGATTTTACTCGCAGTGTTCTGCTTTGATTTGTCACCACGTTATGGTACAATGTTTAATGCAGTAGTCTTCAAATGAAAATACTGAAATTGTGCATGCAAATTGTATTGAGCATTAGCCGTTAGATTTATCATTCTCTATCCATAGTTACCTAAATAATATAACCCTTTCTGACCAATCAACTGCATGATAATCTTTTTGCACAAGTCAATAACTCTTCCTAATTTCCCTAGCTATATGGAATTTGTCTGTTTCATTTTAGTATTGTTTTTCAAGGCCAGCACTTTGTACAAAACTGCAATATGTTTCAGTATAACCAGTACAAAGTGCTGATCTGCACACAAATGTTGGGCAGGCTTTTCATTATTTTCATTGCTGGGTTGCAACTGCCTGTTATTATTGTACTTCAATTTTACTCCCTGTCAAATAACTAAATATACATTCCTAATACATTAAAAAATATTTGTTGTTTGGACCTGTGTAAACATAATGTAAGAAACATGTAAGAAGAATGATTGTTCTCGAATACCCAGGAACAAAGGAGGCGGCAGAAACTAATGGATATTGCCCAGGCCATCATGGATACTGACCTCCACATCATCAATGGCATAGACTGAAAGCGCTGCCTCAGAAAGGCAGCTAATATCATCAAAGACCCACAACATACCGCCCACATTCTCAACGCGCTGCTACCATAGGGGGAGGTGCAGGCACAGGAGCAAGAGAACTGTTACCTCAAGCCTATGATGGCCAACTGTAGTTTTATCCACCCAATAGCAATCAGAATAGAATGCTTAAATCTACTGAACTTTTTTTAATTTATGGCATTTGGACATTACTGGCATGGCCAGCATTTATTGAGGATTATCACAAGTAGTCCTCAATTAAGTGATAATGAGCTATCTTCTTGATCTGCTTCTCAGAACGGTCCGACCCGGCACATCACCAATCCCTTTTCTCCAGAGATGCTGCCTGACCAACTGAGTTACTCCAGCTCTATGTCTGATGTAAACCAGTATCTGCAGTTCTTTCCCACACTATACATTATAAGCTTATTTTCAAAAATATTTTGTAAATATATATCCAATGACAAATATATTGTTATGGCATCCATACCTTCACAGAATGTCCCATTTCCATTGAATCCAGACCTGCAGGAGCAGTTGAATGAACCAGGTATATTCTGACAGTCAGCCCCAAAATGACAGTTATCCATAAATCTGGTACATTCATCAATGTCAGTGCAGTTTGAACCTTCATATCCACTATTACATTTACATGTATAGGAGCCATCCGTATTGAAGCACTTAGAATTCAAAACACAATTGTCCAGATCTCTTGCGCATTCATCAATATCTGCATTTATTTGAAATAAACAAAAAGATATTACATTTAGCAAAAGAAAGAGAGGCAATATTTAAGTTTTGATATCGCAATTAATTTTCATCTGCTTTTTTTGTCATACATATCCTTTAATACAACCTTTCTTTCTGGGGCAAAAGAGATATGTATACAAACAGAAAGGCAAAACGTTAATCAGAGTGGATTTGCAATTGGATCAACAGGTGTTAATGGCTTCTGATAAGTGTCAAATTGAGAAAATACAAAATTGAGAGGAAATGTGTATCAAAGAAAGAAAGTATGAGGTGACAATGAAGAAAAATGGGTTTGTTGAAATGACTGTGAGAGACTTGAGACAGCAAGTATTGATCTGCTTCTCAGAAGGGTCTCTGCCCAAATCGTCACCAATTCCTTTTCTCCAGAGATGCTACCTGACCCACTGAGTTACTTCCACTTTTTGTGTCTATATTCGGTGTAAACCAGCATCTGCAGTTCTTTCCGACACACACAACTGGTAGATTTGCAACTGCCTGTTATTATTGTACATCAATTTTACTCCCTGTCAAATAACTAAATATACATTCCTAATACATTAAAAAATATTTGTTGTTTGGACCTGTGTAAACATAATGTAAGAAACATGTAAGAAGAATGATTGTTGTCATTCTTAAATGACCCCGAATAACTATGTTAGATACCTTTTCTTCCAAAGATACCTTTTTCCCCCAGAGTTCACTCACCTGTGCAGCTGGATCCATCATATCCTGTTCTACATTTACAGATGAAAGAGCCCACAGTATTTACACAGATAGAATTAATTCCACAACACGAAGTAGAGCATTCATTCACATCTAAAAGGATAAACAATTGAAAACAAGAATAGTTAGCTAAATTATAGAATCACGTATGCCTGATTTTGCACTCAACAGAGAATCAGCAGAGAACTGACCAACGAGTTTACACCGCTTGTTGGTTATTGGAAAATCAGGTCCATTTAGTAAATAAATTGATTTAACTCAGAAGAAGAGAATAGAAGCTTCTTTACATGAAATGGCTTTCAGGAGCATGAACCTGTTCAGTGTCACCTCCGAGTATACTTGGGTCAGAGTATACAAGTGAAAATAAATGTTGGCGGTGAACAGGTTAAAATTATTTTTAGGACATATTTATAGCTCAAGAGTTGTTACTGTCACAAAATGAACATATTTCTAGGAATGCAGCCCATATATAATTTGGGTTTCCACTATACCATTGGAATGACTAGTGTACTAAACAGAAATCACAAGATAGATCTAGGAATGATCTGTAATCTGCCATTAAATTATACCAACCAGCATCTGTATTTTCTTTCAATACATTAAATTGCATTGTTCGGAAGGGGCAGATAGAGTCTTACCGTTTAATCACGTTTGCAGTGCATTACTTAAGTGCTTGAGTGTCACCCAGATAAAAGGTAAATTTGTAGAAATAAATTAATTTCCAAGATTGTTGGCCCAAAGGATCAAAATGAATCATCATAGAGGGTTAGGTTTAGCTCTTGGGGCTAAGGGAATCCAGGGATATGGGGAGAAAAAGGAACAGGGTACTGAATTTGGATGACCAGCCATGATCATATTCAATGGCAGGTGTTGGCTCGAAGGGCCGAATGGCCTACACCTGCACCTATTTTCTATGTTTCTATCTAATGCGATTGACATAACCAATTAAGGGAAGCCATTTATAATAATTGCCTTGCTGCAAAGTATAACAATCAGTTCATAGATTAAATTCTAAACCCACAAATAGTTTAATTTAACTTTGGACAGGAAGTAGCAACACTGTAAAAATATTTGCATGAAACAAATGCAAGATCTGAAACTTCAACCATGTCTTGTTTTATCAATTTAAGTGTGTAGTCAAGTACTCTACAGAATTTCTATAGATGTACATTCGAGAGCATAATGACGACTGGCTACATCACAGCCTGGTTCTCGAATACCCAGGAACAAAGGAGGCGGCAGAAACTAATGGATATTGCCCAGGCCATCATGGATACTGACCTCCACATCATCAATGGCATAGACTGAAAGCGCTGCCTCAGAAAGGCAGCTAATATCATCAAAGACCCACAACATACTGCCCACATTCTCAACGCGCTGCTACCATAGGGGGAGGTGCAGGCACAGGAGCAAAAGAACTGTTACCTCAAGCATATGATGGCCAACTGTAGTTTTATCCACCCAACAGCAATCAGAATAGAATGCTTAAATCTACTGAACTTTTTTTAATTTATGGCATTTGGATATTACTGGCATTGCCAGCATTTATTGAGGATTATCACAAGTAGTCCTCAATTAAGTGATAATGAGCTATCTTCTTGATCTGCTTCTCAGAACGGTCCGACCCGGCACATCACCAATCCCTTTTCTCCAGAGATGCTGCCTGACCAACTGAGTTACTCCAGCTCTATGTCTGATGTAAACCAGTATCTGCAGTTCTTTCCCACACTATACATTATAAGCTTATTTTCAAAAATATTTTGTAAATATATACCCAATGACAAATATATTGTTATGGCATCCATACCTTCACAGAATGTCCCATTTCCATTGAATCCAGACCTGCAGGAGCAGTTGAATGAACCAGGTATATTCTGACAGTCAGCCCTAATATGACAGTTATCCATAAATCTGGTACATTCATCAATGTCAGCGCAGTTTGAACCTTCATATCCACTATTACATTTACATGTATAGGAGCCATCCGTATTGAAGCACTTAGAATTCAAAACACAATTGTCCAGATCTCTTGCGCATTCATCAATATCTGCATTTATTTGAAATAAACAAAAAGATATTACATTTAGCAAAAGAAAGAGAGGCAATATTTAACAGTTTTGATATCGCAATTAATTTTCATCTGCTTTTTTTGTCATACATATCCTTTAATACAACCTTTCTTTCTGGGGCAAAAGAGATATGTATACAAACAGAAAGGCAAAACGTTAATCAGAGTGGATTTGCAATTGGATCAACAGGTGTTAATAGCTTCTGATAAGTGTCAATTTGAGAAAATACAAAATTGAGAGGAAATGTGTATCAAAGAAAGAAAGTATGAGGTGACAATGAAGAAAAATGGGTTTGTTGAAATGACTGTGAGAGACTTGAGACAGCAAGTATTGATCTGCTTCTCAGAAGGGTCTCTGCCCAAATCGTCACCAATTCCTTTTCTCCAGAGATGCTGCCTGACCCACTGAGTTACTTCCACTTTTTGTGTCTATATTCGGTGTAAACCAGCATCTGCAGTTCTTTCCGACACACACAACTGGTAGATTTGCAACTGCCTGTTATTATTGTACTTCAATTTTACTCCCCGTCAAATAACTAAATATACATTCCTAATACATTAAAAAATATTTGTTGTTTGGACCTGTGTAAACATAATGTAAGAAACATGTAAGAAGAATGATTGTTGTCATTCTTAAATGCCCCCGAATAACTGTGTTAGATACCTTTTCTTCCAAAGATACCTTTTTCCCCCAGAGTTCACTCACCTGTGCAGCTGGATCCATCATATCCTGTTCTACATTTACAGATGAAAGAGCCCACAGTATTTACACAGATAGAATTAATTCCGCAACACGAAGTAGAGCATTCATTCACATCTAAAAGGATAAACAATTGAAAACAAGAATAGTTAGCTAAATTATAGAATCACGTATGCCTGATTTTGCACTCAACAGAGAATCAGCAGAGAACTGACCAACGAGTTTACACCGCTTGTTGGTTATTGGAAAATCAGGTCCATTTAGTAAATACATTGATTTAACTCAGAAGAAGAGAATAGAAGCTTCTTTACATGAAATGGCTTTCAGGAGCATGAACCTGTTCAGTGTCACCTCCGAGTATACTTGGGTCAGAGTATATAAGTGAAAATAAATGTTGGCAGTGAACAGGTTAAAATTATTTTTAGGACATATTTATAGCTCAAGAGTTGTTACTGTCACAAAATGAACATATTTCTAGGAATGCAGCCCATATATAATTTGGGTTTCCACTATACCATTGGAATGACTAGTGTACTAAACAGAAATCACAAGATAGATCTAGGAATGATCTGTAATCTGCCATTAAATTATACCAACCAGCATCTGTATTTTCTTTCAATACATTAAATTGCATTGTTCGGAAGGGGCAGATAGAGTCTTACCGTTTAATCACGTTTGCAGTGCATTACTTAAGTGCTTGAGTGTCACCCAGATAAAAGGTAAATTTGTAGAAATAAATTAATTTCCAAGATTGTCGGCCTAAAGGATCAAAATGAATCATCCTAGAGGGCTAGGTTTAGCTCTTGGGGCTAAGGGAATCCAGGGATATGGGGAGAAAAAGGAACAGGGTATTGAATTTGGATGACCAGCCATGATCATATTCAATGGCAGGTGCTGGCTCGAAGGGCCGAATGGCCTACACCTGCACCTATTTTCTATGTTTCTATCTAATGCGATTGACATAACCAATTAAGGGAAGCCATTTATAATAATTGCCTTGCTGCAAAGTATAACAATCAGTTCATAGATTAAATTCGAAACCCACAAATAGTTTAATTTAACTTTGGACAGGAAGTAGCAACACTGTAAAAATATTTGCATGAAACAAATGCAATTCAAGATCTGAAACATCAACCATGTCTTGTTTTATCAATTTAAGTGTGTAGTCAAGTACTCTACAGAATTTCTATAGATGTACATTCGAGAGCATAATGACGACTGGCTACATCACAGCCTGGTTCTCGAATACCCAGGAACAAAGGAGGCGGCAGAAAGTAATGGATACTGCCCAGGCCATCATGAATACTGACCTCCACATCATCAATGGCATAGACTGAAAGCGTTGCCTCAGAAAGGCAGCTAATATCATCAAAGACCCACAACATACTGCCCACATTCTCAACGCGCTGCTACCATAGGGGGAGGTGCAGGTACAGGAGCAAGAGAACTGTTACCTCAAGCTAAGAATTTCATGGTTCTGCTTGTGGATACACATGGCAATGAATGAATGAATATTAATTAAAAAAAATATTAGCCTATTATGTACACATACAAGGAATTTGAAATGAAACAGCCTTGAGCATTAGATTGTATCTCAAAAGTCAATGCAAATAGATTCTTCTTAGAATGGTTTGAGAAATTACTGTAGTAGAAAATTTCACAATATTCCACCAAACTATTCATATTGTTTTAATTATTCCTCATTATTTGTATATATTAAATGGTGATATTAAAAAAAGTACCGTACCAACGCAGAAACTGTCTGGCTTCCCAGTATATCCTTCCTTGCACATACAGGAGTAACCTCCATTTGAATTGATGCATTTTGCATTTTGGGGACAGATAGATGTATTACGACATTCATCAATGTCTGAAAGAAAAGATTTACATTAACAGCGATTGCAGTTTACGTAACAAATATTAGTGATTAGAAGTAATGAACATGCATAATTGTGGAAGATTAGATTTTATTTTTGCTTGTCATATTTTTACATGGTAGTCTTTAACAGAATGCATACTTCCACTGCTGTAATTGGAGAACATTCTGATATATAGTGTTGATTTACAGATGAGTGTACTGTGGAGCTGTGGGACATTGTAGATGTGGAAATCTGATTTCTCCACGGAGCAAAAGACTTTGGCAGAGACGATGGATCTCGACCTGAAACGCCACCCACTCGCCAGAGATGCTGCCTGTCCCGCTGAGTTACTCCAGCATTTTGTGTCCCTTTAGTGTAAACCAACATCTGCAGTTCTGTCCTACATGAGTTTCCATGACCATTAATTGTAATAAATAATGATTACGAACAAAATAATTTTGAGATTTTATTATAAAATGCACACTGAGAATGACCAATTTTGTCAGTGTGTATTACTGAGGAGCGATTTGAGGAGAGTACATAATTACGAGAAAATGAAGGACAGACTTGGTTAACTGCAGGGGGGAAACTTGGATTGTATTGGGAATAGCAAAGCCGATATGTATTCGCCTGATGGATTTGAATTGTTTAACCTTGATGGTAAAGAGGCTTATATTATCAATGTGGAGAGAAATTGTCCCTGGATTTGGCATTTTTGATTAGATTTAGAATGAAATTAGTGATATAGAAATTGATTGTTTAAGTTTAAATAGCTGGGAATTTCACGGGAATTGAATGGGAATTGTAATACTGGCTACAATACTGTGGAATGAAGAAGAAGAAATGGGCATTAACATTCTGGTAAATTGAAGGCTGAGATTGAATTTGGTTGAATTGGAACATTTATCATAGTTTGCTTAAAATTACAGTCATGCCTTTAGGGGAATCTGGACTGAACCCAGCTGAAATTTATATGATTTCCTGTCACCAGGTATACATAGTAACATTGTGTGGTGGAGAAGGAGATTCCATATCAATCCTAGAATAATAAGAGTAGGTTAGGGAACAGATAGGAATATAATAGGTTCATAGACAATATAATATAGGGTTTGGTTCAAGTGAAATGGGAATAGCGAGTGTGTGGGAAAGCATGAGTTCATAATGGTAACTTGCTTTGTCCCAAATTTCTGAGGGTTTTTCTAGGCTTTAGGTTTGACTGTGGAAGGTGATGGAAGACTCAGCAGGAAAATGGATGGAGAAAATTCGCGCCCATGAAAACTCAGGAGGAGAAGACTCCTCGGACTTGTGAAGTCATGCCCATGCAAACTCGAGATGCATGACAAGATTCTGAGAAGAAACAACATCATCTTGTGTTACTGATGGATGGGAAACGTAATGTGCACTCATGTATATCTGATTAGCTGATTACTAAGCCACTTTAGTTATCATTTATGATGGGTTATCATAATGATAAAAGGAAGGAATGTTAATCCTGGCTAAATTGGACCAGTCAAGACTTCAAAATGGGGTTAAGTTTCAGGGTTTGCTGGAAGATTTGGTCAAATTGGGATTGCTCTCTGCAGAGCTGGGACAGGCTGCAAAGAGGTGCCAGAGAATCTGGACCTTAAATACAATTTGCAAGCAAAGAATAGGAAGCCTTGCAAGATTTGTCAATCTGGTATTAAATGCATAGAATGGATTGGGTGGGTGCAAACCAGAGATACACTTTGTAAATAGCTTGTTAATAATGTTGCAGAATCTGACTGCTGAATGTTTATTGGATGGGGTGTTAAGCCTTGTCTGACAGTTCTGTTAATCAGGGTAAATGTTTCCAAGTTGACTTCATCTCGAAATCCTTTGCAAATAGAATGTATTGAACTGTTGTATCATTGCGTTAGGGAAATGTCTGTTATGTATGGGGTTAATCGATATTTGTAATTGGGTGATTAAGGGACAACCCCTGTGTGTTTCGGCCCTCAGGTTCGCGGGGCATATAATAGGCCGTAATACCCTTCTGGAGTGTCTCTGTCTGCGCGAGGCCTAGAGGGCTTGAACAGATAGACACAGGATCGAATCCACGGTTGGGGATAGGTACAGTGTGTGATCTGTGACGCGCGTTTGGTAAAATAAAGTTTGGTTGATTCAGTGTTTTAACTGAAACAAGATTGGGGGAAAGCTTAGAAATGAGCAATTATCATTATCACTCTTTTTCTGTCATCCATTATGACAGTAACATTCATTGTCATGTGGAGGTAAGTAAGATGCAGTGGCAGTTCATGTGCTCGGTTCTGAGAATGAAATGAAGATGTGACATCATCCTTCTGATTGACACAATTACTCTCTGAGTCTAAGAGGGATTGACAAGACAAGTTTAATCATTATTTCCAAACTACCCTTGCCCAGATTTGGAATACAAGTTGTTATTTAAATATAAGTTAACTTATACAGTAAAAATGTCCTTGGAAGTCCAAGATGACTTTAATTATTTGTTTTTTAATCTATTGATGAGTATTGACATAATGCAATCATGTAACTAGTAACTGGAGCATTTGATCTGCTATTTTTCAAACAAAGAGGCATCCACGATATTAACAAATAATAAATTAATAATTTCCTGACTTTCAATATTTGCTTAGTTGACTACTTGCATGATATTCATACTTAATCTATTGGGTTGTTTAAAATGGCAACTGCTTTTCAAAGTGAATTAAAAATGTTAGGCAATAAAATTCAACTTCTGTCTACAACTGCATTATTCATTGTCACTTGTTGATAAGTAAGAAATGTTTTAAAATCTGTTCAGGGAATGCTGTTGCTGCATCATCCTATTACCTGTTGTTTCGCTGCTGGTGGCGGGCGTAGTCGATGCAGTGGCGGTTGTGGTGCTTGGTTCTGAGAATTAAATGAAGATGTGAGATCAATGGATAATGGAAAGGAAATTGTACTATTTTCGTTTCATAAAACATGTAAAGTACAACAGTAAAATTTAAACTAACAAGAGGATGCATATTTGCAACATGCAATCATGTAAGTGATATCTGGGTGCAGGGGATAGGGTGCTCTATAGTAAACATAGAATTATTCATGTGATATCCATGAGAATTGCAGTGGAAATGGAAAGTAAATTTGACACATTGTTTCATAAAGCATATAAACTGCAGCAGTGAAAATTAAACTGATGAGAAGAAATGTTACCACAAATCCAACAAATAATTGTATTGAAGTTGTGATGAAAATTAGGATTCATGAAAAATTATTTAATGGAATTTTTAAATCTGTGTTATGCTTGACATTGTCAACATGTTATTGCACAATGTTTAATGTAGTAGTCTTGAACTGAAAATATAGAATTTTACTTCGGAGTCACGTGAGTGATTCCGTGAAGAACCCCGCCAGTGTGCATGCGCATCATTACATCAGCCACATTGACGCACGGAGGCTGGGAGGAACAGAGCTCCTCCCGCGGTAAGTATTTAGACTCCAGGTAAGTGGCAAAAAATTAGCTGGAGTAAGAGTCCGTTTGCTGTGGTGCCGTTTTTGTTTCCTAGTCGCAGCATCGACAAAACGGGCAAGGGGAAGAGGCGAGCTGGAGCAAAATCTGTAGACAGCCGCGGGAGTGCGGTCTGCGAACGGCTGCCTCATACCCCTGCACAGTCGCCAGCAGAAAGCAGGGCAACTGCAGACTTGGTGTTACAAAGCACGGAGCCAGCGATAATCGGGCGCAAGGCAACACACAAGTCTGCCAGGCCCACAAATCGGGGGAAGATTCCCCTCTGGGGCTGGATACCATTTTTGAATGGTTATCCCAAATGGAGCACCTGATGCACAGAGTGCTCCAGCAGGGCACACTCCAGGAGGAGGAATGGTGTCAGCGCCAGGCTTGAGAAGAGGCCGTGCCAGCAGCACCTAGTAGAGGGTTGCTTGATAGCACCCTCATTGATGAGGCGCGTGCAATGGGTCAGCTGAGTTCTGACCCAGACTCTGATGGTGAGGTTGAGCCAGGCGAAGAATGGCAGCTGCCAGACGTCCCATCTCTGGCAGCACGATTTGCTGGCCCATCAGAGTTAGGAGAGCTGCTGGGAGAAGAGCTGGCCTCCACAATAAATTACATGATATCCCATCAGCTCCAGGAACTTACCATGGACGAGACCGCCAAAAAGCACAAGACCCCAAGGAACTGCATCTTGCTAAATGTACCAGCAGCAAACCAGATAATATGGGGTCAGATGGGCGTGGGCATGCATGCTCAAGAAATAAGGCTGCAGAGGATCATGAAGCTGTTGGGTTCAGGAACCACGGCATTCGCTAGAACAATGGATGGAGGGCATGTGTCGGGGATGCATCAAGAGGCACTAGGGTTGCTGTGCAGCACCCACTTTGAGATCAACAGTCTCAGGAAGAGTGCTATTCGGCCCACCATTAACCCGAAGTTTGCAGCGCTCTGCATGCTGACCAACGTGCAACCACCCAACTTACTCTTTGGAGAAGACCTCATGAAACGCGTCAAGGATTTGGATGATGAGGCAAAAACAGTGGGCTTGATTAAGGCAACGATGGTTGGCAAACCTGTAAGGAGAAGATATTCCTACAGAAGAGGTCTACACCAGGAACAAGCCGGCCGTCGTCGCAGGTGCACAGTTGGCGCTCTGGAGCGGGAACACAAACAAACGTGGGGCTTCCCAGAAACTGGGGACAGCAGGTCACACCAGTTACCAAGGAGGTAGGTGGGCCTAGTTCTCATGGGAACATATTAAGTAGAACACAGCTGAAATTTGGGGGTAGATTACATCTATTCTATGAGGAATGGAAGCAAATTACTTCAGATCCATTTATCATGAGTATTATTCAAGCATTTCAAATTGAGTTTGATCCAAATGGGGATTTGCCTCTCCAGCATGTTCCTAGCAGAACACTCAATTTTTCACAAAGGTTCAGGCTGAACTTGAAAATGTGTGTAATAAAGGAGTAATTGAGAGGACAGTTCACCAAGTCCATCAATTTGTGTCAAATATTTTTCCCCGACCAAAAAAGGATGGAGGATATAGAATTATTTTGGATCTTACAAATCTAAACCCCATTTGGACAGTATAGACACTTCAAAATGGAAACATTTATTACTGCCAAACAACTGATTTCCAGAGGATGTTATATGGCAACCATAGATATGAAGGATGCGTATTACTCAGTGTCTGTTCATTTGGAGGATAGAAAGTATTTGAAATTTACCTGGATGAATCAATTAGGGCAATTCAAGGCACTGCCTGATGGGTTAACTTCAGCTCCTAGAATATTCACTAAATTGTTAAAGCCAGTACTGGGGCTACTCAGAGCTCAGGGTCATGTGGTTATGGCTTATCTGGATGATATCTTAATTATAGGACAAACAAGTGAATTAGCTGAAGCTTCTGTGGCAGTTGTTAAATTGACTCTGGAGAAATTGGGGGTTGTCATTCATCTAGAGAAATCCAAATTAACACCACTTACAACAATTGGCTATTTGGGTTTCGCAGTTGACTCAATTAACATGGTAGTGACTCTGCCCATCGAGAAAATGGTGGAGCTAATTGATGGTTGCACTAAGCTTTTAAAGGAGCAACAACCTTCAATCAGACAGGTGGCCAGCCTGCTCGGAAAATTAGTGGAAGCTTTTCTGGCCATTCAGTATGGGCCTTTGCACTACCAGCACTTACAGAGAGCAAAGGAACAGGCACTCAGGATACATTCGGGCCATTATAATAGGCCCATGCAGTTTTCAGCAGATGCTGTTACTGATCTGCAGTGGTGGATTCAGCATGTCTCCAGTAGTTTCAGCAAAGTGGTGCTTGAACAACCTTCCATGGTCTTACAGACTGATGTCAGTGCACTCGGGTGGGGTGCCACTGATACGAGCTCCAGCTGTGGAGGCAGATGGAATGCGGAAGAGGCATTGCTTCTGCAGACATAGGAAATTAACTAATTAGAGCTTTTGGGAGCTTTTTATGGGCTCAAGGCTGATTGTTCTAACACAAGTAACCTGCATGTTCAGCTTCAAATTGACAACATTATGGCAGTGGCGTATGTTAATCACATGGGTGGCATCAAGTCGGTACCTTTTGACAAACTGGCTTATCATATCTGGACCTGGTGTATTGACAATAACATTTGGCTTTCAGCTATTTATCTACCATGTAGATTCAATTTAGTAGCAGACACCAGGTCACGAAAATTCCATGACAACACAGAGTGGATGTTGAATCAGGACGCATTCAATGATACAGTTGTCAAATATGGAAGGCCAGATATCAACTTGTTCGAATCCAGACTAAACCACCAAATACCTAAATATGTGTGGTGGGAATCAGATCCTGGGGCAATAGTGATTGACGCTTTCTCGCTACATTGGGTTGGTATGTTTTTATGTGCAATTCCACCATTCTGTCTCATAAGTCGGTGTCAAGCAAGATAAAATCAAGCAAGATGCCGCTTCAGGGGTGCTGGTGATACCCGACTGGCCTATTCAGCCGTGGTACGCTTTGATATTGTAGTTGATGACACAACCCCTGTTGGCTGTTCCCAAACAAAGGGATTTACTGGTGCACCGCATCCGTTGAATACTGGCGAACGGCATCTGTTATATAACCGTATTGATTTGTTAATTTACAGGTTTTAAGAAGGCCATATCTGGGGCGACGATTGTCTGGGCGAACTGTGGACATGCTCACTGCAGCCTGGAGGACGAGTACTCAAAAGCAGTATTTTTCCTATGTAAAAAAATGGGAAGTTTTCTGTGTACAAAATAATATTATATATTGTATGGCAGGTATTTTGCATGTTTTAGAATTCCTGTCAACACTACGATGATGGGCTGAGTTATAGTGCGATCAATTCAGCCAGAAGTGCTTTGTATTCGTATTTATTGATGGGGTCAGAGAAACATCCTATTGGGTCTCATCCTCTCGTTTCTCAATTGATGAAAGGAATTTTTATCTCCAGACCACTTAAACCCAGATATATGGCAATCAAGAATGCAAGTGTGGTCCTCAAGCTACTTCGTCAGTGGACACCTGTCGCATCTCTGTCTTTGGCCAAAATCATCATGAAGGTAGTCATGCCCATGGCACTGGTATCAGCACAATGAGTGCAGACATTGCAAAAGCTGCAGCTAGACAGAATGGAAGTGGCTGAAGACAATGTTACGTTCTACATTTATGACCTACTCAGACAAAGCAGGCCAGGTGTGACAGGGTTCAAGATTGTTTTTTCAGCATATCCCACGGATTCATGTCTATGTGTAAAGACACATTTGCTGCAATACATTGCAGCTACGAGGGTCTTACGTAACATGGAAACAGGGTTGTTTGTGTTGCAAGAAGCCACAGAAGGAAGTGTCAGTTCATACTATCTCGAGGTGGTTGAAAGACGTATTGGTTGATGTTTTCACATCACGTTCCACTAGGGCAGCAGCAACGACGGCAAGGGCGATGGACGTGCTCATCAACCATATTTTGGTAGCCGCTGGGTGGTCAAATGAGTTGGTTTTTCAACATTTCTACCATCGGCCAATTGCCGATCCGGTGCTGTTTGCCAATACTATTTTAAGTTCCGTTTAAGCTCCCCCTGGGTTAGAGGGGTACTGTTGTTTTGTTATTCAAATAAATTTGTTGCTGCATTTAAATGCAATGTCAACATTAATGCATTATTTCTCATCCGAGTCAATCAATGCAGTGAGAAGCCTGGATTTGAATCTGCGGCATGAAATCACAAAGCTTTGAACCCTTCACGGAATCACTCACATGACTCTGAAGTAAAATAGTAAGATTAGAGAACTTTCCAGTTTGAAGTTTGATCCTTATTTTATGAGGAATAACATTGGTGATTACGTGCCCTCCACGCCCAACCCTCTCTCACAAAGGTCATCTGGTAGTTCTCAAGTTGCTCATCTTACTATGTTACTTCGATAAATGTTATTTATGATTTCATACCGCTGCTTTGAAGATTGACGCGCATGCGCACTGGCGGGGTTCTTCACATAATCACCAACGTAACTCCTCATAAAATAAAGTTCAAACTTCAAACTGATAAGTTCTTGTTTAATCTTACTATTTGTGCATGCAAATTGGATTGAGCATTTCCTGTTAGATTTAACATTCTCTTTCCGTAGTTACCTTTAATTAATTGGATTAACTGATCTTTTTCACAAAGGGCAATGAGTATATGGAGCAAGCATCCAGATGAAGTGGTTGAGGCAGGAACAATTATATTATTTAAAAGAGATTTGGACTGGTGCATGGATTGGAAAGTGTTATAATGATATGGAACTGCTGTGGGCAAATGGAGCTAGCTTCAATGGCTGATCATCTGTGGCTTGGACATATTTGGCATTGAAGAATATTTTCATTCAGTGTGACATATTTGCTGAGTGAGTCCAATGAAGCCATTTTTATCACTATTTCCAAATATCCCTTGCCAAGATTTGGAGTACGGCTTGTAATTTATGTTACCTGTCTCTGTTGATGTTGATTCACTTGTATAAGAGGTCATCATTGTACTTTGGACTGTGGATGTCCTTTCTTCTGTGGTTATAGAAATTGTTGAATCTTTACATTTGCGGAGAAATATCAGTTAAAATACATGACAGCACACTCATGGCAACTCTAGGATATAACCGGTATAATAAGCTGAACTGTACACAAACATTGAGCAGCACTCTCGTGACTAGACTTGTAAAATATCACTGGAAATCTAAACTGACATTAATTATTTTTCAATCTGATGATGCATATTAACATCGTACAATCATGTAAGTGGTAACGAGTACATTGGATCTGCTGCTATTTTCTAAAACGAATAAGCATCGATGTTATTAACAAATAGTAATTGAATAATTACCTGACTCTCATTATTGGCGTATTTGATTGCTTGCATTATATTCCAAGATAAACTATAATTGATGAGGTGTAATTTACCAAGAATTCAACGAATAATTGCAGAGATAACGTTTTGAGTTCTGAAGGTATTTAGGAATTATGAAAAATTATTTTGAATTTTTTTTTTCACAGTAGTATTCTATGCATTGTCGTCAGGTTATTCGACAATGTTTAAGATTGTAGTCTTCAACTGAAAATATTAAATTCTGCAAGCAAATTTGATTGAACATTAGCTCTTAGATTTATCATTCTCTATCCAAAGTTACCTGAATAATCTGGCCCTTTCTGACCAATCAACTGCCTCAAAATCTTTTGGCACAAGTCATTAACTCTTCATATTGTCCCTAGCCATTGGAATTTGGCTAGTAAATTTTATTATTGTGTTTCAAGGTCAACACTTTGTCCAAAACTGCACTATATTTGAGGATATAACTGGTATAAAGTGCTGAACTATACACAAACATTGAGCAAGCTTTAAACCCGTCTCATGGTGCGAGTCGTCCCACGAGTGACCCAGAGTTTTCACTCGTGGTAAACACGTACAATTAATGTAGCGGGAACGTCGGAACTCGCGGACGCAAGTGGCGCTAACGGCAGGTACCCGTGAAACTTGTTAACTCTTGAAAAAATTCAAACATGTTTAAAGTTTTCCACAAATCAAATTTAAACCCCTGTCTCACGGTGCGAGTTGGCCCACGAGTGACCCCGAGTTTTCACTCGTGGTGATCACGTACAGCCAACGTAGCGGGAACGTCGGAACTCGCGCGATCAACTTGTCCACTCGTGGCGCTAACGGCAGGTACCCGTGAAACTTGTGAACTCGTGAAAAAAGTCAAACATGTTTGACTTTTTCCACGAGTCAAATTTCGTGGTCAAGTTTAAAATTGAAACATTTAAACTCAGAGTTATATCGTAGTGGCCCGTGCGTTAAGTTTAGTGATTCGTGCGTCTACCGTGGGAACTCTTTAATAGACACAAAATGCTGGAGTAACTCGCGGACCAGGCAACATCTCTGGAGAGAAGGAATGGAGTCGAGACCCTTCTTCAGACTTACCCAAAACGCCACCCATTCCTTCTCTCCGGATATGCGGCCTGTCCCGCCGAGTTACTCAAGCATTTTGTGTCTATCTATACTTTTAGTTTCGGATATGATCAAGTGTAAAAAACGCAAACCAGACTACCTTCACATCAGAGAATCCTAATTTTCCTAATTTGGCCGAGGCACTTCACTGTCCGTGTGTAGGAAGGAACTGCAGATGCTGGTTTACACCGTCGATAGACACAAACATGCTGGAGTAACTCAGCGGGACAGGCATCGCCTCTGGAGAGAAGGAATGGGTGATGTTTCGGGTCGGGACCCTTCTTCAGACTCCCCGCTCATTCTTCCCTCGTCGATGTGAACTTGTGGGGGTGCGAGGAATCGGGCGTCGCTGGGTAAGGGGAAGAGAGGTTTTACTGCTGAATTATGCGCAACAGAAGCATGAAGTGGGGGTAAGGTCCGTTTAAACTATCTTGTCGTTCCCCCCCCCCCCCCCCCCCCCCAATGTTGGGAGAGAGAGGGAAGAGAGTTGTGCAAACAAACCACGGGAGACTGCATCTTTGGAGGGAAATCATAAAATGTATAGGGATGTTTCGGGCCGGGACCCTAAAAGGTTGACTACCCGTTTCGCAGATGCCGTTCCTAGCCCCCCCTCTCACTCCTCCCCACCCATAGTCTTTGCCTTCTCCCAATTCCACCATCCCTCGCCCCCCCCCCCCCCCCCCCCCCCCCTAAACCTGTCCTCGCCTGAACTGCTGAAGATAACCGAGTGCTTTAAATGCGAATCCCGGACTGCGGCAACAACACACGCCCTGAGCGGGAGAGGAACTTGGTAACTCAAGAGCAAACGGGAGGGGAACTTGGTAACTCTGGAGACGATCTCGGAACATCGCAGATTACCATACCCGTGGGAACTCGCCTCAAACACTTGCACATCAACTTGGAATATCGTACACAACCACGAGTCTGTCACTCTGGGTCACTCGTGTGTCAACTCGCACCGTGAGACAGGGCCTTTTACTGTTGAAGTTAAAAATTGAAACATCTAAACTCGTTGTAAGGTGAGTTTACCATAGTGACTCGTGAATAACTCATGGGTTTGGCCCGAGTGCCAGGAGTGAAATGTTGAAGATTGGTCAGATCTTAATGGAAATTTTCAGTGAAGGAGCAAAAAGCACTCACCGGGGATCTGGGAAGCAGTGGCAAAAAGAATGAACCATGCAGTGTGGGGAAAGCTGCATTGCGAGAGTTAATTAGTTGCCTTCAGAACTTTAACTTTTCACATTGAAACGGTGCCATGAATCATTGTTAGATTAATGCTTTTTTTATGGTGGAGCAGATATATGGGACAGGTGTCCTGTCTCAGGATGTATATCCGACACATTTTATGCGTTTAGACAGGGGATTTTCTCAGGCATTACTTTCCACCCAGGCTATCCGCGTTAAGGAGGCTTTCAGTTGTGAGCCCAGACTGTAGCCACTTGTGAAGTACACGATGCCCTGATGGTGAATCATTTCCTTTCAAGCGACAAGGTGCCTCCTAGCTTTTCAAGGTGTGTAGGATATCCATTGGTTCACACATCACCCAGCCTGCAGTCCTAGCCCACCACAGTTCCAGGGAGGCCCCGTAAAGCCGGCTGGTTGGTCTGTCTTGTGTTCGCAAGCCCATTGCACGCAGCACCTGAAATTACTGCCGGGGTCCACTACACTTGGTTTCCTCAAGTAACCAGTAAATTACTATTAAATCTTGACATGCTTTACATAGTGACGTATTCTAACATCCAGGCAAATTGTGAAGATTGCGTAATGAAACAAATAATTGAACTGCCTCAGGTGCAAGACCCATTGATCAAACAGTGCTTCGGCAGTGAAATACAAGAAGGGTTGGTAAACAATAAATTGCAAAGTGATTTCTTCCAAAAGAAGCCATCAAGAAATAATGCGAGGGAAAGAAGGGGTGGGAGGATGGGGTGGGGGGAGAAGGTGAAGGATACATGGGTGAGCTGCACACTTTCCCCTCTCTGGCTGACAGCAGCCTCAGAGCCTTACTGAAGGTGGCTGGAGCTGGTGGCACCAGTAACCGTGTGGAAAATTGCCTCAATGTTTTTATGGCTTCAGCAGCGTGGATGCGGTGTGGATCCTACAGTTGATTTGCCTAGGAACGGTGGCGCAGAAGGTTGCACATGATTCTCTCACAGCTCCAGTGATACAAAGGTTCGATCCTGACCTCCGGTGGTGTCCGTGTCAGGGTTACACCTTTTCCCTGTGGCCAAGCGGGATTCCCCCGGTTGTTCTGGTTTCCTCCCACATTCCCAAAGAACGTAGGTTAATCTGTCGCTGTAAATTAATCCGAGTGTGTCGGTGAGTAATGGAATCTGGGACAATTGACGAGCATTTGAGAGAGAATAAATTACAGGGAAATGAATGGGGGAATGTGATTCATGGGATTACTGTCAGAGCTGACATCGCCTTGATGGGCTAAATGGCCTCCTTCCATGCTGAAAGAATACTAAGCCAGAAAGTCAGCTCTCTGCCGTTGATTTACGGGATATTCATGAAATATCATGCGCCGGCCGATAGCTTTTGGAGAGTTCATGATGTAATGCAATGATGTAAAACCCCTGTCTCACGGTGCGAGTTGGCCCACGAGTGACCCCGAGTTTTCACTCGCGGTGATCACGTACAGCCAACGTAGCGGGAACGTCGGAACTCGCGCGATCAACTTGTCCACTCGTGGCGCTAACGGCAGGTACCTGTGAAACTTGTGAACTCGTGAAAAAAGTCAAACATGTTTGACTTTTTCCACGAGTCAAATTTCGTGGTCAAGTTTAAAATTGAAACATTTAAACTCAGAGTTATATCGTAGTGGCCCGTGCGTTAAGTTTAGTGATTCGTGCGTCTACCGTGGGAACTCTTTAATAGACACAAAATGCTGGAGTAACTCGCGGACCAGGCAGCATCTCTGGAGAGAGGGAATGGAGTCAACACCCTTCTTCAGATTTACCCAAAACGCCACCCATTCCTTCTCTCCAGATATGCGGCCTGTCCCGCCGAGTTACTCCAGCATTTTGTGTCTATCTATACTTTAGTTTCGGATATGATCAAGTGTAAGAAACGCAAACCAGACTACCTTCACATCAGAGAATCCTAATGTTCCTAATTTGGCCGAAGCACTTCACTGTCCATGTGTAGGAAGGAACTGCAGATGCTGGTTTACACCGACGATAGACACAAACATGCTGGAGTAACTCAGCGGGACAGGCATCGCCTCTGGAGAGAAGGAATGGGTGATGTTTCGGGTCGGGACCCTTCTTCAGACTCCCCGCTCATTCTTCCCTCGTCGATGTGAACTTGTGGGGGTGCGAGGAATCGGGCGTCGCTGGGTAAGGGGAAGAGAGGTTTTACTGCTGAATTATGCGCAACAGAAGCATGAAGTGGGGGTAAGGTCCGTTTAAACTATCTTGTTGTCGTCCCCCCCCCCCCCCCCCAATGTTGGGAGAGAGAGGGAAGAGAGTTGTGCAAACAAACCACGGGAGACTGCATCATTGGAGGGAAATCATAAATTGTATAGGGATGTTTTGGGCCGGGACCCTAAAGGTTGACTACCCGTTTCGCAGATGCTGTTCCTAGCCCCCCTCTCACAACTCCCCACCCATAGTCGTTGCCTTCTCCCAATTCCACCATCCCTCGCCCAGTCCTCGCCTGAACTGCTGAAGATAACCGAGTGCTTTAAATGCGAATCCCGGACTGCGGCAACAACACACGCCCTGAGCGGGAGAGGAACTTGGTAACTCAAGAGCAAACGGGAGGGGAACTTGGTAACTCTGGAGACGATCTCGGAACATCGCAGATTACCATACCCGTGGGAACTCGCCTCAAACACTTGCACATCAACTTGGAATATCGTACACAACCACGAGTCTGTCACTCTGGGTCACTCGTGTGTCAACTCGCACCGTGAGACAGGGCCTTAACCAGTTGCAATTATGGTACCAATTATGGAATCGACACCGAATGATAGTCTACAGTACAATATAGGAAAACATTCCCATATTTACAATTAAAGGCCAATTGTATTCGGGTTTAATACAAATTCAGTTTACCCGAGTTTAAATTAAAAACTGTGCCAGGTGCTGGGAAACTCTGCAACGCCACTGCTGAAGAGAACATCTGAGCTTTATCTTTCATTCAGAGGTTTGCGGGCGGGCTGGGGTGCCTGGAGGGCTCTGAAAACTTTGTTTCCCAGGGCTGGGGTGAGTGTGAAAGGGGTGGTTTCTGGGCAGGTCTGCCCAATCAGCAATGTTTTGAGCCGCTGTTTTATAGCGAGACACACACTATCCCTCTAATCTACGGACCTTGCTGTCGGGGAGAAAAATAATGTTAATGTTCAATTTACCTAATCTTTTTGTTAGAAGTTTACCAACTTTTTGATGAGATATGAATTAAGGGAATAAAACAATCTTACTAGACACAAAAAGCTGGAGTCACTCAGCCAAGCTGGCAGCATCTCTGGAGAGAAGGGCCGAAACATTTTTTCAGTCTGAAGAAAGGACTTGACCAGAAACGTCACCCATTCCTTCTCTCCAGAAATGCTGCATGTCCCGCTGAGTTACTTCAGCATTTTGTGTCTATCTTCGGTGAAAACCAGCATCTGCAGTTCCTCCCGCCAAAAAAAAAACAGCCTATGATTGATGCCAGACCTTGAACAAATGCAGTTCAAATGGACTTTTGTATGCAATTTTGGAAGAATTGTTTCTTGAAACAAACTGCTCTAAACGTTTGAAGGAAGGAATTGCAGATACTAGTTTAAACCAAAGATAGACACAAAATTATGGACTAACTCAGCTGGTCAGGCAGCATCTCTGGAGAAAAGAAATAGGTGATGTTTCGGGTCGAGATCGTTCTTCAGGCTGGGTCTTTTATAATGAAAAAAAACTGCATGACATCACTCCATGTGATGATTTTTCCACACGTCGGTAGACGTTGTTGGCTCAAGAGTAACTCGGGAGAGGAACTTGATAACTCGGGAGAGGAACATCGCAGAAATGAGAAGTAAACGGCAAACTTAGACATACCCGTGGGAACTCGGTTAAACTCTTGAACATAAACTTGGAATTTTTTTTCTGTTTTTTTTCTTTCACTTGGGGTCACTCGTGGGTGGACTCGCACCTTGAGACAGGGCTTTTACTTTATTTTGTGGATCTTATAAAAGTATAAGTCATGGAGTCATAGATTAATACACTGTGGAATCAGGCAACTCTGCCCAACTGACCCACACCAGCCAACTATGTCCCAACTACCCTAGTCCCACTTGCCTGCGCTTGTTCCATAACCCTTCAAACCGGTCTGATCCAACTGTTTCTTAAACAATGGGATCATCCCAGCCTCAACTACCTCCTCTGGCAGCTTATTCCATACACCCACCACTCTCTGTGTGAAAAAGTATCCCTTTGGATCCCTATTAAATCTTTTCGCCTTCACTGTGAACCAATATCCTCTGGTCCTCGATTCCCCCACTCAGGGTAAAAGACTCTGTGCATTACCAATGGAAATAGAAGCATGCAAATAGAAGTGTGAATGAACACAGTCTTTACCCAGGTTGGGTATCCAGTGCTGTCAGGCATCGATTTAAGGCGAGAGGGAAAAGATATAATAAGAACATGAGGAGGTCTTTATCATAGAGGGTGATGAGGATATGAAGCAAGCATCCAGATGAAGTGGTTGAGGCAGGAACAATTATCTATATTACTAAAAGTCTGTTGTTGACCACTTCCTGTTGTTCTGTATATTGATTTTAGAAAAAACCCTGCCACTTACGGCTGTGATTTTAGGCCATCTTACTCAGAGTCCCTCTCCTGTGCAGGACAAGAGGATTTATCCCATCGATGAAAAATAAAAGAGTTATTAGTGTTTAAAAAATGTTGAGATTCTCTCTCCTGAAGGCCATGCCCCTTCCGGAGGGACTATAAAAACCGTAAGTGTCGGTCTCTGCAAGATGGGGGTGCGAGAGGGTCACGACTCTCAGTTTGAGCTGTGAATAACACTGAACACATGTCTACTAAACTGTGAGTGTGGTTTTACTGACCTTGAGTGCCCTTAATGTGGTTTTTAAATGAAAATGTGGTTGGTTTGAAGTGAAGCACTGCAAATGGCTGTTGGTGGTGATTGGTTTGAAATGAAGCACTGCAAAATGCTGTTGGTGGTGGTTGGTTTGAAGTGAAGCACTGCAAATGGCTGTTGGTGGTGGTTGGTTTGAAGTGAAGCACTGCAAAAGGCTGTTGGTGGTGGTTGGTTTGAAGTGAACCACTGCAAATGGCTGTTGGTTGTGGTTGGTTTGAAGTGAAGCACTGCAAATGGTTGTTGGTGGTGGTTGGTTTGAAGTGAAGCATGGCAAATGGCTGTTGGTGGTGGTTGGTTTGAAGTGAAGCACTGCAAATGGCTGTTGGTGGTGGTTAATTGACAACTTCCTGTTTGCACTCTATATTGATTTTAGATAAAACGCTACCACTTACGGCTGTGATTTTTGGTCATCTTACTCAGTCCCCCTCCGTTCATCAGGTGTAGAGGGTTCTTCCCATCAATGATAAATAAAAGTGTTATTAATGTTTAAAAAATGATGAGAATCTCCCTCCTGTCAATAGTGCCATGAAGTCCACACCCCCTCTGGTGGGAAGGGGGAGGGATTATAAAACCTGAAAGTGTGGGTGTGGCTCAGTCTCTGCAAGATGGCGGAGGGAGAGGGAGAGGGAGAGGTCATGACTCTGGCTGAGCTGTGAATCAACTGAACACACTGAATGTTTACTGAACTGTGAGTGTGATGTTTATGTGGTGTTTATGTGGTTTTATGGTGGTTTCACCCTGGCCTTGCACCCTGTTTTTTTCTGCAGTTGCAGTGATTGTTGAACTTTCACATATGCAGAAAAATGTGTTAAAATACACTAAATGTTCTTGAATGTCCAAGATGACTATTTGTTTTTTAATCTAATGATGCATATTGACATCATGCAATCATGTAAGTGGTAAATGGAGCATTTGATCTGCTGCTCTTTTTCAAACAGAAGCATCCACGATATTAACAAATAAATAAATTAATAATTATCCAACTTTCTTATTGACTTATTTGACTACTTTCATGATATTCCTACTTAATCTACTGGGTTGTTTAAAATGGTGACTGCTTTTCAAAGTGATTTAAAGATGTTAGGAAATAAATTTCCACTTCTGTCATCAATTGAAATCTAGATGTTAGGCGATAAAATTCTAATTCAGTTATTTTTTTTGTGTCATCAATTATGAAAGTAATATTGATTGTCACGTGTTGAACTATAAGATATATTTTTAAAGTTTGATCAGTGAATCCTGGTGCTGCATTATCCTAGTACTTGGTGTTTTGCTGCCAGTGGCGGATGTAGCCAATGCAGTTGCAGTTGTTGTGCTTGGTTCTGAGAATGAAATGAAGATGTGACATCAATGGACATTGAAAGGAAATTGGACTCTGTTTTATTAAGCATGTAAAGTACAGCAGGGAAAAGTAAACTGATGAGAAGTAATGTCACCAAGTATTCAACAGATAACTGCATGATTAACATTTGGAGTTCTGATGAAAATAATGAATCATTGAAAATTATTTCTTGGAATTATTTAATCTGTTATGCTGGGCATTTTCACCATGTTATTGCACAACGTTTAATGCAGTATTCTTAAACTGAAAATATAGATTTTGTGAAGGCAAAGTCGATTGAGCATTTCCTGGCAGATTTATTATTCTCTTTCCATAGTTGCCATGAAATAACTGGCCAAATCTGACTAATCAACAATGTGTAAACCTATTTTTGCACAAGTCATGAACTTGTCCAAATATCCCTAGCTATCTGCAATTTGGCTGGGTCATTTTTCTGTTGTTATTCCAGGCCAACGCATTAGTCAAAACTGCAATATGTTTGAGAATAAAGCCAGGTGTATAAAATCATGAGAGGAATAGATTGGGTAGAAGCTCAGAGTCTCTTGCCCAGAGTAGGGGAATTGAGGACCAGATGACACAGGTTTAAGATGAAGAGGAAAACATTTAATAAGAATCAGATGGGTATCTTTTTCACTCAAAGGGTGGTGGATGTATGGAACAAGGTGCCACAGGAGTCAGTTGAGGCAGGCACCATCACAACTTATAAGAAACAGTTAGACAGGTACATGGACAGGACAGGTTTGGAGGGATATGGGCCCTCAAAACACAGGCAGGTGGGGCTAGTGAAATTGGGACATAATGACCGGTGTGGGCAAATAGGGCCGAAGGGTCTTTTTCTACACTGTATGACTCCAATTCCATGAGTAACTGTGTGGATAACATTTGGAGTTCTGAAAATAATTAAGAATCATGAAAAATTAGTCCTGGAATTTGTTTCCATGTATTAGCATTGTCACAACGTTATTGTACAATGTTTTGTTAGAGTAGTTGACAATTGAAATTGTGCATGCAAATTTGATTCAGCATTTGCCGTTAGATTTAGCATTATCTATTAATTTGATAGTGTGAATGAGCAAACTCTTTACCCAGGGTTGGCTATCTAGAACTGGAGGGCATAGTTTTAAGGTGAGAGGGAAAATATATAGTAACAACCAGAGAAAATGTTTTCACCAGAGGGTGATGGGTGTATGGAGGAAGCATCCAGATGTAGTGGTTGAGGCAACAACAATTATATTATTTAAGAGATTTGGACAGGACCATGGATTTTGAGGTTTTAGAGTGATATGCAACCGCCCTGGGCAAATGGAGCTAGCTTCAATGGCTGATCATTCGTGGCTTGGATATATTGGGCCGCAGAGACTATTTCAATTCTGTATGACTCAATTAGTCTAAAAATGGTTGACAAGACAAGTTTTATCATTATTTCCAAATGACCCAAGCAAAGATTTGGAGTGCAAGTACAAATTATGGTACCTGTCTTTGCTGATGGTGATGTTGATTCAATTGTAGAAGAGATCATCGTTGTACTTTCGTCTGTGGATGTGCTTTCTTCCGTGGTTGCAGAAATTGTTAAATCTTCACATATGCAGAGAAATATCAGTTAAAATACATGGCAGCACACTCATGGCAACATTTCTACACTCGCCACAGGTACCACTTACATGAATGCATGATGTTAATAAGCATCATCAGATAAAAAAAAACAAATAACTACAGTCAGGTTGGACATCCAGGGACATTTCTACACTTGTATAATATCCCTGGAAGACCAAGATGACTTTAATTATTTGTTTTTTTTTAATCAGACGATGCATATTAACATCCTGCATTCATGCGAGTGGTAACTGTTGCATTTGATTTGCTGCTATTTTCCAAACAGAATCATGCACTATATCACAAATGATAAATGAATAATTGCCTGAATTTCATCATCGGGTTATTTGACTACTTGTATGACATTCCAACTTAAACTATTGGGTTTATTACAATGGTGACTGCTTTTTAAAGTGAAATCCAGATGTTGGCCAACAAATTTCTACTCCAGTTATCACTCTTTTTCTGCCATCGATCACGACAGCATTATTGATTGTCACGTGTTGATTAGTAAGGTACTTTTAATATTCTCCATCCAATAGTTACTTAAATTAACTGACCATTTCTGACCAATCAACTGCATCTAATTCTTTTTTTTGCACAACTCATTAACTCTTTATAATACATTTAGTTTAATTCAATTTTAGTTTAGAGATACTGCATGGAAACAGGCCCTCTGGCACACTGAATCCGCACTGACCAGCGATCCCTGCAAATTAACCGTACCCCACACCCACTGTACGTCTTTGGAGTGTGGGAGGAAACCAAAGATCTCGGAGAAAACTCACACGGTCACGGGGAGAATGTACAACCTCCGTACAGACAGCACCCGTAGTCGTGATCGAACCAGGGTCTCCAGCGCTGCATTTGCTGTAAGTAAGCAACTCTACCACTGCGCCACTGTGACCGCTTAGTTTTCGGGAATGTGGGTAGTGTGTTTTACCATTGTTATTCCAGCCCAGGACTTTGGACAAAACTGCAATATGTTTGAGGTGTACACAATACACTATACACTATACACAACTATATACTATACACAACCAATGCAAATGGATCTAGCTTCTATGACTGTTCATCTTGGCATGCACATATTGGGCTATAGAGCCTTTTTCCATTCTCTATGACACAATTACTATCTGAGTCTAAGGAAGATTGACAAAACAGGTTTTACACGATATCCAAATTTACCTGGCCCAGGTTTGTTGTACAAGTTCTAATTTACAGTACCTGTTTCTGTTGATGTTGATTCTGTTGTATAAGAATTCATCATTGTACTTTGGACTGTGGATGTGTTTTTTTCTGTGGTGGCAGAAATTGTTGAATCTTCACGTTTGCAGAGAAATATCAGTTAAAATACATTAAAATCTCCTTGGATGTCCAAGCTGACTTGAATTACTTGTTTTTTTAAATCTGGTGAAGCATATTAATATCATGCAATGATGTAAGTAATAACTGGAGCATTTGATCTGCTGCTCTTTTTCAAACAAAGAAGCATCCACAATATTAACGAAAAATAAATGAATAATTGCCTGACTTTCATTATTGGCTTATTTGACTCCTTAAATGATATTCCTACTGAACCTACTGGGTTGTTTAAAATGGTTACTGTTTTTCAAAGTGAAATCCAGATGTTAGACGACAAAATTCTATTTCTTGGATTAAAGGAGGCTGAAGGTTGATTATATAGAAAGGTATAAATCATATGGAAATAGAAGTGTGAATGAACAGTCTTTACCCAGGTTGGCTATCTCGTACTGGAGGGCACAGTTCTAAGGTGAGAGGGAAAAGATATAATAAGAATAATGAGGGGATGTTTTTCACAGAGGTTGATGGGTATATGGAGCCAATATCCAGATGAAGTGGTTGAGGCAGAAATAATCCTATTATCTAAAAGCGATTTGGACAGGTGCATGGATTAGAAAGTTTTTGAGTGGTATGGAACCACCGTGGGCAAATGGAGCTAGCTTCAATGGCTGATCATCTTGGACATATTGGGCCGCAGAGCCTATTTCCATTCTGTGTGACACAAATACTCTTTGATTTTAAGAAGGATTGACAAGACAGGTTTTATCATTATTTCCAAATCCCCCCTGCCCAGATTTGGTGTACTAGTTGTAATTTATGGTACCTGGCTCTGTTGATGTTGATTCTTTTGTATAAGAGGTCATCATTGTACTTTGGCCTGTGGATGTGCTTTCCTCTGTGCTTGCAGAAGTTGTTGAATCTTCACATATGCAAAGAAATATCAGTTAAAACACATGGCAGCACTCTCATGGCTACACTTGTAAAACTTGTAAATATCCCTGGAAATCCAAGCTGATTTAGTAATTTGATTTATTTAATCTGATTATACATATTGACATCATGCAATCATGTATGTGGTAACTGGTCATCATTGAACTTTGGCCTGTTTCCGTGCTGCAGCTCTAAACTAAACTCAACTAAAGTTGAAATTTATGGTAGCTGTCTCTGTTGATGTTGACTCTGTTGTGTAAGAAGTCATCATTGTACTTTGGTCTGTGGGTGTGCTTTCATCTGTGGTTGCATAAATTGTTGAATCTTCACATATGCAGAGAAATATCAGTTAAAATACACGTCAACACTCCGATGGCTACACTTTTATTAGCATCATGCAGTCATGTAAGTAGTAGCTGGTGCATGGAAAATGCTGCTAATTTCCAAACAAAGAAGCATCCATGATATTAACAAATAATAAATGAATAATTGCCTTTCATAATTGGCTTATTTGACTACTTGCATGGTATTGCTACTGAAACTATTGGGTTGGTTACAACGGTAACTGCTTTTCTAACTGACATCCAGATGGTAGGCAACAATATCTCCTTTTCTGTCATCAATTACAGCAGCATTGTTAACTGTCATATGTTATTTACTGTCACAGAGATGTTAGAAAGACTGATGAGATGTTAGAAAGACATCTTTCTGCATCTCATCAGTGAATCCTGGTGCTGCAATATCCTTGTACCTGTTGTTTCGTTTCTAGTGGTTGACATAGTCGATGCAATGGCAGTTGTTGTGCTTGTTTCTGAAAATGAAATGAAGATGTGACATCAATGGATATTGAAAGTGGATTTGACACTTCTTGTTTCATAAAACATGTAAACTGCAGCAGTGGAATTTAAACTGATGAGTGAAATGTTAACAAAAATTTCTACAAGTAATTGCGTGGATAACATTTGGAGATCTGAAGATACTAAGGAAACGTGAACATTTATTTTATTGCACAATGTTTACTGGAGTAGTCCTCAACTGCTGGTGACTGCTTTTGAAAGTCAATTCAAGATGTTAGGCACAAAATTCTACTCCGGTTATCACAATTTTTCTGTCATCAATTATGATTGCATTATTGACTGTCACATGTGAACTAAGATATCTTTTTAACATCTCATCTGTGAATCCTGGTGCTGCGTTATCCTAGTTCCTGTAATTTTTTCTGCACAAGTTATTAACTCTTGCTAATATCCCTAGTTATCTGTAATTAGCTAGTTTGTTTTCTTTTGTTCTTCAAGGCCAGCACATTGGAGAAAGCTGCAATATGTTTGAGTATGTAGCCAGTACAAAGAGCTGAACCATACACAAACGTTGGACAGGCTTTACTTTATTTCTTGGATTGGAGGAGGGCGAAGTTTGATCTTATAGAATTGTATAAATCACATGGAATTGCTCATTTATTCTAAACTGGGGAATCATGTTTTATGGTGAAAGGGAAAATATATAATAATTGCATTACACTTATTCTCTGAGTCTAAGAATGGTTGACAAGACATGTTTTTATCATCTATCATATCATTATCATATAACGAAACACTCATCTTGTATGTGTGTATATGTGTGCGTGTCTTTATATTTTCGCAAAAACACTACGTGGTAATGATAAGATTTTTACACATGCTGATTCACATAGTTCCTCGCTAAGCAGTGAGCAACTTCACTTAAGATTTTATGCTTTATTTCTCGACATTGCTGAAGAAAGTTTCAAAAAATGAAAAAACTCCCTTTTAACACGACCAGCTGATGATGTCACAATGAGGTGGGCAGAGCCCGTTTCACACACAAAATATTCCACGAGCTTCCATGCTTCATCCCCATGCCTATCCAAAAGTCTCTTAAATGCCACTATCATATCTGCCTCAACCACCACCACTGGCAGTGCATTCCAGTCACTCACACCCTCTGTGTAAACAAACATCTCTTACAACTTTGCCCCTCTTACTCTTAAAGCGATACCCTCTGGTATTTGATTATACCAAACTGGGAAAATGATTATGACTGTTTAGGCTATCAATACATTTAATAATGTTATATTCTTCAATCAGATCTCCCCTCTGACATTCCAGACTAAGCAATCCAAATCTGTCAAACCTCTCCCTGTAGCTAATATCCCCTAATCCAGGCATCATTCTGGTAAACCTCCTCCGCACCCTTTCCAAAGCCTCCACATCTTTCCCACAATGGGCCAGCCAGAACTGCATGCATTACTCCAAATGTGGCCTAACCTACGTCCTATAAAGATGCATCATCATTCTCTATACTCAATGCCCAGACCTATGAGCATTTTTATCTTTACCTCTCTATCACTCATGTTACCACTTTCAGGGGGTTATGAACTTGGACTCCAAGATCCCTCTGTACATCAATGCAGTTAAGAGACAGGCCATTTTCTCCTTACATTTAACTTTCAAAATGCAGCATCTCTCTCTTGCTCGGATTGAACTCTACTGCCATTTCTCCGTCAATTTCTGTAACTGGTCCATATCCTTGTGACCTTATGTTACCAAGTCACAACCTGCCATGTACAAAGTCATGCTGAATGTCCCAAATTAACATATTCTCTTCCAAATGGGAGGAAATCCTATTTTTAAAAATCCGCTCTTTCCAATAATTCCCCTAGGTCTGACATAAGACTCACCAATCTATAATTCTCTGGATACTCTCTACTTCCCTCCATAAATAAAGGAACAACATTAGTTACTGTCCAGTCCTCCAGGTCCTCGCCTGTGGCTAGAGAAGATGCAAAGATCTTCGTCAAGGCTCCTGTAATCTCCTCTCTTGCTTCTCCCAATACAGGGTTACCCCTCATTCACCTGCATAGCCTACCCAACCTCTTCCTCAGTTCTTCAAGTCCTGCAACATCCTTGTAAATCTTCTCTGCACTCTTTCTAGTTTAACAAATCTTTCCTGCAACAAGGTGACCAAAACGGAACATTGTACACCAGATGTGACCTCACCAACATCTTGTACAACTGTAAATAACATACCAACCTTTATGCACAATATCCTGACAATGAAGGCCAAAGTGCCTAAAGCCTTCTTGAACACCCTATCTACATGTGAAACTCCTTTCAAAGAAACATGTATTCCTAGATCCCTCTGTTTTACACCACCTCCCAGAGTCCTGCCATTCACTGTGGATGTCCTGCCCTGTTTTGACTTCCCTAAATGCAAACCTCACACTTAAAAGCATTAAACTCCATTAACTATTCCTCAGCACAAAATAATGGCCCAGCCTTTCAGGGCTCTCCTTAGAATTCAAGCCCTCAAGTCCCAGTAACAACCTTGTGACTCTTTTCTGTATCCTATCCAACATAATATCATCATTCCTATTGATGGGTGGCCAGTACTGCACCTAATACTCTAAGTGGCAGCCTCACCAACAACGTACAGTTATCAATAACTTTTATCATTTGAGACAATTTTATGGTCTACTGTGATCCATTTCTGCTGTTTTCCATGTTTTTGAGACCAGAACTGCCCACAGTTAGCACCATAAGGCACTAAAAAGATGCCACAAAAGTCACTTCCGCAAAATACTCTCACTTCACAAGGATGGGTAAATGAAATAACCATCAGCTTTCTTTCACAGGCCAGCTTCCCTATGGTTGAGTCAACAATTAGGGGCCTGTCCCACCAGCACGCAACTATATGCGATGAACGCGATCAAACCGGCAGCGGGGGCCGCGCGGAGGTCGGGTGATCCCCTGTACAGGGCCGGTCCCACCAGCATGCGCCCGCATGCGGCAAGCGCAACTAAACCGGCAGTAGGGGCCGTGCGGAGGTTGGGTGAGTGGCGCAACGCGGCGCAAAGCGAGGCGAACTTGAAGCAAGTCCAAGGTAAGTTCGCCAGGACTTAGAGGGGCACACAGAGAGGGGCACCGAGACACACACACATACAGGGCCACGGAGCCACACACATAGAGGGTCACGGAGGCACTTACAAATAGTTTCACGGAGGCACGATGTCCGGGCGGTGTGTAAATGTCGCGGCGACTGCGAGCCGACAAACCGTTGCCGCGCGGGATTTTTGGACATTGTCGGTTTTTCGGAGCCCCGCGCGGCGTCGGGACGAACTTGGGACGAACTCCGCACAATTCCGCACAGCTCCGGCGATCGAAGTGGGTCCGGCCCCGCGACGCCGGACGGCTCAAGCGACCACGTTAGGTCGCGCTAATCGCATCGAGTTGCATGCTGGTGGGACAGGCCCTTTACACTCTTGTCAACAATGTTGGTCTTGTCAGGTCTTTCATATGGGCAACACCAGACTACTGATATGGACACTATTCCAAACTTTATCACAGGTGGATGTTACCAGGCAAACAGAAGAAAAGATTCATGAACATAGAACACAAAGTGTAGCGGCAGATTTTCATATCTTTCAGGTAATTAGCACTCTAGCCGCTATTTGGATGAGAATGGTTGAAGGGGGTGTCTTCTAACCGCATGCAAGCTCACTCACAGAGACCATCAGAGCTTCTTCTCAGGTATGACTTCAAAACAGTCTTTTGATAAATAAATGCTTTATTGGTAGAAAACAGTAAGATACGTCCAAGTTTCTTCAGACTGGTTACTACAATCTTCTTCGAACTCCAGCTTATTACTTAAGACATTAGAAAACTCTTCGTGTCTCTGTAACACTGGCAAGATCCCGCATGATCCCGCATGATCTCACATGATCTCACATGATCTCACATGATCTTACATGATCTTCCATGGACCCCGCATCGCCCGCATGGTAGAAGGGTCAACCTTCCCCATCGGCTCTCCAAACTAATCTAAAAACTAAACTTCTGCGCAAGCATCTAAGCTCCAAACATGCCCAAAAACACGTCATAAATCCCACCCACAATATAACGGGCAGTCTAAAATTTAAAGGCAAATGCCATCATCAGTGACATGCAAAACAGGACAAATGGCCACTACACAGAGAATAGATTCCTATTAAATCTTTTGTCCTTCACCTTCACCTTCCTTTGAGACTTGCTTCTTGTAACCTTTTCTTTCTCATCAGCCTTTCCCTTTGCTGACCTGCTGCCCCTGCCATTCTAGTTTCAACCCTCCTGAGTAACACTAGGATGTTGGTGCCCCTCCAGTTCAGCTTAGCCCGTCCCTCTTGCACAGGTCACCTTTTCCCAGAAGTGATCCAAATTGTCCACAAATCTGAATCCCTGTCCCTTACTTCAACTACTCAGTCATCCTATCCTATTGCTACCCTCACTAGCACGTGGCACCAGTAATAATCCAGAGATTTTACCATCCTTGACATCCTTCATTGTGACCTTATGCCTAACTCCTTATATTCACTCTGCAGAACCTCATCCCTTGTCCTACCTATGTCATTCGTGCCGACGTGCACAATGACTTCTGGATAAATTGAAAAGTGATAGGAGCAGAATTAGGCCATTTGGCCCATTGAACCTCTTCCGCCATTCAATCATGGCTGATCTATCTTCCTTATTCCTGAAATTTCTCCTCATTTCCTTCCTAATTGAATGTCCTTTAATTCTGAGGCGATGACCTCTAGTCCTAGACTCTCCCACTAGTGGAAACATCCTCTCAACATCCACTCTATCCAAGCGTTTCATTATTCTGTATGTTTCAATGAGGTCACCCCTCATTCTTCTAAACTCCAGCGAGCACAGTCCCAGTGCCGAAAAATGCTCATCATAGGCTAACCCACTCATTCCTGGGATTATTCTTGTATGAAAGAGAGAGAAAAAGCAAGTGTTACTTGATGTTAGAGGGAAATATGAGGTGCTTTACCTCTACCTGTCTATCTACCTAAATTATATATTGGATATGATTTTTTTCCAGAAATACCTTTTGTCCTTTATTGTCCTTGAGATAGTTTTTTCTTTTAGCCTTCTTGATTTGTTCCTGTCTTCTGGTGCGGGTACACCCACAGTTAAGTTGGGTAGAGAGTTCAGAATTTAGAACAAGTTACAAAAAAAGAGAAGGCAATATATTTGCAAGTCAGTGATCAGTGTGGCCTGGAGAGGAAGCTGTAGATGGCGCTGTTCTCACGCACCTGACGTCCGCCTCTTGTTTGGTAGAAGAGAGTGCAGGTTTCGTGGATTGTGTAAATCTGCCTTTCATTGACAAGTCGGAAATGCGGTGGCCTGGGCAGATTTTTGAAGATAAACATAGGCCAGCCAAGGGTAACAAACAGTTAAATCATTTGATTCAACTAGTCAGATTTCTCTGTAAGAAGTAATGATGTTGCTGTGAACAACATTCCTACATTGTAGGTGGTACACACTGCTGCTCTATTCTACTGCTGATGGAGGCAGTGGAATGTTTAGGGCAGTGCATCAGAAGAAGTCAGCAGCCAGTTTTCTTCATGTTTTAGTTAATTACAGAGCGATTAAAGTATAAGGTTAAAATATTCCTACAGCAATTATGGAGAGTTAAACCCAGACATACTGCACCATTTGTGTTTCAATACCAAAGGCTTTGGAAACTCAGCTGGCGTGACATCTGGCAAATGGAAGGATCTCGGCTAAGTTTAGTCATCAGACCACTTATCATGTCCTATTCTCACCCCAGAACCTGAAGCAGTGGTTCGGAGAAGACCCCGCTTGCTCCCTTTGCCAAGCACCTGCATCACTAAGGCACATTTTAACAGGATGCACTAGGAGCCTCGGCTAAGGGCATTACACTTGGCGGCATAACCAAGTTCTCAGACAGCTGGCATCAATCCTGGAACAGAGGAGTAAGATCACAAATTCTTCCCCACAAACATCGTCCACTTCACAACATTTGTACCAGCAGGCCAACCTCCAGAGCACCAGATAACATCAAAGCATGCAAGCATTCTGCAGCCTGCTCTGGATTGGAAAATGGAACTGGACTTAGGAAAAATATTTGTTTTTCCCCCAGGCATTGTGGCTAAAATACTCTGGCCAGACATGGTCCTATGGTCCACAACAGACAAGTTGGCATACGTTGTGGAATTTACAATTCCATGGGAAGATGGTGTTAAAGAAGCTTATGAGAGGAAAAAGACCAAGTACTCTGAACTGGCAACTGAAACTTCCCAGAATGGATGGAAGAACAAGATTTTCCCTGTCGAAGTGGGATGCAGGGGATTTGTTGCTACATCTATGACCAGGCTACTGAAGAAAATGGGAGTGAGATGTCGCTCCCTGCATCAAGCAATCAAATCATTATCAAATTCTGCAGAAAAAAGCAGCAATTGGATTTGGATCAAAAGGAGCGATAACAATTGGGCTGCAAGATGAAGACAGGAGGGTGTGGAATTGAGGAGGGTGTAACTGGGACACCAGGTATCACCGTTGAGCCCTCTGGAGATGTTGTGGGCTTATCAATGAAACGTCAAAGAAGGAGGGTGCCCACCTGATGACCCCAATGATGTACCTACCCGACCTTTCACCACTCCAATCCCACTGCAAATAGCAAGAGTGCTGATTTATTACAGGGATTGAAACATCAAGTCCTATTAGCTCCACAGAAGGAAAACCACAAACTTTGACTGCAATTATTTCTGGGATTAATTCAACTAAATTTGAATTCAGTCCATGACAGGGGTGATGATGGAACAGCTGTGGCAGGAATTTCTGGGAACAGTTTGGAGGATGCAAGATCTTTTCATTCCAAAGAGGAAGAAATATTCTAAGGGGTGAATGAGGTAACTGTGGCTGACGAGGGAAGTCAAAGACAGCTAAAAGAGAAGGCATATAACATTGCAAGGAGTAGTGAGAAACTGGAGGATTAGTAAGCTTTTAAAAAGCAACAGAAGGTAAAGGATCTGTCCCACTTGGGCCATCATTTACGCGACAGGCCAGTAGTGACTGACGTGCGACGGTTGGCGCATCATCATGCTTCCGCATAGCCGTCTGGAGCGAGTGACGTCATTTGAAGATGGATACAAAATGCAGGAGTAACTCAGCGGGACCGGCAGCATCTCTGGAGAGAAGGAATGGATGATGTTTCAGGTCGAGACTCTTCTTCAGTCTGAAGAAAGGTCTCGAACCGAAACGTCACCCATTGCTTCTCTCCAGAGATGCTGCCTGTCCTGCTGAGTTACTCCTGCATTTTGTGTCTCTCTCCAATCATCTCCACCCCACTCTGGGAGTAGGAGTGGGGGCAGATCCGGTTCCGCAATGGCCATGAGACCCAGGCCATGCTTGGCGATCGTTTGCTTGCTTCTGCTGCTGTTGGAGGTGAGACGTTGCGCCGTGCCCGGGTCTTGGGCCTGTCCCACTTTGGCCGTCAGTTACGCGACAGGCCGGTGGGGCGCGAAGATTTCGTGCAAGACAAAGTCCACGCTCCTCCACGCTACTCCACACTCCTCCACACCACTCCATGCGCCCGTCTCGCGCTACCCACGCGTTACCCACACGCTAGCAGGTCGCGTAAATGGCGCGCGAATGATGGCCCAGTGGGACAGGCCCTTAAGCAACAGAGGTGTGGGAACCATTACCAGATTCAGCTGCAGGACACACACCGTCTTGTTTTGGATATATATCTGTACTTGATTCCTTATCTAAGAGCTTAACCCCAATTAGTACAATGGTTCAAAAGGTTATCTTGCTGACAACTGAAAACCAGTTCAGGATGGGCATTGAATTGTAGCAATGTCAGTCAGATCCACATTGAATGAAAGAATAAAGTAAATACTCCTCCTGTGAGGATTGTGCAGACTATGCCTAAATTCACTCTTTTACAGAAGAATAAATATATATCTCCTTGAAATCTAATTCTTAACAGCATTGACAGAGAAAAAAAAAATCCAGGTTCTTAATCTCCTCATTTTATATGTTCACACCCATGTACAAATTAGCAGCCATCAAATTTACAGATTAGGAATAGACAATTGATTATAGTAAATTAAAAATGAAAACTTTTAAGAACATAAAACATTGCAGGTCAGGAACAGACCCTTTGGCCCATAATGTCTGTGTTGCAAATGATGTCAAAACTAACCCTTATCTGCCTGCACATAATCCATATCCTTCCCTGCATATCCATGTGCCTATCCAAAAGTCTCTTAAATGCCATTATGGTATCTGCCACCACCATCATTGCTGGCAAGGCATTCCAGGCAGTCACCAACATGCGTGTAAAAAAAATGCCCTGCTCTTCTCCTTTAAACTTTGCTCCTCTCACAGCAGACTATGCTCTCTAGTATTTGATTTTCCTATCCATGGAACAGTTATGTCTATCCTATCTATGCCTCTAATAATTGAAATGCCTTTCCCCTCCACCTTCAGTATTTCAGAGAAAACAATCCAAGTCTGTCCAACCTCTCCCTGTAGCTAATATCCTCTAATCCAGACTGTTCTGGGAAACCTCATCTGCACCCTTACCATTGCCTCCACATCCTTTCTGTAATGGGGCGATCAGAATTGCATGCAATACTCCAAATACAGCCTAACCAGTCCTGTAAAGCTGCATCATGATATCCTGACTCTTATACTCAAAGCCCTGACCCATACCTTGTGCATTCTTGCCCATTCAATCTACTTGGAACAGAGTTAAGGACTTGGATCCCAATATCTCCCTGTACATTAATGCTGTTAAATGTCTTAATATTAATTGGATATTGTCACCTTACATTCAACCGTTGTTGGACCAATTACAGATTGTGATGAGTCAGAGTATAGAAGTTAGATTGACCAATTGACCAAATGGTGCCAGCACAACAACCTGGCTCTCAATATCAGTAAAACCAATGAACTGATTGTGGACTTCCAGTTCAAGTTCAAGAGAGTTTATTGTCATGTGTCCCTGATAGGTCAATGAAACTCTTGCTTTGCTTCAGCACAACACAACATAGTAGGCATGACTACAGAACAGATCAGTGTGTTCATATACTTTGGAAGAGGAAGGATGAGGACCCACAACCAATGTTCCCTCTAAGCTGTGCACGTGTGCGCATGCACACACGTTTTGAAACCAGCGCACAAAGAAAATGTATGTGTGCAAAAAGGATTTTGAAATTCGGAAAAAAAATCTCTGCTATAAAATTTCTCCACCATGAATGATAGCAGAGAAATGTTATTACGGAGACTTTTTTCCACATTTCAAAATCCGTGGACCGATCCGGCACCGGGGACAGCTGCAGCCCGCTCTGGCATTGGGGAAATCCAGTCTGCGGGCGCCACATCTGTACCCACGCTTCACCTGGGGGAGGGCCAGGGCCCCCCTTGTCAAAGAAGGTGGTGCTGCTGGCAGGAACCCAGCGGTAAATGGTTGGGACTGGACTTTGGAGAGGAGGGAGAGCTTGGGGGAAAGGGAGAGGAATGGGGGGAGGGGGAGGGGAGAGGGAGGAGGAGAGAGGGAGGAGGAGAGGGGGGGAGAGGTGGAGGAGAGTGGGGAAGGGGAGAGAGAGGAGGAGAGAGGGAGGGGGAGAGGTGGAGGAGAGGGGGGGAGAGAGGGGGAGGGGGAGGACGTTACAGTGTTAAAATAAAGAACTGTTTCATTTGATAGATGAAAGCATTCAAGAGTCTGCCATAAACACTACACTGTTACATAAAATGGAGTACTCAATAATTATCCAGTATTATACAGTATATAATTGATAAATTCGTAAAAATCTCATAATTATATTGACTTTATTGTACAGTTTTCGAAGATCCATTTCAAATTCTGTAGCTGGCTTATTGAGTTTTTATTGGTCAATTTTGATTCACCATGTCAAATTCAAAGGATGCAAAGAGTGTGAAGCGAAAAAGAACTGCAAGCTGGTTTAAAGTTGAATGGCTTAACAAAATAGTAAAGATAGCTACACCAAAAGCTCATGAGGTCATATATTTGCACGAGAATTCAGTGCACACACATTTGTAACAGCATTAAAAATTGCATAATGCAAGATTACTGCACACATGAGATACTAAAAATGAGAGTGAACATTGCCCACAATCCTGTTTATATCAACACGATTGTGGAGAGAGTCAAAAACTTCAAATTCTTGGGTGTGCATATTTCCGAAGATCTTTTCTGGACCCAGCACACTGATGCAATTATGAATAAAGCACATCAACCCTCTACTTCCTGAGAAGATTGAGCAGATTTGGTATGTTAAAGATGATTCTCTTGAACTTCTACAGGTGTACAGTGGGGAGCATATTGACTGGTTGCATCCTGGCCTGATTTGGCAACTTGAACATCCAGTAGCGGAAAAGACTGCAAAAAGTTGTGAAAACTGCCTAGTCCATCACCAGCTCTGACCTCTCCACCATCTAAGGGATTTATCAGAGTCGCTGCCTCAAAATGGCAGCCAATATCATCAGAGACCCACATCACCCTGGTCACACACTCATTTCGCCACTGCCATCGGGAAGAAGGTACAGGAGCCTGAAAACAGCAATGTCCAGGTTCAGGAACAGCTTCTTCCCTACACCCATCAGGCTGCTAAACACTACAACTTCAAATAAGCTCTGAACTGTAATAGATTATTAATGTTATGATTATTATCATCATTGCACTACTATTGTTTTTTTTTTAGTACGTGTGTATGTGTATGTGTGTGTGTGTGTGTATATATATATGTGTGTGTACTTGTGTGTGTACTTGTGAGTATGTGTGTATATATAGACACTGAACTTTTTTTCTCTCTCTCTCGTTTATCATGTAGTTTACAGTGTACTATGTTTACATATTCTGTTGTGCTGCAGCAAGTAAGAATTTCATTGTTCTACCTGGGACACATGACAATAAAACACTCTTGACAACTCTCTTGACCACACGAAGTTCAACACCTCCCACTTGCTCAGATTAAAGTAATGACTCCACCATTGTGCAAAACACACATCTGTAATCCCTCATGGTTTACTCGTCCTCTTTCTTCACTGAACTGGCTCCTTGGAATGCAAGACACTTAGTGGGAATAATCAATGATCAAAGGTTGACCAGAGCTCTCACATCTTTGCTTCCTCATCACCATTTTCATTCTCGTGGCGTTTCTATGCTCGTTGTTTCTAAAGGGGATGCCCCACTGCGGCGACCTAATTGGCGAGTTTACAAGAGTTTCGGAGAGTTTGAAAAAATGTCATGTTGAAGAACTCCTTCGACTATGTAGAAGAGCTCCTTCGACTTCCTTCGACTATGTTGAAGACTAGCTTCGACTGGCTTCGGGAAAATTGGACACCGAATAGTGGAGAGTGAAGACAACCTCCTTGGATCTCCATCAACCTCCCTTCGACTATGTTGAAGACTATCTATGACTACCTTCAACTACCTTTGATTACCTTTGACTACCCTTGATTACCTACGAATAACATGCCGACCTACTGTACGACCTACTTCGACTAAACCTACGAGTAAAAAAAGTATCAATTTTTTTCCATACCAACCTTTTTTTACTCGCGGGCAGTTTTCAACGTTGAAAAATATGCTGCAACCTAGCTGAGGCCTCAAGTACGCAGGGACTACTCTCGAGCATGAAGGAGAGTTACAAAGTCTTCCTAGGACTTTGTGTCGACCATGCTGCGAGCATGTCCAGGGCAAACTCTTCTGAACACTCGGATTAGGTCGCTGCAGTGGGACAGCCCCTTTTGTTGCAGTTTACATTGCTTCAATAGATGGGGCATCAGGCAACCAAAGCTTTGACACAATTTAGTCCATTGTTTCATAATTAAAAACGTGCTTTTAGTTAAATAACACATGGTCTGATGGAAAAAATTATCCTGGGTTAGTATAATTTATCCCTTTACCCTATCGAATGCACCAAGATAAAAGACCAAATTAATACAAATAATGATTATTCAAAAATAATTGCCATAAGTTGGCATAATAACTTACTCTCTCAACTCTCCAAAGTGTTTTGATTATCTCCTGTGAAATAACATTGCTACAACATTATTTAAAACACTCTATTATAAATATTCATCAGTCAACAATTTCAAATTTGGAACTAACTCATTCTTACCCGTATAGCTTTGATTTGACCGTTGAACCATGGCAAATAATAGAAGGCACAAGGGCCACATTCTGTATCTTTCTTCAGTATACTTCATTGAAATGTTATTTTGAGTTAAGGAATAGGAAGCAGTTTAATTTCCAGCGAGTCAGCAGATTCAGCTACCCGTTCTGCTGGAGGTGATGTTTCTCTCTGTGGTCATTATTTATACTCCTTGATGAGAGGCGGGGTTTAAAGTTACCGTGTCTGCAATTGTGCTGTCACTGTCTTGGTTTAAGCTTATTTTATGGGATTCATTTCCTTGTGTGAGTAATCAATTACAAAAATTTGTCCCTACTGCTGATTTTATTTCCTTATTTTGTGGAATTAAGGATTTCACGAGCTAATTGTGCTTTTACACTATTGTTGTTTTATCCTCTATGTATGTGTGAGTGAATGGGCTGGATATATAAACAATTGCTCTTTGAAATGTATTTATTTTGCTTGTGTGTTCAGGGTATTCAATTTATGTCAGAGACTGGACCAGCTCCGTGAACAGGTCCAGTCAAGAGACTGCTGGAGGCAGGAAAAATATAGAGAAATATGATCCATGTTCTCCGGAGATGCTGCCTGACCCACTGAGTTACTCCAGCACTTCGTGGGGTTTTTCTAATCTGCAGTTTTTTTTGTAATCTATTGAGAGTGACAGATCCCTACAATCTTTTCACCAACTGTGTGGCACAGATCTGATATATGATAGAATGCAATGTTTTTATCTGGATGGATATAACCAACAAGACAAGAGTAGCTCAAAACGGAGCAGTCCATTTGATTGCATCTTCCCCACACGACCCTTTTTGCTTATACAGAAAAAGTTAAAAGGAACTTTAATTTGATTTTATCTTGGCAGAGGCTGCCTGATCTATTTTACTTTTAATATTAGTTATCTCAACTCTCTAAGTTTTAAGATAGTTTTGAATCGGGACAAGTCTGGCAGTCAGAGGAAGGTCATAATTGGGCAAGGCAGATTAACACTGTCCGTAGGCAGGAACCAAGGAGGGTAAATTGGGAGCAGTTGTTATTTGGTAAGTCCACAGATAATATGTAGGAGCCATTTAAAGGCCAGATAATATGTAGGATCAGAATGTTCCAGGAAGGTGGAGGCATTAGTTTGTGAACCATGGATGACCAAGGAGACTGTAAACTTGTGTAGGAAGGAACTGTAGATGCTGGTTTAAACTGAAGATAGACACAAAAAACTGGAATAACTGGGGATCAGAGAAAGCAAAGGAATTGGTGAAGTTTCGGGTCAAGGCCCTTCTTCAGATTGAAAGTCAGCAGAAAGGGAAATGGGAGATAGATATATAGAACAAGTGAATGAAAAATATGCAAAAACGTAACAAAACTTGGTCAGGAATAAAAAGGAAGCGTATGTCAGTTAAAGAAAGTGGCATCAGACAGGGCTTGTGAGAAATATAAAGTAGGAAAGAGCTCAAGCAGGTGATTAGAAGGGCCAAAAGGGGTCATTAAGTATCAAGGCTTTTTATCCATATGTTAAAAACAAGAGGGTGACCCCAGGAAAAGGCAAGGATGAAGGAGGGAACCAATGCTTGGAGTCAGAGGATGAAGGTGAGCCAATAAATGTGCATCTGTATTTACTGAGGAGAAGGTCATGGAGAACAGCAAGATCAGCGTGGAGAATATAAATATGCTGCTGCAGTTTGTGATCAAGAAAGAGGTGCTGCTGATGCTCTTGAAGAGCATTAAGTAGGATGTCCTCTGGGCCTGATGGAATCTATTTCAGGTTATTGAGGGAGGCAGGAGAAGGGGCTGTGGCGGCCTTGCTGAGGATCTGTGACTCTTCTCTAGCCACAGGTGAGGTCCCAGATGACTGGAGAGCAGCCAAAATTGTTCCATTGTCTACGAAGGGGAGAGAATCCAGGGAATTATAGGTCTGTGAGCCACACGTCAGTAATAAGGAAACTATTGGAGATAATTCTTAGAGATAGAATATACTCCCATTTCGAAGAGAATTGTTTAATCGGCAGGTTATGTCTTAATAACGATTGAGGTTTTGAGGAAATAATAATAGAAATTGATAAAGGTACAGCGGTGAATGTTGTATACATAGACTTTAGTTTGGCCTTTGAATTGGTCTCTCATTATAGGCTGATGTAGAAGATGAAGAAGCGTGAGACATTCCTGCCAACTACCCCTTCCCTCTCGCACCCTGCTCTTGGCTCTGAGCTGCACACATTTTGAACATGCAGGATCAGGCATTTACACTAAATGTACATTTCTTAAACGGTGGGGGTGATTTTCCTGGGAAATGCTGAGATTTTCCTGTGTAAGTGTCAAAATGTTCAGAACATCAATTAATAAAGATGTTCAGGAAAACCTGGACTAATCAGGTCAGAAGCATTTGGCCCTTTGAGCATTCCACATTCTCCAACATCATGATTCACCTTAATGCCATATACCTGCTCTATCCCATATCTCTTGATTCCTTAACATCTAGAAATCTATTGAAGGTAGACACAAAATACTGGAGTAACTCAGCGACACAGGCAGCATCTCTGGATAGAAATAGTGGGTGACTGAAGAAGAGTCTCGACCTGAAACATCACCCATTGGTTCTGAAAAAGCGAAACGTCATCCATTCCCTCTATTCGAAGAAGCTGCCTGTCCCACTGAGTTACTCCAGCATTTTGTGTCTATCTTCAGTGTAAACCAGCATCTGCAGTTCCTTCTTAGAAATCTATTCATCTCTGCTTTGAAATAACTCAGTGATTGAGCCTCCAGGGTAGAACGTTCTTCAAGTTCACCATTCACCTCATGAGGAAATTTCCATTCTAAATGGCCTAGCACTTATTCTGAGTCTGTGACTACAAAATTTCTAACTCATCAACAAGAGGATAGCCAACCTCTCTCGTCTCCTACCTACACCCATGAGCATTTGGTACGTCTCAGTGAGATCTTCCGTCAGCTGTAGAAACGTTAAAAGATATAGGCCTAGCTATTCAGTTTCACCCCATTTAACATCTATTGTCCATTCAAGATTGCCTCCACAATTTGTGGCTTTCCAGGCTATTTCAAAAAATAGTGGATTTACATACATTTATGCATCTGGAGTCACATGTAGGCCAGAGAGAATTATATATAGAAAATGACGTGGATTTATATGTAGATGGATTGGTGAATAAGTTTGCTGATGACACCAAAATTAGAGGAGTGGCAGGTAGTGAGGAAAGCGGTCAGAACGGATGGCGGGATATTGATCAGCTACAGGAATGGGCTGGGAAATGGCAGATAGGGTAAACCCAAACAAGTGTGAGGTGTTACACTTGGGGAGTTTGAATGTAAGGGGAAAGTATACAGTTAATGGCAAGCCACTTAAGACCATTGACATGCAGAGGGATCTGGGAAACCAAGTTCATAGCTCACTGAAGCTGGCAGCACAAGTACTTAGGGTGGTATAGAAGGTGTGTGGTTTGCTTGCAGGTATTCAAACCTGATGGTGAAGGCGATGGATGATTGGTTGGGTCAGTTGTCAAAGATCATGGCTTTGCTATTCCTGCAGTTTTCTCTGAATCCCAAGGGCAACTCAAACTGGTTGAAGATGCTGATTAATCTGTGGATCTGAGCAGAAAGCGGCAATATCATCCATGTACGGGGAGGTTTACATCTGGGTGCCACTGGCAACGTCACTCCTCTAATGCTCTCATCCTTCCTGTTGGATTCAACAAAGACATCACACAAACAAGACAGGGGAGAGTGGGCAACTCTGCCTGATTCCAGACCAAATGGGGAAGCTATCTGTTTCCCACTCATTAATTTGTACGGCACGACAGAAATCTGTGTAGCTCCTGATTCCCTCCACAAAGCCCACTTTGGAGAGCGCTCTATCATTTGTGAGATATCCTGTCAAAAGGCCTCTCTTTGTCCAAGCTGACAAGGCAGGTATCCAGCCCTCTGCCCTGCACGTAGGCACTGGTATCTCTGAGAAGCTACAGGATGCCCGTTAAACCTGCCAGGTACAGCACAGGTTTGACCCGGGTGGATTACTTGTCCCGGAGCAGGCTTGACCCAGATGGCAATAGCCTTGGCTTTTAGAGGCTCTGCATTTGGCTATGAGATTGGTCAGCAATTCCTGATCTGATTCTTCTCCCCATTCAGCTTGTAGGTGCAGCTGACATGCTGCCAGCCAGAAGCATAGCATTTTACAATTTCCGCAGCTCCGGGCCCACCCAGTGGCACAGAGCTGAGTACAACATGCCGGTAAACAATAGCATCCGAGAATTTTATTCAAGTCAAAGGAATAGGTGGGTCAGTCATTTCCTCCAGGGTCAGTGATTGGTCCTGACTCTCCCACTTCATGTCTTCCAAGATCTCCATGATAGAGGAGGGAATATTCAGGAAAACTGTGATGTGTAAAGGCCACATGAATGCACAGCGCTCGAGTTGCTACCTGACAATGCCAGAAACCTGAGTTAGATTCTGAGTGTTTAATGTGTATGGAGTTTTTACATTCTCCCCGTGACCATGTGGGTTTTCCCCAGGTGCTCCGGTTTCCTCCCACACACCAAAGACGTACAGGTTTGTAGATTAATTAGCTTAGGTAAAGATTGTAAATTGTCGTAGGATAATGTTAGTGTATGGGGATCACTGGGTGGTGCGGACTCGGTGGGCCGAATGGACTGGTTCCACGCTGCATCTCTAAACTAAAACTAAACTCTCTGATATACAGTTTGGCTTTGAACGACTTGTAAATCCTCAATATATCCATCGGCAAGAAATTAATGAGCTGTCCTTCGTGTACATTTTTGAAGAAGAAGCGTGAGCATGTCTCATTCTGCTCCACGAAAGGGACTCTGAATTGGAAGATGATCTTGAAGGATTTTGAGGTAAAGAGCGTGGCTCCGCAGCTCTGTCAAGTTCCCCTGCCCCACCTTTGACGAGCTGAGGGTTCATCAGTTGCCTCACAACCTGAATGAAAGCAAGTCACTCTCAATTGTAGGAGGATAAGGGGTGAGCTTATTGAGGAGTATAACATCATGAGAGGAATAGATTGGGTAGGTGCACAGAGTCTCTTTCCCAGAGTAGTTGAATCTAGGAGCAGAGGACATAGGTTTAAGGTGAAGGGGCAAAGATTTAATTGGAATATGAGGGGTAACTTTTTCTTATAAATGGTTGTGGGTGTATGGAACAAGCTGCCAGAGGAGGTAGTTGAGGAAGGAACTATCCCCACATTAAAAAAACAACAGTTAGACAGGTACATGGATAGGACATGTTAGCCAGTTTGGGCAAGTTGGGCCACAGGGCCTGTTTCCACACTGTATCACTGTGTCACTCTATAACATAATATGATTAGTTTTAATCTGCAATTTGAGAAGGAGAACTTTAAATCGGAAGTGGCAGTGATGCATTTGAACAAAGGGGACTATTAAGGCATGAGATCCAGGCCAAAGAGGACTGGAAAGGGATCCAAGCAGGAATGATGGTGGAACAGCAATGGCAGGAATTTCTGGGCATAATCCGGAAGACGCAGGATCATTTAATTCCTAAAAGGAAAAAAGATTCTAAGGGGAGTAGGAGGCAACCATGGCTGACAAGAGAAGTTAGGGATAGGATAAAACTAAAAGAAAAGATGTATAACACAGCAAAGAGTAGCCGGAAGCCAGAGGATTGGGAAACTTTCATAGGACAACAGAAGGAAACAAAACGGTCAATACAGGCTGAAAAGATGAAGTACGAGGGGAAGCTGGCCAGGAATATAAAGAAGGACAGTAAAAGCTTCTTTAGATATGTTAAGGGAAAAATAGTAGCAAAGTCAAATGTGGGTCCATTGAAGGCTGACATGGGTGAAATTATTATGGGCAACAAGGAAATGGCAGAAGAGTTGAATAGTAACTTCGGATCTGTCTTCACTAAGGAGGACACAAACAATCTCCCAGATGTACTGGAGGACAGAGGATCTAAGGGGGTAGAGGAACTGAAATAAATTTACATTGGGCAAGAAATAGTATTGGCTAGGCTAATGGGACTGAATTATGTTAAATCCCCTGGCCCTGATGGTCTGCATCCCAGGGTCCTCAGGGAGTTGGCTCTAGAAATAGTGGATGCATTGGTGATCATTTTCCAATGTCCAATACATTCAGGATCAGCTCCTGTGAATTGGAGGATAGCTAATCTTATCCCACTTTTCAAGAAAGGAGCGAGAGAGAAAACGGGAAATTACAGACCAGTTAGCCTGACTTCGGTGGTGGGAAAGATGCTGGAGTCAATTATTGAAGAGGTAATAATGGAGCATTTGGATAGCAGTAAAATAATTAGTCCAAGCCAACATGGATTTATGAAATGGAAATCATGCTTGACTAATCTTCTGGAATTTTGTGAGGATGTGACAAGTAAAATGGATGAAGGGGTGCCAGTGGATGTAGTGTACCTAGACTTTCAGAAAGCCTTTGATAAGGTCCCGCACGGGAGACTGGTGACTAAAATTAGAGCACATGGTATTGGGGGTAGGGTGTTGACATGGATAGAAAATTGGTTGGCAGACCGGAAGCAAAGAGTAGGAGTGAACGGGACCATTTCAGAACGGCAGGCAGTGACGAGTGGAGTGCTACAAGGCTAGATGTTGGAGCCGCAACTGTTTACCATATATATTAATGATTTGGAAGAGGGAATTAGGAGCAACACCAGCAAGTTTGCGGATGACACAAAGCTGGGTGGCAGTGTGAACTGTGAAGGGGATGTTAGGAGGTTGCAGGGGAACCTGGACAGGTTAAGTGAGTGGGCAGATGCGTGGCAGATGCAGTATAATATAGATACATGTGAGTTTATCCACTTTGGGGGCAAAAACAAGGGGGCAGATTATTATCTCAATGGGGTTAGGTTAGGTAAGCGGGAGGTACACAGCAAGACCTGGTGTCCTTGTACACCGGTCACTGAAAGTTGGTGTGCAGGTACAGCAGGCAGTGAAGAAAGCTAATGGAATGTTGGCCTTCATAACAAGAGGATTTCAGTATTGGAGTAAAGAGGTTCTTCTGCAGTTGTATAGGGCTCTGGTGAGACCACATCTGGAGTATTGTGTACAGATTTGGTCTCCTAATTTGAGGAAGGACATCCTTGTGATTGAGGCAGTGCAGCGTAGGTTCACGAGATTGATCCCTGGGATGGCGGAACTGTCATATGAGGAAAGATTGAAAAGACTAGGCTTGTATTCACTGGAGTTTAGAAGGATGAGGGGTATATTATAGAAACATATAAAATTATAAAAGGACTGGCCAAGCTACATGCAGGAAAAATGTTCCCAATGTTGGGTGAGTCCAGAACCAGGGGCCACAAGTCTTAGAATAAAGGGGAGGTAATTTAAGACTGTTAGAAAACACGTTTTTACCCAGAGAGTTGTAAATTTATGGAATTCCCTGCCACAGAGGACAGAGGAGGCCAAATCACTTGATGGATTTAAGAGAGAGTTGGATAGAGCTCTAGGGGCTAGTGGATTCAAGGGATATGGGGAGAAGGCAGGCACGGGTTATTGATGGCGGACGATCAGCCATGATCACAATGAATGGCAGTGCTGGCTCGAAGGGCCGAATGACTTTCTCCTGCACATATTTTCTATGTTTCTATGTAACTCTATAACTTCAGATAGTTTCCTGGATGAGACAAGTTATATTTTTATTTCAGGTTATTGTTTGTCATCAGAGGTGCAAATGTTTAAGTGATGATAGGAGATCCAAAGTCAAGATAGGAAATCCGAGTCTGATAAACAAAAGGGGACTGATGGGTGGGGTAGAATGCTGGAATTATTAAATGCCAAAGGCAAGTCTAGAGGAATGTCTATATAAAAGGAACTGGTATCTACAAAATCAGTGCCAGTATCAACTGACAGAGTGGTGGAAATAATTATGACAGTCGTTGAACTTGTTTTTCAGTATTGAAAGATGTAAGGAATTTAAGCTGAAAATAACATTTTGGCCCATGCATTTCCTCACACGACAGAGAATTGAGTGAATCGAAATTGCAACTAAATTAGTAAGATTAAACCAGAACTTACCAGTTTGAAGTTTGATCTTTATTTTTTGAGGAGTTACGATGAGCGATTACGTGAAGAAGTCCATCAACCCGCATGCGCCTCAATCTTCAAAGCAGTGGTGTGAAATCACAGATAACAGTTGTTGAATTAAAATAGTAAGATTAGAGCTGACTAGGACTTCCAGAAGATCTTTATGATGCGAGGGCTGGGAGCGGAGGGCACATAATCGCTCATCGTAACTCCTCATAAAATAAAGACCACACTTCAAACTGGTAAGTTCTCGTTTAATCTTACTATTTTACTTCGGAGTCACGTGAGTGACTACGTGCAGATTTTGAAGCTCTGTGATTTCATGCCGTGGAAACGAGTCCATGAGTCACACACTGCAGTAGTTGACCAGGATGAGTGAGAATAATTAATGCATTCAAACATGACGTAGATGTAGCCCTGGTGGAATGAGGTTTAAAAGTGTCAGTGTCCACTCCTGCACGTGCCAGAACCTGTTTTATCCATCTTGAAATGGTCTGCACTGTAACCTTCCTATGAGGTTTAGTGTAGCTGATGAATAAGGATAATTCTGGACCTCTGAGGCGCTTAGTGACCTTAATGTATTGTAGTATGTGAGATACCACACACAACCGTTGGTCTAAGGGGTAAGCCATAAAACCTAATTTGAGCCACAACATCCCTGGTCTGCTCTGCTTTATTAGATCATCAACAAAAAAGATGATGTTGTCAAAAGATGTAACCATGCTGTCCAGTCTAAGTTTATTAAACATCTGGACCCATTGCGCTGAGACCAGCGCCATGAGCATGACAAGTCAAACAAGTCAAGTCAAACAAGTCAAGTCAAACAAACTTTATTGTCATTTAGAAATATATCGATATATGCAGTTCCAAACAAAATTCCATTGCATTTGGTCCCTGTGCAACACGATAATTAACAGAAGGATAAACATGGATAAAATGGATAAAAAGGATAAAAGGATAAATAGACAATGGTGGCAGCCCATTACATGGCATTCAGGAGTCTGATGGCTCGTGGGAAGAAGCTGTTGCAGAACCTTGATGTTCTGCTCCTTATGCTATAATATCTTTTGCCCGAGGGCAGCAGAGTGAACAGTCCGTGATGGAGATGTGTGGGGTCTTTTATGATACTGCTGGCCTTAGACACGCAACGTTTGGTCGCAATATCCCCGATTGAGGGGAGAGAGGTCCCGATAATTTTTTCCGCTCAAGTGTTGAGATTAGGCAGAGACAGAGATGAAGCTGGTGCCCACTGACGGAGCAGCGTGAGGACCATGCTCACATCCCATATCTGTGAATATCTGGGCCTAGGGGGAGTAGAGTTAAAAATGCCATTCATAAATCTGGTTATTAAGGGGTGAGATCCAACAGTGTGGTTCCCTGACCCCAGCCATGAGTAAGATGATCCTCCATCCTTCTTTTGCCTAGTAAATATGTTGGACCAAATTGGTGAGACTCATGACTCGACTTCTGAATTACCCCTTTCTTGAGTAAAGATTCGATTTCAGCTTGTGCATTTGCACACTCCTGTTGTGAAGGAACAAAAGTGCAGCTCGGTGTATGCTGTGTGGGTGGAGATGAAAAGGAACTCAATTTGGAAACCTTGTATACTGCGCAGTATGAACGGGTCAGATGTTATCTAATGCCATTCATGTAAGGAAAATTGTAATCTCCCCCCAACTGATCCATCCAAAATGTGTTACGCAAACAACGAGACTCACTTACCTCAGTGGTTATCGGCAGTATGGTGTTTGCTTCTGCCCCAGAGGTCTGGGGGGTAGGGCTGTTGGAGGGCGCCATCCATGCATCTTGAACATTGCCCGGCTTGGGCCCTGCCCTAAAAAAGGCCTCTATGCCTGTTGTTCGTGATGCCCACCATATCCGGCGAACCGTCTGGCGTAGAGAGGAGGATAGAGGTACTTCCGCCGGAAGGATGAAGTCTTGGAAGGTGTTGGGGCCTTCATAAGGCCGACCATTTTAGCCTCATCATCCAGCTCCCTGACCTGCTTAGGCAGATCTTCCCCGAACAGGAGGTTTGGTGGTTGGATGTTCCCGGCCTTGCACAATGCTGCAAACTTTGTGTTCAGAGCAGGACGGATGGCGTTTTTTGGAGGCATTAATCGCAAAATGTGCATTGCACGTTAATGCCATCGCGTCCTGCTGAACTTCAGAGAGTTCCTGGCAAAGGCCGTGATGCCTGAGGCAAGTAATCTTAAAATGCTTTGTAGTTTTACCTCCTGATGCCCTCTCCAATGTGTCGCCAGATGGAGTGATTCACTGCCGGGACATTCAATGAGGCACAGTTTACTGGGGTATGGTATTTGGTAGTGGTTTTCTTCATGGCCTGATCTTGGAGCTAGTGAGAGGCCAGACAATTAATGCTTATAGCTAACTCCTCTCCCAGTCGTTCCCCGTTTGGGAAATGATGGCAAATTTGGATGCTATGGGGGGTACTCCCGAGGCTTGCCCCTCATGCCTTGAAGCATGTTCCCCAGCTGTGCCTCCGTGATCTGAGTCAGTGTAGAATTGGCCTCGTATGCTCCCCTCCTCAGAGAGGGAGACATTGTGCAGCCCTGAGACAGGTGCCGCTGCCCGGGTTCTCCATAATACCCGGGCTCAGATAGCTCCCTTCTTTGGAGCATATCTCTTTGGAGCAACCTTTCATTAGGTGCTCCATGTGGGTCAGTCTCCCAAAAACACTGCCCATAGAAGGAGGAGAATCCTCCTGGCCCAACTCATCCGTGTCCAGGGCCCTGACAGATTTCCTGGTGGCTTTTCTCTCCTGCGGGGTAGCCAAGGTGCTTACTGTCGGCACCAAGTCTGTAGCCGCTGGCTCCTCTGCTAGCGACCCTGAAGGCGAAATCAGTGGCCACCAGTCAGTCGTGGCGCAATGCGTCAGATGTAATGACGTGCATGCGGGTTGACGACCTTCTTCACGTAGTCACTCACGTGAGCCGAAGTAAAATATTGCTCAGGGTCACATTTGTGGACCGAGTGCAGAAGAAGAGGTAAAAAGGGGCATGTGTACATGTCCTATTTTTGGAAACATCCACTGGCATTGGTGATAAATGACGGGCATTGAAGTTGGAATTACTGTAATTGCTGAAAGGCTTGGACAGATTGGATGTGAGAGGATGTTTCTACAAGTGGGAGTCTTGGACTAGAGGTCATAACCTCCAAATTAAAGGAGGTTCCTTCAGGAAGAAGATTAGAAGGAATTGCTTTAGTCAGAGGGTGTGGAATTATTTGCCACAGAAGGCTGTAGAGGCCAAGGCAGTGGATATTTTTAAAGCAGAGATAGATATATTATTGATTAGTACAGGTGTCAGGAGTTATGGGGAGAAGGCAGAAGAATGCTGTGGAATAATTATGGCCCAAAGAAGATAGTTGGTTGTATTTACAGAAAAAGTATCAAATCAATTAATAGGAATCTCAGGTGTAACTTTTTCACACAAAGGGAGGTGGGTGTATGGATGAGGCTGCCAGAGCAGTTGTTGAGGCTGGGACTATCCCAATGTTTAAGTAACAGTTAGACAGATACATGGATTAGACGGGTTTGAATGGATATGGACCAAGCACGGGCAGGTGGGACTAGTATAGCTGGGATGTGTTGGCCAGTGTAGGCAAGTTGGGCCGAACGGCCTGTTTCCATGCCATATCATTCAATGACTCTATGATAATCCAGTAGCAATTTGTCCTTGTTTGCTGAAGCTAAGGGTTCTTGGCTGTCAGCCACGTGATCCTTTCCAACATATGAAAATAATCAGGAGGGGGTAGAATATATAACCCGTTTTCTAACACCTCTTGACACGTGCAATCACATTTTCTGCCAAGATTTTCTCCTGAAATTAGTTTTTTAAATCTTTTTGATTGCCATCACTATTTTTTCACCAGGGTGAGCGCATGCTGCCAGAAATAAAGTTGCTTACATTTATTTTAATGTTGTATTTGCTTTGTTTCTGTTTCTTAGAATTCAATTAATTTCCTCCTACTCTTATTTCCAAAGATTAAACAGGTTTATGTTACACTCTGTGCACCCTTGGGCAACTTAATCTCACTTGCAGTATGAACCATTTGTACCAATTTGTACCAATTTGAATGCCTCTGGCCTATATTAATGTACTAACCAGTAAGAACACAGGATATTCAGACAGAATGGTGCATTTGAAGGTAGGAAGAGATCCAGTGACAGGAATTGCAACAAGAAGATGAAACTATAGCTAATCCTACCTCATAAACTGTTTAATGAATCAGAGTTTACTAGAAACTTGAAATGATTAAGACAAAGAAAGAAGACAAAGAAAGCAGTGGTGCGGGACGTGACACAGCGGTAGAGTTGCTGCCTTCCAATGCTTGCATTGCCTGAGACCCAGGTTCAATCCTGACTACGGATGATGTCTTTAAGAAGTTTGTACGTTGTGACCTGCGTGGGTTTTCTCTGAGATCTTCGGTTTTCCCCCACACTCCAAAGACTTACAGGTTTGTAGGTTAATTGGCTTGGTATAAGTGTAAATTGTCCCTAGTGTGTGTAGGGTAGTGTTAATGTGCGGGGATCGCTGGTCGGGATGGATTCGTTGGGTCAAAGGGCCTGTTTCCTCGAAGTATCACAAAAATAATCCAAACAGTCTGAAGAAGGGTCTCAACCCAAAACGTCACCTATTCCTTTTCTCCAGATTTGCTGCCTGAACCATCTTTGGCCTTTAAATCAACTGGTTTTGAGCATGTTTGTTTATAGAACATTCTATAAAGACCCATTCCTCGTCTGTATCCAACTATCTTTGGAAAGACTGGATTGACAATATTTCCATCTCTCTTACAGTCAGTGACTACCAGCTTATTTGTTCTCTGGAAAAGGAAATTACATCCCTCCTGAGTATTTTGCACAGCATTACGGGCCTGTGTCCTCCAGTTATCGAATTATGGGCCCAGCCATACAGGAGAGAATTGAGCAGAAACATCTTCACTTGGAATATTTGGAGTGAAATGTTGGAATTCCATACTCTAGAAGGATGTGGAATCCCAGTTTCTGACTGTGTATTCAAACAGTGATTGATAGATGTTCCATTATTAAGAGATTCAAGACATTGGGAGTTACTGAAGGAAAGTGGTACAGATCTTATTAAATGGCAGAGCAGTCACGAAGGCCTAACTGGCATATTCCTGTTTCTATTGTTATCTTCTCATGTCCTCACTTCATCTCAATGTCATTTCCAAATCTTGTAGGATTTCAGATCCTTATCATGATTTGGCAGCCAGGTTAGCAGAGTGGAAGTAATTCACCATATCAATAAATAACCATAATAACAAGGCTACTGATGTAAAACACATGTTATTGCTCACCACCTTCCATAAGTATATCAAATTATGAGCCATAGAAAGGGTTGACTGTCAGAGCCTTTTTCCCAGGGCAGGTAGGTCCAACACTAGAAGACAGCTGTAAGGTGAGAGGGAGAATGTGTAATGGAGATATGTTTTTACACAGATGGTGTAGGGGCCTGGAATGCATTGCTAGGGATGGTGGTAAAAGCAAATACAATAGTGACATTTAAGGGGCTTTTGGATAGGTACATGAAAGTGCAGGTTATAGAGGGATATGCATCATGTACAGGCAGGTGAGATCAGTTTAACTTAACATCATGTTTGGCACAAACATTGTGGGCCTCAGGACCCTATCCTGTACTGTACAGTTCTATGTTAGATGGATCAGGTTTCAAACTGAAGAAGAGTCCTGAATGGAAAAGTTGCCTATCCATTCTCTCGACAAATACTGCCTGACCTGCTGAGTTACTCCAATACTTTGTTTTGCTCAAGGCTTTTCACACATTGGTCTTTAAATGGCAAAATTGAGAATAGAAGTTGATAAGTTATGTTATAGTTGTACAAGATGTTAGTGAGGTCATACTTGGAGTATTGGATTCTGTATTTGATGGAACATCTGATGGAGCACAGAAGATAACAATTAGAACATGTTTGACCTGAAAATCAATGAGGCTTTTGTCAGGACTCGAGTGCATGAGCTGCAGAGAAAGGTAGGCAGGCAAGTGCTTTATATTTTGGAGCACAGGAGACTGATCTTACAGAGGGGTACACATTTATAATGAGTATGATAGAATGAATACACCGACTTTTTCCCAGGCAGAAGGCTCCCGCGATGCCGCAGAGGTGGGAACCTGGTGGCCAGATGAAGGGAGACCCAAGCTATAAGTGGGAGCTGCCGATCTCGGCCTGTTGGGTGGAAACTCTGAAGCCGTCGAGCTTGGCCTTGAAGACGGAAGAGCTGAGGAGAAGGGAGTTGCTGACGATGATGAATGCGAGGAGAAGCACCAGAGTATTGCCTCCAGTGCCTTCAAACTTGGCTTTAGGAGGCACCCCAGAACATAAAGGTGGTCAGGTGAGGAGAGGGACATCGGTTCATGGGCCAAGCTGGTCGAATGCGACGGAGGAGGTCCTGCAGCAGCCTGGGCTTATCTGATCGGGAGCCGCTCCAGTACTTCAAGAGGGTGGATCAGATTTTGGACTGTGAGCAAACAGGCTAGCACTGATGGGGCATCTTGGTCGGCATGGATCTGATTCCATGATGTATGACTTTATGATTTCTTCGCTTCAGGTCAAACATGGACAAGGAAATGTTTTAATTTTTATCTTCTGTGCTCCCTCAGATGTTCCATCACGGTTTCTCCATGCTGAACATTATGATAAAGCAATGGAAGCATCAAGGGTGAGAAGTGATCAGCCAAGCATGGCACGGTATCACCACCACTGACACCCAGGGCAGTCTGAGTCCTGGATGACACAACTCCCAGACTGGGCCTACGGCAAAGATAGTGAGTGACAAACACAAGAGATAAACCTAGAGCTTGTCCTCACCAGTCTATCAGACCCCTGCACCATCCTCATGGAGATAAGGTCCTGTTTTTGCACTGAAGACACCCTCTGTCCTGTTGGGTGGCATGATGAATGTGCTAAATAGGATAGACAGCATATTTGGCAGTTCACCTTCTGACACTATCTTCAAGGCACAAATTGGATGCATGATGATCTATGCTTCCATTTCCTGGGTAAATGCAGCTCGAAGGCTTGACATAATGCTGGAAAGAATGCCTTGCCCTTTTTGGCATCAATCACCCTAAATCTTCAATCTCTTTAAAATTAGTACACAAGGCTGCAGTGTATATCATTTAACAGTGTAGTGACTTGCCCAGGCTACTCCAACTCCTCCTGGTTCCATTATAAGAACCTTGGGGTTTGTAGGTTAGAGGTCTAAAGATTGAGGCCTCGTGTAGGCTTTGGTGTTTGGTCTGGATCCCAAAGTTGAGGCCGGGAGTGTTGATTGTCAGCAGGTTAAGTAGAAGCACAGTAAGGGATGTGGCTGACTGGATGGGAAAAGGAAGGTATCTGAATCAGAATCCCAGCTCTGGAAAGGAATGAGCACTATGAATTTCCCCAATGCAATAGGGAAACCTCATATGTGGATATTTTTTAAGGCAGAGATAGATTCTTGATTAGTATGGGTATCAGAGGTTATGAGGAGAAGGGGGTTAGGAGGGAGAAATAAATCAGCCATGTTGGAATGGCCAAGTAGACTTGATGGGTCGAATGGCCTAATTCTACTCCTATCACGTGACCTTATGACCTTATGGAATGGCCTTGTTAATGTGAGCAGTATTCGGTGATTTTATGGTAGTTTTCCCCTGCTTGAAATGGTATGAAACTGCATTTGAATGTGGTGGCCTTGCACCCTGCATGAAATGGTATGAAACTTCATTTGAATGTGGTGTCGTTGCACCCTGCATGAAATGGTATGAAATTGCACTTGAATTTGGTGGCCTTGCACCCTCCTTGAAATGGTATGAAACTGCACTTGAATTTGGTGGCCTTGCACCCTGCTTGAAGTGGTATGAAACTGCACTTGGATTTTGTGGTGTGAGCTGCCATCACATCATGCTTGAGAGACTGAGCTGCCACCCCAAGAATCCATTTGGCGCACAATGTCCATATTAGCCCTCTGAAGACCAGTAGTCCCTGCAGCCAACAACACCCATACCAGTGTCCCAGAAACCCCCCTCTCCTTCCCCCCACTGGCCACCAATACTGGAATTGGTGGAGATGTGGAATATTGCGTCGGGGGACCAGCCCTCCCGTGTGAACATGAGAGGTTGGGTCCCACTTAGTCTAGTACATAACTAAAACTCTGATCTTGTTATCTTCCAGTTTGCTGTCTTTCTATTTGCGCAAGAACAGCTTGCGATAGCGCTATGATTTTTCGCCAGTTGACTCACCGTTCTCCTGTGCTACGAGTCCACAAGTCATGTTTGAATAGGTTGAACATCGTAAAATTTAGCGAGGTTTAAAACTCTTAAAAACCGCACCTGCGCAGATCGATCTGTTCTCCTGCCAATCAGCACCTCGTGGATTTGTCTCTTCCCCTGTCACTCCTCGGGACATCCACCCCTTCCTGCACCATCGCATCTTTACTGGAGATGAGGATGGCTGACGGAGTTTTCCAACCGGACTTTCGGAGGGACTCGAAGCAGCATAGCCCGCCCCAAGCAGCAGCCCCACCCCACGCAGCAGCCCTGCCCCAAGCAGCATCCCATCCCCAAGCAGCAGCCCATCCCCAAGCAACCCAATGTCAGAGACCCGACCCAGCCTAGAGTCGGAGACCCAGCCCGGAAACGGAGATGTTGCCAATATTTGCAACAGAAAGCGAAGACTTTGATCCCGGCAGAGGAGAACGACCAGCGATGAGTGCCAGCTGTGAGTCCCCATCGCACCGCCAAATCGAGCCACATCCCCTCTGGTCCCTCTCGCTGGATCTTCCACCTTCCCCCGTGATGCCCCCTTCTACCCCATGGCCCTTCCCCAGTCTTTTCTCTGAGCTTACTGCGCCCCGCCCACACACCCATCTCCCTCAAACACGCCCCCCTGCCCACACACCCCCCACCCCCCACCCCCCCACAAGCTCCCCTGCCCACACACCCCCTCTATCCCCACAACCCCCATTCATCCCACACATCCAAGCCCCCCGCACACACACCCACACCCCCACACACCCCACACTACACTTAACACCCCCATACCCCTCCCACACAACCCTCCCCCCACACAACCCCCCCACACACCACCTCACACACCCCTCCATACACCTCACCCCACACATCCCCCCATGCACACCACCCCATGCATCCCACCGCCCACACACCCCGCCTCCCACACACCCCACCGCCCTTAGAAACCCCCCTCTCCCACAACCCCCCTCCCTCACAACCCCACCACAATAACCCCGGCCTCCACAACCCCCCTGCGCCCACAACACCCCCACCCCAACAACATGCACCAGGCCCCAAACCCTCCCTGCATCCACACACCCCTCCTCCCGCTCACACACCCCACCCCGCTTAACCCCTCCACACATTCACCCCTCCCGCCCACACCCCCCCCCCACACACACAACCTCCCCCCCCAGCCACACACACCCCCCTCCAAGACACATACCCCTCCCCCACACAACGGGTTGCATTGGGGAAAAGTGTGAGTGGTGGAATATTGCGTTGGGTAATGGGATGCATTGGGGGACTAGGACTCCCGTGTCACTGGGACCCAACGGATCCCACTTAGTATAGTTTGTTCTAATTTCATTTCGGAGTCACGTGAGTGACTTCGTGAAGAGCCCGCCGGCGCGCATGCTCGACATATCGTCGTACCGCGTTGCTGCGACGGCTGGCGGTGGAGCGCGCTCCTCGCCAGCCCTTCATAAGGGGCCACGGAGGTGAGTATTCTACCTTTAGATGGTGGTCCTTGTTGTTGGTTATGTCTTGCAGCAAGGACATGGATGGGAGTTCCAAGGGCCGGAGGACGTCAGGACGAGTTCGCCGGTCAACAGTTCCGGGGCCTTTACCATTGGCAGTACCGGCAACGCAGGCCGGGACTCAGGCGGAGATGTGGGTAAGCCCTGTGATTACAGGTCCAGATCCGCCAGCACACCACAGCTCGGAGGAGTTCGACGAGGAGGAGTGTGGTGTGCCGCCAGAGCAGGGGGACCCTGCCATGGCAGTCAGGTCGTCAGCGGGCTCGCTGGCGACCTCGAGCTGGGTGCGTGCGGCTGCACGGCCCGTTCCACTCAACCCTCCGAGTAGGGGAAGGGCAGCAGCCCAGAAGCCTAACCCTGCCAGGGCTAAGGCATTGCCTGACACGGAGGAGCGGTCAGGTTCCAGGGCGAGACCCGGGGCGGCTGTGAGGTCCAGCCGGCACACCCCGACTCTCGAAGCCGGGACGGGTCGGTTGAGTCGGGTCTCGTCACGGTCGCCGAGCCCCCCATGGATGGGTGGGCGAGACCATGCGTCGGCAAAGTCCACGATGTGGGCAGCCGGCAAGCCTGCGCGGGCTTCAGGCAGCCATGCTTCGGCTGGTGCCGACACCACGCCGCAAGTGCCCTTAGTGGCAGCGGCTTCAGCTCCCGCTAAACGGAGGCGGTTGAACACGCCCGCGCGGGAATCGCGCAGTTTCGCCTCGGCGGCTGTTAGCGACAACTACCGGCACCGGCTGGGCCTCGATGAGGTGCGGGCCGATGATAGGAGCCCGGTTTTCTTTTCAGAGCCGGAGGACTCCGACCACCTGAGTGTTCAGGGTGAAGGGCGTATTGACCGTATGGAGCGGCTGCTGGAGCTCCTGCTTCAAAGTCAAAACAGCAGGGCAGCAACAGGCACAGGACGTCGTCACCAGCCTCTACCATCAGCCTGGTGCAGCAGGAGGAGGAGGTTTTGGTGGATCCCATACCATCTCCGTTGGAGGTGCCAGCGGAGGATCTTCTGGATGTGGCGACCAAATTTGCGGCCCCACATTCATCTGGACTTCCTTTAAACGCAAAGCTGGCAGCCAGTGTGGACTTTCTTAACAACCAGCAACTACAGGAAGAAGTCCTCATTCAGGCAATGAGCCATCACAAGGCTCCATCCAATTGCAACTCCCTCAACGTGCCTGTGGTCAATACGCCGATATGGGGCAACATCAGTGCGGCTATCCGTCAACAAGAGGTAAAATTACAGCGGATCCTGAAGCTCCTCACGGCCGGTATTATCGCCTTTGCGCGGTCGGTGGACCAGGACGAACTGAATTTGGACCAGGAAGATGCTCTGGCTCTCCTGTGCGCGACCCAGCATGAAATCAACGGGTTTCGCAAAACCAGCATCCGCCCAGCGTTCAATCCGAAGTTTGCAGGATTGAGCAAACCACCGCCGCTGCCCCCGCCCCGTCAGCTCTTTGGGGAGGACCTCTCGAAGAGAGTCAAAGAGCTTGACGAACAAGCCAAAACGATGGGGATCATGCACTCTCAGAGTGCCCCCGCACCGTCAGGCTCAAAGTCTCCATACATTCGATCACGAGGGTCTGCTAGTACCTCGACGAGGACCCACCCTCAAGCTCCACAACGACAGCAACATCAGACCCAGCACCAGGGGTCTTTTTTAGGACAGGGTCGGCAGAGACCCTGGTGGAAAACGAAGACGCCGCGCACTCAAGCCAACCCAGCACCTCCCGGTCCACCCACACGTGTCAAGGACCGCCGGTAACCACGGAGGTGAGGGGGTCTGGTTCTCTCTTTTCTCTTTGTTTAACTTCACATGTTGGTGGTCGCCTTCGGTTGTTTTTGGGTACATGGGGTAATTTTACTGGTGACGAGTATGTGTTGCAGAATATTCAGGGGCATAAAATTGAGTTTATTAATGGCGACATTCCTCCATCCCAGCACATGCCCGCTCAAACGTTTAAATTATCTGCTGCAGAACAGGCAGCAGGCTACAAGGAACTTTTAAGTCTTGAGCAGAAGGGCGTGATTGAGAGAGCGGTGCATGAGCCAGTTGAATTTGTTTCGAATATACTCACCAGACCTAAGAAGGATGGAGGTTGTCGTGTCATTATTGATCTAACCCGTTTGAATACTTTTGTAACATATACTCATTTTAAAATGGATACATTTGAAACAGCCAAATCATTGATTTCTCATGGTTGCTTTATGGCATGCATCGATTTGAAAGACGCATATTATTCAGTATCCATCCAGAAATACGACAGAAGGTTTTTGAAATTCTTCTGGATGGGGCAACTCTGGCAGTACAAGGCTTTGCCTAATGGGCTCACCACAGCCCCTAGATTGTTCACTAAATTAGTGAAACCAATTATGGCTTATTTGAGACAACGACACCATATAGTTATGGCCTACTTAGATGATATCTTAATTGTGGGCCACACCCTGGAATTGGCTGAACAGGGTGTTGCAGCTGCTGTCAATATATTTCAACAATTAGGGTTTATTGTCCATCCAGAGAAATCAAAGTTCTGCCCTGCCCAGGTGATTAATTACCTAGGGTTCACGGTGAACTCTATGAGCATGAGGGTTACCATTCCAATTAACAAGATTGAGGAGGTTACCCAGGTGTGTCAAGATTTAATCCGCACCAATATACCATCGATTCGGCATTCAGCTACAATAATTGGGAAGCTTGTAGCTTTGTTTCCGGCAGCGCGATATGGACCTTTGCATTATCAGAATTTGCAAAGAGCTAAAATTGCTGCGTTAAAACAGAACACTGTGATCGACAGAACACTGTCATTATGATCGGTCCATGCAGCTGCCGCCCGAAGCGATAAATGAGTTGCAATGGTGGGTGTGTCACATTAGCAGCTCATTCAAGCCTGTCAGGGAGGCTAATCCGGTGGTATATTTGCAGACTGATGCAAGCTCCAATGGCTGGGAAGCCACAGATAATTGCTCTAGTTGTGGGGGCAGATGGGACACCCTTGAATCAACGAGGGATTAACTATTTGGAGTTGCTGGCAGCATTCCACGGCTTTCGTGCGTATTGTTCCAAGCTTGTTGGAGCACATGTCCATCTCCAAATAGACAACACCACAGCAGTGGCATACTTAAACCATATGGGTGGTACCAGGTCAGTTTCGTGTGACAAATTGGCTAACTCAATTTGGCTCTGGTGTGTTCAAAGAGACATTTGGATTTCAGCTACCTATTTGCCAGGTGAGCTTAATACTGTGGCGGACACCAGGTCACGCAAATTTAATGACAATATTGAATGGATGTTGCATCCTGAGATTTTTTCTAAAGTCACAGCCAAATTTGGTAAACCGGACATTGACCTTTTTGCATCACGGTTGAACCATCAGGTACCAACCTACGTTTCATGTGAACCAGATCCTGGGGCAATAGCGCTAGATGTATTCTCGCTGGACTGGGGGAATTGGTTTTTCTATGCCTTCCCCCCGTTTTGCCTCATCAGTCGGGTATTGCGAAAGATTCAGGCAGATGCTGCCAAGGGCATCCTTATTATACCTGACTGGCCCACACAGCCTTGGTATCCGGTGGTCTTTGACATGCTCAACGAACCTTGGGTCCTTTTGAAGGGTTGCCCACAATTGGTTACTCACCCTGTCTCGGGGAGCCACATCCCTGCCATGGCTATTTAAATTTGTTGGCTTGCAGGTTCTGAACAGGCCGTTAGTCCAATACGGCCTCTCGGCTCGGACCATGGATACCATCGGGGCGTCGTGTCGAGAGTCCACAAGGCGAAGATACCGCTCGCATATTAAGAAGTGGGAAGCCTACTGCAGCCGCTCTCGCATCACGTACGATGACGTGACAATAACCGACGTCCTGGAATTCCTCGCGGGGTTGCACCATGATGAACACTTAAGTTACAGTGCCATCAACAGCGCCAGAAGTGCGCTATCATTCTACCTCAATATTGGGGTAGGATCCAACAGGCTAGTGTCCAGACTCATGCGGGGTATATTCAATATGAATCCGCCTACACCACGCTATAATATCACCTGGGATGTCAGGGACGTATTAACCCTGCTCAGGACGTGGTCTCCCATGGAAGGGCTCCAACTGGACCAACTCACCATGAAGCTGGTGATGTTACTAGCGCTGACTTCAGCTCAGAGGGTACAGACACTACACAAACTTCGTGTCGACAGAATGATTTCTACCCCAACAGAAGTAGTCTTTTTCATTGACGAGCTACTAAAGCAGCATAGACCTGGGTACACAGGGCTGCAGCTGAAGTTCCCGGCATACCCCGCAGATGCTAGGCTATGTTTAGCCTCACATATCTGCCACTATGTCAAGGTGATGGCACGCATCAGAGGAATGGAGAGATACCTGCTTGTCACTCATAAGAGACCTCATCATCGAGTGACAGTCCAGACGATATCCAGGTGGCTTCGAGTCGTCTTGGGTAAGTCAGGTATCGACACTAATGTGTTCAAGTCTCATTCCACCAGGGCTGCATCGACGTCAGCGGCGAGGGTCATGGAGGTGCCCATGGACCAAATTCTCGCCACAGCAGGATGGGCTAATGAAGCTGTGTTCCAGCGTTTTTATAACAAGCCTGTTGCTGCTCCTCTACAGTTCGCAGAAGCCGTGCTGAATGCAGGTTCAGAACGTGGAGATGTCCCCGCATGAGGGGTTTTTGATTTGTTATTCATAAATATGCTCTTGTTTTGCAGTCTGAACTATTGAGCAAGTTGTTCCTCCCATCCATCCCTGGTAGTGGTGTGTCAGCATGGACGTGGTCCAGGGCGTGTAATCACAGAAACTTTGAAGTCTTCACGAAGTCACTCACGTGACTCCGAAATGAAATAGTAAGATTGAACGAGAACTTACCAGTTCGAAGGTTGATCTTTATTTTATGAGGAGTCGAAGTGAGGGATTTCGTGCCCTCCTCGCCCAACCCTCAGTCACCTTCATCTGGTAATCTTAGTCACTTCAATCTTACTATGCGAAGTCATTTCTATTGTTGGTTTCTGTGATTCCACGCCGCTACTTTGAAGTATGTCGAGCATGCGCGCCGGCGGGCTCTTCACGAAATCCCTCACTTCGACTCCTCATAAAATAAAGATCAACCTTCGAACTGGTAAGTTCTCGTTCAATCTTACTATTCTCTCTGCATCACCGTCTATATCTCGTTCCCCTTTCCCCTGACTCTAGTCTGTAGAAAGATCTTAACCTGAAACATCACCCATTCATTCTCTCCAGAGCTGAGTTATGCCAGCAATGTGTCTATCTTCAGTTTACATCAACATCTGCTCTTAAACATGACACTGATTCAAGCCAAGAGCGTGACATTGTGGATTGTACACAAACCCGTTCAGGTTCTCTTTTGTGCACAGAGCCATTGTGTTTGTCATGTGCCAATAGACTTTTGTTGCGTGTATAATTATCTCATTATTTCAGCCAGAGAAGGAAATGAAAAAGAGTTTATTGGAAATACATTGCCCCCTCAGGAAATAAGTAAAAATAATTTCATTTATATCAGGATTTATTGCTCGATTAAATTTTTTTTTTTCGATTAATGTTAATATTTTTGCTCTTTGCGATGTGTCCAAGGTTATCTGTCCTTCTCCTCTTCTTCTTGACAGCTAACTCTGCTCTTGCTTCAGCTCATCGCCAGCTGAAACTGTCATGTGTATGGATTATTTAACCTGAAAGTTTGAATATTTCATTACACTCCTGCTGGTCTCCCTTGTTCTGTTCTCTGTAAATACTTGGTCATCACAAACTTTGCTGCCTGTATCCTGACATGCACCAAATGTCATTCCCCAATAGCACTCTGTTTCCTAAGCTGCTGTGGTTCACACTTGAACCACATCTCCACTTTAATATTCAAAGCCTGGTTTTCAAATCCTTCCTTGGTCACGGGTCAACTCTTCCAAATTCTGTAATTTCCTGCAGCCCAGCAACCCTATAATTCCTCAAATTCTAGCATCAGAGTGTAATTGTTTCACTACTTGCTGTCCTTTTGGCTACTGTGACACTGAGCTCAATAACTTCCCTCCTAGACCTCTCCCATTATTCATCCTTTAAGATCAATGTCATTGACAAGGGTTTTGAGGATAGTCTAATATCTTGCTTAGTCAGACATATTTTTATGTCTTAATTATGATCCCAGTGAATATTTTCCCCATTTAATCCTCAATTCGCTATAAAAATGTTAATTTTCTAGTTCAAAGGCTTTTGCAGGTGATATCTCTCATTGCATACATAAGTGCATATAATAATATGCGAATACTTTATCAATTTGCTATTAGAGTATCTAATTGGGATAGATTTTTAAATGGAAACAAAAATCACAAGCTTTTTTCCAAGTCCATGTCCATTTTCCAATCCCGATGCAGGCTGCAGAATGCTTGCATCTTATGATGTTATCTGGTGCTCTGGAGGTTGGCATGCTCGTACAAATCTTGTAAAGTGGACATTTCCTTCGATGCTTGTGGGGAAGCATTTGTGGTCGTTCGTCTCTGTTCAAGGATTGATGCAGGCTGTCTGAGAACGTGGTTATGCGCCCACGTGAAACGCCCTTGGGAGAGGCCCATAGTTCATCCTATTAAAATATGCCTTAGTGATGCAGGTGCTTGGCAAAGGGAGCAAGTAGGGTCTTCGCGGACAGGGAAACAGTGTCCTGAGATATTTCCTTTCTCCTGTCCATCGTGCCCCATCTTCCTCAATGCTCGATACCAACTTGTTTGCTCTCCGTCCCAGTTCCAACAAAGCATCTTTGCCCAGAAACATTAACTCTTTCCATGTGTATATTGCCTGGTTTTTAATCATCCTTTCAGATTAATGTAATTTACAAGGGTTTTGAGGACAGTCTGATATCTTGCGGAGTCAGATATATTTCTATGATAATAATGATCTTCATTTAATACTCAATACGCTATACAAAATGTTAATTTTCCAGTTCAAAGGTTTTTTGCAGGTGATATCTTTCTCAAAGTTTTCATGTGTATATATTAATGTCAAGGTTCAAGGTTCAAGGTTAGTTTATTGGTCACATACACCAATTGGTGTAGTGAAATGTTTCTTGCCATGCAGCACATCAAATAAAGAATACAGACATAACGCTAATAAAGAGATTTAAACATAAAAAAACATCCCCCCCACAATGGTTCCCATTATGAGGGAAGGCACAATGTCCAGTCCCCAACCCATGTCCTCCCATAGTCAGACCTATTGAGGCCTCCGCAGTCACCTTCACGGAGGCCCGATGTTCCAGGCCGTTCTCGCTGGATGATGGTGCTCCGGCGTTGGGAGAATCCTCTCAGCGGCTTGGGACACCTGGAACGGCCGCTTCCATACCGCAGTCCGCGGCTTCCAAAGCCAACAAGGCCGCGCTGAATGGAGCTCCCCCACTGGCTCCCAATGTTGAAATCAGCGCCGCCGCCCGCAGCTGGCCGCTCCATAGTCCCGCAGCTCCGCGATGTTTTTGTCGGCGGTTCCAGCTCACCGGAGATCCAGCGCGGTGACCCAGGCAAGGCAGCGCCCACTCCGTCACGCGATGGCGCTCCAGCGCTCCGCCGCTGCCGAAGCCGAGGTTCTGGGCGGTCCCCTCAGGAAACGCCACTCCAGGCCCGCTGGTAGGCCGCGAGGACGGGTCGAAAGTGCAGCCCGGAGAATGGCTGCCTCTCCGACCAGGTAGGGACCCTGAAAAGTAGTTTCCCCCTACCCCTTCCCCCCCCCCAGCCCCACATAAAAAAGAATAGACTCCATAAACAAAACACTTTAACACTAAAAATAAAGAAAAGGGTGAAAAACATACAGCTGCAGGCTGGGCAGCCGTACCATACAGGACTGCGTCCCCTAGTGCAATGACTTTGTCAATTTAATTAGAATATCTAATTGGGATAGATTTTTAAGTGAAAACAAAAATGAATGTTAACACTAATACTGGTTTTACACCATTAGTAGAGCTAATAGGACTTGATGTTTCAATCCCTCTAATAAGTTGGCACTCTTGATATTCGCAATGGGATTGGAGTGGTGAAAGGTAGGGTAGGTACATCATCGGGGTCATCAGGTGGGCATCCTCCTTCTTTCACGTTTAATTGATTAGCCCACAATGTCTCCAGAGTTCAATGTCTCCAGCTCAATGTTGATATCTGGTGTCCCAGGTACACCCCCCTCAGTTCCACACCCTCCTGTCTTCATCTTGCAGCCCAATTGTTGTCCTTCCTTTTAATCGTGAATTTTTTTCTGCGGAATTTGACAATTAGTTGATTGTTTGAAGGAGGGAGCAACCCCTTACCCCCATTTTCTTCAATAGACTGGCCGTAGATGTAGCAACAAATCCCCTGCATTCCACTTCTGCAGGGAAAATCTTGGTCTTCCAGCCATTCTGGCAGCTTCAGTACTTGTTTAGAGTTTCCTCCAATAAGCTTCTTCAACACCATCTTCCCATGGTGCTGTCAATTCCACAACGTATGCCAACTTGGCTGTTGTGGACCACAGGACCATGCCTGGCAAGAGTATTGAGGCCACAATGTCTGGGGTAAACACAAGCTTTTTTCCAAGTCCACGTCCATTTTCCAATCCCGTGCAAGCTGCAGAATGCTTGCATCTTTTGATGTTATCTGGTGCTCTGGAGGTTGGCCTGCTGGTACAAATCTTGTGAAGTGGACATTTCCTTCAATGCCTGTGGGCAAACATTTGTGGTTGTTCGGCTCTGTTCAAGGATTAATGCCAATTGTCTGAGAACTTGGTTATGCTGCCAAGTGAAACGCCCTTGGGTAAGGCTCGTAGTGCATCCTGTTAAAATGTTCCTTAGTGATGCAGGTGCTTGGCAAAGGGAGTAAGCAGGGTCTTCGCCGAACCACTGCTTCAGGTTCTGGGGTGAGAATAGGACATCATTAGTGGTCTGGATGACATAACTTAGCCGAGATCCCTCCATTTGCCAGATGTCACGCCAGCTGAGTTTTCTCTTTTCCAGGCTCTCCCAGTTAGTTCATTGGCCCTGCTTGGCCATTGAGAGGGCCTAGGCAAGTTGCTCTGCCTCCTCCTGTTTTTTCACCTCCTCTACCACGAGCCGACTCCTGCACTGATGTTGCCTTGTGCCATTGAGGAGCTTTTGGGAATGAGCCCGAGTCCGTCTCTTCCATTTTGGACTTGGCCAACCACATCCCTGAAATGAAGGGCAGTCTTAGCACACTTGCTTCAAAAATGCTTTTCACAAACTTAAAGAGATCTTTGTATAAGTCTGTTTTTGCTTTTACCTTCTTTTTGCATTGTTTCGATAAATTCTCCTATAGGTTGTCGATTGCAGATCCCATTGCTTCTTGATTTTAAAAGCATTTCTCTGGAAAACTTCCTTGGTCATTTTTTGTGCACTCATTTTCCTTCTTCATTTTCTCTACCCTACCAGTCTAAAATGTTTGCGATCGTGCAAGCAACTGCTGTTATGTTTTATTTGTTCACACCAAAATGATGCTGCCATCTGTTTCCTTCTACCTTTCATAGCATCAGTGGAAGCTTCCACATCTGGGTCAAACGATTGGAGAAATCGTTCTGCAAGAAATCTGATTAATGGTAATCTGGGACTGACAAAATGAACACACTTTGTAAAAAATGTGTAGGATTTACTGAACCCCATGACAGAAAGCAAAGAATAAACAACACTTAGATGAGCCAGACACCTTGTGTACGTTTATTCCAGAAGCCCCTTTAACGTACATTCAAGAGACAAGAGGCAAGAGACAAGAGATATTTATTGTCACATGCACCATTTGGTACAGTGAAATTTGAGGTCACCATACAGCCATACAAATAAAAAAAGAACAAAACACAATAGTATTTTAACATAAACATCCCCTGCACAGCAGAAACAAAGTTTCTTACTGTGAGGGAAGGCCCAAAGTTCAGTCCCCCTCCTCTTTGATGTACACCCGTGGTCAGGGCCTCCCGAGCCCTCCGCAGCACTCCGCAGTTGCCGCTACGGGTGTCCCGATGCTCAGGCCCTCTCGCCGGGATGATTGAACTCTGATGTCAACCTCAGCGGCTTGGACCTCCGAAATTGCCGCTTCCTACCGGAGTCTGAGGCTCCCGAATCCACAGACCACGCCGAGCGGAGACCCACGCTGGTGGCCCTCGGCAAAGGGTCCCAGGGCACCACGATGTTGAAGCAAGTGCTGCCCGCGCTGGAAGCTCTTCAAACCACAGCTCCGCGATGTTGTTGCAGCAGGCCCAGCACTCCGGAGCTTCAAGCCGCGATCCCAGGTGAGGCATCGCCCTCTCCACGATGTAAGTGCTGCGCTGCTGCTGCTGGAGCTCTGGTCCGGTCGCCAACAGGAAAGGCCGGGCCAATCCAGTTGGTTGGCCGCGAGGAGTGGGGCAAGGGCGTGACTCGGAGAATAATCGCATCCTCGCCAGGAGGCGACTGGGAGACGGGTTCCCCCTTACCCTACCGCCCTCCCCCACATAGAAAAATAAAGAAACCTCCTCAACATACTTTCAAACAAAATTTTAAAAAATGTAAAGTGGAAAAAACGGACAGAATGTAGGCAGAGGCAGCCTTCATGTGGCGCCCCTAATGGCCACATTCTCACCAATCATAACCCGTGTGCAGATAAGGACCAATTACTGCGTCTGACCTTGGAGTTGTTTTTGAGCTCCTGTGGCTGGACCTTCTCGTGAGGCTGCTGCCGAGTCACCAGTGGTGACCAGCTGTATGGAAAACCAACGTGGGTGTGAAGTCACCACAAATGTATCAAATAAAGAATTCAGATCATGGAAACTAAATGGATCTTGAAAGCCAGAGAATTGAGGGAAATTAAGTTATGATGAATTGAAGCATATACTAATTAGCAAAGAAATTGATAGTTAGGGTGGATACATTCCCAGGGACATTCAGATCTGGGAATAAGCTTTGAACTGCATACCTATTGTTTTACTTCAGAGTCAAGTGAAGAAGAACCCCGTCCAGCTGCACGCGCGTCATTACGTCATATGCATGGCGCAGCGGCCGGATGGAGTAGCAGAGCTCCTCCAGATGTAAGTTTAAAAAACATCGAGGTAAGTGCTAAACTTAGTTTGGAGATTGCTTTCTGTAGGTACGCTTGGTTTCAGTTCAGTACTAGTACCGAAATGCAGAAAGCTACGAAGGTGAAGGGGAAGCGACCCGCTAGCAAAAGTTTGGAAGATGGCGGGAGTGCGGGTAGCGGATGCCCGCATAGCTCACCTATATCATCGTTAGCCGTGGGGTTAACGACTGCAGACGCATTGCCTGTGAGCAGCGCCGGTGGGGCGTAAGGCCACGTCGAAGTCTGCTAGGCCCATTGACTCCGAGTCAGGCCAGGAGGAGTCACCTCCGCAAGGGGAGACCATTTCTAAATGGCTCAATGAAATTGAGGTCCTGTTGGATAGGATACTCGCAAAGGATGCATTCCGGGAGTACGAGTGGTGTCCACGCCGGGCTGCTGGAGAGCCTGTGCCAGCAGCGCCTGCAATAAGGCTGCTTGATCGCTGCCTCATGGAGGAGGAGAGCTTGACGGATCAGGGGTATACTGACGCCGAACCTGTGGGTGAACTCAGCCCAGGGGGTGAAGGGCATGAGGTTACAATATCTGATTTGGCTGCAAAATTTGCCATTCCCCCAGAAGTAGGAGAGCCATTGGGGCAGCAGTTGTCCACAAGCATCAATTATTTGCACTCCCTTCAGCTTCAAGAGCTGGTACTGGATGATACTATTAAGAAATATGAAACCCCGGTTGACTGTGCCTTATTGAAGGTGCAGTTGGTGAACCATTATATGGGGGGAAATGGGGATTGCAGTTCGGGCACAAGAGCTAAAACTTCAGCGGGTGCTGAAATTTGTTGCTGCAGGTATTACTGCATTCGCCAGCACATCAGGATGCTTTGGGGCTTCTGTGCAGTGCACATTTTGAGGTGAACTGCTTAAGAAAGAGTGCCATATGCCCAAATAGTCACCCTAAGTTTGCTTCGCTCTGTAAGCCTAGCATTGTACAGTTGTCTAGCAATGTACAGTTGCCTAATCTGCTATTTGGGGAGGACCTCGCAAAGCAAGTTAAAGAACTTGATGATGAGGCAAAAACCGTGGGGTTAATAAAAGTGCCGACGAGCAGCAAAATGGGTTGGAGGCAATCCCCCTATCGACGGGGTGCAATGACTGGGGCTGGTGAAGGGACGAGCCATTCATTCACGACATACGAAGCTGGCAACCTGCCACAGCCACATGGGGAAGGATGGATTTTTCCACGAGGAACAGGGGGCAACAAGTGCAGGTCAGTGGTTTTGCTCCTGATAGAATCAAATTAAGTGGGAAAGATGTTCAAGTTGGGGGCAGGTTACACTTGTTCCTAAAAGAATGGGAGGAGATAACATCAGATCCGTTTGTGCTGTGCAGTAAAGAAGGGTTCCTAATTGAATTCTACACTAATTTGTGTCCATCCACTCAGCATGCTACAAGTTGGACACTGGTTTTCTCACATGAAGAGAATATGCAGATACAGACAGAACTTGAGGTATTGTGCAGTAAAGGGGTGATTGAGAAGTTGGTTCATCAACTCCACCAGTTTGTATCAAATATATTTCCTAGGTCTAAAAAGGATGGGAGATGTAGAATCATTCTGGACCAGACGAGCCTTAATCCTTTTGTACAGTATAGACACTTCAAAATGGAGACTTTTCTGATGGCTAAACAGCTGATTTCCAAAGGGTGTTATATGGCAAGCATAGATCTTAAAGATGCATATTACTCAGTGTCTGTTCATTGTGATGAGAGGAGATATTTGAAGTTTAGCTGGATGAGTCAGTTATGGCAATTCAAAGCACTGCCTAATGGATTAACCTCAGCTCCTAGATTGTTTACCAAATTGTTAAAACCTGTTCTAGGGCTACTCTGAGCTCAGGGTCATGTTGTAATGCCCTATTTAGATGATACCTTGATTGTCGGAAAGACTCGGGATGCAGCTGAATCATCTGTTTCAGTTGTTAAACTCACATTTGAGCAATTGGTGTTCATCATTCATCCAGATAAATCCAAATTAACACCAGTTAAAATTATTGATTACTTGGGCTTCACCATTAACTCAGATCACATGTTAGTGACTCTGTCCAGTGATAAAAAGCAGCAGTTAATTCAAGGTTGTATCAAGCTCCTTGGTGAAGAACGACGTTCAATTACATGGGTGGCCAGTTTAATTGGTAAGTTGGTGGCTGGTTTTCCAGCTGTGCAGTTTGAACTTCTGCATTATCAACAATTACAATGAGCAAAAGAACAGGCACTAAGGACACATGCAGGTCATTTTGACAGGCCCATGGGATTACCAGCTGAAGCCATTTCAGAAATACAATGGTGGATCACAAATGTCTCAAGTGATTCCAGGGAAGTTTTGGTTGAACCACCTTCCATAGTCTTACAGACTGATGTTAGTGCTTTAGGTTGGGTTGCTACTGATATGTTCCAGTTGTGGAGGCAGATGGAATAGTGATGAGACATCCCTTCTGCAATTGCGAGGGATCAATTATTTAGAGCTTTTGGGAACCTTTTATGGGCTTAAAGCTTATTGCTCTACCAAGAGTCACTTGCAGGTTCAAATTGACAACACTACAGCAGTGGCATATGTTAATCACATGGGTGGAGTTAAGTCGGAATCTAGATAAGATTGGCTAATCGGCTGGTGCATTGACAACAACATTTGGCTTTCAGCAATCTACTTACCAGGTGGATTCAACATTGTGGCAGACACAAGGTCATGCCAATTCAATGACAACATAGAATGGATGTTGAATCAGGACATATTTAATGATGTTGTTGCTCGATATGGAATGCCAGATATTGATTTGTTTGTATCTAGACTAAACCATCAGTTGCCTAAATACGTCTCATGGGAACTAGATCCTGGGGCAGCAGTGGTCGATGCATTCTCGCTGCATTGGGGTGGAATGTTTTTATATGCATTTCCTCCATTCTGTCTCATCAGTCGATGCCTGCAAAAAGTCAAGCAGGACTCCGCTTCAGGCGTATTGGTAATGCCAGACTGGCCTACTCAGCCATGGTTCCCTCTCGTGTTGCAGATGGCTATTCAGCCTCATATGATTGTTCCCAAACATAAAAACCTACTGGTGAACCCGGTAACTGGCGATCAACATCCTTTACATGATTGTATTGATCTGTTAATTTGCAGATTGTAAGAAGGCCATACCTGGGGAGAGAACTATCTGATCACACCGTGAATGTTCTCACATCGGCCTGGAGGGATAGTAACCAGAGGCAGTACATCTCCTCGATAAGAAAGTGGGAGGTGTTCTGCTTACGGCAGAATATTTCATATCAAACTGCAGGCATCCCAGACGTGCTGGAGTTCTTGTCAACTCTCTATTTCAATCATAAGTTAAGCTATAGTGCGATCAATATAGCCAGAAGTGCTCTGTCCTCATATTTACCCATGGAGTCAGAATTATATTCTGTGGGGACACATCCTCTAGTTTCTAGATTTATGATTTTATAGTTTTTAATTCCAATCCTCCTCGGCCCAGGTATTCGGTTATCTGGAATGTAAACAAGGTTCTTATGCTCCTTCGTCTGTGGACTCATGTCACAGCCCTGTCTTAGCCCAAACTCACCATGAAGGCAGTCATGTTTATGGCATTGGTATCAGCCCAACTTGTGCAGACATTACAGAAGCTGAGACTAGATATGATGGATGTATCGGCAGATGCCATTACTTTTTATGTCTATGATTTGCACAAGCAGAGTAGAATAGGGGTGACAGGGTGTAAGATTATCTTTTCGGCATACCCCACGGATTCCCGCCTGTGTGTAGTGTCATGTTTGTTATATTACATTGAGGTTACCAGAACCCTAAGAGGAGAGGAATCAGCATTATTTATTAGCCACAGAAAACCGCATAGAAAGGTGTCGGTTCAAACTATTTCAAGGTGGCTAAAGCAGGTGCTGGTTTATGCTGGGATTGACACTGACAAATTTAAATCTCATTCCACCAGGGCGGCATCAATTTCAGTGGCCAGGGCGATGGACGTCCCTATAGACCATATTCTCACGGCCGCAGGATGGTCCAGTGAACTGATGTTCCAAAAATTTTATCATAAGCCAATTGCCATATCGGGGGTATTTGCCAATTCTGTTTTAAGTTCAGTTTTATAGTTTCCCCATGGATAGAATTTTTATTTATTGTTTCTTTATAAATAAACCATTAATTCGTTTCAAGCAATGTTATGTTTGATGCATTATTGATTAATTTCTTATTGTGAGTCAATCAATGCAGTGAGACGCCGGGATTTGAATCTGCAGAATGAAATCACAGAGCTTTGAAATCTTCCGAAGTAAAGTAGTAAGATTGAATGAGAACTTACCAACTTGAAGTTCGGTCGTTATTTTATGAGGAGTTATGATGAGGGACTACGTGCCCTCCACTCCCAGCCTTCATAAACGTCATCTGGTAGTTCTAGTCTTCTCTCATCTTACTGTTATACCTCAGTCACTATTATCTGTGATTTCACACCACTGCTTTTAAGATTGACGCTCGTGCGGCTGGACGGGGTTCTTCTTCACGTAGTCCCTTATCGTAACTCCTCATAAAATAACGATCAAACTTCAAACTGGTAAGTTCTCATTCAATCTTACTATTCTTTGCCATAATCTTTCTGGATTATGACAAAACAAATAGCATAGAGTCATAGAGCGACACAGTACAGAAACAGGCCTTTCAGCCCAACTCATCCATGCTGACCGAGATGCCCATTCATGCAAGTTTCAGTTTCCTATGTTTGACCCATATCCCTCCAAACCCTTCGTATCCGTGATCCTGTCCAAATATCTTTTAAATCTTGTTATTGTACCTGCCTTAACCACTTATTCTAGGAGCATCCTCCATACATGCACCACCTTCTCTGAGTGAAAAATTACCCTTTAAAATCTTTCCCCTCTCACCAATGCCCTCTACTTTTTAATTCCCTTACCCTGGGTAATAGACTATGCATTCAGTCTATCTATGCCCTTCATGTTTTTATGCACCATTATAAGATCACGGCTCAGCATCCTGGGGTCTAATGAATAAAGTCCAAGCTTGCCCAATGCTCTCCCCATGACTTAGTCCTTTGAGTCCTAAATATTCTCGTAAATCTTCTCTGCATTTAATCCAGTTTAATGTTTTTCCTATAGCAAGGCAGCCAAAGCTGAACACAATACCATTCTTGTATTAACAAAGAACTGCAGATGCTGGTTTATACCAAAGATAGACACAAAGTGCTGGAGTAAATCAGCGTGTCAGGCAGCACCTCTGGAGTGAAAGGATAGGTGATGATTCAGGTCGGGATGCTGCCGGACCTGCTGAGTTACTCCAGCACTTTGAGTCTATCTCTGACAACACCCTACATTTGTTCACCGGAATAGCCAGGGGAACAATGGTGAATATTACAACAGCATATTTCTCCTTTACAATTGCAGTTCATTAGTTTTTTGAAAAGTTGGTGTGTGTATGTATATGTATATGTATATATATATATATATATATATATATATATATATATATATATATATATATATATATATATATATATATATATATATATATATATATATATACACACACACACACATATGTAGATAGATAGATAAATGTGTGTGTATTTGTGTGTGTGTATATATACACACACATACTGAACTTTTTTTCTGTCTCTTTTATTATATTGTTTACAGAGTTTACATATTTTTATATGTATGTTTACATATTCTGTTGTGCTGCTGCAAGTAAGATTTAATTGTTCTATCTGGGAGATATGACAATAAAACACCCTTGGGTCTTGGATACATTTCCAGGGAGTGACCAAGTGGGAAACTAGGGAAGACATTGCATCTTCTTTTATTCAAGAGGAGCAGCAAGGACAAGGCAGGGAACTACAGGCAGGTAGTGGAGGGGAGGTTACTGGAGAAGATTCTGAGGGACAGGTTCTACTAGTATTGGGATAAACAAGGATTGATTACAAATAGTCAGCCTATTCCCCTGCACCTGGGAAATTGTGTCTCACAAATCTGTTTGTTTACTGAAGAGCGAACAAAAAGTGTTGTAGATATCCATTTGGACTTTACCAAGGCCTTCAACAAGTTCCCTCATGGTAGGCTCATCAGAAATGTCAGAGAGATGGACCCAGGGAGAGATAGCTAATTAGATACATAATTGGCTTGATAGTAGGAAGTAGAGGTTGATGGTGGAAGATTGTTGTTCGGATCATAGGGATTCAGACCATGTGTCATAGGGATCAGTGCTTCGCCGTTGTTGTTCATCATTTAGATAAACAATATGGATGAGAATGTACAAAGCATAGTTTGTAAGTTTGCAGATGACACCAAAATAGGTGGCATTGTAAGCTGTGTAGAAATTTCACGAAACTTACAGCAGGATATTGATTAGATAAGTAAGTAGACCGAGGAATGGCAAGTAGCATTCTGTTCAGTTAAGTACGAGGTATTTCGGAATTTCGGAAAGTCAAACCTCGGTTTAACATTGTGGACTGAAGGGTCTGTTCATCTGCTGCATCGTTATGTTTTCTCTGTTCATATAGTTTAAATAAATAATTATTATCTGTAGCTGAAACAGGTCAATATAATATTAAAATGTCCATAGTTTCCTGTTCAATATCTTGATCGGACATAATATTGTCCCACTCTTCCATCCACAAATCAAAACTCTCCTTCCAGAGAAAATACCAATTCAATGCACTCCTCGAGTACTGCAAACCATGTTTACAAAATAGGCTTTTCTGGAATGGGAGAATTAACCACTGATTGGACTTTGATATTTCAAACAAGGGCAGATATGTTCAATAAATGGTAGAGCCCTGGAAAGTGTTGTCAAACAATGAGTAGTTAGTCACGTGGACCAGTGAAGGAACATTTGGAATATTTGTCTTCATTGGCAAGGGTGTTGAGTACCATGGTTGGGACATCATAATGCAGCTGTACCAACATTCTTGGAATGCCATGGACAGTTCTGGTCAGGCAAGTGTAGGAAGGGTGTCATTAAGATGGCAAGGGTGGAACTTACCACCATGTTACTTGGACTTGTGGGGTTGTGTATAAAGAGTGGTTGCATAGGTTTGGATCCCCCATATAAAACAAGCTAAAGAACATTAAAAAATACAATTAACCCATACTTATTTTCTTTTGGGATTAGCACTCCCCCAACTCTTTGGGGATAACTTGCTTTCCCCTCGCAACCCCCATGTTCCTCCAGAGGAATTTCAGAACACCCGGGGCATGCTTGTAGACATAATACAAAACACCATTAGGGCCTGGTGCAGAGGCCATTCTTGCCTTCTTCACTGCCACTTTCACCTCACGGCTTGGGAGGGATGATGTCAAATTGATGTTGGGGGGTGAAATTGGTGGGTTGTCAGCGGGGACAAGTATCGGTTCATCTTTTAGCTCATCAGCGTGAATGCTTCTGAGGGTTCCTTCAAACTCCTTTCTTGATGCTTTCAGGGATCCACTTTTCTCTTTTGAGAAAATGCTTTTCACAAACTTGAAGGGGTCTTTGTAGAATTCTGTTTATTGCTTTTTGCGTTGTTTCCTTACATTCTTGATTTTAAAAGCATTTCTTTGGAAAACTTCCTTGGTCATTGCTTTTATTTTTAATTTTTGCTACCAGTCTAAAATGTTTGCCATCATGCTAGCAACTACTGTTATGCTCATCTGTTTCCTTCTACCTTTCATAGCATCAGTGGAAGCTTCTAAATCTGGGTCAAACAATTGGAGAAATGAGTGGGTAATTGAATTTTCGCAAGTATCTGATTAATTGTAATCCGGGACTGACAAAATGAACACGTGTTGTAAAAAATGTGCAGGACCTACTGAACCCCATGACGGAAAGCAAAGAACAAACAACACTTCGCTAAGTCAGACACCTTGTGTCACATTTATTCCAGAAGTCAAGTCAAGTCACTTTTATTTTTATAGCACATTTAAAAAACAACCATCATTGGCCAAAGTGCTTTACATTGGTATAAGAATAGTATAACAAATCGCTCCTCGCTCAGAGGACGTCAAGAAAGTTTGAAAGTAGAGATGAGTTTTTAGTCTTGACTTAAAGGAGTCGATGGAGGGGACAGTTCTGATGGGAAGAGGGATGCTGTTCCACAGTCGAGGAGCTGCAACCCCACAGGCGCGGTCGCCCCTGAGCTTATGCCTAGACCGCGGGATATTCAGCAACCCCAAGTTGGCCTATCTGAGGGACCTGGAGGTGGTGCGGTGGGTGAGCAGACTTTTAATGTAGGTGGGGGCAAGCCCATTGACAGCTTTGTAGACATAAAGGAGGATCTTGAAATTTAATCGGAACCGCAAACGGAGCCAGTGGAGAGAGGCCAGGATCGGGGTGATGTGGTCCCTTTTTTGGGTGCCCGTCAGTATTCTCGCTGCGGCGTTTTGGACCAGTTGCGCGCGGGACAGGGAAGATTGGCTGATTTGGACCAGTTGCAGTAATCTAGGCGGGAGGAGATAAATGTTTGGATGATCTTTTCGAGGTCATCAAACTGGAGGAATTGTTTTATTTTAGCTATCGTCCGAAGCTGAAAGTAGCTAGCTTTTTATTCCAGAAGCCCCTTTTACTTACATTCTCACCAATCATAACTCATGTGCCAATAAGGCCATTTGGTGCTTCTGATCCTGGAGTTGTTATTGAGCTCTTGTGGCTGGTCCTTCTCGTGAGGCTGCTGGTGAGTCACCAGTGGTGCCGGCTGTATGCAAAACCAACTTGGGCATGAAGGTGCCACAAATGTATCAAATAAAGAATGCAGATCATGGAAACTAAACAGATCTTGAAAGCCAGAGAATTGAGGCAAATGAGTTATGATGGATTAGACCATATACTAATTATAAAATAAATTGATAATTAGGGTGGATATATTCCCAGGGACATTCAGATGGATACGCCCTGAACTACATAAACTATCATAGATATGACACTGATTCAAACCAAGAGCTTGACATTGTGGATTGTGCACAAACCTGTTCTGGTTCTCTTTTGTGCACAGAGCCATTGTGTTTGTCAAGTGTCAATAGACATATTCATCTGTTTTTGTAGCATGGATACAGTGCATTTGATAATATTGGCCAATTTAGTATGTGAGAAAATGGAGGATTTTCGCCTTTGCAAAACCTGCTTGGCATCTTCCTGCAAAACCTGCAAAACGATGAGGTTCATGGCCCCAGAATATCTGGGTTCTGGGAGGAAGCTAAGTAAAGGGTGATGTCCAGATGTCCCCTCAATTGTTAATATGTATGAGGGTTTTGCAGAAAGAACTGAGCCTTGCTGCAAATACATGATCAGGATAGGTTGGGGAAAGGTATGTTATCAACACTGTTAACTATGTTGCATGTTCTTTGCACTTTTATCTTGTTATTGGTCAAGGCAAGGGGCCTTAACCAAATTGTTTATGTTACCTTTTAAAATGTTTCTTTACTTTGGGGAACTGTCATCCATTAGTTCCCCCCCCCCCCCACCCATGTATTTCGTGCCATGGGTCTGATACAGCATATAAGAGGGGACAACACATGAGGCTGTGTCGATCTTCTGGGGAAGCACTTGGGACCATGCTGACCACTTGAAGGTGTCTATTTGCACAAGGCTGAAGGGCTTGGATGAATAGAGACAAGTATTGGACCCGTGGTGTTGGTTAGGTATCGTATAGGAAATGTGTTCGTATTTGAGAATAAAGAAGTTTAATTGACCAGTGCTTGACTCAGTGTTTTACTGAACAAGATTAACACGGTGAGATTAGAAGCAGAATTACAATGGGGCTCGTCTGGGATCTCAATGGTGCAGTTTTCGAATCAGTTTTCTCCGCTTCATTTACAGTAGCCATTCGCGTATTTGTGTTGGGGTTCCCGACGAGATCAGAGAATAGTAGTCTGGTAAGCACTGATGGCTTGGAGAGATCGAGAGTCCTTGCCTAAGGGTGTGGTGAGGGTTAGGCTCGCATGGGTTTTTTCTAGCAGGTTAAAGTCCCGACACCTTAGTTAGTCAACAGCTGTTGCGGTCGGGTACCATTGAGTTGGCCTGACACTACAGAGTTTTCATGGGTTGGAGGCCCCGCTCAGAATGGGGTACCAGGATTGGTTAAGGAGTATCTTAAGAGACAGGGCTGAGTAAGGAACAGTATTAAGCAGAGAAGTACTGTATCGGTGCTGAGGGTGCGATTGGAAGGACACCTTAAAGATCAGCATCGAAAGCCAGCACGAAGCGGATACATGCTGAAGCCCAGTACTTAGCAGGTTGGAAGGAAGAGCCTCGGGGGTTGAAGGCCCCGCCTATGTGAGTAGAATATGAATGTTGGCTAAGTTTGAGGACTCCGGAACAGTACTGGGAACACAGTGTTGGAGTATAATTGGCTGAGTATAATTACTCTGAGACAACATTGAGGATTGATTGGAATTGGGAGACGCATCTATTACATCATTCAGATTAGTGGGAAAGGAGCTAAAATAGTGGGAACAGTAATTACGTTTGGTTAAAGGTCTAAATTCTTCAATCAAATTCTACCAAATTCAGGGCTTCATATTGAAGGACAGGATATTGTATAGAGATCCTTCATTGATCTATCCTGGGCTTTCATATTGAGAGCAATGGCTACTGTAAATTAATTAAATTGTATATATTAGATCATTTGAATTTGAACGTATAAATATTAGAGTTTAAAGTGTGTTTAATATTGCCGTTGTCTTAAAGTGTGTTCTTGTGTTCTGTTAATTTAGAGTTTTTAAGTGTTGGATACTACTGTTGCAATCGTAGTTTGAATCGTGAATCATTAATATAGTGTGATTAAGACTATTATTGTAATTGGAGTCCAAGTCCTAGCTGTTCAATCAAGGGGGCATATTTTTGGCACCAGGGATGAGTAGCCTGTTAGTGGAAAAGTAACTTGGGAAGAGGAAGTAGTACCTGTTAGGGTAGAGTACCTTGAAAGGATGTGTACCACCAAGTACAACTTGGGAGAGGAAAGAGTACATGTTAGCACAAGATTACTTTGATGGGAATAGTACCACCAAGTGAAGAAGTACTTTGAAGGGAAAATCTCTTGTATCCAGGGGATGGGTTCCATTGGTTGAAAACAGAACAATTACATAGAAAATAGGTGCAAGAGAAGGCCATTCAGCCCTTCGAGCCTGCACTGCCATTCAATATGATCATGGCTGATCATCCAACTTAGTATCCTGTCCCTGCCTTCTCTCCATACCCCCTGATCCCTTTAGCCACAAGGGCCAAATCTAACTCCTTCTTAAATATAGCCAATGAACTGGCCTCAATTACCTTCTGTGGCAGAGAATTCCACAGATTCACCACTCTCTGTGAGAAAAATGTTTTTCTCATCTTGGTCCTAAAAGACTTTCCCCTTATCCTTAAACTGTGGCCTCTTGTCTGGACTTCCTCAACATCGGGAACAATCTTCCTGCATCTAGCCTGTCCAACCCCTTAAGAATTTTGTAAGTTTCTATAAGATCCCCCCTCAATCTTCTAAATTCTAGCGAGTCTATCCAGTCTTTCTTCATATGAAAGTCCTGCCATCCCAGGAATCAGTCTGGTGAACCTTCACTGTACTCCCTCTATGGCAAGAATGCCTTTCCTCAGATTAGGAGACTATACTCCAAGTGTGGTCTCACCAAGGCACTGTACAACAGCAGCAGAACTTCACTGCTCCTATACTCAAATCCTTTTGTTATGAATGCTAACATACCATTGGTTTACTTCACTGATTGTTTTGTTACACCTTAGATGAAAGCACCTTAGATCGTTTGCCGATTTAGGATTGTTTACAGACTTTGAAATTGTTTACAGGATTGAAAACTTGTGTGAAATTTTGTGTGTGAGATTGTGTGAAGGAATTTTTTGATGCACCCGGGTTGAAAGGAGAGAGTGATTGTGTGCTGACTGTGTAAGTGGCTAACTGGCACACTGAAAAGCTTTTGCCCATTGTTTGGGAGCAAACTTGTTAAGTCTGTGGAAGTTGTGAGCGAAGTGTGAATCGTTAAGTTATTGTGTGAATCATTTGAGAGATGGTTTCCCATTGTTACCAACAATGGACACAAAGTAGAGTGAGATACAATGAAAGATCCAGAGAGCCTGCTACAATTAGTATGTAGCGTGTTCACGCAGAAAGCGGAAAGATTAAAAAAGTTTTCAAGAGCGTTGAATAAAATATTAGGAGATGAGTTGTGACCCGAAGGAGGGGTTGGAACATTGAAGGGAGTGAAATACATAGAAAAGATTATTTGGCAGTGCAGTAATAGTGATGCAGCAAAGGAGCTTATTGGATTGTGGAGAAAATATTATGAAGAACTGAAAACAAGTAGAGAGTCGGCGAGTATGGCAAATTGGCAGGAGGCAGCTTTGAAACTTGGAATAGTTAGATAATAATGAAGGAAACAGACCTCCAGATACCTTGAGAAAGGAATGTGGATGTATGAAAGACATAAGGAACAGGATTAAAAGTAAATTTGTAGACTTAAAGTTCATGGGCCCTTTGGATGGCTTTGGCTTTGAAGGGGGAGACAACGAATATTTGGAAGATTGGGAATGCATTAAAATTAGGAAAAGTTTGCAGCCTCCACATTCCTCTTGCGTTCCCCATACTCCACCTGCAAATCCAACACCTTGTAGATCTTGTGCACACAACAGACGCTCTGAGCCTGCAGCACTACCCACACCCCCTGCAGATTTTGCTTTTCTGAATAAATCCTGGTTTTGAAACAGCAGCAACGCCAGTACAGAGTTCTTTAACTCCAACCGCTCCGCTATTGGCAGATAGTCCAGTAGCGTACGGTACCCGGAGTAAAACAAAGAAGATGGCTCCCATGTTTAAGGAGAGCGAGGTTATTAGAGACATAGCGCAACGACCAGAACCATTTTATGAGTCTAACCCAGAAGGATAAGATGAATAGCGAGAGATCAGAGATGTGTCTTTAAGAAGTACTGTAATCCCCCTAGTGAAGAGGAAGATATATCAGATGGTGAGACAGTTGCAAGGGACATTGAGGGAGATCCAGATATAGCCAATATCATGAAAGCAAAATAAGTATCCTGTTGGCAGTTCCCAGTTAGGGAAATACCTAATCCACCCTTTGATCTGGCTAATGCAGAGGGTGCAAACAATCCCCGAACCATTGATCAATATACCCCATGGAAACCTAATGACATGTTGGCAGAACTGAGTTAAAATACCTGACAGAAGAAATCACCTGCTTCCTTTGTGCATTATCTCTGCACCACTATGCGTGTATACCACGCGGACTTGAGAAATTTGGAAACATAGAAAATAGGTGCAGGAGGAGGTCATTAGGCCCTTCGAGCCAGCACCGCCATTCATTGTGATCATGGCTGATCGTCCCCAATCAATAACCTGTGCCTGCCTTCTCCCCATTGATTTCACTAGCCCCTAAACCTCTATCTAAATCTCTCTTAAATCCATCCAGTGATGTGGCCTCCACTGCCCTCTGTGGCAGGGAATTCCACAAATTCACAACTCTCTGGGTGAAAACGTTTTTTCTCATCTCAGTCTTAAATGGCCTCCCCTCTATTCTAAGACTGTGGCCCCTGCTTCTGGACTCGCCCAACATTGGGAACATTTTTCCTGCATCTAGCTTGTCCAGTCCTTTTATAATTATATATGTTTCTATAAGATTCCCCCTCATACTTCTAAACTCCAGTGAATACAAGCCTAGTCTTTTCAATCTTTCCTCATATGGCAGTCCTACCATCCCAGGCTGCAGAATGCTTGCATCGTTTGATGTTATCTGGTGCACTGGAGGTTGGCCTGCTTGTGAAGTGCACATTTCCTTCAATGCTTGTGGGGAAGCATTTGTGGTCGTTCGTCTCTGTTCATGGAATGATGCCAACTGTCTGAGAACTTGGTTATGCTGCCAAGTGAAACGCCCTGGGGTGTGGCTCCTTGTGCATCCTGATAAAATATGACTTAGTGATGCAGGTGCTTGGCAAAGGGAGTAAGCAGAGTCTTCGCCGAACCACTGCTTCAGGTTCTGGGGTGAGAATAGGACATCATTAGTGGTCTGATGACAAAACTTAGCCGAGATCCCTCCATTTGCCAGATGTCACGCCAGCTGAGTTTTCTCTTTTCCAGGCTCTCCTAGTTAGTCCATTGGCCCTGTTTGGCCATTGAGAGGGCCTTGGCAAGTTGCTCTGCCTCCTGTTTTTTCACCTCCTCCACCATAAGTCGACTCCTGCACTGATGTTGCCTTGTGCCATTGAGGAGCTTTTAGGATGAGCCCGAGTCCGCCTCTTCCATTTTGGACTTGGCCAACCACATCCCTGAAATGAAGGGCAGTCTTAGCACACTGAACAGCTTCAGTTGGGTCCACTTCCTCCCCGTGGCCACACGGGGGGCCACTGTTCGAATAACATTATCTTCAGATTCAGTGAGGGTCATGACCAACCTTCCTTTAGTACATCTGAACTCTTCCACAAGACGTGCAATGGGTAATTCAAATTTACCACTCCGTACAGTCCGACAGCACTTAAGCATTGTGGAAGTCCAAGCCACTGCTTCACTTGTGTGCTGATCATTCTTTCCAGCTTTTCCACTTTGTTGATGGGGATTTCATACACAGTTAAAGGCCACATGAGTCTTGGTAGTATGCCAAACTGGAAGCACCATAGCTTTAGTTTTGCAGGTAGCAAGGTCTTGTTGATGCGAGCTATGTGCGTGATGGTATCCTTTCAGAGTTGATCAAACTGCTCAGTGTCCTTGAACTTTGCATCGTACCATCGGCCCAAGCTCTTCACTGGCATTTCTGAAACAGTTGGAACAGGTATTCCGGCAATATTAAATCTTTGATCTTTGACTTGACCTTTGACAATGGAGATGCTTCTGCACTTGCTGGGTTTAATCTTCATCCTTGCCCATGTGATGTTCTGATGAAGTTTTTCCAGAAGTCTCTTGGTGCAGGGAATAGTTAGTGTAGTGATATCGTCTGGTGACCACACTGAAGCCTTTTTCCTCCCACAATCCATTTGATGCTCTGATAATGAGCTCCATTGCCATAGTGAAGGTCAATGGGGAGATGGTGCACCCCGCCACGATGCCTACTTCCAATGGTTGCCACGCTGTGGTAATGTCTGATGTTGCGAGACAAAATTAAAGATCCTGGAAGTAGTTTTTCACCAGATTTGTTATTGTTGCATGCACATGAAAAAATTCAAAGGCAGTCCACAGTAGCGAATGAGGAACTGATCCATACGTGTTGGCCAGGTCGAGGAACAATACATGCAAATTATTTAATTCTTTCTTAGCAGTCGGAATTTTATGCAATATGATGCCGGTATGTTTAAGGCATCCCGAGAAGCCTGCTATGCCAGTCTTTTGGATTGACGTATCAATGAAATGGTTTTGTTTCAGATACTTTGTAGGTCTTTTCACCAACACATTGAAAAAAACCTTGCCTTCTTTGTTATGGTCTATTTGTCAAAACTGTTCAATGGTGGACAAATTATTTTCTTTTGGGATCAGCACTCCCTCCGCTCTTCACCATACTTTGGGCATAACGTGTTTTCCCATGCAACCCTCATGTTCCTCCAGGGGAATTTCAGAACATCCGGGACATTTGTGTAGACATAATACGGACCACCATTAGGGCCTGGTGTAGAAGGCGTTCGTGCCTTCATCACTGCCTCTTTCACCTCGCTCGGCTTGGGCGGGATGATGTCAAATTGATGTTGTGGGGGTGAGAATGGTGGGATATGAGCGGGGAAATGTATCGGTCCATCTTTAGCGCATTAGCGTGGATGGTTCTGATGTGTCCTTCAACCTCCTTTTTTGATACTTTCAGGGATTTGCTTTTCTCTTTTGTGAAAATGCTTTTCACAAACTTAAAGAGATCTTTGTAGAAGTCTGTTTTTGCTTTTACCTTCTTTTTGCATTGTTTTGATAAATTCTCCTATAGGTTGTTGGGTGCAGATCCCATTGTTTCTTGATTTTAAAAGCATTTCCCTGGAAAACTTCCTTGGTCATTTTTTGTGCACTTATTTTTCTTTTTCATTTTCGCTACCCTACCAGTCTAAAATGTTTGCTATCGTGCAAGCAACTGCTGTTATGTTAATTTGTTCACACCAAAATGACGCTCTCATCTGTTTCCTTCTGCCTTTCATAGCATCAGTGGAAGCTTCCACATCTGGGTCAAACGATTGGAGAAATCGTTCTGCAAGAAATCTGACTAATGGTAATCTGCGAATGGCAAAATGAACAAACGTTGTAAAAAATGTGTAGGATCTACTGAACCCCATGACAGAAAGCAAAGAATAAACGACACTTAGCTCAGCCAGACACCTTGTGTACGTTTATTCCAGAAGCCCATTTAACGTGCATTCAAAAGACAAGAGGCAAGAGATATTTATTTATTGTCACATGCACCAATTTGGTACAGTGAAATTTGGGGTCACCATACAGCCATACGGATAAAAAAAGAACGAAACACAATAGTATTTTAACATAAACATCCCCTGCACAGCGGAAACAAAGTTTCTTACTGTGAGGGAAGGCCCAAAGTTCAGTCCCCCTCCTCTTTGATGTACACCCGCGGTCGGGGCCTCCCGAGCCCTCCGCAGTCGCCGCTACGGGTGTCCCGATGCTCAGGCCCTCTTGTCGGGATGATTGAACTCCGATGTCAACCTCAGTGGCTTGGACCTCCGAAATTGCCGCTTCCTACCGGAGTCTGAGGCTCCCGAATCCACAGGCCACGCCGAGCGGCGACCCACGCTGGCAGCCCTCGGCAAAGGGCCCCAGGGCACCACGATGTTGAAGCAAGTGCCGCCGCGCTGGAAGCTCTTCAAACCACAGCTCCGCGATGTTGTTGCTGCAGGCCCAGCACTCCGGAGCTTCAAGCGGCAATCCCAAGTGAGGCATTGCCCGCTCCATGATGTAGCCAACGTTGTGCCGCTGCTGCTGGAGTTCTGGTCCGGTCCCCGACAGGAAAGGCCGGGCCAATCCAGTTGGTTGGCTGCGAGGAGTGGGGCAAGGAATGAGACTCGGAGAATAATTGCATCCTCGCCAGGAGGCGACTGGGAGACGGGTTCCCCCTTACCCTACCGCCCTCCCCCACATAGAAAAATAAAGAAACCTCCTCAACATAGTTTCAAACAAAATTAAAAAAAAATTTAATGGAAAAAACGGACAGAATGCAGGCAGAGGCAGCCTTCATGTGGCGCCCCTAATGGCCACATTCTCACCAATCATAACCCGTGTGCAGATAAGGACCAATTACTGCGTCTGACCTTGGAGTTGTTTTTGAGCTGCTGTGGCTGGGCCTTCTCGTGAGGCTGCTGCTGAGTCACCAGTGGTGACCAGCTGTATGGAAAACCAACGTGGGTGTGAAGTCACCACAAATGTATCAAATAAAGAATTCAGATCATGGAAACTAAATGGATCTTGAAAGCCAGAGAATTGGCAAATTAAGTTATGATGGATTAGAGGATATACTAATTAGCAAAGAAATTGATAATTAGGGTGGATACATTCCCAGGGACATTCAGATGGATAAGCTCTGAACTGCATAACTATTGATTTAGTTCGGAGTCAAGTGAGTGACTACGTGAAGAAGAACCCTGTCCAGCCGCACGCGCGTCATTACGTCAGACGCATGGCGCAGCGACCGGATGCAGTAGCAATATTATGAAGAACTGAAAGCAAGTAGAGTCGGCGAGTATGGTGAATTGGCAGGAGGCAGCTTTGAAACTTGGAATAGTTAGATAATAATGAAGGAGAAAGGAATGTGGATATCTGAAAGAACATAAGGCACGGGAATAAAAGTAAACTTGTAGACTTAGAGTTCAAGGGTCCCTTGGTTGGCTTTGGCTTTGAAGGGGGAGATGACGAATATTTGGAAGATTGGGAAAGCACCTCCCTCCGCTACCCCATCTCCCTCCTCCCCTTCCTACCCCATCTCTCTCCTCCCCCCCCCCCACACCTCTCTCCCCCTTTCCCATCCATCCCCCTCCCCCTCCCCTCTCTCCTCCCCTCCCCACCCCTCTCTCCTCCCCCCTCTCCATCTCCCTCTCCTGGGTCTGCACTTGGTCTAGTATACTTTTAAAACTCTGCGTTTGTGTGTCTGCTGACCGACCGTGTGTGTTTCTTGTGGGTGAATGTCACATTCCATTTTTTTTCAGATAAGATTTTTGCCCTTTGATTCCATGGTCCGCCAAAACAAGACCCTCAAACGCACCAATTTTGCTAGACATTACGCTTTTACATTCACAAATGCACTCCTCATTAAATTTAGACATTTTAATGTACACAATATTTAATAAAATCCTTCCCCCCCCCCCCCCCCCAATATTTCAAAATGTTAAAAACATCAAACTGCTCTCACCCATAGAATGGTGGTGAATGTTCCATTGTGTGATGTCACAATGCCCAATGCTCACAGATGTCCAATCGGAATGGATCACATTTACATCGGCCTTTACACCAGCCCCAGCCCTCCTTCCCCGCCCTGATGTTCCAGCACATTCCATTGTGTGATGTCACAATGCCATCCCTCACAGATGTCCAATCGGAATGGATCTCATTTACATCTGCCTTTGCCCTAGCCCCAGCCCCAGCCCCCCCTGCAGCCTGTGTCGAAGCACGTGATCACGTGTGTGGGAATCGAGAAAGAGACGATTGGGGGTGATAGGGAATGGGGAATAGATGGACTGCCCCTACCCCTCCCCCTACCCCCTCCCACTCTTTCCCCTCTCTCCCCCACCACCCACCCCCCCCTTCCTCCACACTCTTCCCCCTACCTCCCCCTCCTCCCCTCCCTCATCCCCTCCCTCCTCCCCTCCCTCCTCCCCTCCCTCCTCCCCTCCCTCCTCCCCTCCCTCCTCCCCTCCTCCTCCCCTCGCCTCCACCCCTCCCTCCTCCCCTCCCTCCTCCCCTCCCTCCTCCCCTCCCTCCTCCCCTCCCTCCTCCCACTCTCCCCCCCCTCCCACCCCCACCTCCTTCCCACCATCCCACACACCTCTCTCCCCTTCCCATCCCTCTCTCCTCCCCCACCCCTCTCTCCTTCCCCATCTCCTCTCCTCCCCTCCCCTCACACCCCTCACCCTCTCCTCCCCTCCTCCTCCCACATCCATCTCTCCCCCACCCCCCTTCCCTCCCCACCACCCCCCTTCCCTCTCACCCCCCCACCACCTTCCCCCTCCCCCTCCCCACTCTTCCCCCTCCCTCCACACTCTTCCCCCTCTCTCCCCCCCATCTCCCTCCTCCCCTCCCTCCCCCCTCCCCCACACCTCTCTCCCCCTCCCCCACTCTCTCCTCCCCCTTCTCCATCTTCCTATCTGCACCCCTCTCCCTCCCACCTCCTCCCACCCCCATCTCCCTCCCCCACCCCTCTCTCTCTCCCCCTCCCTTCCATCTCCCCCCCACTCTTCCCTCTCTCTCGGCTCTCCCCCTCCCTCCCCACTCTTTTCCCTCCCCCTACCACTCTCCCCCTCCCTCCACACTCTTCCCTCTCTCTCCCCCTACCCCTCTCCCTACCCCTCTACCCCATCCACACTCTTCCCCCTCTCTCCCCTTCCCCCTCTCCTCCTCCCCTCCCCTCCTCCTCCCCCTCCTCCCTGTCTCCCCCTTCCCCCACCCCTCTCTCCCCCTCCCCCACCCCTCTCTCACCCTTTCCCCCACCCCCTTTCCTCCTCCCCTTCCCCCCTCTCTCCCCTTCTCCATCTCCCTCTCCCTCCTCCAGTCCCACCCCCCTCTCTCCCCCCATCCCTGACCCGTCTTCACCCCTATCTCGCCTCCACCCCCTTCCTCTCTCTCTTGCACCACTCCCTGCTACCCCTCTCCCCCTCACTCCCCACTCTTCCCTTCCCTCCCCTACCTCTCTCCTTCCCCTTTCTCTCTCTCTCCCCCTCCTCTCTCTCCCCCTCCCCCTTCACTCTCACCCTCTCCTCTCTCTCCCCCTCCACTCTCTCTCCACCTCGCCCCTCCCTCTCGCCTCTCCCCCTCCTCCTCTCCCTTTCCTCCCCTATTCTCCCCCACCCCTCTCCTCTCACCTCCCCCTCTTCCCCTATCCTCTCCTCTCCCCTCTCCTTCCCCCACCGCACGTTGGGGGAACAGACCCAACGGGTCTGCACTTGGTCTAGTATACTTTTAAAACTCTGTGTGTGTGTGTGTGTGTGTGGGGGTGTGTTTATCGTGTCAGATTTTTGGGCTTCGATTTCATGGTTCGCCAAAATCACACGCTCAAACTCCGAGAATTTTTCCATTTCGCTAGACATTACACTTTTACATTCACGGATCCACTTCATTACCTTTAGACATTTTTATGTACACATGTTTTTAATAAAATCCTTCCCCCCACACTCACTCAGTTTGTGGCCTCCTGCTGGCCAGCCACCATAACGGGGGGACCCTCTTACCAGCACTTTTAACATAGGCGCGATCCTTCTCCCCCCCCCCCCCCAATAAAGTTGAAGAATACAATATACAAGAAAAAAAACGATTATTTATAACACTTTACGAATTTGGAGACAAGTAAAATTTACTCTTAAACTAAGAAATCTATCTCTTCTTTCTCCAATAGCTAATAACCCGTCGTTCAAACCATCTATTATAGATAAAATGTTTATTCATAGGGAAAGACTAGGACTTAAAAAGGTTGGAGATTTGTACGAAATGGGAAACCTCCTATCATTCCAGAAATTACAGTCTGAAAGGTAATCAATATTTTAGATATCTTCAAATTCGAGATTATTTGAAAACCTATAACCATGAATACCAAACTCTGTTGCCAGATATATTAGATGAAGGTATGAATAGAAATGCAAATTTGACCCTACAGCAGGACATAGTAGTATATAGTTCCCATTCAGTGGCAGCCTTGTTGGGACAGCTCCAAACTCAGCACCTAACAATGGCTCATCAAAATAAATATGAAATTTACTTATTGAACAATCCAAAACTCCAATTTAAATATTGTACCACAATTAATCCAGCATATTTTCTTGTTTCACCACCAGAGGAGCAGTCAGAGGTGGGACATGACTGTTTGTTTCATAATCAAGGAGGAAACATCCGTAAGCGAGGATTTAAGAGACACACCTATAGAGGATCCTGACATGACATTGTACATAGATGGGAGTGCATCCATTGGACCCTGAGGAGAGAAATTGTCTGGGTAGGCTAGTATAGATCAAGATGGAACAACGTAGACGCAGCTTCCTTTGGGTCAACTTATTCAGCACAACAGGCTGAATTATTTGCTTTAATTCGGCTTGCCTCAGCGGGAAAAATTTAAGGGTGAACATATATACAGATTCTAGATATGCATTCAGAGTAGTACATGATTTTGGACAATTATGGAGGAATAGAGGATTCCTACCCTCCGCAAGAACTCAAATATATAATAAGCAGTTGGTGACAGATTTATTAAAGGCCCTAATGCTACCCAGACAATTTTCAGTGATGAAGTGTAGTGCACACACAAGAGGACAGACCCCGACAGACATTGGTAATCGTTGTGCTGACCAGACAGCAAAGGAAGTATCCCGGGAATGTAAGATGGTGGTGCCAAAATGATGAGGCAGACTAATAATAATAATAACAACAATAATAATATTTTATTGCCATTGCACATAAGCGCAACAAGATTTGGGTAAGCAGCTTCCATCCGATGTCATAACTTAAATAATTACTACAATTTAGATTTAGATACCCCAAGAACATGGTTTGTAAAAAGAACATTAAAACAGTTTTAGGTAACAAAAAGGGCTAAAAGTTTAGGTAGCAAGTCTCCCTCTGAAAAGCCAATGCCAACCATCCAGGAAATTATTCAGTTGCAGGAGGAAGGTTCTGAAGGGGATGTGAAACTGTGGAAAGAACTAGGATGCACAACTGAGTGCATGACAGGGTTATGGACTACTCTGACAGGGCAGACATGCATGACAGATCATCTTGCAGTTTGGGTTGGGGAGTGTATGCATTTTGCAACTCACTGCCGTGCAAGAGCAATTGGAGACACTCTCTTAGCTACTTAGTGGGATCCAAGATTACAAACTTTGGCCCAGAAAGTGGGTAGCAATTGAATTATTGCCCGAAGTACAATCATGGAAAAGGAGTTGATTGGGGAGATGGGAGGACACCTTTTGCCCATGGGTCCTTTTGAAACTTTGCAGATGGATTATATAGAGTTGCAGAAATACCAGGGATACAGATATGTGCTCGTAATAGTTGATGTATTCAGCAGATGGATCGAGGCCGATCAAACACTTAATAACAAAGCAGCAACTGTTGTCAAGGTGTTAAAAAGATAAATTGTCCCTAGACTTGGTATCCCTATTTTATTTCGTTCAGACAATGGTTCACATTTTATTGGGCAAATTCATAAAGAGTTTTGTGAACAGCTGGGTATCCAACAGCAATACACTGTACTTATCAACCACAGGCTGCTGGACTTGTAGAAAGGGCAAATCAGACCCTGAAAACTAAATTGGCTAAATATTCAGACCCCTTCATTTTTCCATATTTTGTTGCATTACAGCCTTATTGTGAAATGGATTCCATTCATTTTTTTATCATCAATATACACGCAATACCCCAGAATGAAGAAGTGAAAACAGTTGTTTAGTCAAGTCAAGTTTATTCGTCGCATACATATACGAGATGTGCAGTGAAATGAAAAGTGGCAATGCTCGTGGACGTTGTGCAAAAAGCAAACAAACAAACAACAAACTACAAACAGAATGGAATAGAACCACATTCTTTTACATTTTACATATTGTGGGAGGAATGGAAGAATGGAAAAAAAACAGCAATTAAAAAAAAACCCCGTAGAATGGTAGAGTAGAGCTAGTCCCTGGTGAGGTAGGAGTTTACGGGCCGAACGGCCTCTGGGATGAAACTCCTTCTCAACCTCTCCATTCGCACAGCACGGCAACGGAGGCGTTTGCCTGACCGTAGCAACTGGAGCAGTCCGTTGCAGGGATGGAAGGGGTCTCCCATGATCTTATTGGCTCTGGAGTTACACCTTCTCATGTATAAATCCTGCAGAGGGGTCAGTGAAGTTCCCATAGTGCATTCGGCCGAATGCACTACTCTCTGCAGAGCCTTCTTGTCCTGGGCAGAGCAGCTCCCAAACCAAATCGTGATATTTCCGGACAAGATGTTTTCCACAGCCGCTGAGTAGAAGCACAGGAAGATATTCAGAGACTCTGAATTTCCTCAATTGCCTGAGGTGGTAAAGGCACTGTCTTGCCTTACTCACAAGTGCTGCAGCGTGTGATGCCCATGTCATATCCTCAGAGATGTGGACTCCCAGGTATTTATGTTTGTGAAGTAATTAACAAGAAATAACTGAAATAGCACATTTACTTAAGTATTCAGACCCTTTGCTAAATTGAGCTTGGGTTCATCCTGTTTCCATTGATTATCTTTGAGATGTTTCTACAACTTTATTGGAGTCCACCAGTGGTAAATTAAATTGATTGGACATCATTTGGAAAGGCACACACCTGTCTATATAAGGTCCAACAGTTGACAGTGCATGTCACAGCTAAACCCAAGCCATGAAGACAAAGGAATTATCCACAGACATCTGAGACAGGATTGTGTTGAGACACAGATATGGGGAAGGGTATAAAACAATTTCCGCAGCATTGCAGGTTCCAAAGAGCACAGTGGCCTCTGTCACTCATAAATGGAAGAACTTTGGAACTTTAGAACAGGGATCTTCATAAAGCTGGCCGCCCAGACAAACTAAGCAATCGGGGGAGAAGGGCCTTGGTCTGGGAGGTGATCAAGAGCCCAATGGTCACTTTGACAGAGCTCCAGAGTTCCTCTCTGGAGATGGGAGAACCTTCCAGAAGCACAATTATATCTGCACCGGCGGGAACTGGGAGACTAGTCAGGATCGAAGGAAAGATCAACTGGGCAAAGTACAGAGAGATCCTTGATGAACACCTGCTCCAGAGCGTTCTGGACCTCGGACTGGGGCGGAGGTTAACCTTCCAACAGGACAATGACCCTAAGCACACAGCCAAGACATTGCAGGAGTAGCTTTGTGACAAGTCTTTGAATGTCCTTGAGTGGCCCAGCCAGAGCCCGGACTTGAACCTGATCGAACATCTCTGGAAGAACCTGAAAATAACTGTGCTCCCCATACGACCTGACAGAGCTTGAGAGGGTCAGCAGAAAAGAATGGGAGAAATTATCCAAATACAGGTGTGCCAAGCTTGTAGCGTCACACCCAAGAAGACTTGACTCTGTAATCGCTGCCAAAGGTGCCTCAACAAAGTACTGAGTAAAGGGTCTGCATGCTTATGTTATTTATTTTTAATTACTTTGCAAAAATTTCTAAATACACATTTTCACTTTTATTTTAGAAACATAGAAACATAGAAATTAGGTGCAGGAATAGGCCATTCGGCCCTTCGAGCCAGCACCGCCATTCAATATGATCATGGCTGACCTTTTTTGCCAGCAACCTTTTTTGCTTAGAGGCCAGGACCCATGCTTGTGAGCGGATGGCGGACCACATCTATCGCCATCTATATAATTAAATGTCTCATCTTGACCACTTCCTGTTTGCGCTGTGCTTTGATTTTAGAAAAAATGCTGTCACTTACAGCTGTGATTTTTGGCCATCTTACTCAGAGTCCCCCTCCGCTCACAATCAGGTGCCAAGGATTTTTCCCATCGATAAAAATAAAAGACATTAGTTTAAAAATATCTTGAGATTCTCTCTCCTGTCAATCACTGCCATGAAGGCCACACTCATTCCGGTGGGAGGGGGGAGGGACTATAAAACCCAGAAGCGTGGGCGTGGCTCAGTCTGTCTGCAAAATGGCGAGGGAGAGGTCACGACTCCGTCTGAGCTGGGAATCTACAGAACACTGTGAGAATGTAATGCTTGAATAAATGATTTGTTAGCCCTTAATGAAAAAGAAATGAATTGTTTGGCCTGCCCTGTGCTTGAAACTGCATTGACAATGTAGTGAAAATGCAATGAGCTGTTTGGCTTAAACTTGCCCTGTGCTTGAAAGTGCAATGGCAATGGAAATGAAGTGAACATGCAATCAGTTGTTTGGCTTAGGTCTGCCTGTGCTTGAAAGTGCAATGGAAATGAAGTGAACATGCAGTCAGCTGTTTGGCTTGAGCCTGCCCTGTGCTTGAAAGTGCAATGGCAATGGAAATGAAGTGAAAATGCAATCAGCTGTTCGGCTTAGCCAGCCCTGTGCTTGTAACCGCAATGGCAATGGAAGGGAAATTAAAATGCAATGAGCTATTCATTCTGCCCTGTGCTTGAAACTGCAATGCAATTGGAAATGAAATGAAATGAGTTGTTTGGCCTGCCCGAAACCACTAATTTCAGCCCACAAGCCCCATATTAGCCGTGAAACCAGTCCCTTTTGCCCAAAATGCCCGTATTAACCCAGGAGGAGCATTTTGGCCCAAAAGGAATGTGACAGGCCAGGAAAAGTTCAGAAAATGTGCCTTTCACTGAGATTTAACTGAGATTTTTTTTTTTTACAGAGCCCCTTTGACCCATCATGCCTGTCTGTACTAGCCTAGGAGTCCCTTTGGCCCATCAGTCAGTACTGCCCCTGTAATTATTAAACCTCACCCCAGTATTATTCTCACTCCCTTCATTTGCTCCCTGTGAGATACAGGCCAGGATAGACTTCCCTCCTCCATTGCTGTGATCTGCAGAAAAAGAAGAAAACTGTCTAAAATTGATTCGCCACCCTCTCCCCCTTCTCTCTCACAAAGTCTCTCACCTGTTTTGGGCAGAATTTCTGGCAGTTACTGAGCTGCCAGCCAACCAGGCCTGAGTGGCTGAGCTGCAAGTCCAATAATCCATTTGGCCCACAATGTCCATACTAGCCCTCTGGAAACCAGTCCCTTCGGCCCACAACACACATACTAGCATTCGAGATAGCCCAGCCCAGCCCAGCCCCCCCCCGCCCCGCCCCCCCAAACCACTGGCCAACAATATTGGAATTGGTGGAGAGGTGGAATATTGCGTTGCGGGACCAGCCCTCCCGTGTGAAGCTGGGACCCAACGGGTCCCACTTAGTCTAGTAGTTAATAGATAGAGGTAATAATACATTCTAACTAAATTAGAAATAATACATACTAATAATACATAAATTAGTATTAACATATACTCTTAATACATAGTTTTCACCTGATTTTCAATTAGTTTACTGCAGTTTCCAGATCGTATGCGTGCCCCGGGACTGACTGCAGGTCCCAGGTCACCTGTGAGCCCCGGGACTGGCTGCAGTTCTCAGGTTGCCTGCGAACCCCGGGACTGCTGTGGCGCCAATGCCACCTTCACTGGTGCACCTGTGCCGAAGGACACCATGGCTGGCGGGCAGGCCGGCAGAAGGCACCGAGGTGGCAGTCGGTTCTGCTGTCGGGTCCGGCGGCCACTCGCAGCCACCCGAGCGACTGAGTGAGTTGCTGGTATGATTCCCAACCACCGTATTCTCAACGCTCCTGCCTTCCCCGCAAGTTTACCCCTGTTGGCCCAGCCCGGCTGACCTGGGCAAGACTCCTCACACACGCTGTGAAAGGAACTCTCTGCACCTCCCCCCACCCCTGCAAGCAGCGCTGTCCTTTTACAGCCGCGGTACTGAGGGATAGCCAAGTCTATTTTTCTGGGCTAACAATTTAACCTTTGGCCTCCAGACGCAAGTACAATTTTGGGCCTTAGCGTCTTCATAGCCGGGAAATACAGTAAGTAAAAATGATTTTGTCAATTTCTGGATGGAAATGTATTTTTCTATTAAAGTTACTATTTTTGCCCTTTGTGATGTGTCCAAGGTTATCTGTCCTTCCACTCTTCTTCTTGACAGCTAACCTCTGCTCTTGCCTCAGATCTTCTCCAGCTGAAACTGTTGTGTGTGTGTGTGTGGATTGTTAAACCTGACATGCACCAAAATTTGTTCCGCAATCGCACTCTGTTTTCTAAGCTGCCATGGTTCACATATAAGCAATATCTCATTTAAAACATTTTAAAATTCAAACCTTTGTTTTTTAAATCCTTCCTTGGACATGGGCCAGCACTTCCAAACTCTGTTATTTCATCCAGCCCAGCTACACTATAACTCTTCAAATTCTGGCATCAGAGATCAATTGCTTCACCACTCGCTGCTTGTTGTTCTTTTGGCTACAGAGATACTGAGCTCAGTAATTTTCCTCCCTGAACCTCTCCCCATTCTTTAAAGTCAATGCTATTAAGCTTCTATTGGACAGTCTAATATCTTTGCTTAATCAAAAAACCTGTACTCTGCAATATCCATCAGTTCACTGAAAATAAAAATGAATTTAGTTCAGCTTAGAGATATAGCATGGAAAATGGCCAGTCCGCCCACAAAGTCCACACCAACCACTGATCCCCGCACATTGCAACTATCCTACACACACCAGGTACAGCGTTTCACATTTATACCAAGCCAATTTACCTACAAACCTGTGCGTCTTTGGAGTGAGGGAGGAAACCAAAGATCTCAGAGAACCCCATGCAGTCACGAGAGAACACACAACTCCATACAGACAGCACCCGTAGTCGGGATCGAACCCAGGTGTCTAGCTCTGTAAGGTAGCAACTCTAGTGCTGTGCCATTGTGCCAGCCTTGCATCTAGTGTAGAATGTCTACACTGACACTGGTTTTACACCAGGATTGCATGTTCAGACCAAAACCCATCACTTCCTGATTTTAAAAGCATTTCCCTGGGTGTCTATCTTGTGCCTTGATCACTCTTTGTGTGTTTCTTTCTCATTTGGCGACCAAAATTGTACACCATATTCCAGAATTGGCCTCACCAATGCCTTGTACAATTTTAACATTACATCCCAACTTCTATACTCAATGCTCTGATTTATAAAGGCCAGCACACCAAAAGCTTTCTTTACCACCCTATCTACATGATATTCCACCTTCAGGTAACTATGCACAGTTATTCCTCGATCCCTCTGTTCAACTGCATTCCTCAATTCGCTACCATTTACCATGTACGTCCTATTTTGATTTGTCCTGCCAAGATGTAGCACCTCACACTTATCAGCATTAAACTCCATCTGCCATCTTTCAGCCCACTCTTCCAAATGGTCTAAATCTCTCTGTAAACTTTGAAAATCCTTAATTATCCACAACACCACCTATCTTAGTATCATCTGCATACTTACTAATCCAATTTACCACACCATCATCCAGATCATTCATGTATATGACAAACAACAGTGGACCCAACACAGATCCCCGAGGCACCCTCGATCCCTAGTCACCGGCCTCCAACCTTTTTTGAATTGAATGCCTCTATTGTCATTCAGACCTTTCGGTCTGAACGAAATTTCGTGCCCGCAGTCATACATATATAAAAATAACAATACCATACAATAAACACAAAATTAACATCCACCACAGTGAGTTCACCAAACACCTCCTCACTGTGGTGGAAGGCAAAAGTCTTAGGGTCTCTGTCTTTCTCCCCTCCTTATTCTCCCTCTGCGCTGAGGAGATCCAGGCCGCCGCTGGAGCACCGCAGCTCCCGAAACCCAGGCCACCGCTGGAGTACCGCAGCTCAGAGGGAGCCAGGCCGCCGCTGGAGCACCGCAGCTCCCGAAAGCCAGGCCGCTGCTGGAGCACCGCAGCTCCCGAAAGCCAGGCCGCCGCTGGAGCACCGCAGCTCAGAGGGAGCCAGGCCGCCGCTGGAGCACCGCAGCTCAGAGGTAGCCAGGCCGCCGCTGGAGCACCGCAGCTCCCGAAACCCAGGCCGCCACTGGAGCACCGCAGCTCCCGAAACCCAGGCCGCCACTGGAGCACCGCAGCTCCCGAAACCCAGGCCGCCGCTGGAGCACCGCAGCTCCCGAAAACCAGGTCGCCGCCGGAGCTCTGAAGGCCGTGCCGCCGCCTCTGGAAGCTGGAAGGCCGTCACCAGGGCCTCAGCACAGACGGAGACGGTGTCGGGGGACACGACAGGAAAAGTCGCATCCCCCCGAAGGGAGAGACTAAAACCCCGTTTCTCCCACCCTCCCCCCCCCCTCCACACACACACATACACAACCCAACAAACCAAAAATAAACACCAAAAACAGGGACAAGGACAAAAATAAAATAAAAGACAGACGGACTGCAGGTGAGCCGCAGCTGCCAAGCAGCGCCGCCACTTCCGGACAAACAGTTATCCACTATTACTCTCTGGTATCTCCCATTCAGCCACTGTTGAATCCATCTTGCTCCTCCACCATTAATACCCTACAATTGAACCTTCTTAACCAACCTTCCATGTGGAACCTTGTCAAAGGCCTTACTGAAGATTAGTCAAAAATGACCTTCTAGGCACAAATTCTGGAGAAAAGAAATAGGTGGTTTCAGGTGGGGACCCTTCCTTCGGACAAAGAAGAAGACCCTGAAAAAGGGTCTTGACCAAAATTAATAATATTCGGAATCCCGGAGCCAAATTTGGTACTCACGGTTAATCAAAGAAATTTTTTTGATTACTGTTTAATAATAGGGAAAAAAATGATACTTAAATTTTGGAAGGGAACATTATCCCCAACAATTAAAATGTGGAAAGCAGAGATGTTGGAGACGTTGAATTTGGAAAGAATTAGATTTGTCCTTTTGGACAGGTATAATTCTTTTGAATCGATATGGTCTCCATATATACAGTATTTAGAAAAGTAGCTATTCTTGGAATCACGGCTCGACGGACACCCTACGGATCCGATGCGAATAACTTACTTATATTTGATATTATTGTGCATTTATTAGAGATATTTCTGAATGAAATAGTATTTCGTATAATGACTTTAGTTTTTGTTTATATATATGTAATATTTTTGTTTTTCAAAATTTCTTTTTTTTTTTTTTTTTTACGGTTGAAGTATGTGGGAAGAATTTTTTATTCCTTTTTATTTACTCTTTTTTCTTTTCTCTTTTATATATCTTTTTCTTTATTTCCAAAAAATAGAAGATATTAAGTATTGATATGTTATTTGTAGTAATATTGAATTAAGGTGTTAGTTTATAAAGTAAGCTTTACATTGTAAACGGTTTACTTCAAATAAAAAAATATTACTGAAAAAGGGTCTTGACCAAAAACATCACCTATTCTTTTTCTCCAGAGATGCTGCCTGGCCCGCTGAGTTATCGCAGCATTTTGTGTCTATTTTCCGCATACTGATGTTTGTAATAACGAGGAAATAACATTTAAAGTAAAATAATTCATCTATGTCAATGGTTGTCAGGTACAATTGTAAGCTGTCACATAGTTATGCAAAACATGTTGGATTGTGCAATAAGATTCACAGAATTGTTAGGAGATATATAACAGGGCTGGGTATATATTTAAGCAAGAGTTTCTGCAGGGATTCGTGAGAGCAAAGTATGAGCAGTAAGTCCAATTTTGTGGAGATAATATAATCTGGGTTGAAGGGGGGGGGGTTTGAAGGGGGGGGGGTTGAAGGGGGGGGGGGGTTGAAGGGGGGGGGGGTTGAAGGGGGGGGGGGTTGAAGGGGGGGGGGGGGGGTTGAAGGGGGGGGGGGGGTTTGAAGGGGGGGTTTGAAGGGGGGGTTTGAAGGGGGGGGTTTGAAGGGGGGGTTTGAAGGGGGGGGGGGGTTGAAGGGGGGGGGGGGGTTGGAAGGGGGGGGGGGGGGGTTGAAGGGGGGGGGGGTTGAAGGGGGGGGGGGTTGAAGGGGGGGGGGGGGGGTTGAAGGGGGGGGGGGGTTTGAAGGGGGGGTTTGAAGGGGGGGTTTGAAGGGGGGGTTTGAAGGGGGGGTTTGAAGGGGGGGGGGGGTTGAAGGGGGGGGGGGGTTGAAGGGGGGGGGGGTTGAAGGGGGGGGGGGTTGAAGGGGGGGGGGGTTGAAGGGGGGGGGGGGGGGTTGAAGGGGGGGGGGGTTGAAGGGGGGGGGGGTTGAAGGGGGGGGGTTGAAGGGGGGGGGTTGAAGGGGGGGGGGTTGAAGGGGGGGGGTTGAAGGGGGGGGGGTTGAAGGGGGGGGGTTTGAAGGGGGGGGGTTGAAGGGGGGGGGGTTGAAGGGGGGGGGGGGGTGAAGGGGGGGGGTTGAGGGGGGGGGGTTGAAGGGGGGGGGGGTTGAAGGGGGGGGGGGTTGAAGGGGGGGGGTTGAAGGGGGGGGTTGAAGGGGGGGGGTTGAAGGGGGGGGGTTGAAGGGGGGGGTTGAAGGGGGGGGGGTTGAAGGGGGGGGGGTTTGAAGGGGGGGGGTTGAAGGGGGGGGGTTTGAAGGGGGGGGGGTTTTGAAGGGGGGGGGTTTGAAGGGGGGGGGTTTGAAGGGGGGTGGTTTGAAGGGGGGGGGGTTTGAAGGGGGGGGGTTTGAAGGGGGGGGGTTTGAAGGGGGGGGGGGTTTGAAGGGGGGGGGTTTGAAGGGGGGGGGTTTGAAGGGGGGGGTTTGAAGGGGGGGGGTTTGAAGGGGGGGGGTTTGAAGGGGGGGGGTTTGAAGGGGGGGGGTTTGAAGGGGGGGGTTTGAAGGGGGGGGGTTTGAAGGGGGGGCGGTTTGAAGGGGGGGGTTTGAAGGGGGGGGGGTTTGAAGGGGGGGGTTTGAAGGGGGGGGGTTTGAAGGGGGGGGGTTTGAAGGGGGGGGGTTTGAAGGGGGGGGTTTGAAGGGGGGGGGGTTTGAAGGGGGGGGGGTTTGAAGGGGGGGGGTTTGAAGGGGGGGGGGTTTGAAGGGGGGGGGGTTTGAAGGGGGGGGGGGTTTGAAGGGGGGGGGGGGTTTGAAGGGGGGGGGTTTGAAGGGGGGGGGGTTTGAAGGGGGGGGTTTGAAGGGGGGGGTTTGAAGGGGGGGGGGTTTGAAGGGGGGGGTTTGAAGGGGGGGGGGTTTGAAGGGGGGGGGTTTGAAGGGGGGGGGTTTGATAGGGGGGGGGGTTTGAAGGGGGGGGGTTTGAAGGGGGGGGTTGTTGAAGGGGGGGGTTTGAAGGGGGGGGGTTTGAAGGGGGGGGGTTTGAAGGGGGGGGGTTTGAAGGGGGGGGTTTGAAGGGGGGGGGTTTGAAGGGGGGGGGTTTGAAGGGGGGGGGTTTGAAGGGGGGGGGTTTGAAGGGGGGGGGGGTTTGAAGGGGGGGGGGGGGTTTGAAGGGGGGGGGTTTGAAGGGGGGGGGTTTGAAGGGGGGGGGTTTGAAGGGGGGGGGGTTTGAAGGGGGGGGGTTTGAAGGGGGGGGGTTTGAAGGGGGGGGGTGTTTGAAGGGGGGGGGTTTGAAGGGGGGGGGTTTGAAGGGGGGGGGGGTTTGAAGGGGGGGGGGTTTGAAGGGGGGGGTTTGAAGGGGGGGGGTTTGAAGGGGGGGGGTTTGAAGGGGGGGGGGTTTGAAGGGGGGGGGGGTTTGAAGGGGGGGGGTTTGAAGGGGGGGGGTTTGAAGGGGGGGGGGTTTGAAGGGGGGGGGGTTTGAAGGGGGGGGGGTTTGAAGGGGGGGGGTTTGAAGGGGGGGGGTTTGAAGGGGGGGGGGTTTGAAGGGGGGGGGTTTGAAGGGGGGGGGTTTAAGGGGGGGGGGTTTGAAGGGGGGGGGGTTTGATGGGGGGGGGTTTGAAGGGGGGGGGGTTTGAAGGGGGGGGGTTTGAAGGGGGGGGGTTTGAAGGGGGGGGGTTTGAGGGGGGGGGTTTGAAGGGGGGGGGTTGAAGGGGGGGGGGTTTGAAGGGGGGGGGGTTTGAAGGGGGGGGGTTTGAAGGGGGGGGGTTTGAAGGGGGGGGGGGTTTGAAGGGGGGGGGGTTTGAAGGGGGGGGGGGTGTTGAAGGGGGGGGGTTTGAAGGGGGGGGGGTTGAAGGGGGGGGGGTTTGAAGGGGGGGGGGGGTTTGAAGGGGGGGGGGGTTTGAAGGGGGGGGGTTTTGAAGGGGGGGGGTTGAAGGGGGGGGGTTTGAAGGGGGGGGGTTTGAAGGGGGGGGGTTTGAAGGGGGGGGGTTTGAAGGGGGGGGGGTTTGAAGGGGGGGGGTTTGAAGGGGGGGGGTTTGAAGGGGGGGGGGTTTGAAGGGGGGGGGTTTGAAGGGGGGGGTTTGAAGGGGGGGGGGTTTGAAGGGGGGGGGTTTGAAGGGGGGGGGTTTGAAGGGGGGGGTTTGAAGGGGGGGGTGTTTGAAGGGGGGGGGTTTGAAGGGGGGGGGTTTGAAGGGGGGGTTTGAAGGGGGGGTTTGAAGGGGGGGGTTTGAAGGGGGGGGGTTTGAAGGGGGGGGGTTTGAAGGGGGGGGGTTAGAAGGGGGGGGGTTTGAAGGGGGGGGGGTTTGAAGGGGGGGGGGGTTTGAAGGGGGGGGGGTTTGAAGGGGGGGGGGTTTGAAGGGGGGGGGTTTGAAGGGGGGGGGTTTGAAGGGGGGGGGGTTTGAAGGGGGGGGGTTTGAAGGGGGGGGGTTTGAAGGGGGGGGTTTGAAGGGGGGGGGTTTGAAGGGGGGGGGGTTTGAAGGGGGGGGGGTTTGAAGGGGGGGGGTTTGAAGGGGGGGGGTTTGAAGGGGGGGGGGTTTGAAGGGGGGGGGGTTTGAAGGGGGGGGGGGTTTGAAGGGGGGGGGGGGTTTGAAGGGGGGGGGGGTTTGAAGGGGGGGGGGGGTTTGAAGGGGGGGGGGTTTGAAGGGGGGGGGGGGGTTTGAAGGGGGGGGGGGTTTGAAGGGGGGGGGGTTGAAGGGGGGGTTTGAAGGGGGGGTGAGGGGGGTTTGAAGGGGGGGTTTGAAGGGGGGGTTGAAGGGGGGGTTTGAAGGGGGGGGTTGAAGGGGGGGGGTTGAAGGGGGGGGGGTTGAAGGGGGGGGGGTTGAAGGGGGGGGTGGTTGAAGGGGGGGGGGTTGAAGGGGGGGGGGTTTGAAGGGGGGGGGGGTTGAAGGGGGGGGGGGGGTTGAAGGGGGCGGGGGTTGAAGGGGGGGGGGGTTGAAGGGGGGGGGGTTGAAGGGGGGGGGGGTTGAAGGGGGGGGGTTGAAGGGGGGGGGGGTTGAAGGGGGGGGTGGGTTGAAGGGGGGGGGTTGAAGGGGGGGGTTTGAAGGGGGGGGGGTTGAAGGGGGGGGGGTTGAAAGGGGGGGGGGTTGAAGGGGGGGGGTTGAAGGGGGGGGGGTTGAAGGGGGGGGGTTGAAGGGGGGGGGTTGAAGGGGGGGGGGTTGAAGGGGAGGGGGGGGTTGAAGGGGGGGGAGGGGGTTGAAGGGGGGGGGGGTTGAAGGGGCGGGGGGTTGAAGGGGGGGTTGAAGGGGGGGGTTGAAGGGGGGGGTTGAAGGGGGGGGTTGAAGGGGGGGGTTGAAGGGGGGGGTTGAAGGGGGGGGTTGAAGGGGGGGGTTGAAGGGGGGGGGTTGAAGGGGGGGGGTTGAAGGGGGGGTGAGGGGGTTGAAGGGGGGGGTTGAAGGGGGGGTTGAAGGGGGGGGTTGAAGGGGGGGGTTGAAGGGGGGGGTTGAAGGGGGGGGGTTGAAGGGGGGGGTTAGGGGGGGGTTGAAGGGGGGGGTTTGAAGGGGGGGGGTTGAAGGGGGGGGTTGAAGGGGGGTGGTGTGAAGGGGGGGGGGGGGGTGGAAGGGGGGGTTGAAGGGGGGTGAAGGGGGTGGTTGAAGGGGGGGGTTGAAGGGGGGTGGAAGGGGGGGTGGAAGGGGGGGTGGAAGGGGGGGGTGGAGGAGGGGGGGGTGGGAGGGGGGGGTGGGAGGGGGGGGGGTGGGAGGGGGAGGTGGTGGAGGGGGGGGTGGGAGGGGGGGGTGGGAGGGGGGGGGGGTGGGAGGAGGGGGGTGGGAGGGGGGGGGTGGGAATGGGGGGGTGGAGGGGGGGGTGGAATGGGGGGGTGGAATGGGGGGGGGGGCATTTGCATCTGAGGCAATGGGTGGAATAACCCCAAACCAAAACAATGGCTGAGGCTAAATACTGGAGAATCTGAAATTTCCACAAAATTAAAATATCAGTCGACTCTTACTTCCAGTGGCTTGCAAAAGTATTCATACCCCTTGAACTTTTCCACATTTTGTCACGTTACAACCACAAACCTAAATGCATTTCTAAAGGAAAATGATACATGTTTTTCAGATTTTTTTACAAATAAAAAAACTCAAATGTGTGGCGTGCAAAATATTCAGCCCCCTTTACTCTGATACCCCTAAATAAAACCCAGTGCAACCAATTGCCTTCAGAAGTCACCTAATTTGTAAATAGAGCCCACTTGTGTGTAATCTAATCTCAGTATAAATGCAGCTATTCTGTGAAGGCCTCAGAGGTTTGTTAGAGAACATTAGTGAACAAACAGCATCATGAAGCCCAAGGAACACACCAGACAGGTCAGGGATAAAGTTGTGGAGAAGTTTAAAGCAGGGTTAGGTTATAAAAAAAATATCCCAAGCTTTGAACATCTCACGGAGCACTGTTCAATCCATCATTCGAAAATGGAAAGAGTATGGCCTAACTGCAAACCCTACCAAGACATGGCCGTCCACCTAAACTGACAAGCCGGGCATTGATCAGAGAAGCAGCCAAGAGGCCCATGGTAACTGGAGGAGCTGCAGAGATCCACAGCTCAGGTGGGAGAATCTGTCCACAGGACAACTATTAGTCGTGCACTCCACAAATCGGGCCTTTATGGAAGAGTGGCAAGAAGAAAGCCATTGTTGAAACAAAGCCATAAGAAGTCCCGTTTGCAGTTTGCCACAAGACATGTGGGAGACACAGCAAACATGTGGAGGAAGTTGCTCTGGTCTGATGAGACCAAAATTGAAGTTTTTGGCCTAAATGCAAAACGCTATGTGTGGCAGAAAACTAACACTGCACATCACCCTGAACACACCATCCCCACTGTGAAACATGGTGGAGGCAGCATCATGCTGTGGGGATGCTTTTCTTCAGCAGGGACAGGGAAGCTAGTCAGAGTTGATGGGAAGATGGATGGAGCCAAATATAGAGCAATCTTGGAAGAAAACCTGTTAGAGTCTGCAAAAGACTTGAGACTGGGGCAGAGGTTCACCTTCCAGCAGGACAACGTCCCTTAACATACAGCAAGAGCTACAATGGAATGGTTTAGATCAAAGCATATTTATGTGTTAGAATGGCCCAGTCAAAGTCCAGACCCAAATCCAATTGAGAATCTCTGAGACGTGAAAATTGCTGTTTACAGACTCTCTCCATCCAATTTGACTGAGCTATTTTGCAAAGAAGAATGGGCAAAAATGTCAGTCTCTAGATGTGCAAAGCTGGTAGAGACATACCCCAAAAGACTTGCAGCTGTAATTGCAGCGAAAGGTGGTTCTATAAAGCATTGACTCAGGGGGCTGAATACTTTTGCACGCCACACTTTTCAGTTTTTTATTTGTCATAAAATTTGGAAACCATGTATCATTTTCCTTCCACTTCACAATAATGTGCCACTTTGTGTTGGTCTATCACATAAAATCCCAATAAAATACATTTACCTTTGTGATTGTAACGTGACAAAATGTGGAAAAGTTCAAGGGGTGTGAATACATTTGCAAGCCACTGTATAGATGATAGACATTGACAAGATAGGTTTTCCAAGAATATATGGCTGTTTCCTCTACTTGGTTCAGGGTATGGAAAGAGTGCAAATTCAAGATAAAGGATGTCATTAAGACAGATGAGGAATCCTTTTCCACATACACGGTTGGAAATCATTTTTTATTTTTTATCTCCACATTGAGCATTACTTGAGTCTATGACAGGCTGACAGAATGTTGATTGGTGAGGGAATCAAGTAATATGGGGATCTGGCATAAAGATGTTTGAGAGAGACAGGATCAGCTGCAAGGTGCCAGAGCAGGTTTAGGTTTTTTATTGTCACACGTACTAAGGGACAGTGACAAGCTTTATTTTGCAAGCTATCCAAACGGATCAGATATACCACATTTAGATATAATCAGTTCAAAGTTAAGTACAATAGATGGAGCAAAGGGATAGACATGGAGTACAGAATATAGTTCTCAGCATTGTAGCACATCAGTTCCAATGTCCACAATGGGTTAGAGGTAAATCGAACAGTACCCTAGCTTACGGAAGAACCATTCAGAAGCCTGGTAACAGAGGGGAAGAACCTGTTCCTGAGTCTGGTGGAATCTGCCGGACAGGAGCGGTGAGAGGAAACAATGTCCAGGGTGGGACAAGTGTTTGATTATGTTGGCTACTATCTGAGGCCACATGAAATGTAGATGGAGTCAATAGTGGGAGGTCTGGCATGTATAATGGCCAGAGCTACATCTACAGCTCTCTGGAATTTCTTGTGGACATGGACAGAGTTGCTCCCAAACTACATTGCAGTTGAGTTGACGGAGACTGAAGAGAACATATTAGGGACTCTGTCCACCTTTGTAGCCTGTAATAGCATTGACACAAGTTATTCGTTCAAATTCTTTGAACAATTCACACATCGTGCAGATGAAAAAAATACCAACTGAGTTGATGAGATACATGTCAAAGACTACTGTTGGAAATAAAAGCTCAAGGTGTAAAAGGTAACGTGTTGTCACGGATAGTAGTTAGAAAAAGAGAGCAAATACCAATTGGACAGCATGGTGGCGTAGTGGTAGAGTTGCTGCCTCACAATGCCGGAGACCTGGGTTCAATCCTGACTATGGGTGCCACCTGTAGGCGGTCTGTGTTTTCTCTGTGACCTGTGTGGTTTTTCACTGAGATCCTTGGTTTTGTCCCACACTCGAAAGATGTGCAGATTTGTAGGTTAATTAGCTTGGTATAATTATAAATTGTCCCTAGTGCGTGTAGGACATATGTAATCCTGAAACAAACACACGAAAACAATAAAGCCAGCCCTCACCCATCCCAAGTCACTATTTGTTAACATGTACTGAGGAAGATACATAAATTCCCACGCCATGTGGCCAGAACCCCCACTGCTCACACCAGTCGTGGTGCTCACTGCCTAGTGCAGGGCGAAGAAGAAGAGGTGGAATCTTGGGAGACTCTGCTTTTAAGGTCCTGATGAGTCACATGATGCAGCTTGGCCAATTGGGTACAGAAGCCTTTAACCCTGTGATTCCTGACTCACAGCCACGAGGCCTGCACTCAGGAGAAAACAGAGAAACGGGTGAGTACCATATAACACCCCCACCCTAAGATACTGAATAAGTTTCCGAAAACGGACTAAAGAACACCACCACATTTCAGAAACTATTCAGTAGCACAGACATCACTGGCGTGACAATGCGTCAGCCAAGACATTATCTTTTCCACAGATATGCCCGACTTCCAGGTTGTAGTCCTGCATTTGCAAACTCCAGCTCATTAACCGTTGGTTATTATTTTTAATCCTATGTAGGAACACCAGCGGATTGTGATCTGTATATACGACGACGGGAACATTCGAGGAGGCAACATATACCTCGAAATGATCTGGAGCCATTACCATCGAAAAAGAGACCCTTGCAATGCTAGAGTACCATTTCTGATGGCGATTAAACTTTTTAGAAATGTATGAAACTGAATGTTCCACCCCATCAGAACCATCTTGGAGAAGAACATCACCAACCCCATTTTCACTAGCATCATCTGCCAACTTAAACGGCCGCTCAAAATCGGGTGCCGCAAGCATGGGTGCGCACACCAGAAGGCTCTTTGTTTGATCAAACGTAGTTGACACACAGCTGACCACTCAAAAGCGACTTTCGGACTTAACAGATCCGTTAAAGGAACAGCCACTGCAGAGAAATTTGGACAGAACCCTCTATAGTACCCCACCGTTGCCAGATACCAAAGGAGCTCAGTCCTAGAGGTAGGAGCTGGAAAAGTGACAATATGCTCTACCTTAGCCTCGAGAGTGCGAACCTGACCCCGGCCCACCACTTTACCAAGATCTTGGAGGGCCAAGAGGGCCTGGCCAAATTCACACCTTCCAAGATTGATGGTCAAGTTAGCCTCCACTAGATGATGAAATACCTCATTCAGGTGAGCGATGTGTTCGATCCATGACCTGGAGCACACAACCAAATCATCAAGGTATGCCTCACAATAGGACAGACCAGACAGCACAATGTTTACCAACCATTGAAATGTTGCTGGCGCATTACGCATACCAAATGCCATGACATCATATTGCAGAAAATTATCAGGCGTAACAAATGCAGAGATTTCTCTCACACACCTAGTTAAAGGAACTTGCCAATATCCCTTCAATCAGTCCAATTTTGGAACAAAAGAGGCACCTCCCACATGATCCACGCAATCCTCCATATGAGGGAGAAGGTAATAATCGGGTTTGGCTACACTATTAACTTTTCGAAAATCAGTACAGAACCTGTCGTCACCATTAGCTTTGGCAGCCAACAGACAAGGAGAGCTCCGTGCACTACAGCTAGGCTCAGCAATACCATGCTGCAGCATATAGTCAACCTGACTCTTTCGACGTCAACGTTTGTCTGGATTGACACGATATGGGTGTTGCTTAATGGGCATAGTATCAGCCACGTCAATGTCATGTTCTAGAATGGAAGTTTGAGACGGCACATCAGAAAACAGCGATTTACACGAGTTAACCGAATCAATCAGATCTCTCCGATGACTCTCAGTCAAATGAGACAAACGCAATGGAAGTGATTTCAACGCCTCTGAATTAGACAGTTTACCATGAGTCATCGCCACCGACAAACGTGCCTCACCCACTTCATCACCCATGTCAGGGGGCAACACCACCGCAGCCAAAACAGGCTTGGATGATAGTGTTGGACACAGCGCCTCCGTCTCAAAATCAACAGGTTTCTTCTCGTGATACTGCTTCAGCATGTTAACATGGCACAGCTGACTCTTACTAGCAATGTTACAAAATTTTGAGATTTTAAAAATCAAGTCTGCAATTTATCCCATCAGATAAAGCATAAAAAGAAGTTTAATTTGACACCTAATTTACTTTCATATCTTCAGTATTAAGAAAGTTATGGCCATTTTCACACTCGGAAATTAGCATCTTGTTCCCCATTGCCTTTCAATTGACTTAACTCAAAAGCTGTGATCTGGAAAAGTTAAAAGTCCATAACATTCTTAAAAATTAAGAGAACTCAATGAAATTTTCAGTTATTATAGATTGAAGCATTCTGAAACAAATATTAAACAATCTTACTTGGATTACCTGAAATTAAAGCATATAATTAGTTAGTTATCTAATTGTAGCTAATTACAAAATTCAATGAGTAGATCTAAACATCTATCAATTTCTTAAGAAAAGATAAACTTTTTTAAAATTGCCTAAGTGTCCAAATAACATTCACACAATAATCCACAATATAACATAATTTTTAAATCTAATTTTCATGAATTTCTGGGCCAAATGGATAAATTTAGTGTTTTATGCCTGTAAATTAACGGCCATTTAAATCAACTAGCGAGTGGGTTTTAGTGGAATGCGGTGGATTAGAACGTTGCGGTTAGCGGTGAAGTCGGGGGAAAAAAACTGGGGGTTCATACATTTTTTGGCACCCCATTTTGCAACATAAAAATATTATTAATGCCTCCCGAAAAACCGACTTTTAATATAAAAATAAAGTATTTACCTTTTTTTCTCCCCTACGGAAAATGCTTCCGGTTGTCTGCGCTCACGGCTTTTGAAGGTGATTTTTAAATTACTCTAGTTAATATATAATGTAGAGTAATTTAAAAATACCACCATTCATGAAATGTCGGAGCGATTTTTCTTCAGCAACCAAATCGCCCGACATTGATCGATTTGTCCTGCCTGTTGAAAAACGGCACTTTAAGCCCGCCCCCCTCTGCAAGGCGCGAAAGTCATGCACACGGGGAGCGGCAGAAGTGCAGCGCCGGTAAAGGTACGTTTTGTAACATACCTACTCTTACGCCTCCGATCTGAGTAGCAATAATGTAATCTCTCTCACCCATCTTTTTTACCACACGATAGGAACCGCTGTAACGAGCCTGCAGACTTGACCCAGGAACAGGCAACAACACCAAAACCTTGTCACCTGGAGAAAAGTTCCTTCTTGTAGCCTTCCTATCAACCCAGATTTTCATTTTGGTCTGGGCAAATGTAAGGTTTACCATCGCCAATTTGCATACCCGCCGTAGTCTAAACCTAAATGTACAGACGTGCTCCAAAATACTTTGCTTTGTCCCCTCTTGCAACCACTTCTCTTTCAGGATCTTCTTAAACGGACCACGAAGAGTATGTGCAAACACCAAGTCCGCAGGACTGAAACCCAGAGAATCCTGCACGACCTCACGCACCGCAAACAAAACCAGATGAACGCCCTCATCCCAGTCTTCCTCAAACTCCAGACAGCACGTTCTCAACATTGCCTTCAATGTCTGGTGGATGCGCTAGAGAGCGCCCTGGCTCTCAGGATGATAAGGTCTTGAACGACACTGTTTGTCGTCTAGTTGTTTCAACACTTGAGCAAATACTTTAGACATAAAGTTTGATCCCTGGTCACTTTGTATCACCTTAGGTAGACCAAACAAGGAAAAAAACTTAGTAAGAGCTGTCACTATTGTGGGAGCAGTTATCTTCCGTAATGGAATCACCTCTGGAAAACGGGTAGATGCACACATTATGGTTAACAAAAACTTGTTGCCAGCTTTCGTCCGAGGCAGTGGACCCACACAGTCTATCATAATACGTTCAAAAAGTTCACCAACTACAGGTATTGGATACAAGGGTGCAGGAACGATAGTCTGATTTGGTTTACCTGCTACTTGGCATAGTTGACAACACTTGCAACGCTGCACTACATCCCTCTTTAATCCAGGCCAAAAGAAATGTCGTAATATACGGTTGTATGTTTTATTAACTCCTAAATGGCCAGCAAGAGGATTATCATAAGCCAAAGTATTTCATTCTGATACCCATCTGGCACTACAATCTGCTTAACAACGCTCCAGTCATCCTGACCAGATGCATTCAAGGGAGACCATTTACGCATTAGCAAGTTATCCCTCAGAAAATATCCCTTTGACAAGGAATCCACTTGCACCTCTCACACTGCGCTGTCAATCAAGCCAGACAAATCGGTATCACATTTCTGCACAGCAACCAACTGGTCACGTGGTCACGTGACAACGACACCAGTTTAGTGTGAGACATTTCACCAACTTGTGATGTAGACACTCCCTGCACAACACAGGATCCAACATCCTGCTCCACAAGGAAACTCTTAGTCAGGTCAATTTCATCATCATCAAACGTAGCTTGGTTTCTCGCCGTAGCGCAAGTGACAGCACATGATGCAAAAACTTGTGGATGCTGCATAGCAAGTTTATCAGGACTCTGCAACATAGGAACAGCCGTCACTTCCGGAGTGACCAAAACTTTACCCCCAGCCAAATCGTTACCCAGAATCAATGACAACGTGAAAACGTGGCCATATCCCTACAGTTACTTGACCTGAAACAAGCTCAGACTCGAGGTTAACAGCATGCAATGGCACCGCCATGCCACCCATACCAAATCCTACCACTGGGTTACTGGAACCAACAGATGGTTTCTCATAAAACGGTAGTACATTATCCAAAATGAAGGACTGAGAAGCATCAGTATCACGCAAGATGGACACCGGAACTTTACTACCCCCATCCTCCAGAGACACAAAACCATTCATGACGAACGCAGAATAATTCCTACAACCATCCATCTCAGGCACCACAGGAATCGCAAGTGCCTTCTGCGTACTGACCAAAGCCACCGGCTTCACATTTTTCTTTTTAAGAGCGGGACACGATCTTAGAATGTGCCCTCTCTCCTTACAATAGAAGCACATAGGACCGTCTTTAGCCCTCAAATCCCTGTCATCTTTATCAGCTTTGAACTCCCACTGCTTCGAAGTGCTGCCATCCACAGGTACAGACACATTTTTAACACCGTTACCAGCAGAACCACCACGATCACCAGGTCTCCCACTGAAACCAGAGGATCGTTCCCCAAAAACAGCCTTATGTGTGAGCACACTCATCCGCCAATACAGCAGCCTTAGACACTTCATATACCTTCTGCTCATTAAGATACGTTGTCACTCTTTCAGGAAGACAGTTTTTAAAATCCTCCATTATCATTAGGTCAAAATCTTTTACCCCCTGAGAAGCACACCAGCGGTCAAACAGAGCCTCCTTTTCACGAGCAAATTCAACATACGTTTGGTTATCATATTTCCTGAAACGCCAGAATTTTTGACGGTACGCTTCGGGAACCAACTCATACACTCCGAGGATGGCAGCTTTTACAATTTCATAGTCAAGGCTATTGTCTACAGACAATGACGAATATACCTCACGCGCTTTACCAACAAGGACGCATTGCAACAGCAGTGTCCACACGCCCTTAGGCCATTTCAGTGATATAGCCACACGCTCAAACAGTGAAATATTTATCAATATCTTTTTCACTGAACGGTGGAACCAAACGAATAACTGCTCACATCAAACTCCTGCTCCCCAAGAGAGAACTGGGAATTATCTACTTCTTTCTCAAGTCATTTCATTTCAAGAGCATGAGCATCCTTTTTGGTTTCCTCCTCAAGCCGTTCCATTTCAAGAGCTTGAGCATCCTCAAGCCGTTTCATTTCAAGAGCTTGCATGAGCTCATTCTTTTTGAAGGCTTGAGTCAATCTCTGTGACTCAAGCTCCATCCCCCCCAGTTTAATGACATCCTCCATGTTCTGTACTGGCTGTATAAGAGGTTTAGGACTGTCAGTACCACTAGGCAACACCCCTTTGTCAACCAAAGCAGTCCTTAAGAACGTCGTAATTAACTGTTTTTTCTCTTGTCTATTAATAGAAACATCATAGCTTTCTGCAAGCAACACTAAATTTCCCTTAGTACATTGATCAAACCCCTCTAGGCTAGGAGCCTGAACAAACTCTTCCACTTTAAATTCCATTTTCCCTTATCACAAATGCTGCCACAATAGCCAAAACTGTCAAGTCTCACGTTGGAGCTAAGTTCTAGTTATTTGTTTTTAGTATTAGAGTTTGCATTCTTGTTTTATTTTGGTGTCTCACATCTCCTCTTGTTTCAGGTCCCATTTCCTGTCAGGTCGTTTACGCTCATGTGATTGTTGGCCCCACCCTGATGTGTTTCACCTGTCTCGTTATCCCCTGTTAAGTCTGTATTTAAGCCCTTTGAATTTTAGTTTTCATTGCCAGTTCGTTGTGTATGTTACTTTGTATCACCTCGTTCCAGCTCTAGAAATATTGTGACTGCGAACTCGACCATTGCCTGTTTTTTGACCACTGTTTTTGCCTGCTCCTAGATTATACTGTTACTTCTGTGCTTGCTTACCTGTGTACCGACTAGGACCAATTAAACTCTGAATACAGATCTGCCCTGTGTCTGAGTCTGCATACGTGTCCTCCTCGTTCAGTTCTGACAAAAACAACAGGTTACTAGAACCACAAAGCAGAGAAAAAAAACTTTCCCTCACAACACAGACTTCTACAGCCACGAGAAGCCTACCAAAAAAAACCCCAAAACGTCTAGGGTGCTTAAAGTTTTGGACAAGCCCCCATTTTGTTACGACTCCTGAAAGCAGGTACTTCAAGAGCCGAGTAACATAAGTCACAACCAGGTCCAAGTTCAAAAAGAGTTTAATTATTTCAATGGAGGACAAAAACCCAAACCTGATTCAAACAACACAGTCAGGAAGGTGAATGGACTGACAAACAATTTTAACAGTTGCTCCAGCCAACCACGCAATGGGCCGTCAGACCGGAGACTCTAAACCTGCCTAAAAGATATGTAATCCTGAAACAAACACACGAAAACAGTAAAGCCAGCCCTCATCCATCCCAAGTCACTATGTGGCCAGAATCCCCACTGCTCACACCAGTCGTGGTGCTCACTGCCTAGTGCAGGGCGAAGAAGAAGAGGTGGAATCTTGGGAGACTCTGCTTTTAAGGTCCTGATGAGTCACATGATGCAGCTTGGCCAATCGGGTACAGGAGCCTTTAACCCCGTGATTCCTGACTCACAGCCATGAGGCCTGCACTCAGGAGAAAACAGAGAAACAGGTGAGTACCATCTATATCCACTTATATCTTGTCAGGCATTATCCCACCCCTACCTTTTTTCAGGTTGCTGCCCCTCATTACAGTTATTAGTGTGAAAAAGGGTCTCTGTTCTCCAGACATATTGACATGCTGGTTCACTAAAATAAAACACTGTGCTGGAGTAACTCAGGGTGTCAGGCAGGCCTCTGGTGAACATGGATAACTGATGTTTCACGTTGAGACAAGTCTATAGATAAAAATAAGAGAAATGGTTGTAATAAGAGGAGTGAAATATTGGTGGAAGATAATGAGGGGTAGGGCAAAGGGGTGGGGAGGGGGGCAGATATTGGGAGAATGGGTGTGCATTTGGATGGGGAAAAAGTGTAGAGTTGGGAGAAAAATAGGGGAGGGGTAGATGTTGCCTGATGTGCTGACACATTTGTGTTTCACACGGGATTCCAGCATCTGCAGTTCCTTGTGTCTAATCCCTTATTCAATATACCCACATTGCTTCATGGTAAATCACAGTTTAAATGTATGCGCCTTTCATCAAAATGTCCCCTTGAAGCTGTATATGATTGGTATATTTATTTGTAATGTGGTTGTATTACAACCAGTTAAACAACTCTACATGGCTGTTCTTGCAACTAGGTCTTGGCTGTCTGCATTCCATTCCACTCGAATGACAATGTGTCTTGTTTTCAGTTTCCATTCTTTAAATTTAAGATAAACCACTTTCAATTTCAACCACTTAAATGACGCATTAGGGTAGGGCTGCTGGAAATGTGTTTGTAAACAATTTTAGTTAGCAGGCGGTTGTACAGAAACCTCTCCCTGTTCTCCTGCAAAGGTGGCCTGCAATGAGAAGGGTTCACTGCTTAAGATCTACAATGAAAGCCCTGTCCCACAGTACGAGTCCATTCTAAGAGTCTGCCCGAATTTGCCCTGATTCGAACTCGGAGATTTACGGTAATGGCCACTCGTCGGTACTCAGGGCTCTCGTGAACATTTTTCATCATGTTGAAAAATCCCGAGCTCCGACGTACCCGCTACGTTCATTCTCTGTGCTTACCATGAGTTTGATTTTTTTTAAACTAGGGAGTGCTCTTGGAATAAACTCATACCGTGGGACAGGGCTTTTATTTTTTAAATGGTAGTCACTGATCAACAGTAAGATTATAAGCAAAAAGTAAAAAACATCCGTCCTTACTATTTTTTATTAAATTTGAGCATGTTTAGATATTTTTAATCTGGGCCACAGTTGAACAAACCTTTGTGGTTTGCAGGCTATCAAAATAATAATTCTAGATTCTCCCATAAGAGGAAATGTTTTTTCCTTATTCACCCGGTTGAGATCTCGCGTGATTTTATATGCTTCAATGAAGTCCCAACCTTGTAAACTTCAGCAAATCTGCTACCCCGTCAACCTCCCTTCATCAGATTATCCACACATTCGAGTATCAACGCAATGAACGGATGGAACGACTGGAGCGTGTGGTCCGCGGAGGCGAGGCGGGCGTAATATGAGGGGCTGGCAAAACAGGGACGGGAGGACGCGACAACCACGGAGGCGGGGCAGGCGTAATATGAGGGGCCAGCGAAACGTGGTCAGGGGTGCGCACAGGAGTAGAAATAACGGTGGTGGAGTGAACAGGTGTAGTCAGTACGGGTGAAACGGCTAGCGGACGACCCCTACTTTGCGGTGTAGCGGTGGGCGTCCTTGAGGATGAAAACATAGGCACACTGTTGTAACACCGCGGGCACATGCGCAGCGGTCAAACCGTACCTGGAGGCAGGAACGGGGGGCAACGTGCACACCTATTCACGAAATCCGGATAACAACGTTGAGGCTGAAGCGAGCTGCCCGCGGGCGTCAGGCAGGAAGTCCCCAGGCACCCGCAGGGCCGTGCCATACATGACCTCGGCCGAAGAAGCAGCCAAATCTTCTTTAGGCGCGGTGCGGATACAAAGGAGGGTCCAAGGCAGTTGGTCTACCCAGTCAGGGCCCGTAAGCCAAGCTTTCAGCGCAGACTTCAGGTGGCGATGGAACGTTTTGACCAGCCCATTAGCCTGCAGGTGGTAGGCGGTAGTATGGTACAACCGAGCACCGTGAAGCTGGGCCAGGGCCGACCACAGGGAAGAGGTGAACTGGGCCCACCGGCCAGTGGAAATATCGGAGGGCACCCCGAACCTGGCAATCCAGTGGGCTGCCATAGCCTGATCACACGCCGTGGGGAGGTGGCTGTAAGGGGAATGGCCTCCGGCCACCACCTGAAGCAGTCCACGATGGTGAGCAAGTAATGGCGCCACAAGATTGTGGCAAGGGACTGAAGAGGTCTACATGGACGTGCAGGAATCTATCCTCAGGGACTGCAAAATCCTGCACTGGGGGCCGCACGTGCTGCTGGACCTTGGAGATCTGACAAGGGACACAGGTGCGGGCTCAGGCAGCCACCTGCTTGCGAAGCCCGTTCCAGACAAATGTGGCCGCCATCAGGGCGGATGTCGCTGTAATGGACGGGTGTGCCAGGCCATGCACAACATCGAAAACCTGTCGTCTCCAACTGATTGGTTCAACGGGGCAGGCGAGCCCCGTGGAAACATCGCACAGGGCCACGGTGCCATCCACTCCACAAGGCACTTCAGCCAGCCGGACGCCAGTGCCTGCGGTGCGGTAGACGTCCATCCTGGCATCCGCCCATTGCGCCGCTGCTAGTTCGGTGTAGTCGACCCCGTGGTCGAGGGACGGAATGGAGGGGGAAGCAGGGCAGGACAAGGCGTTGGTGAAGATGTTAATCTTCCCTGCTATGTGTCGGATATCAGTCGTGAACTCTGAGACATAGGCAAGGTGTCACTGCTGTCGGGTGGACCACGGATCAGCGATCCTACCGAGAGCAAAGGTAAGGGGCTTGTGGTCCGTGAACACGGTGAACGAGCGCCCCTCGAGGAAATACGTGAAATGCCGGACGGCCAGGTACGGTGCTAGGAGCTCGCGGTCATAAGCACTGCATTTGCATACAAGCGTTTTTCAGCATGCTGAAAAAGTTTCCGCGAGTAAATATTGGTCGGCATGGTACTTTTGAACTTGTAGTACAGTGGAGTGGGGTCGCTAGGCAGTCAAGGTAACCAATACTGCCACTATTCACCCGGGTTGCTTCCGGCAGTTTTAATCCATGTTCTTCAATCTTCAATTTGAATCCATGTTCTTCAATAGCTCTTACGGCTAACAGAATCAAGGGACATGGGGAGAAGGCAAGGACGGGGTACTGATTTTGGACGATCAGCCATGATCATATTGAATGGCGGTGCTAGCTCGAAGGGCCGAATGGCCTACTCCTGCACGTATTTTCTATGTTTCTATCTTGATAACAAACCTCACCGGGTTTATGAGTGGCATAGTGGGGCAGCTTGTAGAGCAGCTGCCTCTCAGTGCCAGAGACCCAGGTTCGATCCCGATCTTGGGTGCTGTTCTATGTGGAGTTCACACGTTCTCTCTGCAATTGCTTGGATTTCCTTTGGGTATTCTGGTTTCCAAAGACTGGCAAGTTTGTAGGTTAAAGTGTGAGAAAAATTGTGTGAGAAAATTATGCCCCGTGTGAGAAAATTAGATAACATGGAACTACTGTGAACTGGTTATTGATGGTTGGCGTGGACTTGGTGGGCCTTAAGGTTGGTCACCATCTGTGCTTTTCAGTCAGTCAAAACCTGTCACAGGAGACATATTAAGTACTCCGTAAATAGAATTTTCATCTGCATTGAAAGATCTTATCAAGTTAGTCACGCATAGTTTGCCTTTGTTATTATTTCTAGATCTTTCCCCATCATTGAGGTTAAACATTGAGGTTGTTCTATAGTTACTCAATCTATTTTTAAATCATGTTTTGAAGTAGGTGTGTGCACATATGCAATTTTTCATTCTTTAGACATCATTATTGATGTTTGAAAGGTCTTTGGTTTACTAACGTTTAGTCTTCTCTGGAGTTTCTCCCCTCAGCAACCCAAGATGTGTCCCTTTGCAACCATTATTTATCCACTTTATGTACAGTGAGCATGTCTCCCTTTTAGCAACTTTTTTGTCCACCCAAAATTATAAATACATCTTCCTTTGCTGAGTTTTCAGCAGCTGTACCCATTTCTTTGGTGAAGACTTCTGAAAGTAGATTTCCAATTCAGTCTTTGTGCAGCCAACCTCTTCTCTGAACTTTCCGGTATTGATTTTAACACCCTGACCGTTGTCTATTTTACTTCTCATCCACATAATTCTTCCCTGCTACAGTACCATCACCAGTACCATCGCATCCTTTAAAAATGACAGCAATTGTATCTGCAATCTATGCTGTGACCTAATAATGTTTTATACATTCCATTACGAATTATTTCATTCCATTGTATAACCTTCCCTCATTAATAAAGGTAAGAATCCTGGATGTCTTTTTAAAAGGCTTATCTACCTGTCCTGCTATCTTCACAGATTTTCATGGGCTTACACATTCAAATTGCCCTGTATCCCTGCATGAAGTATTTACATTGTAGTCTTAGGAGTTAGAGTGAGTTGCTCATGCATAAGATACAGGCAGAAAACACATGAGTGCAAAAGTACACTGGCACCACTCAGCCAGTATGCTCCTTTGGATACTATTGAGGGTGTGAACAGTTAGGGAAGAGCAGCAGCAGCATTCAGGCCTGAGTCAAGAGTCTTTTATTGTCATATGAGACCAAGTGGGATCCATCAGGTCCATGTCACACGGGAGGGCTGGTCCCCGAACGCAATATTCCAACACTCTCCCATAGCCCTCAACTGCGCAGGTGTGGCTGATCGTTTCCCACTGTGATGCCAGAGATCCTCGTTGTGACACGAGTCATGGAAACTCTCCCCAACTGCGCCTCACCATCCCTCTTCCCACCCCTATCCTCCTCCATACCTCATCCTCAGCACTTCCTCCCCCTCTTCACCCTCCCTCTTCTTTCCCCTCTCCTCCTCTCCTCCCCCTCCCCTCTCCTTTCCTGACCCGCAGTCACTCCCTTCCCCCCCCCTCACCCCTCTCCCTCTCTACACCCCTTGACGTCATTGTGAGGTGGAAGCTGCTGTGTTTTTTAAAACTGAGGTTTTTAAAAATGTAAATGAGATCCTATTGTAGTGTCATTATGGGGTGGAACACTGCTGACGGGCAGTTTATATAAATGAGATCCCATTGTGACGTAATTTGCTGCTAACTGCCAGTGCAGATGGGAGAGATTTATGTCAAAGTTGTTTTTGTAACGTTTAAAATGTAAATAACGTAAAATATACCATCAATCTGAACACAACTTGTAGCGCTATCGTGCACAATTTTGGCGTAAATTCAGGAGCAGACTCACAAATCACGCGCATACTAACAAATAAGATGATCGTTTTTGTAATATACTAGAAAAAATGTCGGGCCCCATCCCGCAACGCAATCCGTTTCCACCACTCACCTGTTCCCCCAATGCAATAATCCACCACTCACCCAAAGTCCCCACAGGAGGCCTGGTCCCCCAATGCAATCTGTTCCTCAATGGAAGCTTCCACCTCTCTCAAATTGGGTCCCTGTTATATGGGAGGCCTAGTTACATGGGAGGCGTTAGGGAACTAGTGGCCTAGTCCCCTAACGCAACCGATTCCCCAATGTAAGATTCCACCACTCACCCGTTCCCCCACGCAACCCGTTCATCTAATGCAATATTCCACCACCCATCCATAGCCAACTGTGCAGGTCATTTTAAACTTGAAAAAAAATGCAATTGCACTAAGGTTTAAAGTGATGCAGGTGCCACCGACAAGGCCATCTTTTGTTATCCAAATCTAATCATTAAACTTTGCTGTGCTGGGTTAGGCTGGCAGATTCTTTCCCTGAAGGACATTTGCTGTAAAGAGATTAGTGTTTTGGAATAGTAAGATTGAACGAGAACTTACCAGTTCGAAGGTTGATCTTTATTTCATGAGGAGTCGAAGTGAGGGATTTCGTGAAGAGCCCGCCGGCGCGCATGCTCGACATACTTCAAAGTAGCGGCGTGGAATCACAGAACCAACAATAGAAATGACTTCGCATAGTATGATTGAATTGACTAAGATTACCAGATGAAGGTGATTGAGGGTTGGGCGAGGAGGGCACGAAATCCCTCACTTCGACTCCTCATGAAATAAAGATCAACCTTCGAACTGGTAAGTTCTCGTTCAATCTTACTATTTCATTTCGGAGTCACGTGAGTGACTTCGTGAAGACTTCAAAGCTTCTGTGATTACACGCCCTGGACCACGTCCATGCTGACACACCACTACCAGGGATGGATGGGAGGAACAAAGTTGCTCAATAGTTCATACTGCAAAACAAGAGCAGAGTTATTAACAACAAAACAAAACCCCTCATGCGGGGACATCTCCACGTTCGTGACCTGCATTCAGCACGGCTTCTGCGAACCGTAGAGGAGCAGCAACAGGCTTGTTATAAAAACGCTGGAACACAGCTTCATTAGCCCATCCTGCTGTGGCGAGAATTTGGTCCATGGGCACCTCCATGACCCTCGCCCTTGACGTCGATGCAGCCCTGGTGGAAAGAGACTTGAACACATTAGTGTCGATACCTGACTTACCCAAGACGACTGGAAGCCACATGGATATCGTCTGGACTGTCACTCGATGATGAGGTCTCTTATGAGTGACAAGCAGGTATCTCTCCATTCCTCTGATGCGTGCCGTCACCTTGACATAGTGGCGGATATGTGAGACTAAACATAGCCTAGCATCTGCGGGGTATGCCGGGAACTTCAGCTGCAGCCCTGTGCACCCAGGTCTATGCTGCTTTAGTAGCTCGTCAACGAAAAAGACTACTTCTGTAGGGGTAGCTGTCATTTTGTCGACACGCAGTTTGTGTAGTGTCTGTACCCTCTGAGCTGAAGTCAGCGCTAGTAACATCACCAGCTTCATGGTGAGTTGGTCCAGTTGGAGCCCTTCCATGGGAGACCACGTCCTGAGCAGGGTTAATACGTCCCTGACATCCCAGGTGATATTATAGCGTGGTATAGGCGGATTCATATTGAATATACCCCGCATGAGTCTGGACACTAGCCTGTTGGATCCTACCTCCAACTGAGGTAGAACGATAGCGCACTTCTGGCGCTGTTGATGGCACTGTAACTTAAGTGTTCATCATGGTGCAACCCCGCGAGGAATTCCAGGACGTCGGTTGTTGTCACGTCATCGTACGTGATGCGAGAGCGGCTGCAGTAGGCTTCCCACTTCTTAATATGCAAGCGGTATCTTCGCCTTGTAGACTCTCGACACGACGCCCTGGTGGTATCCATGGTCCGAGCCGAGAGGCCGTATTGGACTAACGGCCTGTTCAGAACCTGCAAGCCAACAAATTTAAATAGCCATGGCAGGGATGCGGCTCCCCTGAGACAGGGTGAGTAACCAATTGTGGGCAACCCTTCAAAAGGACCCAAGGTTCGTTGAGCATGTCAAAGACCACCGGATACCAAGGCTGTGTGGGCCAGTCGGGTATAATAAGGATGCCCTTGGCAGCATCTGCCTGAATCTTTCCCAATACCCGACTGATGAGGCAAAACGGAGGGAAGGCATAGAAAACCCAATTCCCCCAGTCCAGCGAGAATGCATCTAGCGCTATTGCCCCAGGATCTGGTTCCCATGAAACGTAGGCTGGTACCTGATGGTTTAACCGTGACGCAAAAAGGTCAATGTCCGGTTTACCAAATTTGGCTGTGACTTTAGAAAAAATCTCAGGATGCAACATCCATTCAATGTTGTCATTAAATTTGCGTGACCTGGTGTCCGCCACAGTATTAAGCTCACCTGGCAAATAGGTAGCTGAAATCCAAATGTCTCTTTGAACACACCAGAGCCAAATTGAGTTAGCCAATTTGTCACACGAAACTGACCTGGTACCACCCATATGGTTTAAATATGCCACAGCTGTGGTGTTGTCTATTTGGAGACGGACGTGTGCTCCAACAAGCTTGGAACAATATGCACGAAGTCCGTGGAATGCTGCCAGCAACTCCAAATAGTTAATCCCTTGAGTCAACAACATCGATGCCTCAAGGGTGTCCCATCTGCCCCCACAACTAGAGCAATTATCAGTAGCTCCCCAGCCATTGGAGCTTGCATCAGTCTGTAAATATACCACCGGATTAGCCTCCCTAACAGGCTTAAATGAGTTGCTAATGTGACACACCCACCATTGCAACTCAGTTATCGCTTCGGACGGCAGCTGCATTGATCGATCGTAATGACCAGCGTTCCGTTTTAACGCAATAATTTTAGCTCTTTGCAAATTCTGATAATGCAAAGGCCCATATCGTGCTGCCGGAAACAAAGCCACTAGCTTGCCAATTACTGTGGCTGTATGCCGAATCGATGGTATATTGGTGCCAATTAAATCTCTGCACACCTGAGTGACTTCCTCAATTTTGTTAATTGGTATAGTTATTCTCATACTCATTGAGTTCACCGTGAACCCTAGGTAATTAATTACCTGGGCAGGGCAGAACTTCGATTTCTCTGGATGGACAATGAATCCTAATTGTTGAAATATATTGACAGCAGCTGCAACACCCTGTTCAGCCAAATGCAGGGTGTGGCCCACAATAAAGACATCATCTAAATAGGCCATAACTATATGATGTCTTTGTCTCAAATAAGCCATGATTGGCTTCACCAATTTAGTGAACAATCTAGGGGCTGTAGTGAGCCCATTAGGCAAAGCCTTATACTGCCAAAGTTGCCCCATCCAGATAAATTTCAAAACCTTCTATCATATTTCTGGATGGATACTGAATAATATGCATCCCTTAAATCAATGCATGCCATAAAGCAGCCATGAGAAATCAATGATTTGGCTGTTTCAAACGTATCCATTTAAAAATGAGTATATGTTACAAACGTATTCAAACGGGTTAGATCAATGATGACACGACAGCCTCCATCCTTCTTAGGTCTAGTAAATATGTTCGAAACAAATTCAATTGGCTCATGCACCGTTTTCTCAATCACACCCTTCTGTTCCAGACTTAAAATTTCCTTATAACCTGCTGCCTGTTCTGCAGCAGACAATTTGAACGTACGACCAGGCATGTGCTGGGATGGAGGAATGTCGCCATTAATAAACTCAATTTTATGCCCCTGAATATTCCGCAACACATACTCATCACCAGTAAAATTACCCCATGCATCCAAAAACAACCGTAAACGACCACCAACATGGGAAGTGAAACAGAGAGAAAAGAGAGAACCAGACCCCCTCACCTCCATGGTTACCGGCGGTCCTTGACACGTGTGGGTGGCCGTGGAGGTGCTGGGTTGGCTTGAGGGCGCGGCGTCTTCGATTTCCAAAAAGGTCTCTGCCGACCCTGTCCTAAAAAAGACCCTTGGTGCTGGTTCTGGTGTTGTTGTCGTTGTGGAGCTAGAGGGTGAGTCCTCGTCGAGGCCCTGGCCGACCCTCGTGAGCGAATGTATGGAGCTTTTGAGCCGGACGGTGTGGGGGCACTCTTAGAGCGCATGATCCCCACCGTTTTGGCTTGTTCGTCAAGCTCTTTGACTCTCTTCGAGAGGTCCTCACCAAAGAGCTGACGGGGCGGCGGCGGCGGCGGTGGTTTGCACAATCCTGCAAACTTCGGGTTGAGTGCTGGGCGGATGCTGTTTTTGCGAAACCCGTTGATTTCGTGCTGGGTCGCGCACAATAAGGCCAGAGCATCTTCCTGGTCCAAATTCAGCTCGTCCTCGTCCACCGACCGCGCAAAGGCGGTAATACCGGCCGTGAGGAGTTTCAGGATCCGCTGCAATTGTAGCTCTAGTTGACGGATAGCCGCACTGATGTTGCCCCATATTGGCGTATTGACCACAGGCACGTTGAGGGAGTTGCAGTTTGATGGAGCCTTGTGACGGCTCATAGCCTGGATAAGGACTTCTTCCTGCAGCACCTGATTATTAAGAAAGTCCACTGTGGCTGCCAGCTTTGAATTGAGAGGAAGACCAGCCGTATGTGGGGCCGCGAATTTGGTCGCCACATCCAAAAGTTCCTCCGCTGGCACCTCCACCGGAGGTGGTACGGGATCCACCAGAACCTCCTCCTCGTGCTACTCCAGGCTGATAGTAGATGTTGGTGAAGACGCCCTGTGCCTGTTGCTGCCCTGCTGTTGTTGACGCTTTAGTAGCTCGTCATTGAAGCAGGAGCTCCAGCAGCCGCTCCATACGGTCAATACGCCCTTCACCCTGAACACTCAGGTGGTCGGAGTCCTCCGGCTCTGAAAAGAAAACCGGGCTCCTGTCATCGGCCCGCACCTCGTCGAGGCCCTGCCGGTGCCGGTAGTTGTCGCTAACAGCCGCCGAGGCGAAACTGCGCGATTCCTGCGCGGGCGTGTTCAATTGCCTCCGTTTAGCGAGAGCTGAAGCCGCTGCCACTAAGGGCACATGCGGCGAGGTGTCGGCACCAGCCGAAGCATGGCTGCCTGGGGCCCGCGCAGTCTTGCCGGCTGCCCACATCGTGGACGTTGCCGACGCATGGTGCCGCCCACCCATCCATGGGGGGCTCGGCGACCGCGACGAGACCCGACTCAACCGACCCGTCCCGGCGTCGAGAGTCGGGGTGTGCCGGCTGGACCTCACAGCCGCCCCGGGTCTCGCCCTGGAACCTGACCGCTCCTCCGCGACAGGCAATGCCTTAGCCCTAACAGGGTTAGGCTTCTGGGCTCCTCCCCTCCCCCTTCTCGGAGGGCTGAGTGGAACAGGCCGTGCAACGGCACGTGCCCTGCTCGAGGTCGCCAGCGAGCCCGCTGACAACCTGACTGCCATGGCAGGGTCCCCCTGCTCTGGCGGCACACCACACTCCTCCTCACCGAACTCCTCCGAGCTGTGGTGTGCTGGCGGATCTGGACCTGTGAACACAGGGCTTACCCACATCTCCGCCTGAGTCCCGGCCTGCGCTGCAGGTACTGCCGATGGAAAAGGCCCCGGAACTGTTGACCGGCGAACTCGTCCTGACGTCCTCCGGCCCTTCGAACTCCCATCCATGTCCTTGCTGCAAGACATAATCAGGCAACAAGGACCACCAACTAAAGGTGGAATACTCACCTCCGTGGCCCCTTCTGAAGGGCTGGCGAGGAGCGCGCTCCACCGCCAGCCGTCGCAGCAACGCGTTACGACGATATGTCGAGCATGCGCGCCGGCGGGCTCTTCACGAAGTCACTCACGTGACTCCGAAATGAAATAGACATATTGTAGCCAGTCATTGTAAATGCCTAACTGCCAGTGAAGATTTGATGAAATCCAACTTTAAAACTTTTAAATCGCCCCCACTTCGTCCTTCTCCTTACAACAGAGATCAGCAGCAGACATCACATTGTGATGTCATTTTTGGTTTTTCGAATCTTCACGGCAGCTTATGTAAATCAAATCCCATTGTGATTGGATGACTAAGGTGGCATTATGACATCATCACTGGAAACTGCATGAAAAGTCTCCCTCTCACAAAAGTTATGAAAGTTAAAAAGCGCCCCTTCTGGAATCTGCTGTCTATAATGCGGCGAGGAGAATAAAAAGCTGAAGGGGCTGTATGATCTGCAGCCTGCGCAGAGCATACAGACTACAACCCACGGAGAACGTGTAGAGCGTGAGCAGCCTGCGGACTGCTTCTGCAGTGACCAGCACGACAAGCTGGAAGCTGCTGAGTTGAACCGGATGCCTTGAGGAAGCCCGAGTGGAACTGGAATCTGCTGCGTGAGGCTACAAACTGAAGGTGCGGGGTGAGCAGAGGGCAAGCCCGCCTTTCCCCCTCCTCCCTTCCCCAACCCACCTTTCCCCACACCCGCCCCTTTCCCCACACCCGCCCCTTTCCCCACACCCGCCCCTTTCCCCACACCCGCCCCTTTCCCCACACCCGCCCCTTTCCCCACACCCGCCCCTTTCCCCACACCCGCCCCTTTCCCCACACCCGCCCCTTTCCCCACACCCGCCCCTTTCCCCACACCCGCCCCTTTCCCCACACCCGCCCCTTTCCCCACACCCTCATCCTCCCCACAATATCTGTACTAGCCCACCAGAAACTAGTCCCTTCGGCCCACAACACCTATATTAGCCCTCCAGAAACCCCACACTCTGGCCCCCACCTGAAGCCACCCCACCCCCCCCCACCAACCCCCACCTGAGCCATCCTCCTCCCTGGCTACAGGATGCTTCCCCCTTCCTCCCCCTCCCACCGCCGGATTCCGCTTGAAGCAGTCTCCATCCCCAGCTGCAGTAAAAAAAAACAACATGGTGAACAACACCTCCCCCCCACACCACACCAGCCAGCCCTTGTCTGAAGCCGTCCCTGTCCCCAGCTGCAGATGGATACATGCTGCATGCGATGGAGTGGATGATGTAACATACAGCAGCTTTGAAGGGAAAAATTGTGTCTGGATATGTCCAATGTATGAAATTATGAACATTTCATCATTTGAAAGTAATACATCAAACCGTTTTTTTAATCCTGAATGATGATGATGCAGGTGACACATTTATTGGTGATATTACACCCCCTAAACCTCATAGAGCTCAAAAGACTGTTAAAAACAAGTTAACAAAATGTAAAGGCAAGAACTCACTATAAATTATGGTGGTAAATTTTCAGAGCATTAGGAATAAAACCTCTGAAGTAAAAGTACTTTTGGATCATTATAATCCTGATATTGTACAGGGGACTGAAACCTGGCTTCCACAGGACATTAATAGTGCTGAGATTTTCCCGGATACATATGATGTCTATTGAAGGGTCAGATGGGATGGAATTCATGGTGGCATCTTAATAGCATGTAAAAAGGATATTATTATGATTTGTAAAGAAGAGTTTGAAGTAGATAGTGAATTAATGTGGGACCAAATTGAATTGAAAGGAGGACACGCACTTTTAATAGGTATTGCTTATAATCTCAGACATGATGACAAACAGTTTGTAAGTGAACTTGAGAATTCATTTGAGAAAATATTCAATAAAGGCAAGGGATACAATATAGTCCTTTCAGGTGATTTTAATCAGCCTAATATTAATTGGGAAGACTCAACAAAAGTGCAGGATCAATCTGCATTCAAGGATACAGCTGAACTACTACTGGGGGCTGCAATGGGTTTTGGACTGAACCAACAGGTTAATAAACCAACAAGAAGAGGTAACATTTTAGACCTGGTATTCACAAATAACAACAGTCTTGTTCAGGGTACTAAGGTGGAAGCAGGTGGAAGTGACCATGACATAGTTATTGTTCACCTAGATCTGACAGCCAAGTGGAAACGACAACCTAGAAGGAAATACTACTTATGGCAGAAAGTAAACAAGGAACTGATCAATGCAGACCTGGATGCTTTACTGGATCATTATCTCTCAATGTGGAATGCTTCTATTCAGGAGAAGTGGGACACTGTTAAAACCGAAATAAAGCAGATCATGGAAAGACGTATTCCAAAAAAGACAGCAGCCAAACCAAATACCCTACCCTGGTTCACCAGACATCACCACAGACTCAGACGTAAGAAACAGAGGGCATAGGATAAAGCAAAGAAGACAAAAGACAAAGAAGATTGGGATTTCTTTGTAAATTGTCAGAAGGAATTAAGGAAAACTGAACAAAGCCGAACAAGACTTTATATCAAACAACCTTACCACAGTAATGAAAGAAAACGTCAAGCAATTTTGGTCTTATATGGAACGTTTGGGTAATGGAGAGAAGGGAGTTGCAGACCTCATGGTGAACAACATAGTTGTGTGTAATGGGAAAGGGAAGGCCAAACCATTTAATGCTCAATTCACCAGTGTATTTACGAGGGAAAACAAGTCATACATTCCATCGATGGGAACCAGTAACATACAGGATATCCCTGAACTAGTGATCCATGAGGCAGGAGTACTAACACAACTACAGAAACTAATGCCAAACAAAGCAGCGGACCCTGATCAGTTGCCACCATGGTTTCTAAAGATGTTCACATTGAAAATAGCACCCATACTCACAGATTTATTCCAGTCCTCAATTGAATGTGCGTCACTACCACGACAGTGGAAGGAAGCAAACATCTGTGCAATATTTAAGAAGGGCAATAAGGCTCATCTGAGAATTACAGATCAGTTTCACTGACCAGTGTTACAGGTAAGAATATGGAACACATCATACAGTCTCACATCATGGACCATTTCAAAAAGAATGGGATACTGGTGGACTCACAACATGGCTTCAGAGCAAAACGGTCAATGGAAACATAACTTATTATCACTATTGATAACATCACAAGGGCATTAGATAAGGGAAATCTATACATATGGCAATCTTGGACTTCTCGAAAGCATTCGATAAAGTTCCTCATGAAAGGCTCCTAGGAAAACTGGATTACTATGGCATCAGAAATAGTCCCTAATCCAGTTATGTAGACTATCTCACAAACCGGACACAGAGGGTAGCCTGTGAAGGAAACATTTCTTCAGAAGAACAAGTACTGTCAGGAGTACCGCAAGGCCTGGTCCTCGGACCACTGTTGTTCCTGACGTACATTAATGATCTACCTGAACACATAAATTGTAAATCAAGACTCTTCGCAGATGAGTGTCTTGTATATACACCTGTCACTGATGTAGAAGATATGAACTCCTTACAAGAAGACCTTAAGTCCTTGGAATTATGGCAAAACATATGGAAGATGGGCTTCAACCCAACCAAATGCTCAATTATGGTAAGTTCAAACAAGAAGAAACAACCTACTAAAGACTACGTTTTCTGTGAACAAATACTTCATCGTACAAGTTCACAACCATAGCTTGGAGTTCATCTTGATAACAAGCTTTTGTGGAGGGAACACGTGGACAACACGGTCACAAAAGCCAACCGGACACTAGGATTCCTTAGACGAATCCTCTGGTTCTGCCCAATGGAAGTGAAAACCACAGCATATACAAAATTGGTTAGACCCTTACTGGAATACGCTTCATGCACCTGGGACCCATACAAAACTGGTCATATCAACAAACTAGAAGGGGTACAGAGGAAAGCAGCATGCTTTTGCATCGGGAACTACAGTAGAGGTAGCAGTGTCACCCAGATGCTGTCTGACCTGAAGTGCAAAATGCTGGAAACAAGAAGGCCAAGGAGCGCAGACTAGCCATCTTGTTGTACAAGATTCAAAAGGGGATCGTGGGCATAACTGCAGATAGATACATAACATACTCAACAGAAAGGACTACAAGAGAGAGTAATGATATGCAAATATAAATCCCATTCGCCAGGACAGATATTTATAAGAACTCTTTGTAAGAACCTTAAGGGAATGGAATAAACTAGACAACAATATAGTCAAATCACCTTCACTAGACAGTTTTAAGGGGGCACTAACAGCACGTTCAAGTATAACACATCCAAGTTGGAGATATGCCGACAGGGGAGGGGATGGGAAGATGTGGCCAGTGGTGGGATCCCGTTGGTGGACAATGCTGGAGAAAATCAACGGGTGAGGCATGGAATGAAGGAATAGGCAATGTTTCAGGTTGAGACCCTTCTTCAGACTGATGTCGGGGAGGGGGGTTGGGAAAAAGCAAGGAAGAGGTGGAGTCAGTAGGCTGTGGGAGAGCTGGGAATGGGAGGGGAAGGAGGGCGAAAGCAAGGACTACCTGAAATTGGAGAAGACAATGTTCATACCGCTGGGGTGAAAACTACCCAAGCAAAATATGAGGTGCTGTTCCTCCAATTAGTGGTGAGCCTCTCTGGCCATGGAGGTGGCCCAGGACAGAAAGGTCGGATTTGGAATGGGAGGGGGAGTTGAAGTGCTGAGCCACCGGGAGGTCAGGTTGGTTATTGCAAACTGAGTGTAGGTGGTGTGTGAAGCGATTGCCAAGCCTGCACTTGGTCTCACTGAAGTTGATCATACGCTGAATAATCCAACCAGAATTTTGTTTGGAAGTGGAAAGAAATAATAGAAATTGCATTCATTGCAACATGTAAAAGGAGATGAGATACTGTATTGTAATTTTGCTGCATGTCATTGTGGCATATATCGTGTCTTGATTGGTGAATATGTTTAGTTTGTCACTTTATTTGAAGCAGAAATATTACGTGAATGCTTCATTGATCATAATTCTGACTGGTAACTATGCACTTCGTCCGAGCACATTATCCCAGGCGTCATGCAAGCCATCTTAAATGACCACCTTAACTGTCATTTGGCAACCTAAAAAGCTGCCTAGGTTGCCCAGCTGGCAACAGGGAAAAAAGGTTAAGCGAAGGCCCTGCATGATGATCCCGACAGCCCCCACGTGAAGCAGTCCCCGTCCCCAGGTGCAGGACACTCCCCCCCCCCCCCCCCCCCCCCACACCAGCCCCTGCCTGAAGCCGTCGCTGTCCACAGCCGCAGGATGCTCCCCACCGGACCCCTCCTGAAGCCGGTGGGGAATGGTAGCGGAACGCCACGACAGCGGCAGACCACAGCAGCACTAGCAGTAGGTCATGGCAGCAGTAGTCCATGCCAGCGGCAGGCCACATCAGTGGTAGCGGTAGGACAAGGCAGCACTCCCTCCCCCGCCACCGCCACAGGCCCCCGACAGCCCCGCATGAAACCATCCCCCTTCCTTTCTGTATTTCTAAATCTTTTTATTAGTTTTTTTTCAAAAGCAAATACAAAAGAACAAAAAAGTTATGATAAACATAACAGTGATATTGATACATAGGGATCAGGGTTACATTAATGGCAGGTATAACCTAAATATGAGTCCAGTGCCTCCCGGTCACTATGTAAATATAGTAAGGTGTTTCAAAAAGAACATATGTATAGAAACAAAAAGATAAAAAGAAAAATAAAAAAGAGAAAAAAAGAGAAAAAAAGAAAGAACAAAACCCCCCCTAACCGAAAGAAGAAAAAGAAAACAAAAAGCAAAACAGAATCTGGGCTGCAAAGAGTTTCAACAATTTAATTCCTTGTTTGTCGTCAAGTCTGTTCCACCGTATACCAGTAAAATAAATTATTATAATAGTTGGAGAGGGGACAGTTTATGTCGTATGAAAATGTTGAATAAATCTTCCCCAAGTCCTATCAAATTTAACCAAGGGTTCAAAAATGTCCCTCCTAATTTTTTCTAAATTTAAACATATCGTTTCAGAGTACCAATGGAGTGGTCGGAGGATTGGAATCTTTTCATTTAAATAAAATAGATCTTCTGGCAATTAATGGGGTAAAACCAATCAGCCGATAGGCGGAACGGGGCAGATGGATACAATCTAACATTGGTAGCCCAGAAATTGCAGTAATAGGGTGAGGTTGTAAATCAATACCTAAAACTACAGAGACAGTATCAAAAATGTACTTCCAATATTTTTCCAAAAGTGGGCAGGACCAAAACATATGAGCCAATGAGGCCACTTCAGAATGACATCTGTCACAGGCAGGATTTATTTGACGATAAAAACGAGCTAACTTAGCTTTTGACATATGAGCTCTGTGAACCACCTTGAATAGTATCAAAGCGTGTCTTGCACACATGGAGGAAGTATTAACTAATAAAATAAGAATCCTCTCCCATTTCTCTACAGATAAAGACATTTGAAGTTCTCTTTCCCAGTCATTCTTAATTTTATCAAATGTATCTTTTTTTAAATAACAGAAAGGCTTGATCAGTGCTGGAAGGTTGGAAGAAAAAATTAGATATGATAGAACTCGATAAAATAAAATCATTCAATCCAGTAAACATATGAAATTGAAACCATATTCAAAGTGTATGTCTTAATATTGGGTTAGTTGTATATTTATTCAATCTCATAATTGTAAAAGGCAACGAGGCCCCTAAAATAGAAGCCAATGATACCCCTTGCATAGAATCACGTTCAAGATTCATCCATCCTGGTCATTGGGTATCTTCTAAATCTTTTGTCCCAAACGTTAAATAGCGAGCATTAACTGCCCAATAGTAAAATCTAAGGTTCGGCAGTGCCAAACCACCATCTTTTTTTGATTTCTGTGAGTGTTTTTTACTTAGTCTGGAATTTTTATTTTGCCATATATATAAGGACATTTTGGAGTCAATAATATCAAAGAAAGATTTAGAAATAAAAATTGGTATCGTCTGAAATAAAAAAAAAAAATTCAGGTAAGATAAACATTTTAATAGCATTTATTCAGCCTATTAGATCCCTCTTCCTATCCATGGATGCAGGATTCACCCCTCCACCACCGGCCCCTGACAGCCCCCACCTGAAGCCATCCCCCTCCCCCAGCTGTAGGAATCTCCCCCCTGCCTACGACAGCCCCCTACTAAAGCCGTCCCCATCGCCCTCTGCAGAATGCCCCCCCCCCCCCGCCACCCCTCCCCCACCACTGGGGTGGCAGCGAGTCTCAGCTTATCCTGACAACAAATGGCCTGGCCAAGCACCTTGACAGTAACATCATCATGGATCTAGTTGTACTGGACTTTTTTAAAGCATTTGATGTTATCCCACACCAGAGACTGCATCGGAAGCTTGACTTCGACGGTATTCGTTCCAACACGAAACAATGGATTTCCAGTTTCCTGACAAAACATCTTCAGCGCGTGTGTGTGAACGGAAAGAGCTCCAATTGGCACCCAGTGTTGAGTGGTACACCCCAGGGCTCAGTACTTGGCCCACACCTATTTTTGCTTTACATCAATGACATCCATGAAAAAGTCGCAAGTACGACCAGACTATTCGCTGATGATTGTTTGCTGTACCGTCCAATTAAGTCAGCTGATGATGAAGATGCTCTCCAAAAGGATCTCGATACTATGGTCGAGTGGTCACAACAATGGGGCATGCAGTTCAACCCTTCCAAATGCGAAACCATGCGTGTCACCAGAAAGAGGAATCCAGGCGTCACATCTTACAACATACTTGGTGTCACCCTTGAAGAATCCAAACAAACCAAGTATCTTGGCATCAAATTGCAGAATGATCTACGTTGGAATGGTCAGACTCATCATGCAACAGTGAAAGCAACAGGTGTCCTAAACTTCCTGAGGCACAACTTCCATCATTGTTCAGCTTCTGTCAAGGAGAAGCTGTATTTCACCCTCGTTAGACCTCATCTGGACTACGCAGTTGCAGCTTGGGACCCATACACAGATAAAAATATTTCATCCATCGAACGTGTCCAAAGACAGGCCGCTCGATTTGTTACTAACACCTACGAGAGAGAAACAAGTGTCACCAAACTTCTGAATTCTCTGGGGTGGAACATTCTCATCGGCAAACTGGTCACTCTCGGCCTCCCCACTCTCACATGTGCCTGGATAAAGGACTTCCTCACCAACCGGCCCCAGACTGTGAGACTCGGCCCCCCACTCTCCTCCACTCGCATGTTGAGTATTGGCTCCCCACAAGGCTGTGTGCTAAGCCCCCTCCTATACTGTCTCTACACCCACGATTGTAGTCCAGTCCACAACAACAACCGAATCATCAAGTTTGCTGACGACACTACAGTAGTCGGACTCATCTCAAGGGAAGACGAGGCAGCCTACAGAGAGGATGTCCTGAAGTTGACAGCCTGGTGCTCAGAAAACAACCTGACTCTGAACACCAAGAAAACCAAAGAGCTCATTGTCGACTTCAGGAGGCAGAGCACCGACTTGGCCCCCTTATACATCAACGGTGAATGTGTGGAGAGGGTCCACACCTTCCGGTTTCTCGGCGTCCTCATCTCCCCTGACATCTCCTGGACAGACAACATCACAGCGGTCATCAAGAAGGCTCAGCAGCGGCTGCACTTCCTGAGGGTCCTCAGGAAGCGCAACCTGGACTCCAACCTGCTGCTGACCTTCTACCGCTCGTCCATTGAGAGCCTGTTGACATACTGCATTACAGCATGGTATGGCAGCTGCACCATGGCAGACAGGGAGAGGCTTCAGAGGGTAGTTAGGGCAGCACAGAAGATCATCGGCTGCCCTCTCCCCTCTCTGATGGACATTTACATCTCCCGCTGCCTCAGCAGGGCGAAGAACATCATCAAGGACAGCTCCCATCCTGCATTTGGTCTGTTTGACCTGCTGCCCTTAGGGAGGCACTATAGGTGCATCAGCACAAGGACAAATAGACTCAAGAACAGTTTCTTTCCAAAATCCATTATCTCCCTGAACTCACACGTGCACTGACTTCACAGCCTAACCCCCGGACTTCCATCTATCCACCTACTGTAATTTGTACTGTAACTGTAACTTCCAAAATGTGCAATAACCCATACTGGATATAGGAATCCCATTTATTCATTCTATTTATCCATTGTCTTTTTATAGATATGTATATAGCGCTGCAGAAACTATGCACCTTATCCCCCCCCCCCCCCCCCGCCCTTTTGTTCTGCACTGAGTAGGAGCAGATTTTAATCTCATTGTACATGTGTATAGTGACAATAAAAAGGCATTCTCATTCTCTCCAAGACAGATGTGAAGCTCACCGTTTGACCTGTTTTTACAAAATGTGAAATGGTCAGCTAGACATAGATCACAAGACCTACACCAACCCCAAACCAATAAGGAGCAGACGAGGGCATTCGATCCAATTTGTGGTCCCAGCCACAAAGACAGATGTGTACAGCAATTTGTTCTTCTCACGCACTATTAAAGCATGGAATAATCTCCACCAAGCCACGGTTGCCCAGCCAGATGCAACTAAATTTAAAGTGGCACTTTCTTCCCAATAACCCTCTCTGGCTAAACCCCTCCCTTCACCACCTCCAGTTTAAATTCCAGTTGGAATATTTTGGAGGACCAATTAACCAAGAACCAACCAAGAACTGGCCCCAACAGCCCCCGCCTGAAGCCGTCCCCTCTCCCGGCTGCCGGATGCTTCCCCCCTCCCCCACCGGCTCTGACAGCCCCCCGCCTGAAGCCCTCCCTCTCCCTCTGCTGCAGGATGCCCTTCCCTGACTGAAGGACGCTTCCCGCAGATAGGCCACACCTTAAGCCATCCCCATCCCCCAGCTGCAGGTCGCTCACTTCCCTCCCCCATCAGCCCCCAGACAGCTCCTGCCTGAAGCTGTCCCTCTTCCCGGCTACAAGACGTTCCCCCTCGCCCCGCCGGCTTCGTCCTGAAGCCATCCACGTCTGCGGCTATAGCACGCTTCCGACAGACCCCGCCTGAAGCAGTCCCCGTCCACAGCTGCATGACATCCCCCCCCACCGGCCCCCAGTTGAAACCGTCCCTGTCCCCAGCTATAGTATGCTCCCCACCCGTCCCCTCCTGAAGCCAGTGGTGAGCGGCAGCAGAACGCCATGGCAATAGTAGGTCATACCAGCGGCAGGCCAAGGCAGCAGTAGCCACTGGCCACAGCAATGGTTGGACACAGCAGCGCTCCCTCCCCACCACCTCCACCAATCCCGGACAGCCCTGCCTGAAGCCATCCCCCCCCCGGTTGCAGGATGCTCCCCCGCCCACCGCCCCCCAATAGCCGCTGCCTGAAGCCGCCTGCCTCCCCCGGCTTTGGGTCATTTGCCGCCACACCTCACTGACAGCCCTTGCCGGAAGCCGTCCCCCTTTCCCTGGCAGTAGGAAGCCCACCTCCGCCCCCGACTGCCCCCTACTGAAACCGTCCCCATCCCGCTCTGCAGAATGTCCCCACCGACACCCCTCTCCCAGCTGCAGGTCGCTCACCCCTCCCCCCACCACCGGCGTGACAGCCTCCGCCTGGCGCTGTCCTCCTGCCCGGTTGTAAGATGCTCCCTCTCCCGGCTGCCGGATGCTCACCCCTTTCCCATCGGCTCCGACAGCCCCCACCTGAAGCTGCCCCTCTCCCCCTGCGGCAGGATGCCCCTACCTCAGCTGTAGAACGCTCCTCCCCCAGACAACCAATGCCTGAAGCAGACCCTGTCCCCGGCTACAGGACGCTCCCATCAACCCTGCTGCAGGACATTTACCCCCCTCCCCCCCTCTGGCCCCTGCGTGAAGACGTCCCTGTCCCCAGCTGCAGGATGCTCCCCACCGCCCCCTCCTGGAGCCGGCCTGGAGCGGCAGCGGAAAGCCATGGGGGCAGCTGGCCACGGCAGCAGTAGTGGATAGGGAAAACGGGTCCCACTTATTTTGTGGGTCTAGTTATTTTCAAAGTTGGCTTTTTTTAAACTTTAAATATCAATAACGTAAAATCAAATGTGAAGAAACTTGATGTTAACAACCACGGGAAGAAGCTGAGTAAGATTCTGCAAAAATGTTTGTGCTATTTTGTACTGTTTTGGCGTAGTTTCTTGATCTCACAGACAGACAAACAAGATGAGACATTTAGTATTATATAGATACTAGACCATGTGGAACCCGTTGGGTCCCTGTCACATGGGAGGGCTGGTCCCCCAACACAATATTCCACCACTCACCCATAGCCCCCTAATGTGCAGGCGTGGCTGATGGGTTCCCGTTGTGATGTCAGAAATCCCTGTTATGACGCAAGTCATAGCAACCCTCCCCAAGTGCGCCTTGCCATCCCTCTTCCTACCCTATCCTTCACCATTCCCACTCACCCCCAGTATTTCCACCGCCTCCTCTTCAACCTCCCTCTTCATTCCCCTCTCCTCCTCCCCTCTCCCATTCACTTCCTCATACCTCCCTAGCTCTCAATTCCCCTACCCTCAGTCACTCTCTCCCTCCCTCCATAACCTCTCTCCACTCCCTAACCCCCTGGACATCATTGTTAGGTGGAAGCTGCTGTGTTTCTTAAGACAGAGTTTTTAATGTAAATGAGATTGCATTGTGATGTAATGGTGGAATGCTGCTGTGTTTTTTAAAAGGGAGTTTTTAGTGTAAATTAGATCCCATTGTGATGTCATTCTTAGGTGGAACACCGTGATGGGCAGTTTATGTCAATGAGATCCCATTGTGATGTCATATGCTGCTAACTGCCAGTGCAAATGGAAGAGATTTTGTCAAAGTGGTTTTTGTAAAGTTTAAAATGTGAATAATATGTAAAATATACCACCAATCTGAACGGAACTTGCAACAGTACACCACAGGACAATGTGAGTAAGGTGAGCAAATATTTGTAGTGTTATGGTGTGCCATTTTACTTCGGAGTCACGTGAATGATTCCATGAAGAATCCCGCCAGCCGCATGTGTGTCATTACGTCTGACGCATGGCGCAGCGACCGGCTGGGGGGGCGCATTGCTCCTCCAGCATTAAGTTTAAAAACCCTCAGGTAAGTGTTAAATTTAGTTGGAGGTTGTTTTTTGCTCTTGGTAATTCTTGTTTCAGGAGACAAGGTTGAGTATGGAGAAAGCGTCGAAGGTAAAGTCAAGGAGAGCCGCCGAGAGAGTAGCTGTGAAAGACTGTGGGAGTGCGGGTAGCGGGCGGCCGCCTATCTCATCTACCGGGTCACTGGTGGTACGACCAGCGACTGCAGAATTGGTGCCTGAGAGCACCGTGGCTGCACCATTGGGGCGGAAAGCCACCAAAAAGTCTGCACGGCCCAAGACTGGGATGAGTCGGGCCAGGAGCGTTTCCCTCTGACAATGCATAATGTCTTTGGACGGCTGTCCAGGGTGGAGCTCCTAATGGAGAGGATGCTCCACAAGATACACTCCATCTGGAGGAGTTGTGGCAGTGCGGGTCTCCTAGGTTGCCCGCGCCAGCGAAACCTGTATCAGGGCTGCTTAATGTCTCCCTCTTGGAGGAGGAGAGCATGTGGGGTCAGTTTTATTCTGACGCCGAGTCCGTGCGTGCAGCCGTGGAGCATACCCCAAGGGATGAAAGGCACGAGCCAGAGGTGCCAGTCCTGGCAGCAAGATTTGCTATTCCTTCCGAAACAGGGGAACTGCTGAGTGATGGGTTGGCAGCAAGCATTGATTACCTGGCCTCACACCAGCTTCAAGAGCATACTGTGGAGGAAACATTAAAAAAAATATGAGACACCTGCCAACTGTATCCTGCTCAAAGTGCCGGCAGTTAACCACGCCATCTGGGGTCACATGGGCATAGGTATCCGAGCTCCTGAAATGAGACTTCAGAGGGTACTGAAGTTGCTCGCTTCGGGCATTACAGCGTTCGCCAGGTCAGTGGATGGAGAGCACCTGTCTGATGTACAGCAGGATGCCATGGCCCTCATGTGCAATGCACATTTTGAGATCAATTGTCTGAGAAAATCTGCCATCCGCCCTACTATTAACCCTAAGTTTGCGGCTCTGTGTAAACCCAGCAATATCCAGCCACCGAACCTGCTGTTCGGTGAAGATCTCTCAAAAAGAGTCAAGGAGCTGGACGACGAGGCAAGAACGGTCGGACTCATCAAAGCACCGACGACCAGCAAAACCTCGCTTTGGCAGCAGTACCCCTACAAACGGTTCGCTGAAATCGGATCAGTTCAAGGACCAAGCGGGCTGTTCACAAATATGCACAGCTGGCGCACCCCACCAGGGGAACGGGTGAATATGGCCTTACCGCCCAGAAACCGTGGGCAGAAAATTCCACCAGTAAACATGGAGGTAGGTGGGTCTGGTTCTTGTCAGAACATATTAAGTGGGGATCACCTACAAGTTTGGGGGAGCTTACACTTGTTCTTGAAGGAATGGTATGGGATAACATCAGATCCGTTTATACTGCACAGAATACAAGGGTTTCGAATTGAATTCCTTCCCAATTTGCATCCACAGCATACACCAAGCTGGACATTGTTTTTTTCACAAGAGAATTTGGAGGTGCATGCTGAAATATACAAAAAAGGGGTAATTGAGAAAACGGTTCACCAATCTCACCAATTTGTGTCTAATATTTTTCCAAGGCAAAAGAAGAATGGGGAATGTCGAATCATCCTTGACTTAACGAGCCTTAATCCCTTTGTGCAGTATAAACATTTCAATATGGAAACCTTTGTTACTGCCAAACAACTGATTTCCAGAGGATGTTATATGGCATGTATAGATCTTAAAGATGCATATTATTCAGTGCCTGTTCTTAAGGATCATCGGAGATATTTGAAGTTTAGCTGGATGAGGCAATATTGGCAATTTAAAGCATTGGCTAATAGGTTAACCTCGGCCCCAAGACTATTTACAAAGCTGTTAAAACCAGTATTGGGGCTACTCCGGGCTCAGAATCATATTATAATGGCTTATTTGGATGATATCTTAATTATAGGGGAGACTCAGAAAGCAGCTGAATTATCTGTTTCAGCTGTTAAACATATTTGAGAGATTGGGGTTCCTGATCCATCCAGTTAAATCCAATTTGATACCAGTTAGAGTCATTGATTATTTGGCATTCACTATTAACACAACACACATGTCTGTGACTCTGCCCAGGGGAAAGAGATTAGACTTAATTGAAGGCTGTAACAAGCTCATGGTGGAGCACCAACCACCAATTAGACAGGTGGCCAGCATGATTGGCAAATTAGTGGCTGCCTTTCCAGCTGCACAGTTTGGACCTTTGCATTACCAACATTTACAACGTGCAAAGGAGCAGGCACTCGGGATAAATGCAGGTCATTTTAACAGGCCCATGCACTTACCAGCTGAAGCCATTGCTGAAGTGCAGTGGTGGATATTCAACATTTCGAGTTGCTCCACTAAAGTTCTGATTGAGAAACCTTCAGTTGTTTTACAGACTGATGTTAGTGCCCTAGGATGGGGTGCTACTGATACCATCTCCAGCTGTGGAGGCAGATGGAATAAGCATGAGGCATTTATTCTTCAATCATATGTGATTAATTATTTAGAACTGTTGAGCATTCTATGGTCTTAAGGCTTATTGTACTAGTATGCGCCACTTGCATGTCCAGCTTCAGATTGACAAAACTACGGCAGTGGCGTATGTTAATTACATGGGTGGAATCAAGTCGGAATCTTATGATAGATTGGCTAACCTTATTTGGCACTGGTGTATTACAAGAAACATTTGGATTTCAGCTATCTACCTACCAGGTCACGCAAATTCAATGACAATACAGAATGGATGTTGAATCATGATGTATTTAATGATATTGTTGCTCGGTATGGGATGCCAGATATCAATTTGTTTGCCTCCAGACTCAATCACCAGTCACCAAAGTATGTTTCATTGGAACCAGACTCAGGGGCAGTAGCGGTAGATGCATTCTCGCTACACTGGGGTGGAATGTATTTATATGCATATCCCCCATTTTACCTTATCACTCGGTGCTTGCTCAAAATGAAGCAGGACTCCGCCTCAGGAATTTTGGTAGTACCCGACTGGCCTATCTAGCCATGGTTCCCACTCATTTTGGGAATAATAACACAGCCGCTTATGACTGTCCCGAAACGTAGTAATCTACTGGTGCACCCTGTAACTGGGGAACAACATCTATTATATGACCGTATTGATCTGTTGATTTGCAGATTCTAAGGAGGCCATACCTGGTGCTTGGACTATCCGATCGTACCATGGATGTGATCACTGCGGCCTGGAGGGATAGTACCAAAAAACAGTACATCTCTCATGTCAGGAAATGGGAGGTGTTCTGTTTACAGGGGAACATAACATATCAAACGGCACGCATCTCAGATGTGCTAGAGTTTCTGTCAATGCTATATTTTGATGAAGGTTTGAGCTATAGTGCCGTCAATAGTGCCAGGAGTGTCCTGTCATCTTATTTATGGCTGGGGTCGGAACAACATTCTGTTGGATCTCACCCTTAGTATCCCGGTTTATGAAGGGTATTTTTAATTCCTATCCCCCCAGGCCCATGTACTCTGAAACCTGGGATGTGAACATGGTACTCACGCTGCTTATTCAGTGGGCTCCAGCCACATCCCTGTCTTGGCCCAAAATCAACCTAAACGTGGCTATGCTCATGGCGCTGGTTTCAGCACAATGGGTCCGGACGTTGCAGAAGCTGCGACTGGACAGGATGGTGTCATCTGGAAATAACGTTATGTTTTACATTTATGATTTAATTAAACAGAGCAGACCAGGGCTGTTAGGGTTCAAGCTTAATTTTTCGGCATTCCCCACGGATTTACGATTGTGTGTAGTCTCGCACCTGCAAAATTATATCAAGGTCACCAAGAGCCTCAGAGGCTCAGAATCAGCATTATTTATCAGCCACAACAGCCACATAAAGAAGTGTTGGTACAGATCATGTCAAGATGCATGAAACAGGTTCTGGTTTGTGCAGGAGTGGAGACTGACAATTTTAAATCTCACTCCACCAGGGCGGCATCAATGTCAGCAGCGAGGGCAATGGACCCCCCTCTCGACCATATCCTCGTGGCTGCAGGATGGTCAAATGAACTGACTTTTCAAAGATTCTTTAACAAGCCACTTACCGGACCAGGGGTATTCGCACAATCTATTTTAGGTTCTGTTTCATAGTGTCACCCTGGGAGAGAGGGGTTGCTATTGTTTTTTCTTTGTTAAATAAACCATTCACATGTTCAAATCAATGCCATGGTTCAGTGCATTGTTTATTATTCACTCATCCTGGGTGAATCGATGCAGTGAGACGCCTGGATTCGTATCTGTGGCATGAAATCACAGAAGCTTTGAACTCTTCACGGAATCACTCACGTGACTCCGAAGTAATATAGTAAGATTAAATGAGAACTTACCAGTTTGAAGTTTGATCTTTATTTTATGAGGAGTTACGATGAGCGATTACGTGCCCACCGCTCCCAACCCTCATATCACAAAGGTCATCTGGTAATTCTAGGTTTCTTTTTAAAAAATTTTTTAAAATTTATTAGAGGTAAATACATCAATGTACACATATATGCTGTTACAGTCATTGTACCACATAGTTTTATGGCTTTTAAAGAAGAAGAGTAGAGAGAAAGAGAGTGAAATGTGAAAAGAGTTGTGATAGTGAAAGAGCGTGCCAAAGGGGAGAAGAAACCCTTTGTCAAAGAATTAGAAAAGGGGGTTAAAAGATCGACCCCAAAAAAAGAAAAGAAAAAAGAAAAAAAAGCCAGTTATTATGTTATATATATCACGCAAAAGGAATCCACCAACTCAATAGTTTTTCATCCCCCCCACCAAGGCCCGAGGTACTCCTGCACCCTATCTTTGTAGTAATTCTATAAATGCAGACCACGTCTGATAGAAGCGTTCTAATTTTCCTTCCAGGCGGAATCTCATATCTTCCAGATGTAGTGTTTCAAACATAGTTGAAATCCACATATTTAATGTTGGTATAGGAGCATTTTCCCAAAATTTTAAGATTAGTTTTTTCCTATTATTAATCCGCAATCAAATAAATTCTTTTGATACACATTTAATTCCGAACTACCTTCTGTCATTCCGAAAATAATCCATTCTGGCTTTGGTGTTATTTTTATTTTAAACAGTTTTGTGAAAATATCGAAGATTTCAATTCAAAACCTTTGAATTTTTGTACAAAAGATGAATGAGTGCGCGATTAGTAGCTTCTTGACACTGGCATTTATCACAAATTGGTGAAACGTTAGGGAAAAATGTATTTAGTTTAGTTTTTGAGTAGTATAATCTGTATTATTTTAAATTGTATTAAAGTGTGTCTTGCGTTAATTGAGCATTTGTGCACATTTAATAAGTATTCTTTCCACCTTTCATTGGAAATTTTAATGCTTAGTTCATTTTCCCATTCACCTCTAATACCTTCCGTTGTTGGTATTACTGCATTTAGTATAATATTATATATATGTGAAATTAAATTTGCTGATTCCGCCTTTGTATTCATTACTTCATCTAGTAAGTCAGAACCTATGGACACTTTCTGCAAGCATTTTAGAACCGATAGACACTTTCTGCAAGCATTTTAGAACCAATAGACACATTGTGCAAGCATTTTGGAACCAATAGAGACACTTTTTGCAAGCATTTATAGAACCACATTAAGGGCACTCACAGTAGAGTAGACATGTGTTCAATGCTATTCAGAGCTCAGAGAGAGTAGTGACCCTCTGGCTTCCTCCACCTTGCAGAGACGGAGTGAGGCACACCACTTCCTGGTTTTATAGTCCCTCCCCCACCCTCCAGCAGGGGCAGCAGAGACAATGGCGATTTAAAAAAAACACATTAATATCTCTCTGACTTTTCGTCGATGGGAAAAACCATCTGGTCCAGACAGGCGGTGAGGGGCTCTGAGCGAGCTGGCCAAAAATGATGGCCATAGGTGGCACCGTTCTCTTGGAAATCACACCACAGTGAGCCAAAAGTGGTCAAGATCAGACTTTTAGTAATATAAGATACCAGACCAAGTGAGACCCATTAAGTCCCTGTCACATGGAGGGCTGGTCCCTGAAAGAAATATTCCACCACTCACACATCGCCCCCAACTGTGAGGATATGGCTGCTGGGTTCCTGTTGCAACGCCAGAGATCCCCTTTGTGACGTGAGTCACAGCAAACTTTCCCAAGTGCACCTCACCATCCCTCTTTCTACCCCTATCCTCCTCCATTCACCCTCATCCCAGCACTTTGTCCCCCTCTTCTTCACCTTACCTCTTCTTTCCCCTTTCCTCCTCCCCTCCCCACTCCCTCCCTCTCCTCTCCCTCCCTCTCCTTTCCCCTACCTTTCCTCCCTCCATAACACCTCACCCCTCCATACACTCCTTGACTTAATTGTGAGGTTAAATTTTTTTTAATGCAAATGAGATCTCATTGTGATGTCATTATGGGGTGAAACACTGGTGATGGGCAATTTATGTAAATGAGATTCCATTGTGACATCATACGCTGCTAACTGCCAGTGCAGATGGAAGAGATTTTTGTCAAAGTATTTTTTGTATAGTTTAAAATGAGAATAACTTGTAAAATTTATCATCAATCTGAACTAAACTAGATAAACCACATCATAGGTGGGCTGAAAATTATAGTGCTATCATATACTATTTTGGCGTAATTTCATGAGTGCACTCCGCACGGACAGACATAGAAACAAACAAGATGAGAGTTTTAATAATATATCGATAGATAGATGAGAAGCAGGCATGGTCTCAACTGTAACATCAGATATTTGTATAAAATTTAGAACAGTTAAATTCTTACTTGCTGCAGAAAAACAGAATGTGTAAACATAGTACACTGTAAACAATATAATAAATAAGAAAAAAAGATCAGTGTATGAATATATCCACACACAAAGGTACACGTTAAAAACAAACAATAATAATAATATTAGTCTGTGTAGTTCAGAGATTTGTGGTTTAGTGTTTAATAGCCTAATGGCTGTAGGGAAGATGCTGAGGCGAAGCTGGATAGGGAATAATCAGACAGAGCCATGGTGATAGAGGTTCATTAGTTAGGGGGCCAACAGAAATTTCTGTGGAGGCAACCGAGACACCAGGACAACGATTTGCCTCCCTGGAGCCTGGGGCCAGGATGCCACCAAGCAGTTGCAGAATATTGTCAAGGAAAGGGTGAGCAGTGAGGCATTGCTGTGCACATTACAATTTCTTCTAATTCTCTCAGATGATGGTATTTCGATATTTAGGATAATAATATACAAATATGATATTAAATTAGTTGAATCTGCCTTTATATTCATTGCTTCGTCTAATAAGTCTGGAGACAAATTTTGATACTTGTGTGTATTTTTTCAAATAATCACAAATTTCAAAATATTTAAAATATTGATTACTTAGGTTGTATTTAAGTTGTAGCTGTTGAAATGATAAGAAATTTCCATTTTCATACATGTCTCCAAACGTTTTAATTCCTATTCTTTCCCAATATGTAAATGATTTATCAATACTAGAAGATTTAAACAACGGATTATTAACTATAGGGGTGAGAAGTGATAAATTTCGTCATTTAAGAGTTAATTTTATTTGTTTCCAATTTCTAATAGTACTATGAATAATTGGATTTTTACTATGTATTGTATTATTTACTTTTGTTGGTGAGAGAAGGAATGCTCCTATATTAAAAGGGGTGCAATCCTCTCTCTCCATTACTATCCAGTTCCCCCGCTGGGCAGAGTTGGCCAACAGGTGAATCATATTTTTGACGTTTGCTGCCCAATAATAATACAAAAAATTAGGGAGTGTTAATCCACCAAATTCTTTGGGTTTGCGCAAATTTCTTCTTTGAATTCTATGTGATTTATAGTCCCATATGACATTTGTAATACCAGAATCCAGTTTTTTTTTTTTTTACTTTTCAGGTAAGTATATTGGTATTGATTGGAATAGATTTAAAATATGTGGTAAAAAAATTATTGTCATAGCATTTATTCTTCCTATTAAAGGCATCGGAAGAGTTTTCCAAAACTTAATCAGGGTGTTTAATTTCATAAGTAAGGGCATATAGTTTGCATTACATAAGGATTTATATTTTCTGGTAATTTCGATTCCGAAGTATTTAAAATTTTCTGTAGCAATTTTAAAAGGTAATTTTAGCAGATGTGTTGCGTCTTGAGGTTTTATCATCATAATTTCACTTTTATTCCAGTTTATTCTATATCCTGAAAAGGATCCAAATTCCTCTATTAGATTTAATATATTTGGTATGCAAATTTGTGATTTTGTGAAGTACATCATCTGCATATAATGATATTTTGTTATTTGAGCATTTTGTATTATAACCATGGATGTTCGGATGTGTTCTAATGCTTTCAGCTAGCGGTTCTAATACAAGAGCAAATAGCAGGGGTGATAGTGAGCATCCCTGTCTATTGCCGCTGGATAATTGAAATTTCTGAGACAAAATGTTGTTAGTTAATATTCTAGCAGTGGGACTGTCATATAATAGTTTTACCAATGAAATCAAATTCTCTCACATTTGAAATTTTTGCAATACTTTAACCATGTAGTCCCATATCACTTGATCAAAAGCTTTTTCTGCGTCCAATGAGATAATTGATAAGTCTTGTTCTTCAGTTTTATATGAATGCATTATATTAAACAGACATCTCAGATTATTGCATGAGTATCTCTTGGGTATAAACCCCGTTTGATCCGCATTTATTAATTTAATAACATATTTATTTAATCTAGCTAATGTTTTCGCTAATATTTTTTGATCTGTATTTAACAGTGCAATAGCTCTGTATGAACCAGGGTCTTCTAAATCTTTATCTTTTTTAGGTATAAGTGTAATAGTTGATTCCGCTAATGTTTCTGGTAATATTTGTTCATTGAAAGTATATCTACATTTTATGTAAGCGTGGTGAAATCATCTCATAAAATCTTTTATAAAATTCATTACTAAACCCATCTGGTCCTGGTGTTTTTACATTCTTCAATGAGTTTATTGTTTCTTCTATTTCCTTAATTGAGATCTGTGCTCCTAATTCCTCTTGTTCAATCAGGTTGAGATTTGGGAGATTACAGTTATCCAAGAACTCTATAACTTTAGTACTATCTGCTGACGTTTTAGATGTGTATAAATTTTGATAAAATTGAGCAAATCTTTTATTAATGTGATTAGGTAGTGTTAACAATTCCCCTTTATCTGATTTAATCTTTAAAATCGTATGATCTTTTTCCCATTTTTTCAGCTGACGTGCCTAAAGTTTATGTGGTTTATCACCGAATTCAAAATTTTCCTGTTTTGTAATTTGAAATAATCTTATAGCTTTTGCTGATAATATTTTATTTAATTTAAATTTTAGTATTGTTATTTTATTATGTTTATCTATAGTTGGCTCTTTAGCATTATCTAGATCCAATTGTCTAATACGTTCTTCTAACTGCATTTGTTCATTCTTATTCTTTTTATTTTGAAAAGCTTGATATGAAATTATAAATCCTCTGATAAATGCTTTAAAAGATTCCCATAGTAAAACAGGTGAAATAACTGGGGTGTCATTGGTCTCGAAAAAAATTTCCATCTGTTGTTTTAAGTATGTACCACCTTGTGGGTCATTTAGGATTTCAGGATTAAACCTCCAAAATGATTTTTTATTAGGCATTCCTTCCAGTTTAAAAAATAAAAGTAAATGGGGAGTGGTTAGAAATGATACTGTTATGATATTTTGGGTTTATTGTGTAGGGAATTAGTTTTGTGTCCACTAGAAAATTGTCAATACATGAGTAAGTTTTGTGTACCATTGAATAGAACGAGTATTCCCTTCGAGCAGGGTTAGCAATCCTCCAAACATCTGTTATATTTGTGTTTTTGACGTATGTATTTAGGAGTTCACTAGTTTTAGATTTTGTATTACCCTTCTTTTGTTGTGTGTATTTATCCAGGTATGGATCTAAAACGCAATTTAAAATCTCCCCCAATTATCACATTTTGATTATTTTTTTATTTTTTTAACATTTTATTTGAAGTTAATACAGTACAAAACAATACAGTGGCACCTAATTTTAGGTGCCAACTATGTCATAACGTAATACATTCTATGTACAACCTCTAGTTTTATGTTTTTGAAAATGAAATAAAAAAATACAAAAAATAGAGAGAAGAAAAAGAGGAAAAATAGATAGAAAATAGAAAAACGTGAAGTGTGTATATAAGGAAAGAGAAAATAGAAAATAGAAATAGGAGAAAAAGACCCTTAAAAAAGAAATGTTCAAATCTTTGTTCGGAGATGTAAATCTATCCACGACCTGACCTGAAATCAGTAATCTTTACGGTACTGCTGCATCACCTGATTCCAAGAAGTCGATGAAAGGGGACCAACTCCTTAAGAATTGGTCATTTTTGTCTATTAGACGGAGTCTCATTTCTTCAAGGTGAGCTATGTCTGTCATATTACTAATCCACATTTAATAGTTGGTATAGCTGTATTTTTCCAAAATTTAAGTATCAATTTCTTTCCAATTATTAACCCATAATTAAAGATTACGTATAGGTCTTTGTTTAAATTGATATCTATTATTCCAAATATAATCCATTCCGTATTTGGTTCTATTCTTGACTTGACGAGCTTTGTAATTTATAAAATATATTGCTCCAAAATGTATTCAACTTTATACATCCTACAAATGAATGTGTTATATTGGCATTTTGAAACAAACATTTATCGCATCTAGGAGAGACGTTTGGGTAGAATTTATTCAACCTCGTTTTTGAATAATATAGTCTATGTAATAATTTAAATTGTATTAAATTATGTCTTGCATTAATGGAACAATTATGTGTGTTCATCAGATACTTTTCCGATCTATCTTTCGGAATCGTTATCATTCGTTCATGTTCCCAATCTTCTCTTAGTGCCTCTGTTGAGGGTAATTCTCTATTTAACATACTATTATAAAAATATGATATTAGTTTTTGTGAATCAGCCTTAATATTCATTGCTTCTTCTAAAGGGCCTAAAAATATAGTTTGAAATCTATGTATATATTTCTTCATAAAGTCACATATCTGTATATATTTAAAATATTGATTATCATTCAGTTTAAATTTTGATTTTAATTGTTGAAATGATGACAGTTTGCCCAATTAATACATATCTCCTACTTTCCTAATCCCCAGTCTATCCCATTGTTTATATGTTTTGTCGATAGAGATGGTTTGAATGCAGGATTATTCAATATTGGGGTTAGTACTGATAGATTATTTTTAATTTCAAGGATAATTTTATTTGTTTCCAAATTCTTATTGTATTGTGAATAATTGGGTTCTTCTTATGTATTATACTATTCAATTTTATCGGAGAGAACAAGATCATTCCTATAGCGTATGGGAAACACTCCTCTTTCTCCATCCTTATCCACTCCGGCTGGTGAGTGGAACTATCCAACCAGCACATTATGGTTTTAATATACATTGCCCAGTAGTAATACATAAAGTTAGGTAATGATAAACCCCCAACTTCTTTAGGTTTACACAGATGCTTTCGTTGAATTCTGTGTGCTCTATAATCCCATATAAAATTAGTGATATTAGAATCCAGTTTTTAAAAAATAAATATTTTGGAATATATATTGGGATCGGTTGAAACAAATATATTTATTGTGGTAAGAAAGTCATTTTTATAGCGTTAATTCTACCTACCAATGAGAGCGGTAGCGTTTTCCAAAATGTAATCATAATATTCAGTTTATTTAATAGTGGCATAAAATTGGCACTAAATAATGATTTGTGTCTTCTCGTAATTTGAATACCCAAATACTTGAATTTTTCTGTTGCAATTTTGGAAGGGAATTTTAAGAAGTGTCTCGCATCCTGTGGTTTCAAAGACATAATTTTGCTTTTATTCCAATCTATTCTATATCCTGAAAAAGAACCAAATTCCTCGATTAGTGTTAATAAAGTGTGGATACTCATTTGTGTATTAGTAATATATAAAAGAATATCATCAGCATATAATGAAATTTTATTCTTTGAGTCCTGAGAACGAAAATAACCTGCCCTAGTGCCTCCCTCCACAACACTTAGCTACCAGAACGATAAATGGAAGGACATAAGAAAGGAGGATGAGAGACATCTTAAGAAATTTTGAAGGGAATAACATCAATGCCCTGCAATTACTTTTGAGACAGATCTTACTCTGAAGAATAGTTTTTGAAGAAATTACTTTGAAGAAATTTATTCTCCGTGGTTTGGGGCAGAACACCTGAATTGCATTTAAATTAGGGGATTTAGAACTAAATTTCTAAATTCTGAATTCGGTCTTGAAATTAGGTGATGGTTAATTGGGGAGACTTTAAGACATTTTTGAATTTGGAATGGACTTGGGGTATCTGACTTAGGACTGATTGGAGTTTTGATAGTTAATTGACTTTGTTATTATCTCGTCCTCAGAAAGGCAGACAAGGATAGAAAGGATTGTTCAAAGGGATCCAAGAAGGATGGAATTGGAAGAAACCTGGTAATATTGAGTTAATGAGGGAATTATGAGAGTTCAATTGAAATTAGGAAATTGAAGTAAAAATTGGGATTTAAAACAAAAGGTGAAATTGGAATAAGATTGGACATGGTTAAAAAAAAAGGAACTGTGAGCAACAGGACTTCTCTTTAGGAGACCGGATTAAGATATCATCCAGTGGTTGGGAATTATAAGAACAAGAAATCCTAGACAATGAAGCCAATGTAGTAATGGATTAATAAAGCAACATAGTAATGGAGTAAAAGACAACAAGGCCAGGGAGAATGAATTAAATAAAAGGAAGGAGCCAATAGAATTAAAGCGAGAACCCCTAGACAGAGAACAAAGCTAACCTAGTAAAAGTCAGAATAATAGTAAGAGCTGACATAACAGGAATGGAGATACTAAAGAACCATTAGAGTGGAGAGTTAGCATTATCATAATAAGAACATATAAGATAAGGGAAAGTATAGGACAGACTTGGTTAACTGCAGGGGGGAAACGTGGAATAGCTGAGCCAATATGTATTTGCCCAATAGATTTGAATTGTTTAACCCTTGATGGTAAAGAAGCTTATATTATCGTGGAGAGAAATTGTCCCTTAATTTGGCATTTTTGATTGGACTCTGTATGAAATTAGTGGTATAGAAATTGATTGTATCAATTTGAACAGCTGGGAATTCTACCGAAATTGGAAAGTAATTGGCTAAAATGCTGTGGAATAAAGGAGAAGATGGGCTTTGAAATTCAAAATGGTAAATTTAAGGCTGAGACTGAATTTGGTTGAATTGGAACATTTATTATGGTTTGCTATTTAGAGGAATCTGGACCAAACCCAGCCGAAAATTATATGATTTTCTGTCATCAGGAATACATATTGTGTGAAGAAGAGGGAGATCCCAGAGTAATAGTATAGGCTAGGTAATGCGAGCAACAGACATTGGAATAAGGCTAGTTTGGTTTCAGTGGAATGGGAATAGCAAGGGTATGGCATAATGGTAACTTGCTTTGCCCCAAAGTTTCATAAGGTTTTTCTAGGATCTAGGTGCAACTGGAAGGTGATGGAAGACTGGGCAGGAGCACGGATGGAGGGAAACTGAAATGGCATGCAGAAAGGAAATTAAAATTACATTAGTTGTTTGGCCTGCCCTGTGCTTGAAACTGAAATGACAATGGAAATGAAATGAGATGAGTTCCATGCCATGCCCTGTGCTTAAAACTGAAATTGCATACAAATGAAATGAAATCAAACTGAGATGAGTTAATTGGCCTGCCCTGTGCTTGAAACTGAAATCACAATGGAAATGAGATGAAATGAAACTGAGATGTTGTTTGGTCTGCCCATTCCTTGAAACTGAAAAGGCAATGGAAAGGAAATGAAATGAAAATTAGATGATTTGTTTGGCCTGCCCAATGCTTAAAACTGAAATGGCAATGGGAATGATATGAAATGAAAATGAGATGAGTTGTTTGGCCTGCGCTGTGCCTGAAACTGAAATGACAATGGAAATGAAATGAAATGAAATTGAGAAGAGTTGTTTGACCTGCTCTGTGCTTGAAACTGAAATGGCATTTGGACATGAAATGAAATGAAAATGAGTTGTTTGGCGTGCTCTGTACTTGAAACTGAAATGGCAATGGGAATGAAATGAAAATGAGAAGAGTGGTTTGGCTTACCCTGTGCTTGAAACTGAAATAGCAATGGAAATGAAATGAAATGTTATTGAGATGAGTAGTTTGGCCTGCCCCATGCTTGAAACTGAAATGGCAATGGGAATGAAATGAAATGAAAATGAGACGAGTTGTTTGGCCTGCCCTGTGCTTGAAACGGGAATGTCAATGGAAATGAAATGAAATGAAATTGAGAAGAGTTGTTTGGCCTGCCCTGTGCTTAAGACTGAAATGGCATTTGAAATGAAATGAAATGGAAATTAGTTGTTTGGCCTGCCCTTTGCTTGATACTGAAATGGCAATGGAAATGAAATGAACTTAAAATGAGATGAGATATTTGGCCTGTCCTGTGCTTGAAACTGAAATGGCAATGGAAATGATAAGAAATCAAAATGAGATGAGTTGTTTGGCCTGTTCTGTGCTTGAAACAGAAATGACAATGGAAATAAAATAAAATAAAAATAAGATGAGTTGCGTTGCCTGCCCTGCGCTTAAAACTGAAATGGTAATGGAAATGAATCAAAATTAAAATGAGATGAGTTGTTTGGCCTGTCCTGCGCTTGAAGCTTAAATGGCAATGGATATGAAATGAAATAAAGATGAGTAGTTTGGCTTGCCCCTTGCTTGAGACTGAAATGGCAATGAAATGAAAATGAGATATGTTGTTTGGCCTGCACTGTGCTTGAAAAAGAAATGGCAATGGAAATGAAATGAAATTAAAATGACACAAGTTGTTTGGCCTGCCCTGTGCTTGAAACTAAAATGACAATGGAAATGAAAATATATGAAAAGGAGTAAAGTACTTTGGCCTGCCCTGTGCTTGAAACCGGAATGGCAATGGAAATGAAATGAAATGAAATTTAGTTGTTTGGCCTGCCCTTTGCTTGAAACTGATATGACAATGGAAATGGAATAAAAATGAGATGAGTTGTTTGACCTGCCCTATGCTTGAAACTGAAATGGCAATGGAATGAATTGGAGTGAAATTTTGATGTGGTTTGATCTGTACTGAGCTTGACATGGAAATGGCAATGGAAATGAGATGAAATGAAAATGAGATGAGTTGTTTCGCCTGCCCTGTGCTTGAAACTGAAATGGCAAGTGAAATGAAATGAAAATGAGTTGTTTGGCCTGCCCATTACTTGAAATTGAAAAGGCAATGGAAATGAAATGAAAAGGAAAAGAGTGGTTTGGCCTGCCCTGTGCTTGAAACTGAAATGCAATGGAAATGAAATGAAATGAAACTGAGATGAAATGTTTCGCCTGCCCATTCTTTGAAACTGAAAAAGGCAATTGAAATGAAATGAAAATGAGAAGAGGAGTTTGGCCTGCCCTTTGCTTGAAACTGAAATGGCAATGGAAATGAAATGAAATAAAAATGAGATGAGGTGTGTGGCCTGCCCTGTGCTCAAAACTGAAATGGTAATGGAAATGAATCAAAATTAAAATGAGATGAGTTGTTTGTCCTGCCCTGCACTTGAAGCTTAAATGACAATGGATATGAAATTAAATGAAAATGTGATGAGTTTTTTGGCCTGCTCCTTGCTTGAGACTGATATGGCAATGGAAATGAAATGAAATGAAAATGAGATGTGTTGTTTGGCCTGCACTGTGCTTGAAACTGAAAGGGCAATGAAAATGAAAGGAAATGAAAATGACATGAGTTGTTTGGCCTGCCCTGTGCTTGAAACTAAAATGACAATGGAAATAAAAATAAATGAAAAGGAGTAGAGTACTATGGCCTGCCCTGTGCTTGAAACCGGAATGGCAATGGAAATAAACTGAAATGAAACTAAGATGAGTTATTTGGCCTGCCCTGTGCTTGAACCTGAAATGGAAATGGAAATGAAATGAAATGAAACTGAGATTATTTATTTGGCCTGTTCCGTGCTTGAAACTGAAATTGCAATGGAAATGAAATGAAATTGAGAAGAGTTGTTTGGCCTGCCCTGTGCTTAAAACTGAAATGGCATTTGGAAAAGAAATGAAATGGAAATTAGTTTGGCCTACAATAATTATAGGAGGCATGGAGTAAATGAGGTGCTAGATGAGTATAAAGAATGTAAAAAGAATCTTAAGAAAGAAATAAGAAAAGCTAAAAGAAGATATGAGGTTGCTTTGGCAAGAAAGGTGAAAGTAAATCCAAAGGGTTTCTACAGCTATATTAATAGCAAAAGGATAACAAGGGATAAAATTGGACCATTAGAGAGCCAGAATGGACAGCTATCTGCAGAGCCAAAAGAGATGGGGGAGATATTGAATAATTTATTTTCTTCGGTATTCACCAAGGAGAAGGATATTGAACTCTGTGAGGTAAGGGAAATGAAATGAAATGAAAATGAGATGAGTTGTTTGCCCTGCCCTGTGCTTGAAAGTGAAATGGCAATGTAAATTAAATGAACTGATAATGAGTTGTTTGGCCTGTCCTGTGCTTGAATCTGAAATGGCAATGAAGATAAAATGAAATGAAAATGAGATGAGTTGTTATGCCTGCCCTGTGCTTGAAACTGAAATGGCAATGGAAATGAAATGAAAATGAGTTGTTTGGCCTGCCCATTACTTGAAATTGAAAAGGCAATGGAAATGAAACAAAATGAAACTGAGATGAGTTGTTTGGTCTGCCCATTGCTTGAAACTGAAATGGGAATGGAAATTAAATGAAATGAAAATGAGATGAGTTGTTGGGCCTGACCTGTGCTTAAACCTGAAATGGCAATGGAAATGAAATGAAATGAAAAGGAGAAGAAATGTTTGGCTTGCCATGTGCTTGAAACTGAAATGGCATTTGGAAATGAAATGAAATGAAACTGAGATGTGTTATTTGGCCTGCATTGAAACATAGAAACATAGAAAATAGCTGCAGGAGTAGGCCATTCAGCCCATCGAGCCTGCACCACCATTCAATATGATCATGGCTGATCATCCAACTCAGTATCCCATACCTGCCTTCTCTCCATACCCCCTGATCCCCTGAGCCACAAGGGTCACATCTAACTCCCTCTTAAATATAGCAAATGAACTGGTCTCAACTATCTTCTGTGGCAGAGAATTCCAGAGATTCACCACTCTGTGCGAAAAATGTTTTTATCATCTCGGTCCTAAAAGACATCCCCCTTATCCTTAGATAAGGTGACCCCTTGTTCTGGACTTCCCGAACATCGGGAATAATCTTCCTGCATCCAGCCTGTCCAACCCCTTAAAATTTTGTAAATTTCTATAAGATCCCCCTCAATCTTTTAAATTCTAGCGAGTTCAAGCCGAGTCTATCGAGTCTTTCTTCATATGAAAATCCTGACATCCCAGGAATCAGTCTAGTGAACCTTCTCTGTACTCCCTCGATGGCAAGAATGTCTTTCCTCAGATTAGGAACCCAAAACTGTACGCAATACTCCAGGTGTGGTCTCACCAATACCCTGTGCAACTGCAGTAGAACTTCCCTGCACCTATACTCAAATTCTTTTGCTATGAATGCTAACATACCATTCGCTTTCTTCACAGCCTGCTGCACCTGCATGCCTACTTTCAATGACTGGTGTACCGTGACACCCAGGTCTCGTTGCATCTCTCCTTTTCCTAATGGGCAACCATTCAGATAATAGTCTACTTTCCTGTTTTGCCACCAAAGTGGATAACCTCACATTTATCGACATTATACTGCATCTGCCATGCATTTGCCCACTCACCCAACCTATCCAAGTGACCTTGCAGCCTCCTAGCATCCTCCTCACAGCTAACACTGACACCCCCCCCCCCCCCCCCCCGCTTTGTGTCATCTGCAAATTGTAGTTCCTCCATTCATGTCTCTCTCCCTCAATTGGTCTGCCATGTCTTTGTTCCCCATGATCAATTCACCTGTTTCTGACTGCAAGGGACCTACATTTGTTTTAACTAATCTTTTTCTCTTGACATATCTATAAAAACGTATGCAATCAGTTTTTATGTTCCCTGCCAGTTTTCTTTCATAGTTTATTTTCTCTTTCCTAATTAAGCCCTTTGTCCTCCTCTGATGGACTGCATTTCTCCCAGTCCTCTGGTATGCTGCTTTTTCTGGCTAATTTGTATGCTTCATCTTTTGTTTTGGTACTATCCCTGATTTCCCCTGTTATCCACGGATGCACTACCTTCCCTGATTGATTATTTTGCCAAACTGGGATGAAAAATTGTTGTAGTTCCTCCATGCAGTCTTTAAATACCTTCCATTGCCTATCCACCTGTAAGAATCCTTTAAGGGGCAATGCACAACAAGGCTGCAAACTAACCCTTCCTCGTTACTCAATACCCAGTCTGGAATAGCCTACTCTCTCGTTGGTTCCACTACATGTTGGTTTAGAAACCGATCCCGCATACATTCCAAGAAATCCTCCTCCTCAGCACCCCTGCCAAATTGATTCACCCAATTTATATGTAGATTGAAGTCACCCATTATAACCATTTTACCTTTGTTGCACGCATTTCTAATTTCCTGTTTGATGCCATCCCCAACTCCACTACTACTGTTAGGTGGCCTGTACACAACTCCCACTAGCGTTTTCTGCCCCTTAGTGTTTTGCAGCTCTACCCATATTGATTCCACACCGTCCAAGCTAATGTCCTTCCTTTCTATTGCGTTAATCTCCTCTCTAACCAGCAACGCTACCCCACCTCCTTTTCCTTTCTGTCTCTCCCTCCTGAATATTGAATATCCCTGGATTTTCAGCTCCCAGCCTTGGTCACCCTGGAGCCATGTCTCCGTGATCCCAACTATATCATATTCATTAATAACTATCTACACATTCAGCTCATCCAGCTTATTATGAATGCTCCTTGCATTGAGACATAAAGCCTTCAGGCTTGTTTTTACAACACTCTTACCCCTTGCACAATTATGTTGAAAGGTGACCCTTTTTGATTTTTGCCCTGGATTTGTCTGCCTGCCACTTTTACTTTTCACCTTGCTACCTATTGCTTCTACCCTCATTTTACACCCCTCTGTCTCTCCACTCACACATTTAAGAAACCCACCACCTCTTCTTATTCTCTGTTTATTATATTTTTCTTCTTTCTCCCCTACATGTTTGGTCTGAGTGTTTCCCTTCTCTGCCTGCAGCCTCACACACTGTCTAGTAGCTTTCACTATTTGAGGTCCTCCCCCCAACCATTCTAGTTTAAAGTCTTCCCAGTAGCCTTTGCAAATCTCCCCATCAGGATATTGGTCCCCCTCGGGTTCAAGTGCAACCCGTCCTTTTTGTATATCATACCTTCCCCAAAAGAGGTCCTAATGATTCAGAAACTTGAATCCCTGCCCTCTGCACCGGTCCTTCAGCCATGCATTTATCTTCCACCTTGCTCCATTCCTACTCTCGCTGTCATGTGGCACAGGCAGTAATCCTGAGATTGTTACTTTGCGGCCCTTCTCATTAACTCTCCTCCTAACTCCCTAAATTCTCCTTTCAGGACCTCTTCTCTTTTTCTACCTATGTTATTGGTACCTATATGTACCACAACCTCAGGCTCCTCTCCCTCCCATTTCAGGATATCTTGGACACGTTCAGACACATCCCGGACCCTGGCTCCAGGCAAACTACCATCCAGGTGTCCTTACTGTGTCCACAGAATTGCATATCTGACCCCCTAACTATAGGGTCTCCTATTACTAATGCCCTCCTCTTCTTTTCCCTACCCTTCTGAGCAACAGGGCCGGTCTCTGTGCCGGAGGCCCGGCCGCTGTCGCTACCCCCAGATAGGCTGTCCCCCGCGATAGTACTCAAACAGGAGTACTTATTGCCGAGGTGTACATTATTTATGTAACTCCTCTCTATGACCTCACTCTCCCTGACCAGCCAGAGGCCATCCAGCTGCTGCTCCAGGTTCCTAATACGGTCCCTTAGGAGCCCCATCTCAATGCACCTGGCGCAGATGTGGACGTCTGGAGGGCTATCAGACTCCATGACCTGCCACATCTGACATCCAGAACAGTACACTGCCCTGTCCCTCATTCTCCCCCCTTACCCAGGATACAATACAAACTGCTGGAAGAACTCAGTAGGGATCTGACTCCCAATCAGCTGCTTCCCCTAGTCCGCTTCCACCAATCAGCTGCTTCCTCTAGTCCGCTTCCACCAATCAGCGGCTTCCTCTAGCCTGCTTCCACCAATCAGCGACTTCCTCAAGCCCACTTGAGGAAACAATCTCAAGATGGCGCCTGCCTGCGGCGACTTTTGTGGAGCTCCGGAACATAAAAAAGCTCAACTACAACGTCCAACAACTTACCTGGATCAGGAAAATGGCAGAAAACTGTGCCGTTTCAGACAAGATGCTTGAGCACATCAAGGGTCTCGCAATTTCACGATCTCTAGCAGCTGCGGAAGCCCCGGACTTTAAAATTTCCCACGCTGGCCGGGAATCACCCGACCCGACTGAGGAACGCAGTTACTGGAGCTGCAGCTACCGATTTTGAGAGAACCCCCGTTCGTTACGGAGCTGGAGCTGCCGTCTGTGAGGGAATCCCCGTTCCAGCGCAGGTCTGCAGAAACCGCAGGTACAGTAAACTCAGTACCTGGAAACAAAGGAGAAGCCTCCATTGTGTCCGGAAACATGGCCAGCGGGCAGGACTTCAGGTCAGACTGAAGCACAGGGGACTTCGGCCCCCTCTCCCTACTATCCTACTGGCAAATGTACAGTCTCTTGAAAATAAAGTGGAGGACATAAGGGCAAGGCTGCTTTATCAAAGGGAGCTGAGGGAATGCTTTGTGTTCTGCTTCACAGAGACATGGCTCACCCCCAGCTCCCCGGACTCAGCAGTCCAGCCTGATGGGTTCTCCATCCACCGTATGAACCGTACACTGACATCTGGGAAAGGGAGAGGAAGGGGCGTCTGCCTCATGGTCAACTCGGCGTGATGCTCAGACATGGCAGTCCTGTCCACCTCCTGCTCTCCACACCTCAAACATCTGGCGGTGAAGTGCCATCCCTTCTACCTTCCGAGGGAATTCACCTCCATCATCCTGACCGCGGTCTACATCCCACCCCAGGCAGACATCCGTCTGGCACTGGAGGAGCTGCACACCATGGTCAACAAACACCAGACATCTTATCCCGAGGCATTTACCACCAATGCTGGGGACTTCAATAAGGCAAACCTAAAGAAATCACACCCCAACTTCCACCAACATGTCTCCTGCTGCACCAGAGGACCAAAAAAACCCCCAACCACTGCTACACCACCATCAAGAATGCCAACCGCTCTATCCCTCGCCCTCACTTCGGTAAATCTGACCATACCACGGTGCTGCTTCTCCCTGCCTACAGGCAGCAATTAAAGAGAGCACCGCCAGAGGTGAGGACAGTACAGAGCTGGTCGGGGGGGGGGGGGGGGGGGGGGGGGGCAGAGAAACACCCACAGGACTGTTTGGAGTCTGTAGACTGGGCAATGTTTAAGGACTCGGCAACAGACTTGACCAAATACGCCAGTCGTTACAGACTTCGTTAAGATATGTGTGGAGGACTCCATCCCCACCAAAACCTTCCGAGTGTTTCCCAATCAGAAACCTTGGATGAACTTTGTGATCCGCACTCATCTGAAGACCAGACACTGGGCTTTCTTGTCTGATGATACAGTGGTCTACAAGAATTCCAGATACGACCTTGGTAAGGCCATCAAAAAGGCCAAAGGGGACTTCTGCTCCAAGCTGGAGGATGACACAGATGTTCGGCAGCTGTGGCGGGGCCTGAATGCAATCACCGACAAGGCGAAACATCACTCCCTGACGAGCTCCCTGATGAGAAAATGCATTTTACGCACGCTTTGATAGGGAGAACACCGATGTGCCTTATCGAGCCCCCGTTCGCTGTGATGGTATTTCAGTCTCAGTCACTGAGGCCGACGTCAGGAAATCCTTCAGAGGGGTGAACCCTCGAAAAGCGCCTGGACCTAATGGTATACCTGGTCGTGTTCTAAAAACCTGTGCGCACAAACTGGCTGGAGTTTTTACGGACATTTTCAACCTGTCACTTCTGAGGTCTGAGGTTCCCACCTGCTTCAAAAGGGCATCAATAATACCGGTGCCCAAGAAGAGCAAGGTGACATGCCTCAATGACTATCAACCAGTGGCACTAACGCCTGTGGTGATGAAGTGCTTTGAGAGGTTAATCATGACGCAAATCAACTCCTACCTTGACAAAAACCTGGACACACTACAGTTCGCTTACCGCCACAACAGATCAACGGTGGACGCGATCTCACTGGCCCTCCACTCCGCTCTGGATCACTTCGACAACAAAAACTCATATGTCAGGCTGTTATTCATCGATTACAGCTCGGCATTTAACACAATCATCCCCTCCAAGCTGGTTACCAAACTCACAGGACTGGGTCTCTGCGCATCCCTCTGCAATTAGATCCTCGACTTCCTCATTCACAGACCACAGTCTGTTCATATTGGTGGAAATGTGTCAGACTCGATAACAATCAGCACGGGAGCACCTCAAGGCTGCATCACAGCCCCCTGCTGTACTCACTCTATACTCATGACTGCGTAGCCTGTCATAGTGCGAACTCCATCATCAAGTTCGCTGACGACACCACTGTTGTGGGACGTATCACTGATGGGGATGAGTCAGAGTATAGAAGAGAGATCGAGCGACTGTCCATATGGTGCCAGCACAATAACCTGGCTCTCAACACCAGCAAAACCAAGGAACTGATTGTGGACTTTACAAGGAGTAGGATGTGGACCCACAGTCCTGCTTATATCAATGGTTGAAAGGGTCAAGAGCTTCACTTTCCTGGGCGTGCACATCTCTGAAGATCTTTCCTGGTCCGAGAACACAGCAATTAATAAGAAAGCTCACCAGCGCCTCTACTTCCAAAGAAGATTATGGAGAGTTGGTCTGTCAAGGAGGATTCTCTCTAACTTCTAAAGGTGCACAGTAGAGAGCATGCTTAGTTGCATCATGGCTTGGTTGGGCAACTTGAGCACCCTGGAGAGGAAAAGACTACAAAAAGTAGTAAACACTGCCCAGCCCATCTTCGTTTCCGACCTCCCTTCCATCGAGGGGATCTATCGCAGTCGCTACCTTAAAAAGGCTGGCAGCATCATCAAGGACCCAGACCATCCTAGCCACACACCCATCTCCCTGCTACCTTCAGGCAGAAGGTACAGGAGCCTGAGGACTGCAACGACCAGGTTCTGGAATAGCTACTTCCACACAGCCATCAGGCTATTAAACTTGGCTCGGACAAAACTCTGAACATTAATACCCCTTTATCTGTTATTTGCACTTGATCAATTTATTTATTCACGTGTGTATTTACGTATATAATGGTATGTGTACACACTGATCTGTTTTGTAGTTAATGCCTACTATGTTCTGTTGTGCTGAAGCAAAGAAAGAATTTCATTGTCCTGTCAGGGACACATGACAATAAACTCTTTTGACATTTTGACACTTGACTTGTTTTGAAATGCAAATGGAATGTTACACATGTTTGGCACTCCTCCCTCTGTAACGGCTCCTCGCCTCTGTGGAAACAAGCCCCGTGATCAGTTTTTGAACCGACCACCCGGACGGCGCTCCTCCCTCTGCAACGTCTCCTCGGCCTCTGTGTACACAAGCCCCGCAATCGGTTTTTGAACCTACCGCCCAGACGTCGCTCCTCCCTCTGCAAAGGTTCCTCGGCCTCTGTGGAAACATGCCGCGTGATCGGTTTTTGAACCTACCACCCGGATGTCTCTCCTCCTTCTGCAACGGCTCCTCGGCTCCTCAGTGTGCCCTGTGCTTGAAACTGAAATGGCAATCTAAATTAAATGAAATGAAAATGAGATGAGTTGTTTGGCCTGCCCTGTGCTTGAAACTGAAATGACAATGGAAAAGAAATTAAATGAAAATGAGATGAGTTGTTTGGCCTGCCCATTCCTTGAAACTGAAAAGGCAATGGGAATGAAATGAATTGAAAATGAGAGGAGTTGTTTGGCCTGCCCTGGGCTTGAAACTGGAATGGCAATGGAAATTAAATGAAATGAAAATGAGATGAGTTGTTTGGCCTGCCCTGTGCTTGAAACTGAAATGACAATGGAAAAGAAATTAAATGAAAATGAGATGAGTTGTTTGGCCTGCCCATTCCTTGAAACTGAAAAGGCAATGGGAATGAAATGTATTGAAAATGAGATGAGTTGTTTGGCCTGCCCTGGGCTTGAAACTGGAATGGCAATGGAAATTAAATGAAATGAAAATGAGATGAGTTGTTTGGCCTGCCCTGTGCTTGAAACTGAAATGACAATGGAAAATAAATTAAATGAAAATTAGATGAGTTGTTTGGCCTGCCTTGTGCTTGAAATGTAAATGCCAATGGAAATGAAATGAAATGAAAATGAGATGAGATGTCATTGAAACTGAAATGACATTTTGGAATGAAATGAAATGAAAATGAGATGAGTTATTTGGCCTGCCCTTTGCTTGAAACTGAAATGGCAATGGAAATGAAATAAAAATCAGATGAGTTGTTTGGCCTGCCCTATGTTAGAAACTGAAATGGCAATGGAAATGAAATGAAGTGAAAATGAGATGAGTTGTTTGACCTGCACATTCCCTGAAACTGAAATGGCAATGGAAATGAAATGAAATGAAAATGAGATGCGTTGTTTGGCCGGCCCTGTGCTTGCAACTGAAATAAAAATGGAAAAGAAATGAAATGAAAAGAGTTGTTTGGCCTGCCTTGTGCTTGAAACGTAAATGCCAATGGAAATGAAATAAAATGAAAATGAGATGCGTTGTTTGGCCTGTCCTGTGCTTGAAACTGAAATGAAAATGGAAATGAAATGAAGGTGAGACGAGTTGTTTGGCCGGCCCTGTGCTTGAAACTGAAATGGCATTTGGAAATGAAATGAAATGAAAATGAGTTGATTGGCCTGCCCTGTGCTTGAAACGGAACTGGCAATGTAAATGAAATGAAGTGAAAATGAGATGAGTGGTTTGATCTGTCTAGTGCTTGAAACGGAAATGGCAATGGAAATTTAATGAAATGAAAATAAGAAGAGTGGTTTGGCTTGCCCTGTGCATGAAACTGGAATGGCATTGGAAATGAAATGAAATGAAGGTGAGATTAGTTGTTTGGCCTGCCCTGTGCTTGAAACTGAAATGCCATTTGGAAATGAAATGAAATGAAAATGAGTTGTTTGGCCTGCCCTGTGCTTGAAACGGAACTGGCAATGTAAATGAAATGAAGTGAAAATGAGATGAGTGGTTTGATCTGTCCAGTGCTTGAAATGGAAATGACAATGGAAATTTAATGAAATGAAAATAAGAAGAGTGATTTGGCTTGCCCTGTGCATGAAACTGGAATGGCATTGGAAATGAAATGAAATGAAAATGAGTTGTTTGGCCTGCCCTGTGCTTGAAATGGAACTGGCAATGTAAATGAAATGAAGTGAAAATGAGATGAGTGCTTTGATCTGTCCAGTGCTTGAAACGGAAATGGCAATGGAAATTAAATGAAATGAAAATATAACAATTACAGCACGGAAACAGGCCTTCTCGGCCCTTCCAGTCCGTGCCGGCCATTTATTTTCCCCTAGTCCCATCTACCTGCAATCAGACCACACCCCTCCATTCCCTTCCCATCCATATACCTATTCACGTAACTTTTAACTGTTAAAATCGATCCTACCTCCACAACTTCTGCTGGAAGATCATTCCCCACAGCCACCACTCAATACTTGAAACTGAAATGGCAATGGAAATGAAATTAAATTAAACTGAGATGAGTTATTTGGCCTGTCCTGTGTTTGAAACTGAATTGGCACTGGAAATGATGTGAAATGAAACTGAGATGAGTTGTTTGGCCTGCCCATTGCTTGAAACTGAAATGGCAATGAAAATGAAATCAAATGAAAATAAGTTGTTTGTCCTGCCCTGTGTTTGAAACTGAAATGGCAATGGAAATGAAATGAAATGAAACTGAGATGAGTTGTTTGGTCTGCCCATCCCTTGAAACTGAAATGGCAATGGAAATGAAATGAAATGAAAATGAGAAGAGTTTTTGGCCTGGCCTGTCCTTGAAACTGAAATGGCATTTGGAAATGAAAGGAAATGAATATGTTGTTTGTCCTGCCCTGTGCTTGAAACTGAAATGGCAATGGAAATGAAAAGAAATGAAAATGAGTTGAGTTATTTCATCTGCCCTGTGCTTGAATCTGCAATGGCAATGGATGTGAAATGAAATAAAAATGAGATGAGCTACTTGGCCTGCCCTGTGCCTGACACTGAAATGGCAATTTAAATGAAATGAAATTGAAAATGAGATGAGTTGTTTGGCCTGCCCATCCCTTGAAACTGAAATGGCAATGGAAATGAAATAAAAATAGGATGAGTTGTTTGGCCTGCACTGTGCTTGAAACTGAAATGGCAATTTAAATGAAATGAAATTGAAAATGAGATGAGTTGTTTGGCCTGCCCATCCCTTGAAACTGAAATGGCAATGGTAATGAGATTAAATGAATAGGAGATGAGAAGTTTGTCCTGTCCTGTGCTTGAAACTGAAATGGCAATGGAAATGATATGAAATAAAAATAAGGAGAGGTGTTTGGCCTGCCCTGTGCTTGAAACTGAAATGGGAATGGAAATGAAAAGAAATGAAAATGAGTTGAGTTATTTCATCTGCCCTGTGCTTGAATCTGCAATGGCAATGGATGTGAAATGAAATAAAAATGAGATGAGCTACTTGGCCTGCCCTGTGCCTGACACTGAAATGGCAATTTAAATGAAATGAAGTTGAAAATGAGATGAGTTGTTTGGCCTGCCCATCCCTTGAAACTGAAATGGCAATGGAAATGAAATAAAAATAGGATGAGTTGTTTGGCCTGCACTGTGCTTGAAACTGAAATGGCAATTTAAATGAAATGAAATTGAAAATGAGATGAGTTGTTTGGCCTGCCCGTCCCTTGAAACTGAAATGGCAATGGTAATGAGATTAAATGAATAGGAGATGAGAAGTTTGTCCTGTCCTGTGCTTGAAACTGAAATGGCAATGGAAATGATATGAAATAAAAATAAGGAGAGGTGTTTGGCCTGCCCTGTGCTTGAAACTGAAATGGGAATGGAAATGAAAAGAAATGACAATGAGATGAGTTGTTTGGCCTGCCCTGTGCTTGAAACTGAAAGGGCAATGGAAATGAAATAAAAATGGGATGAGTTGATGGCCTGCACTGTGCTTGAAACTGAAATGGCAATGGAATTGAAATGAAAATGATATTAGTTATTTCATCTGCCCTGTGCTTGAATCTGAAATGACAATCAATATGAAATGAAATAAAAATGAGATGAGCTGATTGGCCTGCCCTGTGCTTG